>CM041054.1:2404854-3120591 GCA_023078785.2 Hyles euphorbiae | reverse complement strand
AAGGGAATGATGAACTCAAGGCAATTTGGTTTTTGTTGTAATTTGATACATATAAGTATTATAATAATTCTATTTAACTAAATCAATTAGAGGAAAATAAAAGCCCAGTAAATTAATTTCAATGTAAATTGGGGGAAAACTTAATACATACATACATAATATTACACCTTTGTCCCAGAAGTGCTAGGCAGAGGTGTATCCAGGACTCACACATTTTGCCTTGTATGTTCTGGTTCACGAAGTGATAGGCGGCGTGCCTATCGCCATATCAGGCATAAATTTCTGACTCTGAGATGATGATGAATGGAAAAATCCAATAAAACTGCTCAAACTCGAGACTAGGGTTGATGCGGATGTCGATTTTTTCACATCCGCGGATGCGAATGCGGATGCGGATTTTCAAAGGCTCACATCCGCGGATGCGGATGCGGATGCGGATGTTTAAGATCTTATATAAATCTACACTAATATTATAAAGAGGAAAACTTTGTTTGTTTGGTTGTAATGAATAGGCTCAAAAACTACTGGACCGATTTTAAAAATTCGTTCACCATTCGAAAGCTACATTATCCACGAGTAACATAGACTATATTTTATTTTGGAAAAAAATAGGGTTCCGTAAGATATTTGGATTTTTCGGACACAAACTGAAAAAAATCAACCAAAGAAGTTACTTATTTTGCGTACGCTGCCTAAACTATAAAAGATAGAACCATAAAATGTTATAATTAATTGTAGATCTTATAAATATCTACAAAAAAATCCGCGACACACTATACCTATCTATGTCGAGTGAGGCACAACAACCACATTTTTATTTAAAAATCTTGAATCTTTTTTTGGACTACATTTAAACGCGTTTATTTTACTCATGCTATTAATCCTTATCAAAATAAATTATTTCATCAATAAGTACAGTTTATGTTGATAATATTTGGTCTTTGAATGATTAAAATTGGACGTTTGGTTTTGAAGTTGTGGTGAAATTAAAATATTACGATTTCTGCTGCACAAAAATTTCATAAGGCAATCTTTATATGTACATGTATATGGAGAGATGGGATATAATAGAGTGGAAGGTACGGGAGAAGGCTGGGATAGCTGACAGATTTGATAGGACGAAATATAAATGCACGTTATAAGACGGGATGGATAATAAAGAGAAAGGACGGGATGGATTGGGAAGAGACTGAACAGACGGATGAGACGGGATTGAGCCGGACAGTAGGACAGCTACGTCAAGTTTAGGTATACAAGAGTTTATACGAAAAATAACATGTATTTGGTGTGGAGTGGAATCAAAAAATATATGCACCCAGACGAAGCTGGGCCGGGCCGCTAGTATAGTATATGAATGAATATTGAAATTAAACTATTATTTACGGATTTTATTGCTTACTAATATTTATCGATTTATTTATGTAATTTTTTTATATTTTTAACTTCCCGATATTTCGATTACTTTAAAGGATTCATATTTCATGGTCACGGGGCGGAAATTAACTACCCGTAATTTACAATTCTTAAATTAAAAAGGTTAAATTAAAACCGTTAATCTGTTTTTGAATTTCGGTCTACGCAGAAGAAGCTCACTGTGTCTTGATGTCGGGCAGTTGGTCTTTTGGGTTCCGATATAATTAAATGTAGAATTCGATTCCATGCTAGTGCAAGGTTCTAGCCATCTTCTCTATTGATAATTAAATTCATTACCTTCGTTTTGAGTAGCCCCAAGAGCTCGCAAAAGAACACTGTTTCATTTATTAAGTATAAGGCCGCGCCGCCTTTTCTGATAACAAGGCGGTTAGGAAGAGGTTCGTAAATTAAACCCACGCTGCAAATAATTGTTCGCTAGGATCACTACTTAGTGGAGAGGATAAAAATCTTTGTGCTATCGGAAATAATATCTTTAATTCCTCTCGATAAACACCACTTAAGAGGATTTTCATCCACATAGACTCTTTTTTAATGGGGTAAGAAAGAAATTCTTTTTGGAGTACAGCTTCAGTGCTATCATTTTCTGGTATTTCTCGACTCTCATTTTCACTAGAAGAATCTAACAGCATAGCAACAACAAACGCATCGGATCATGTCACTATTTCTTTCTCTCCCGTTTGTCTATGTCACGTGCGAACGGCACGCGCCATTCGTTGGCACCTCCAAATTTCTGTCTTGTCTCATTTTGTATGACATCCGCATCCGCATAAATATCCGCATCGATTATTGCGGATGCGGATGCGGATGCAGATGTCCAACTCTATGCGGAAGTTCCGCATTTGCGGATGCGGATGCGAATATTCGCAACATCCCTGCTCGAGACCTTAGCTTTGCAACTGAACCATAGTGTAACTATGCCACAAGTGTGAGGCAGTCGAAAAACTAAATGTAACAGAAAGTTATGCCTCTATGATCCATTTGATGACTATGCCCATTTTGAAAACAATTTATCTTGCTAACTTTATTATACAATACTATTTTTGTCAGTTCTCGTATTGCCCTTATAAAAATGCTGTGTAAAAGATGATCAGAATGTGAAAAATCATTCATTATTAACATCTACATAAGACATCAAATATTTTTTTTTGAAAAAAAGAATGACTCAACTAAAACTTAAAAATGTTTTCATACTTTGTTGTATCAGCCCATATACATTCCATTGCAGGGCACATACCTCTTCCTACAATCGAGAGTATGATTGGGAGTGGTTATACAATAAATAATATTGATCAATAAGAATTTATTATTGGGTAATGACGTGACAGGCTTTTGTTTCCGTTTCCGGTTTTCGTTAAATTCTACAACATTTAGAACTGGTATAGTAATGGATATTTAATTGAAAAATCAAAGCATTGATTTGGATTTCTAAATTATGAAGAACAATGGATGAATAAAGCAAAACTAAACTAAATCGATATATACGTACTCGGGGAAAGATTTTCGTGGCGAGAACCTTATGCCGAATAAAACGAATGTAAGACTATTGTGTTTGACAAATATTGTTAACTTGATGCAACTTTTTTATCCCTACGATAATTATATCTTCGAGGCGAGAAACTCTATCCATGTACATAGTACATTGGAAAAATACACAATAAAAACTTTTTGACACTCCTGTATTTGCTCATAGCAAGTGCCTCCTCTACAATCGAGAGTACTATTGAGAGTGGTTACGCCATATAGTCCACCACGCTGGTCTTATGCGTTTTGGCGGACTTTACATACCATAGATTTTTTTACAAATCGCTATAGTATGCAGGTTTCCTCACGATGTTTTCCTTCACATTTTTAGTGCGTGGTGATTGACTATCAATAACCACTATGAAAAGTCAGATATGTGCTCTAGGATTCGAACCCGAGACCACCGTGAACATGTTTGCAGTCGTCTGGTCCATTTACCAACAGGGCCACCACGCACTTTTCGACCGTTTGTATATAAATCTTCAATTTACATTTATCTTTTAGTTTACATTATTACTTCTGTTGCATATATTATAGCCAACACGTTATGCCCAAATAAGTAACGGAAAAATTATGTTTTGTGGAAAAAACATAAATCTTATAATTATATTTATGCTAACTGGTACCAACGGCGGATCCAAGGGGGAGGTTATGGGGGTCATGACCCCCTACTGGGCTGGCTCCAGATTCACATAATTTATTATTTATCTTGTTGATAAAATTTATAAGTGCAAATAAATTATTTGCATGTTGATAAATAAAGTGAAAGTGCGTGTGTGCTCAAATCATTATTACGAATTCGAGTATTCAAATCTAAGCCTAAGTGTTCTGAGAAGAACTATATGACCCCCGCTGCCTTGGAAGTTGTATCCGCCCTTGGTTGGTACCAATCTTGATAAAAAAACATAAAAATAATAAGAAAGGAGAAATTAATAAAACATTCACAAGAATGCAATAATATTTATTTGCAAATAATAATAATTTTACAAAAATATGGCTCATCGTATTACATATTCTGTATTAAATTAGGTTTAATTTATTGTACTACCCGTATATTAGTTAATTTTTAGATCATTTGAATAGTTTGTGCCTGGTCTGATTATAAGAATTCCTTTTATTACTCCGTGACTGTCTTCATAGCCATGGGATGCCTCTACAGTCAAGTTTAATTGAGGATGCATAGATTTTAGTCCACTAACCTAACCTTAGAGTCCCCCCTTTATTCATAAGGACTTAACACAGTTTTCAAATGCCGTTAATATGAGTTGATTAAAAAACTTTATTCATAGACGTCGAAAATCACTAATCAGCTATCTAACAGCTCAATAACTTTAAAATGGTCGAGATCCTTAAGAAGAAAAATGGCGGATGTCTCATGTCTGTCATCTGGCCGTTTGATATTACTGTTAAGTGAATGTAATCCCTTTTTTTCTGTGAATTGGCAATATTCTTGACCTGTTTTAGTCTGTGAATTTATTAGTTCAAATAAGTAGAAAAAACATTATGAATAGGAAAGCCTACTAAATGTTTTATCTTCTCTTAACGTAAAGTTACTCATTACTTTTATACCGGGTATATCAAGACTGTAGTTTTAGTGACTACAAACACAATGCAACTAAAAATTTCGCAAAGAAACGTGTCATTAATTTTTAATGATTTTTTTAAATATCGTAATTTTTGGGTGGTAAATCCATAGTTTTTATTAAAATAATAATTTAAACTGTTTTATACCTTAGATTATTTTTAAATAAAAGGGTATACACTATTATTCTACGAAAAAAAAAATTACCACCCAAATATGGACAAAGGAAAAAAATTAAAAAAAAATAGTCGCTTTTTTTTGCAAAATTTTCTATTGCATTGTGTCTGAAGTCGCCTAAACTACCACCCGGCTTCGTTTTCGTTAGCAGTCTTGATATACCCTGTATGTTTGATTAGCGGTTTCTTATGAATAAGGGGGTCTGAGTACACCAGATATATTACTAAATTCGCATAAAGTTTTTATGAAAATAATATTTTTGGATTTGTATGTGATATTTAATTTAACTATTTTCTAGAATTTTGATTGAATATAGGATATTTTTTCATGTTGAATTTTGACTGAACACTTATAAATTAGACCCAGATACAAACCATTCAAATTGTTTAAGTACCATAATTATTTATTGTTAATTTACAAACTAATAAATACTTAATTTATTTATTATATATTTTTACGGTTTGTAAATTGTAATTGTGATATTATTTGTAAAAAATGTGTATCATATTTTGTGACTGCCTCGGTGGCGTAGTTGTACTACGGTACGGTTACAAAGCTGAGGTCTCGGGTTCGAATCCCGGGTTGGGCAAAGTGATATTGGATTTTTCTATTCAGTATCAGCCCAGAGTCAGGAATTTGTGTCTGATATGGTGACAGGCTCGCCACCTATCACATTGTGGGACGGAACATACAAGGTGAAATGTGGGTGCCCTGGCACCTCTGCCTACCCCTTCTGGGAACAAGGCGTGAGTTTATGTATGTATGTATCATATTTTGTGATTCAAGACACCTGACTCTATCTTAGTTTGGGATCAGGAATATGTATGTAACTGTTGGCTGTAATTATGTCTTATTTAATTTCATAAAGTTACAATTTATGAACCGTAAAAAATAATGGCGATTAGTTATAATAACATCACATTTTTTACTTATTTTTTTCTTAAAACTTACATTATAATTTCATTTTCTTTACGTTTTAATACATTTTTGTTCAAAAGAATTATGAAAGAATTAAAAAGGTTTATTTACGGCCTGATTCACAGAGAGTTTTTAAATATATGTTAGCTATCAAATGTTTTGTCTTCGCTCAAATTGAATTCAAGAGTCGTCTCGATAAATAAAATAGATTTTAAATTTATCTATGAATAATGTTAATTTGTAAGTAATTATATGTTCATGTTATATTCTATAGATGAAAAAAAAGAATAATATTTTAAAGAGTACAGAATAATTCTAGAATTTTTGATTGATAATTTAATACAAATGTTTTCTTAGATATACGCGAATGTTACACATTGAAATAAAAGTATTTTTTGATGTTTTACGTAAAACTTAATTTTATTTAAATTAATACAACATATGTCTTTAGGCATCACGTTTTTGTTACTCTCGATAAAATAGCATATAAAAATTAAATAAGTTTATATATCGGAAAAATATTTAATTTAAAGTCGCCTCGTGTTTATTCAATAACTTAATTATTACTTAAAAACTAAAGGTAACTTAACAATACGTAAAAAAATCACATTTGTTTTCAATATGACGTTATGTCGTGGTTTCTCTCATTAGCCTGTAGATGGCGGTACATGTCGTAAATGTAATCGAAATTTCTTTCATACATCATTATATTTAATGATGTTTTGTTACGTCTCGAAAGATATTTTTTTGGCTTTGTGTTTTTTGAAATTGTTGAAATAATGTGGATTTTATAAAATTAGTACCGCTATCTACCGCTAGATGGAGCTACATCAATATTACCTAACTAATGTTCCTTGAAGAGCTGAACGAGGGTAGTTCTCTCGATTCCTTCCGTCTCTTCACGCATAGGCATATTAGGAATACTATCAATGCTATTAAGGCTATTATTAGTATTACGCCTAGAACTATAGCGGCAATTGCTGCTTCTGTGAAGTAATCTGTGAAAAAAAGTATTAATCATTGAAATAAATACAAGACACGGTGGAAACCGCCTAAAGTGTAGTAGTGCGCGTGCTCCAGAACATCAAGTTATTCGCCCCTCGCAACGATTTTGAAAATGCTTGCTTGTATTAGCAAATTGAAGTGGCGGTAGGCCGGGCACATGGCCCGTAGAACCAATGGCCGTTGGAGCCGAAAGGTTCTCGAGTGGAGGCCACTTACAGGCAAGCGAAATGTCGGACGTCCGCCTACAAGGTCCGGCTAAGGTTGCAGGAAGTCGCTGGATGCAGGCCGACGACAACAGGTCGATGTGGAGATACTCGGGGGAGGCCTATGTTCAGCAGTGGACTTCCTGTGGCTGAGATGATGATGATGAATTGATATAAAATATATACGGACACGGCGCGGTAGAAAGCGCTTAGACTGTACCAACGTATGTGGTGCGCGCTCCAGTACAAAAGCAGTTAAAAAGATATGGTGCTTGAAAATAAGTAATTGTTGTAAACACCCCACGCTTTGTAACAATAAAATTAATTAATTTAATTCCATTTTCCAATCTTAAACTCATTATCAATTATTTTTACTTTGTTTCTAGATATGGTATAGTCATATAATTTTTAAATTATTGTATTATCATCGGTTCTCGACAAATCTACAAAGTTTGAATGAAATCGGACCGTTTAAAGTGGGTCAAAATCGCGCTCAAAGGAGTTGGTTACAAACATACAAGTGAAGCTAATATAAAGCGTGTTAAAAAAATCTTACTAGATATATCGACGACGTAGCTATTCGTGTTTCCGTAGGCGTCCACAGCGTTGACCAGCATCCTTGGAGCGCAGCATGTCGCTCTGTACGTTGCCACCACTTCCTCCCTGGTGCCAGACACGAACGCACTGTCGTAGTTCAGTCCTATGGGCGATGAGGACAGCCGGAGGAGACCTGGGGAAGAATATTTTGGATAAATTGTATATGTTGGTTTTACTGGTGGTAGGTCTCTCATAATATGAGAGACCTACCACCATTATGTGAGTATTACATATACTCACATAATGCAGCCTCTCACATATTATGTGAGAGGCTGCCTGGGTGGGTACCACCGCAATGTCTATTTCTCCCGTCAAGCAGCAGTTTAAATGCACTGTTGTGTTTCGGATTGAAGGACATTGTAGTCTGAGTAACTACTGGACATTTTGAGACTTAACATCTTATGTCTCAGGATGGCGAGCGCAGTGGAATGCCAAGCATTGCTTTGTAATTCAAGGTGCTGTTTGGCTTTGCTACTGTTCATGAGCGGTCGTATCGCTTACCACCAGGCGAACGGCATGCTCGTCTCGCCATTTATTGCAATAAAAAAAAAATGTAGGTAGAGTTTTACTCTTGAAACTTTCACACAGAAATGAGGAAAGCAGAATATACTGTATCAGCCTATATACGTCCCATAGCAGAGCACGGGTTTCCTCTACAATCGTGAGTACGTTTGAGAGTGGTTAGGCCATATAGTCCACCACTCTGGCCTTGGGTTGGCGGACTTACATACTATAGAAATTCTTATAAATCACTATGGTATGCATTTTTCCTCACACGATGTTTTCCTTCACCGTTTTAGTGCGTGGCGATTGAATATCAATACACACGTGACTCCGAAAAGTCAGAGGTGTGTTCTGGGGTTCGAATCCGCGACCACCGTGAACATGTTGCCGCGTCTGGTCTACTAGTTTCTTCTATATTCATAATCTACTATATTCTGTACGGATATAAAGTTGAAAAGTTTGTTAGAAGGCGCTTATCCTAAGAATCGATGGTCCCAATTGAAAAACATATTGTAGTGTTGAATAGTCCATTTTGGAAGTTGGTTTAGTTGGTGGACTCAATCTTAGTTTGATACTAGGACTATATTTGCGACTCTTGGCTGTATTTATTATTTACTAGCGGCCCGGCCCAGCTTCGCCCGGGTATCAAATAGATTTCTGTACAATAATATGTACGTATTATACATATAAACCTTCCTCTTGAATCACTCTATCTATTAAAAAAATCGCATCAAAATCCGTTGCGTAGTTTTAAAGATTTAAGCATACAAAGGGACATAGGGACAGAAAAAGCGACTTTGTTTTATACAGTTTTACGTGCGATATTCGACGATCGTGTGTCGGAGTACATAGTAACTCTCCTATTCAAAAATCTAGATTGAAGGACCCTGGAACTTTTGTACCCACCTCCAACTGCATCCCTTGCAATGACGCTAGCAGACCACACGTGCTGAGCACAGTCCTCCCCCATCCTGCCGAGGCAGCTGCCTTGGAAGTAGTGCCTGACCTCGGGAGGCCACGTGTCCCGGACAACGCTGTCTGGACTCACTACGTAGATGTAAGCTGATATCGATACTTGGTCTAGACCTGGAGAATAAGGGTTATAGAATAATGACTGCGTCGGTGGCGTAGATCATGTGACAAAGCTGAGGTGTAGAGTTCGAATCAGAGACAGGAATTTGTGCTCCAATTAGTGCTCTTTAACCCGCAAAAAAATTAAATACAATATTACAATTAACACGAAGAGTTGAATTCTTTTGTTTATTTCTTCTGTGTGTGCTTTTGATTCTTTCGAAAGCTACGGGAGCGTTACTCTCTAAAAACGACAGCAACTTCAAACGCTCGGAAGCCGTACGTAAAACTTCACTAATGTGTCTAGGTACTCCACAAAATGTTGACTTCCTGTATCGTACATGGCAACCATAGACTAAGTTCGGAGAAAATGATAAGTATAGAGAGAATAGTATTAATTTTTAGAAGTGGAAATCTTTCACTCCAGACATCGAACATCTGAACAGTCGAAGTTCGTATCGTTTTTATTCAGTAACCCTCCTGAGTCGATTTGAATATTTTCCTTAATTTCTTACCATAAGCAGTGAATTTCACAAGATCTCTAATTCCGGGCTGGGACGTCCGTGCTATCGTGGCCGATACCACCACGTTTACCGTCTGTCCTGACGGTATGGTTTGTCTGAAACAATAGGTTTATTATTAAACAAATAATAGTTTCAAAAACTAAAAAAACGCGCTTTAGGAAAAGACCCAGCTGAAAGTGTAAATAATTATTAATGAGTTAATTCAACCGGACGTTTTAAAGTGGTCGAAAATCGTCTTCCAGGATTATGTTGCATAATAAATATGCAAACATAAAAACAACCAATTGCTTTATTCTGTATCAGTCCATATACGTCCCACTGCAGGCCACGGGACTCCTGTACAATCGAGAGTACGACTAAGAGGGGTAAGGCCGTATACTCCACCAGGCTGGCCGAGTGCGGACGGACATTACATACCCTAGAATTTTTTATAAATTCCTATGGTATGCAGGTTTCCTCACAATGTTTTCTTTCACTGTTAACTTTCTAGTCACGTAATACCAGAAGAAAACTATCTGTATCAGCCCATATACGTCCCAGTGCATAATACGGTCCTCTTCGACAATTGAAGAGTACAATTGAGAGAGCACTTGAAGTTACGTTTAATTTTAGCACTTACGCATAAGGAGTGATTCCCGTAAGAAATCTCTGTTCTCCTTCAGCACCAAAAGTGAATCTTACTGCTTGCTCTCTGTAGTTGGTCACTTCGAAGTGTAGCTGTAAAGAAACATTATTATTATCATCATTTTCTTAACTATAATTAACATTATTTTCATATTTTTGATTGGAGCTTATGAAATTTATATTGTAACAGGATAGGCAACTTCTGTTCCTTTTCGTAAATCCATCCAAAAGCTGTCTCTAAGAAATCGCCTAATAATTGGTCGTATTGTACCATCAGACGAATTGCAGGTAGGTCTCGCCATTCATCGAAATTTAAAAATTTCACTCGATAACCCGTTTTAACAGTTAATAAATAAATTATTGTCCTCTACACTCTATGCAAAGTGGGTAACAAAACAATGAAATTGAAAGGAGTCTTTCAATATTTGTCTTTTGCTTGTATAGACTCCTAACTAAGTATAACTACCCTCACCTGAAGATTGTCTCCCGGTGATCCATATAGTCTGGTGCTCAGCCCGATCTGAACTGCTGTCATTAGCGTGCCTTGTTGGTTCACGACCTGGAAGGAAAGATCAATACTAGGTACTAGGAAGAATAGCAATCGCGAATAGCAAGTGAAGTCCATAATAACATTTCACAAGTTATACAGGGTGATATTGACATATTGTACTTAATTTAACCTACATGTTACTCATTACTCCAGGGAACATTACACGTAATTTGTAAAAAATATAAAGAGATTTTTTGGCAAAAATAGTTGTTTTTGTTTTCACGATTTTTGGACATCCTATATAGATACTAGTATTATGCCGAGTTGCTGAACTTCAGTTTGTTTCGGGAACTTACCTGAGTCGTAAAAAGACTCGGTATCCATAGCGGTTGATCAAAAGTCTTGGAACATAAAATCGCGATTTTTGATAAAACTATCAGGCAGTTTTTGATCAAACTTTGTACAATATTACCTATGGGGGGTTAGGAACATGTGGTTTAAATTAAGTATAATACGTCAATATCACCCTGTATAAATAAGCTAAGTTTTGCGATTTGCGATTATGATTCACAAAGCTGATTCGCTAATATTTTGATACGATTTCGTTTCATCTATAAGCGATTGAGTTTTTTATGAATTCATTTAAAGAAAAATCTGAATAGTTTATTTTGTGTGCTTAATTTTATACATTCTATGGGGAGCAATTAGCAATAGCAGAAATATATAGTATGCTAAGGCTTCAAAAATAACAAGGTACGGCACGGAAGCGGTCAAATTAACACTTAGCTTCAGGTGACCTCTTTGCCGGACCTGTTTTATAAAAAACAGAAAGAAAAAGTGCTGATTAAAGCTATAAAATGTGTCGATTATTCTAGAACGTACCTGGGCAACACTCCTGCTCAAAACTTCGCTAACGTTGTACCTTCCCTGGTATGCCCTGGTGTTCTCCTCTTCTATTCTCTCCAGGTCGTTGACAGAGTCCTGGTTTACTATGGACGCTGATCTGCTCAGACGGACTTCGGGCTGATTTAGAGGTCCAAAGAGACGGACGAACGGTTCGCCTGTGAAAATAAATATAGCAATCAAACCACAGTCACATATAGCCAGGCTGCTTTGACAGCCTCCGTGGCACAGGCGGTTAGACGCCGCCTGTGAAACGAGAGGCTGTGGGCTCGATCCCCGCACCGAGAGAAATGTTTGTGCGGCCCACAAATATTTCTTTCGGGTCAGGGTGTTTGTGAGACCGAAATTTCTTCCGTAGTTCCTGATAGACGACACAAGACTCGACCTTAGTTCGGGGTCAGGACTAGGTATGTGACTGTTGGGTGTTATTTATTTGATTATTATTTATACGTTGATCTGAGATAATTATAATGAAAATATCTTGGTCACTTCAGGCCCGCTTTGTAGGTCAATATCGGCTAGATTCGTGGATTTCATTATATTTGTATTATTTAATAAACTATATTCAATTTAATAATGTTTATTTATTTATTTCGGGTTTATTTCGTTATTTTCATTTCTTAACTCCAAAAATTATTAAAATTCGCACGAAAAAACTTTTTTGCCCTGCATCCGATAATAACGTTAAGGCGCCCAAACAAATCGAATGGCATCAGACGCTGGTCCCATGCCATTTGACGAAATTATGCCATTCAACGTACCTTTATAATCTCTCCCGAAGATCTTCACATACATCTTGGATCCCTTTACTGGTGGAAGGTTGACATCGGCCACCAGTTCGGTAGAAGGATCCACTACGTCGCTCTGGTCTTCTCCGGCTACGGGCTGGTAACTGGAATCAGGAAGGTGGTCGTTTAGTGGGAGTAATCGTAAGTGGAATTATTAAAACTAATGGCGACACGATTATGCCGTTCGCCTGATGGTAAGCGATACAACTGCTGATGAACAGTAGCAAAACCAAACAACGCCTTGAATTATAAACCAATGCTTGGTATTCCACTGCTTGTTGTGCTTGTTGATCCTGGCTTACAGGAGTTACAGTGGTGGGTGTGAGGGTGTGACTGTCTCCAAGCAAAAAATGAATCAACTGCTGTATCATCCCGATAAGAGGAATTGAGACAGAAATAACTTTTGTATCGGATATTACAGTATTTTTCGATGAATGGCGAGACGCGCGTGCAATTGGGCCCATGGTAAGAGATATATGACCGATTTCGATTAGGGAAATTCTTACAGGCCTCTCAATTAATTTGTCAGTTGTATGTTGTATCAGAGTTCCCTGTTTAACAATGGCTGAATGTAAGTTTATAGCTCATTACAATCTCACCTGAATGGAAGCTTTGCCAGTTCCTCTCCATATTCGTCCACTAATAGTGATTCTCTCACGCTTGAGACTGGACCAGTCACCCTCAGTTTGATGGCACCTGTAATGTAAATAATAGGAGGTTTAATGATTTTCCTATTGGCAGTTTTGTCTATAGAAACCCTGAAGTTAAAGTATTGAAATGCGTGTTGTTTGTAGTTCTTCAAATATGTTATGATTCTTATGCGTTAAGAGATCTTCTCTTTCTAGTTTTAGTGGAGAACTTTCTAGTTCTTTGTTGAACGTAGGCTTAGAAAGTTATTAAGTCTCCAAATTAGGATCTTGTAAAATTGATATAGGCTCAAAGATTGAATATGCAAGTGGTCGAAATATCTCTGGGTTTTGATGCATTTCGTTCAGTGGCTGAGATTTTTTGCAATCCTTTTCAATCAGCCCCTTGAACGCCTTGTTTTAAGAATCAAACAATTATGAGCAAGTATAATATAAATTCAGGTATTTTTTTTTTCATGTCTGAGGAAACCGAGAAGTCTTTCGTATCTTCTGATTCGCGACCCAAACTTAATTGATCTTATGTGTGATCTAAAGGTATTTGTTTCGGGTCTCGGTATTTATGCAACCGAAAAGTCTCTCATAGTTCGTAAATTTCGCCTGGGATGTTCCTTTCCACGACGTGATTATGGGCGTGCCTATCGCCTTATTGAGTAAAAATTCCTGACCCCGGGCTGATAATGAATATCCATTATCACTTTGCCCGATCCAGGATTCGAACCCCAGACCTTAGCTTTGTAACTACCGTATTACAACTACGCCACCGAGGCAGTCGAATAATTTCGGTGTGGCTTATCGCATTCCACGCGAAGTGGACAGGTAAAAAACTCGATGTTTCATATTGAAAAATATTTGAGTATGTTCTAATTATCACTACATAGTATAAAACAAAGTCGCTTTCTCTGTCCCTATGTCCCTTTGTATGCTTAAATCTTTAAAACTACGCAACGGATTTTGATGCGGTTTTTTTTTAATAGATAGAGTGATTAAAGAGGAATTTATATGTATAATACGTACATATTATTGTACAGAAATCTATTTATACCCGGGCGAAGCTAGGCCGGGCCGTTAGTAGATTATATTTTTATAATATAGCGACTGGTTAAAGAATTAAGGGACTTTGAAATTTTGACCAATTGGTGAGTGCATGCCCACCAGTTTGTATGTATAACTTTTATGGATGCAATAAATATATTCATTTAAAATTTTGTTGAGAAAGTCTCGGAAATATTCTCGCTAATGATGGTTCTTTAGAAATCCTTGAGTTATCAGTTTCTGAAGTCGGCGCGCAGATAGTGTATCTGCTACAGGCGTCATTGATTCATTAGTTTCATTAATAGATGAATCGCTCGTTATCTCTGTTTATTAGTTATTTATTGGTTTCATGTTTGTGCGTAAATATAAGTTAATATAGGTTCGCCTGATGGTAAGCGATACGATCGCTCATGAACAGTAGCAAAACCAAAACATGCCTTAAATTGCAAAGCAAAGCTTGGCATTCCACTGCGCTCCCCATCCTGAGACATTTATTTTTTTATCAATTGATTTATACAGAGTATATCAAGACTGCTACCGAAAACTAAGATGGGTGGTAGTTTAAGCGACTTCAGACACAATGCAACAGAAAAAGTTGCAAAAAAGCGTCAATTTTTTTTTGTTATTTTTTTTCCTATGGTCATATTTGGGTTGTAAATACATTTTTTTCCTAAAATAATAGTGTATACCCTTATATTTCCAAATACTCTAAGGTATAAAAGAGGTAAAAATATTTTTTTTGCAAACTATGGATTTACCACCCAAAAATGACGATATTTAAAAAATCATAAAAAATAATTGTCGCGTTTCTTTGCAAATTTTTAGTTTCATTGTGTTTGTCGTCACTAAAACTACCACCTGGCTTCGTTTTCAGTAGCAGTCTTGATATACCCAGTATATCACCTTAAATTTAATACCATAACAGTTTTAAAACTATGGCGGCATTTTACTAAACTACTCTAAATAATCTTCTTGTATTACACATAGAATAAACAATAAAAATAAAACATTGTAATTATACCAAAATAACAACAAACATAACATTTTAAATCCACCTTCAGTGCACTTTTGAGCCACTACTTTAAATAAGATGTTAAGTCTCAACATGTCTACTGGTAATATTTTTCTCGAAAATCTAGTAATTGCTAGTCTAGTTCTGTGAGAAAACGAGTGAATCCGCGTGCGTAATCTAACTGATCAGACCGTGTTGTTGTTCGCCTCTCGAGATAAACTTTTGATCTTCTGACAAGCGTCACACTTCCTTGTTTCTATATATTCAGATTCTAAGCAATTTATGGGTTTGTATGTTTGTTTGTTTTGTCATATTAGAAAATTACCAAAGTATATGGAGAAGTTAAAAAATATGTCAAATAATCTGTATCAGCCCATATACGTTCCACTATCGCACGGGCCTCCTCTACAATAGAGAGTACGATTGAGAGTGGTTAGGCCACATAGTCAAACAAAAAAAAAACAAAAAATTTCAATGCGTTAAATATTCTTTTCTTTAGTTTTGTTTTATTTATTTTTTTATTGCAATGAATGACGAGACGAGCAAGCCGTTCGCCTGATGGTAAGCGATACGACCGCTCATAAACAGTAGCAACATTCCACTGCGCTCGCCATCCTGAGACATAAGATGTTAAGTCTCAATATGTCCAGTAGTTACTCCATTACTACCATGCTGCAATGCCTTTATACTTTTACTTCATTCATATTGGGAAAGTTTTATACTATGATAAAAGGTAAATATGTATGTTCTACAAGTTTTAATCTAATCTGTGTGTACTATCAAATAAATCAATGAACAGACTTTACCAATTATCTATATGTGTATCTATGTGTACTATTTGTTTGGTTGTATGCCTGTATATTTTAATAGTATAAACTTTAGCTTTTATAAATAAACTAGCGGCCCGGCCCAGCTTCGCCCGGGTACAAATTGATTTCTGTACAATATACAATTCTGTACAATATGTACGTATTATACACAGTCAGGTCATAAGTATTGTCACACAGTAAAAACTTTTCTTTTAGAATGCTGGCCACAAAAAAGTTTATTGAATTCGAATTTCGAATTGTTCATGAAAATAAAAATGTATACTTTTTAGAATTTTACTCATTTTTAAATATGGAGTGGACGCTTAAAGAAGACCGTGTTGCAGTTATTGCATTGCATCGTTGCGGTTACGCGCCAATTCTAATTTTTGACATACTGAAAAATTTTAATATAACCAAAAGATTCGTTTATCGTACCATCAAACGATACAATGAATCACGGAGGTCATTTTGAATAAACTTTAGTGTCATAAGAATCTATGTTTTGTTAAGTTCATTTTGGTATATAAATGGTTACATAATGAATAAACTTGTTGCAATAATTTTATATTAAACATGTGACAGAATTTATGACCTGACTAGGTACATATAAACCTTCCTATTGAATCACTCTATCTACAAAAAAAACCGCATCAAAATCCGTTGCGTAGTTTTAAACATTTAAGCATACAAAGGGACATAGGGACAGAGAAAGCGACTTTGTTTTATACTATGTAGTGATAAATACACCCGACAGTCACATACATAGTCCTGCCCCACACTAAGGTCGAGTCTTGTGTCGTGTATCAGAAAATACGAGAGACTTTTCGCTCTCACAAACGCCCAGACCCGACAAATTCTTGTGAGAGTCATAAATTAATTTCTTGGTGCGGGGATCGAACCTGCGACCACTCGTTTCAAGGCCGGAGTCTAACTAACTGAGCCAACTTTCAAAATTGACTATCCAACACTACAATTTTTTTTCAATTGGGACCAGAACCATTCCTGAACGCCTTGAAACAAATTCTTCAACTTTATATTCGTAATGAATATAGATTATGTATATAGAAGAAACCAAAAGACCAGATGTGACTGCCAACATGTTCACGGTGGTCGCGGGTTCGAATCCGTGGGCACACCTCTGACTTTCCGGAGTCATGTGTGTATTGATAGTCAATCACCACGCACTAAAACGGTGAAGGAAAACATCGTGACGAAATTTGCATACCATCTCATCTGCATTACCAAATTTGGAAATTCTCATATAAGCTTAGTTAACAGAAAAGGGTCATTGTTTTTTGCTCCGCTAAAATAAATAAATAAAAATAAAATACCATAGCGATTTCTGAGAATTTCTATGGCATGTAAAGTACGCCAATTCGCCTTAAGTCAGCGCGGTGGACTGTACTAACCACTCTCAATCGTACTCTCGATTGTAGAGGAGGCCCGAGGCTTGTAGTGGGACGTATATGGGCTGATACAGAACAGTACAAAATTCTTACATAAAAGTGACGAGCATACCCGCGCGTTATTAAAAGTTATCTGCTAGTTATTTTAACTATTTAGTTCAGTGTGTGATCTAACCGTGATTAGACGTGTATCGAGTGAAGTGTTTTTAACCGTCAGTTAAAATGTTTTGTGTTCTTTAAATTGGTTACTTTAATCCGCAAATTTTGTCGTGTAGGCACCATGTGTCTTTTAGGGATATATTATTTAATATTTACACACAAAACTTCACGCCTTTTTCACGTAAGGGGTAGGCATAGGTGATACCAGGATACGTACATTTAGCCTTGTGTGTTTTGGCCCACGATGGGATCGGGGTCAAGTTTATTGATATATCGGGCACAATATTTTGACTCCGGTCGTTGAATTAATACAAAAAGTAATTAATTGAATATTTAAATGGTCAAATTTATCTTCGGCGTCAAGTGTCGTCTCTTAGTTTTGCATAAAATTGATGTTACATTTATTAATTTAAAAATCTTAAACGTGTTTACGATATTTAGTATTAGTGTTAATAATTCTGAAAGATTTGAGATAAAATAGATGGTGCGATGCAATCAGATAAAATCTTGATTATTTTATTTTAGATTTGTCAAAATGATGGGGAGACGCTACCTACTGATTTTTTTCGAAATATGAAAATAAGCGAAACTTTAAATATTAATAATTTGTTAGTGAATATTATTTATTAATTTGCCTTCGTCGGGTCTACTACGTTATTCTATAAAAATAGGAAGGGAAAAAAGTCAATTCCAAATCTTTTAATTAAAAATATTACGAAAGTTGTTAGCTAGGACTAATCACATAGAAAAAAAACAAACGTATATATATAAAAGGTTAATAAAAAGTAAATAAAAATATAGTACGCACAGTCAATGTCAAGCACATAGTATGTGGTATATTGAGTGATTGAGTGGCGTAATAGTCTAAAGTTCAAAATATACGCAATTTTTATTTAACAGGCGCAATAGTTACTTTATGAGTGCGTGGTGGCCTGTTGGTAAACGGACTAGACGCGACTGCCAACATGTTCACGGTGGTTCGAATCCTAGGGCACCCCTCTGATTTTTCGGAGTCATGTGTGTATTGATAGTCAATCACCACGCACTAAAACTGTGAAGGAAAACATCGTGAGGAAACCTGCATACCATAGCGATTTATATAAATTTCTATGGTATGTAAGTCCGCCAAACCGCACTAGGCCAGCGTGGTGGACTATATGGCCTAACCACTCTCAATCGTACTGTCGGTTGTAGAGGATACCCATGCCCTGCAGTGGGACGTAAATGGGCTGATACAGATACATATTGATAAATCACCACGCACTTTAACGGTGAAGGAAAACATCGTGAGGAAACTTGCATACCAAATAAGAATTTATGTGTGTGATGTCCGCCCAGCACTAGGCCAGCTGGTGGCTTATACTTAAACCCTGAGAGGGATTAAGTACTTAAACCCTCTCAATCGTGCTCTCGATTGTACACGAGGCCCTGTTTGGAAATGTATACTATTTTTTCCGGAATTAAATTATGATGGTGGTAGATCTCTCTAATGTGTGAGGCCACCTGGGTGGGTACCTCCGCAATATATATATCTATGTATTTATTTATTTTATTTACTGGCGGCCCGTCCAGCTTCGACCGGGTACAAATATATTTCTGTACAATAATATGTACGTATTATACATATAAACCTTCCTCTTGAATCAGTATATCTATTAAAAAAAACCGCATCAAAATCCGTTTCGTAGTTTTAAAGATTTAAACATACAAAGGGACATAGGGACAGGAAAAGCGACTTTGTTTTATGCTATGTAGTGATTATCATAGATTAAAAATACTGTTATCGAAAATAAAATCTACAGTATATCAAGGGCTTATAAATAAGATCATTTCCGTACCGGTTTTTGCTCAAAATAAATCCTTTTTTTGCCAGCACGATGATGGATCGAACATCGAACACGATTTGCGAATGTCAACCGCTTTGTTGGCATTTGGGTGTTGCTGTTTTTTTGACGGCATATGCGAGAATTATAGGAGGCTACTTATTAGCGGTACTTGTTGTAGGCGGGTTTTTATATTGGGCATATATTTAAGCACTTCAAAATAAATAAATATATTTTACAACTCCGCGATAAAATCCGTAAATAATAGTTTTATATCAATGAGTAACATTCGCGTAAATCTAAGAAACCATTATATATTTACTTTTTTTTACTATATACAAATTTTTCTGCCTTTTTATTGGGTGTTATTTTTTTAATGGAACTAGTTCATAATATTTATGGTTCAAAAAAGGACAAGTAAAAAAAAAGTAAAAAAAAACTTTTTTTACATTTTGTTTCGGGTATGGCTGTTTGTGTATAACTCGGTCAAAATATCTGTGCACCCGGCGTTGATGACGTCATGTCGGCGCGTACGGAGTGTAAAATAATCATCCAAATACCAATCCATTACTTTTTTTGTGTAATGATTGAATCATAGATGTAGTTATACTAAATCTATGGATTGAATTAATGTTTGTGTTAAATGTTACGTAATTCAATGATAGAAAAAAAGTTAAACATTTTTTTTAAATCTTATTTAGTTTATAAACTGTACATCATGATTCCAGAAAATATTAATTTATAACATCAATATGTTTAAAAATTAAAACTTTATTGAGACGCATATCGGCAACGAAAGTGCTAACCGTACTGTCGTGATCGGACGAGCGCGGGAAGGAGAAAGGACAGCGGGAGCGGGCGGGGGAGCATTCCTGCGAGGTGCAGAGATATTGTGACCGAGTAATAACTCAAAGTGTCAGTCTTAGTTTTTGATACTTAAGAAAAATGATTTGAATTTTAGTTCAAGTTCAGGGCTATGTAAATATGTGACTAGCGACTATCCCGCCCTCATACCCAGTGGCAACTCGTGTGTCGCAGGATCAACAGCACGCATTGTAATGACTGAGCATTAAAGCGAGCCGAGTCTCCAATGTCTAACTTGTCTTTAACCCGCAACAAAATCACAAAGTTTAATTAATAGGAGGCATTAGATGTTTGTGTTTATTGTGCGCAATGTCTATTTCTCCCGCCAAACAGCAGTTTAAATATACTGTTGTGTTTCGGATTGAATTGTAGCCAGAGTAACTATTGGACGTATTGAGACTGGAAATTAATTGAGATTCCAAATTAATTATTGTCCACTTCCCTCCGTATGTATGTGACTGTTCGATTATTTATTAAAAGTAAAACTATATATCTGGACGCTTTCCAAACCACCCCACATTGAAACTAAACCAGCGACATGCACTGTATATTTTTGTTTTTATTTTAAACTTGAAGGTCGGGCTGATTAATGACCGATATGTTTTCTTATTTCGTATGAAGAAGCACGTATTTCCGGCATTTTGCTCTCAATTTAAAAATATATACGTCCGAATGGCGACCGAATCAGGGGTGTTACTTTATGTACGGAAACGTAGTTCGAATATTCGAACGTCCGTCGTCCGAAGTAAGTTAAGAATCCCTTTTTTAAAAATCAGTACTATTTTCTATGACATTTATCATTCACTATATTCGTACAGTTTTTCGTAAACAACACCATGCTGGCCTTGTGCGGGTTGACAGACTTTATAGATAAATTACTGGATACATTGCTGGTGGTAGGTCTCTCATATGTGAGAGGCCTTCTGGGTTGGTACCACCACAATGTCTATTTCTATAGAGACTAAACATTTTATGTCATTCTTGAACTAAATATTTAAGAATTTTGAATTACAAAGGAATGCCAAGCAATGCTTTGTAATTGACAGTTTTGCTTGCTTTTGCTTGTCATCAGGCGAATGGCAAGCTCGTCTGGCCATTCATTGCCATAAAAAAAAAATATTTTAGTAATTTATACTATGCACGTTTCCTCACAATGTTTTTCTTATTTGAAGTGCGTGGTGATTGATTCTCAACATATGTCTTGGAAAAGCCGTGTGTCCTGGGATGCGAACCCGCGACCACCGTGTTGACAGCCACCTTCGAATATAATATTTTTTTCTATATATTGTATTGTATCAGCCCATATACGTCCCACTGCAGGGCACGGGCCTCCTCTACAATCGACAATACGATTGAGAGTGGTTAGGCCATATAGTCCACCACGCTGGCCTAGTGCGGGTTGGCGGACTTACATACCATAGAAATTTTATAAATCGCTATGGTATGCAGGTTTCCTCACGATGTTTTCCTTCACCGTTTTAGTGCGTGGTGATTGACTATCAATACACACATGACTCCGAAAAGTCAGAGGTGTGCCCTGGGATTCGAACCCGCGACCACCGTGAACATGTTGGCAGCCGCGTTAGTCCGTTTACCAACAGGCCACCACGCACTATATTACTGATATATACTGATATATTACTGATGCTATATTACTGATATATACTGATATATTACTGATGCTATATTCAGTATTCTGTATATTTTATCGGCCTTATTAAGTAAATTTTCAAAACTATTTTTTATCGGATGTTTTCTTTTTCGCTCAAACTGAATTCAAAAGTAGTTAGAAAGGGATAACAAATACGTTTTAAACTTGTCTATGAATAAGGACGTATGTGATTTAAATTTATATTATGTTTCTAACATTCCATAGCAATAATAATTTATTCATTTTAATCACTTCTATGTTGCTTAATTGCTTTTAATTGTTGTATTAATTCACATACTTTTTATACAGCAAAACAGTTAACCTAGCTGTTTATAAAACAGGAAATTATAATGATACATTTCCAAGCTGAATTAAAAGTTACATATCTTCACGCTTGCATCTCATACGGGTAGGCAGGGGCTATGAATCTTCACTTAAAACACATATTCACTCCGAACTTAGTCTATGGTTACGACGCGACGTACGATGATTTGAACTATATTATATTACATATGTGTATTTATTATGTTGATGATTAATTATTTAATTATTAATATCTATTGGAGATTTCTTATCATTATTTTTTCACTGCCCTTTCTTTCTCCTTCTTTTATGTCCATCCAAAGGTTGTCTGGTATAGATCGTTTATTAACGATAAGACCACCTTTTGTACTTTTAAAAGATTTATTTCTTTATCTTGTTGTTGTATGTCCTTTTTGTTTATGTACATTAAAGATAAAATAAATGACCCCTCCGGACTTATGATTGTAACGTCGTAAACGTTCATCAGTTATTTTCGTAGCTGTTACAAAATTATATCTGTATTGGCCCATATACGTCCCACTACAGGTCACGGGCCTCCTTCACCATCTAGAGTACGATTGAGAGTGATTAGGTCGTTAAGTACAAAATAATATATTGGTATTGATATCATGTTTCCATAGCTGAACAGATGAGACTAAATTAATTAAGAACATTATGTTAAGTAAAAAAACGTGGTATGGACCTGGCTTAAATTTATTTTAGTGATTTGTTTTCAAATTGAGCTCAAAGTCGACGAGACGACCAAAAATTATGATCTCCATAAAACAGAATTAATTTATTGAAAAATTAGAATATCTAATCAACTAGGAACTAGATTATTTTATATTTTTTACATTGTTTTATTTTATTAACTCTTATCCATATATCCATAGATATACATATTAAATACAAGAGTAGTATTTATTATAAATTAAACAACATCCGTGTTGCAAAAATAAAATAAAAATATAACGATAAAATATTTTTGCAATTTAAAAAATAATATCTACGCATTCTAAACTAAACCGAATGTGGTATCACATTATTAATTCAATGTCATATGTGTAATAAAAGCGTCTAAAAAAAGTGTTTTGTAACTATTAGTATAGTAATCCAGATAAATTATTGTCAAGTAGATTACGAAAAATTAAACGGATAAACCTAAACTTTGTATTAGATTTTACAAAAATCATCAAAGCGCGCCAAAATGTTTTTAAAAATGAATTTCAAATTTTATAAAAATTTTCTTACCCATAAAATGTCATTTCATTAAAATAATACTTCTGTTTAATTTCGTTTTAAAACAAAAAAATGTGCTTAGGACTTAAAATGTTAAAAATATGATTTTTCAACACACAAATAACACTCGCGCTCTAAAATGAAACATGCCCAGATTACACGAAAAACGCATTTAAAATGTAAAAATAAAAAATCCCAAAAATATTTTTCGTCAAACACAAAAAAGTTTTCGCCAATAAAACATGGCCGATTGCGCGCCAAATGTGAATTCCTTCAAAACTTGCGTTTCAAAACAGCGCATTGAGGCGGGGCGTTCGGAAACTGGTTGCCGGTGCGACATTTAAGGAACCAGTCTAGATCATGCGCTCTTGACCTGGTTATCGAGACTGCGTTGGAACGCATCCATTTTGCGAGGTTAGTGATGTTTTTTTCTTTTTTTTTCTCTATAAATATCACGGAAACTGCGTACAGCCTTTTTGTTTTTTTATTTTTGAAAAAAAGACGAGATTTGTGATTTTTTTAATTTTATTTTCTTTTAATTGTTTATCAGTTTTGAATTTGTAATTAAGATGTGTTTTTTGTGATATTTTAACAGCAAACCTTTATTATATATAATTGATATACACTATTTTTTCTGAATTGTGATGAAGACTAAGGAAATGTGGATCATACAGCCTAGTTTTTATGCGTTTATGAGACTTCATTTTCCATTGCCTTTTTTATTGATCGTAAACTTTATGTTTTAGCGAAGGAATTGTCTTTCAGCCTTGTTTTTTGCATAGTTATCATACTTCAACCCCATTATTGTTAAGTTGTTACATGGTTTGTTACTGAAATCTGAATTTAAACTTACTAAAATTATTGTCTATGCGCACAGGTCCAAGTATATAAAAACACAACTCTTTTTTGATACTATATCATGCAAACGTGGTCACATTTACTTAATATAAGTTAAAAAAAAATACATACATAAACTCACTCGTTTTCCCATATTTTGCCTTGTGTTGTTCAACTATGTGAGAGGAGTCGAGCCTATCGCCACATCGAGCACAAATTTCTGACTCAGTGCTGATAATGAATAGAAAAATCCAACCCAACTTTTTCCCGACCCGGCTTTCGAACTCGAGACCTCAGCTTTGTAATCGGACAGTACAATTACGCCATCGATGCAGAGATATAAAAACATGCTATATAAAACAGTTTTTTTTTATTTTTACAAAACCGGTGTAGCACCGAAAGTGATCAAGTTCACAAATATATTTGCGGAAATCGAGTGATGTCATCGCTTCACGTGGATTTTGAGTTCTAATGCATTTTTTAACCGCCTTCAAAAAAAGGAGGCTCTGAATTCGACATGTTTGTTACCTCATATCTTTGTACTGGGGGAAAAGATTTTGACCATTCTTTATTTTTTATTTTGTCTAATCCCAATACTGACGGCATTTGTGCTGACCATCAGGTGTCGTGTGGTCACTATCTGTATCAGCCCATATACGTACCACTGCAGGGTACGGGTCTCCTCTACAATCGACAGTACGATTGAGAGTGGTCACTATGCTGGGCCAGAATAAAAAAAAAACATTCTTTGATCGAAAGCTGGCGCTTGTCATTTGGTCTCATAAAAATATGGTGGAGATCTGATGAATATCTTCGGACCTGGAGAGGAGAACTCTTCAAAATTGAATTGTGTTCCAATGGTTTTTGCATTAGGTTCATATAGATATTTTAATTATTATAAGGCATAGGTCCTACATGTTTGGTACTTGGAAGCCCGTCTTCAATATATTACGCATATATTTTGATTTGTTGGCTAGTCAAGTCAATAAGCATGTTAATCAACAAATGTTTAAATCACTAATGTCCTAATACAGGAACGCAACTTAAATATGTCTTGCGCTTAACTACGTTAATCCCGATTAAATGTACTGGCTAAGTGGGCCGAGCGCTGTTGAGAGCAACTTATTATTTGAATGGCGTTCCAGTATTCGGTCGTAAATGTTTTTATTAAAAACATTTATTATTATTAACATTTTTTTATTAAAAACATTTATTTCAGTGTAATACGTAGTGGTAAGGATTTTTGTAATTATTAAATCCTAGTGGTAGGTCTCTCATATGCGAGAGGCCGCCTGGGTAGGTAACACCGCAATGTCTATTTCTCCCGCCAAACAGCAGTGTAAATGCACTGTTGTGTTCCGGTTTGAAGGAAATTGTAGCCAGAGTAACTACTAGACATATTGAGACTTGATATCTTATGTCTCAGGATGGTGAGCGCAGTGGAATGCCAATTTGCTTGGTAATACATAGTGTTGTTTGGTTTTATGTTCATGAGCGGTCGTATCGCTTACAATCTAGCGAATGGGATGCTCGTCTCGCTATCAAAGGTAATAAAAAAATGATGATGATATTAAAATAAACTTGTTAGTATAGACAGCTCAGATAGAGTACATTGACTTGGGAAATGTATGTTGATTGATATAATTACAACGGCTAATTATACATGTAGGCATGATGTGAAAAAAATATGTCTATTTTTTGTACGTTTTTTGTTGTTTTTTTTTTCGGTGGTACATAGTCCTGGTAAGTGCGTGGTGGCCTGTTGGTAAACGGACTAGACGCGACTGCCAACATGTTCACAGTGGTCGCGGGTTCAAATCCCAGGGCACACCTCTGACTTTTCGGAGTCATGTGTGTATTGATAGTCAATCACCACGCACTAAAACGGTGAAGGAAAACATCGTGAGGAAACCTGCATACCATAGCGATTTATAAAATTTTTATGGTATGTAAGTCCGCCAACCCACACTAGGCCAGCGTGGTGGACTATATGGCCTAACCACTCTCAATCGTACTTTCGATTGTAGAGTAGGCCCGTGCCCTGCAGTGGGACGTATATGGGCTGATACAATACAATACATAGTCCTGACCCCCACACTAAGATCAAGTCTGCCGTAATCAGAAATTACGAGAGACTTTCGTTCACAATAACATAGTTTTAAAACCCATTTCAGCTAAACAAACTGTTCACTTAATATACTGATTTGACTTTTTCACCAAGTTTGAAATTGGCAGGAAATTGGCATAGAGTACGGATTGCCATCAATTGCACAGACAAATAATATTTAAAAATAACATCAAAAGAAAACATTGATTGAAGACCATATCGATGGTATTCAAATAAAACAAAATCGTGAAGGTCGAACGAAACGATAGGCGATTTACCTCCAATACATACCCAAAATAATAAATACACACAACAGTCACATACATAGTCCTGACCTCACACTAACAGCCACTGCCAATAAACAATCCCAATCCAAAATTCGCCGTTTGAGATTGACAGCTCAATCATTTTTCTGATACTATATTGCCAATAATCAATCTCAGTAGTGAAAAAACTATGGCAACATGGTAAATGACAAATCGAAAAGTAGAAAACAATCCAGATTGACATCGATCTAATTTTTTCGATTGATTATTGGCATCGGCCTTAAGTCTTTTGACGTGGGACTTTTCACACAGTACATACAGGATATTTCCCTACGAGATTGAATCAGAAATGAGGAGATCCGTAGGAGAACCAAGGTTACCGACATAACCCATAGGATTGGCAAGTTTTAGTGGCATTGGGCCGGGCACATAGCTCGTAGAACCGATGGCCGTTGGGGCCGAAAGGTTCTAGAGTGGAGGCCACGTACAGGCAAGCGAAATGTCGGACGCCCGCCTACAAGGTGGACGGACGACCTGACTAAATTTGCAAGAAGTCGCTGGATGCAGGCCGCTTCCAACAGGTCATTGTGGAGATCCTTGGGGGAGGCCTATGTTCAGCAGTGGACTTCCTGTGGCTGATATGATGATGATGATATGTTGATACAGGGTATATCCAAGGGGGTAATACTATAAATACGATACGAACTTCAAATGTTCAGATGTTCGACGTCCGGAGTAAGATGTAAGATTTTCACTTCTAAAAATCAATATTTTTCTCTATTATAACTTATCATTTGCTCCGAACTTAGTCTATGGTTGCAACAAACGATAAAGGAATTCAACATTTTGTGGAGTGTCTAGGCACATTAGTGATGTTTTGCGTACGACGTCCAAACATAGGAAGTTAGTATTGTTCTTACAGAGTGACCCCCTTGTATCATCACTACATAGTATAAAACAAAGTCGCTTTCTCTGTCCCTATGTCCCTTTGTATGCTTAAATCTTTAAAACTACGCAACGGATTTTGATGCGTTTTTTTTAATAGATAGAGTGATTCAAGAGGAAGTTTTATACAGGGTATATCAAGACTGCTACCGAAAACGAAGCCGGGTGGTAGTTTAAGCGACTTCAGACACAATTCAACAGAAAATGTTGCAAAAAAAAAGCGATTTTTTTTTATTGTTATTTTTTTCCTATGACCATATTTGAGGGTAAAAACATGTTTTTCCTAAAATAATAGTGTATACCCTTTTATTTATAAATACTCTAAGGTATACAAGAGTTTAAATTATTAAATTAGCAAAAACTATGGATTTACCACCCAAAAATGATGATATTTAAAAATCATAAAAAATAATTGTCGCGTTTCTTTGCGAAATTTTTAGTTGCATTGGGTCAGGTTTAGAATATTATAGCATGAAATGGGGGTTGGGGGGTCGGGGGGAGGAGGGGGAGGGTGTACCCTGTCCCCTGGTACCACTCCCAGGAAAAGATAAGGCATAATTCTGAGAACCTAATTAAAGTAACCTAACCTCAAAATGTCAAAACAAAAGTTGCTTCTGCAACGTCTCCGGCGCTGCGGGAAGTACAGCCCCTTCGCCCTTGCGTAACAAAGGATAGGCACCCAAGCTCGCCTCCGCAGCTTCGGCTTACTGGTCGCCTCCGGCGACCAGCCTCAGCCGCTACGGCTCGCACGGTTACCTATCCTTCGTTACAGCGGGCGGGGGCTGCTCTCCCTCCGCGCCTCCGGCTTTTTATATACACTCTAGGGGTGGTAGCCAAAAGTCTACGTGAAGTCGGGGTGGCCCGTGTCGGTTTTGGGGTACAGTCGACCTAGCTGGTCCATAAAGTGGGTACACTAACTTCCTTCTGAACATCTAGGACGTTATAAAATAACAAAACATAAGCAAAATCAATTCAACCTTCGTAATTTATGGGTCTTTCGCATGCGACAACTCCACCAAAAAACAACAAAAGCATCAACAAAACATTCCTAAAATTTTTTGTTGACACTGACACATGACTGAAACGCGTAGTTTTTACGTTCCATTTCACCGATTTCTCTCGACATTTTACACCATAGACTATTTATTTGAAATATTACTAACGATTTGTTTGTCAATCGCTCATAATAACGTTCCGTTTTGCCTAATATGTGATTTGAGGTTAGTAACTATTATAATTAATTTTTCAAAAACTATGCATTATCTTTTAATAAGAGTGATAAACATATAATCTGGGACCCAACCCCTACCACCTCTAATAATTTTTACCCCTCAAATCGTGCTATAATAAACTAGACCCCGACCGTTGCATTGTGTTTGTAGTCACTAAAACTACCACCCGGCTTCGTTTTCGGTAGCATTCTTGATGTACCCAGTATGTATAATACGTACATATTATTGTACAGAAATCTATTTGTACCCGGGCGAAGCTGGGCCGGGCCGCTAGTCTAATATATATTTGATCGAAGATAGGGACAGACAGTGGGAAACGACTTTGTTTTATAATATGTATTTATTTTATGTAACTAGTTCTGAGTATGGTGCAAAAAAGGCTAAATAAATAAACTTTATAGTGATTAGCTTCGATCAAATATACACTAGATACAACACGAGCGCTTAGAAAATGGCACCAAAAAAGAGTGCTTTAAGCACTCTTTCGCCTTCAGTCACGCACCGACCGTTGCTTCTAAAACGTCGCAGAACTTTAGACAGTATTATGTGAAAAGCTACTTTAAGCTCCAGGAATAAGGTGGAATTTGTGTTAATATATTTGGAATATGTGATCTTTTTGTTTCAATGCATCGGTGCCACTTTTTAACAGAACATTTACAGGGAACTGTGTATCTAGTGTATGTATATTTGATCGAAGGTGATTAGACTTACATTCAAGCCAAGTGCACAAGATTTTATCAAACGCATTTAAAACAGTTCTTTTCAATATCAATAATGACCAATAAGCATCCTCTTCGGTACATGACGCATATTTTCGTTTTTGTTTTTCTTATCGCGCGGGTTTAAGAGTTTTTTTTACACGTTTTTTATTAATGATCACCCTTTTTGATATCGGTTAAATAATTGTTATTGCTGTTGATTTTATGATTTTAATTTATTTTATTTGATATCTAATTGCTTGATATTGTTTATTTATATCGGCAAAGACTGACAGCTTTCGTGGAGCAGTTGGTAAGACGCTTTGAAACGAGAGGCCGCGGGTTCGATCCCCACACGGAGACAAATGCTTCTGTGATCTACAGGTATCTCTTTCGGGTCTGGATGTTTATGAGAGTGAAAAGCCTCTCGTAGCTTCTTATAACCAGGCTTTGACTTCGAAAACCTTCGTGGTGCGGTTGCCTAGACAACGGCTGTGACCGGCTAGATAAATGTTTTTGTGATCCACAGGTCTCATGGTCTGGGTGTTTTATAAGAGCAAAAAGTCTCTCGTAGTCTCTGATACGACACAAGACTCGATCTTAGTGTGGGGTCAGCACTATGTATGACTGTTGGGTGTAATTTATTTATGTGAGAGCGAAAAATCTCTCTATATTTTCTGATTCGACACAATACTCGATCTTAGTGTGGGGTCAGGACTATGTATGTGAATGTTGGGTGTATTTATTTAATAATAATCTGTTACCTGCTCCATCTGTGGCGACGTCTAGGTGTACTTGTGAGGTGGCCGTCACGCAGATCCTGTAGTCGCAAGTGTCACAGCGTACGCTGAAGTGCCAGATGCCAACTAGGTTGAACTCTTCAGATGTCTTCTTGGCTGGTATCACTGACAGGCTGGAATGAAAAGGTTGGGTTAGGTTTTGTGGGGTGAATTAAGAAAGATTGAAGATGCTAAACAACAGTCTAAATGCACTGTTGTTTTTCGGCTTGAAGGATATTGCAGCCAGAGTAACTAGTCTAATGTCAGGCATTGCATTGTAATTCGGGGTTATGTTTTGTTTTGCTACCGCTCATGAGCAGTCGTATCGCTTACAATCAGGCGAACGGCATGCTCGTCTCATCATTGGTATAAAAATTGTCTTTAGCAGACGATCTCAAGACCTGCTGTGGTTATTATTATAGTGTAGTATACTCACGTGTCAGAATCCAAGGTGCTTCCAGGAAAGACCAGGTACACGTCTCTCGGAGACAGACCCTCGGTCCTCGATGCTGGTGAGAATGCGGAAACCGATGATGCGTTGAACAGGTCTATTTGAGGAGCTGGTGGAAGAAAGGAATTTTGATTAAACATACATAAAACCATGGCTTTTTCAAGAGATAATGATGCTCTACGAGGACACCAAATTTCGCCTTACGTTCCGTCCAATGATGTAACAGAAGCGAACCTATTGGGCACATATTCCTGATTGATAATGAATTGAAAAAAAAATATATATAAATGCACCGGAATTGTAATTGTACCGGAGTGAAACTGCGCAATTGAGGCTGTCGCATATTTTAGATAGCAAATTGGAACTGATCTTGCTACAATTGTCTTTCCAACTGAACACAACAGTGAATTTAAACTGCTCTTTGGCGATAGGAACAGACATTGCGGTAGTACTACCCAGGCAGCCTCTAACATATGAGACATCAGTATACAGTAAAACTCACATATTTTAGAGATTTACTAGAATTTCTATGGTACATATGTTAAGTACTTAAACCCGCACTAGGCCAGCGTGGTGGACTGTACCAACCCCGCTTAATCGTACTCTCGATTGTAGAGGAGGCCCGTGCCATGCAGTGGGACGTATATGGGCTGATACAAATACATACTTCAAAGTCTAAGGTGTATTACCAATTGGTTCCGACAAACATTGCCCTTGGGTTACCTAACAATATTTTTTTACATGAAGGCTTAAGTGCTGTATTACCGAAGACCATTACGTTTAACGAGCGACCGGAAAATAGGAACACAAAGCAATGTTGAATAACTCGAAACAACCGGAAGTCATTACTGATAATGATTATCATTTGGACTGGACAATCAGTGTGGTATTTATCAATTACGACTATGAAATGATTTGACGTGATATTACCGTCGCATTTGTGATGTTTTGGATTTTGCTTAAAATCATATCAAATATTTTTATTGTGGACATACTTCGATCAAATATACAGTAGATTATAAGTATCGGCTTTCAATGGCAAGAGAAATAAGAGCACAAATTAGCGTGTGCTCTTATTTGATTTTAGTATGGTCAAAAAACATAATAAAGCTTAATTTAAATGAATATGTTTTATTGTTACCTGAAGTTGATTATAATTTAAGACTTTGTTACAACTCATACTTCGAAAATCAAATGTATAAGTATAAGCAACGTCGACCACTGTTGGTTTAATCCGATTTTGTTCCGGACCTCGTATCTAGTATATATTTGATCGAAGTGGCCATAGGGCAAATTGGCATACAATAATATGAAAATTTTAGATATCTACAATGATGACTGATTAATATTGAGAAAAACTACTCGTATACAAATAATCAAAGTCTAAAGGTTAGTAAAGTTTAAAGGAGACGGTAGATATGGGTTTCCTAGTTCCAATAGATTTTCATGCTAACCAGACCTTCGAAGAGTGTATTGCCAGCTTTATAAAACAGTATAAGATATGCTATTCTTACCGTCATTAGGAGGATAGAGTATAGCATGTTCCACTGCGCCTTCGATGTAGATCCTCAGGGCGGTCACTCCAGTCTCCACTGGAAGACCTAGGGATATCGCCTCTCCACCTCCTCGCCTCACCAGTAGGGTCTGAGGGTAAAGAAGAATATTAAGAAATACATCCAACAGTCACACATAATACTGAACCCTCACTAAGATAAAGTTTTGTGTAATGTATCAGAAACTGCGGGAGACTTTTCCGTCTCACAAAATCCAGATATTAAAAATGAGCCTCTGGATCAGACAAATATTTGTCTTGCGGTATTCGAACCCGCGTCCTTTTAATTCACAATCGACGTCGTTTGACAGGCCCGGTCGCCAAATGCTCTGCTCTCATTTCAACGGGTTAGGAGAAATATGGAGATTATTTTGAAGGTGTCAACTCTGGTATATTGTCAATGCCAGTTCAAGAATAAAGAACTTAGCCTATTTTTTTCAGATCATTCAGTATTTTGGAAACACATCTGGTATTTTCATATCATGCAGGTGTTTCGTATTTAGGGTCTGGCTTGTATCTAACTTGCTTTAAAGTTAAACAAGCCGGCAAGATTCTCTAACCCGGCTTCATGAAGCACTGGGTTCTAAAATGTTTGGCTGATAGGTACAGATACTACTTGTCAATAACAGACCATCGTACTCACGTCAAACCTGTCGATGTCCACTTCTTGGTTCAGTCTGCCTTGTCTCCCACTTTTCAATACCAAAGGCTGCCATTGGACATCAACTTCCGATGCGAAGTTACTGGATCCGTCTACGTCCTTGAAACATATTGGTGTTGTTATATGATATGTTTAAGAATATCACCTGATTAATTACGGTTGGTTACTTTGTGATCCGAAATGAAGTTCAAGTGTTACTTTTAAAAAGCAATACTATTCTCTATGACTTCTCCCTATTCTTTTCTCCGAACTTAGTCTATGGTTACGGCATACCTTGGAAGATTCGAACATTTTGTGGAGTAGGTACCTAGGCACGTTTGTACAGTTTTATCTAGGATGTCCGAACCGTTCGAGTAACCCCCAAGAAACCCTTATTATCATTATTGTTATCACCAGTCATACGGAATCTAATGCTGAATATAGGTCAGATCTTGATCTTGATAGGGAGATGAGAAATACTTTTCTATAATAACAGTTTATCTTTCATTTACCAACAGAGTATAAGTATCTCTACAAAAAAACTAATGATGAACAAAATTCTACTAGGTTCTCCACAGAAAGTTGTTGGAAGTGGTTGTGATTCATATTTTTTATTTTTTTATAATTCATTGAGATACTAGAGGGAGGGGATAATTGAGTATACTAGAGGGGACACTGCAAACAAAATGTTTGTAACAAAATGAATTGTACCGTACCGCTCCTTCTATTTCTTTCTCCGTCACGCCTACGCAGTAACATTATCTTCTCTCTCCCTTCACTGTGTACCCGTGTGCACGCACAATGCGCAGAGATTTTGTTTCCGATGTCCGCTCTAGTGTCTCAATGTTATAAGTGGAATATTTTCTTACCATCACTTGTATGGAGTACGGCAGTACATCTCCTTCGGTATGCTGTGATATGCTTCTCAGCCCTTCTAAGGCTTTTTCTGACTCCAAAGATGGGTGAGCGGGATCCGTCCATATTGTGTATACCTGTTAATGATTTGTGCATTAGAAAAAGGTCACATTGTTTTGAATTGAATGTGTACTTCTCCCGCCAAACAGCATTATAATGCTGTTATGTTCCAGTTTGAGACATTGTAACCAGAGTAACTACTGGACATATTGAGACTTAACATCATTTGTCTCAGGATGGCGAGCGCAGATGTTGTACGCTGGAGTGCTAAGCATTGTTTCGTAATTCTTGTTGTTGTTTGGGTTTGCTTTCCATAGCGGTCGTATTGGTTACCAAGTTACCAAGTCAAGAGAATGGCATCGTCTCAATATTAATTGCAATATATTTTACAATTATTTCTTTTGATTTCTGTATTACCTTAACGTCCTCTTTTACAGAATTTCTTTGGATTCTTCACAGATTGACTTTGGTTACTTATATTCATTCTTTTGCTATTATTTTCGTATTTTCCATTTAAAAAATCTCTTCCAAATCAGAAAGCTTCCTCTAAGGCACTTTATAGTTATATCATGTGTCTATGTAAGGCACCTTTGTCAGATCAGAAAACCCACTCTTAACCCCGCCGCACATGCTCACACGCGCAGTACCAAACACCGCATTTGCTCTCACGTGTCGACTTAGGACGCAGGACGTGAGAGCAAATGCGAAGTTTGGTACTGCGCCATAGGTTTTAAATACTGCTACTCGTACAGGCCTCTTGACGGACAATGCGAGTGTGGGCATGTGCGGCGGGGTTTTTAAAGGAGTCTAATAAAATAAAGAGCCTAAACCCCATGTGCGGCGTGGTGAAGCAACCTTACCTTCAGCCGTTTCTCCACCAGCGTCCTCAGTGCCAGGGGTAGCCTCTGCAGATCACCAGCTCCTTGATCGGTGACCACGAACAGTGCGCTGTCATACGGCACCAGCTTAGCTGCTGATGCCAGGGCTCTCATCGTACCATCACTTGCTGAGTCTGTGTGTACTCCCTGTTGAAATAAATTGGTATCAAAATATCGAGCTGAAGAGTTTGTACTGGTTAGTTTTGGGAACGACAACTTGTTGTGGGAATTTAAGAAATATTTGAGTGTTGAATAGTTCATTCATTGTCAGTATAAACTCCCTGTTGAAAGATATATCTGTATCAAAATATCGAGCTGAAGAGTTTGTTTGTACTGGTTATCCACGGGAACTAGTTTTTGAAATTGAAAAAATATTTCAGTGTTGAATAATTAATTTATTGCGGAAGGTTGTAGGGTACTATCTATTATTGACAAAAGACTCAAAAACGTTATTCATAGAAATCATTATTCAGGTTTTTGACAGCTCATTCACTTTTAAATGGCCGAGATCCTTGCTAAAGTAAGTAAGTAAGAGTAAGCATAAAAATGGCTGATGTCTATCAGCTGGACGTTTGATATTGCTGTCAAGTAAATGAAAGAACTTTTTCCTGTGTAGTGGCAATATTAGTTATAAAAACCTTATAAAAACATTATGAAATACGAAAACTTAATGAACGTTTAATCTCTTAACATGATTTAACTAATCTACATTTGGTTCATTAGAGGTATCCTTATGAATATGCGGGTTGGTGTTTAAAAGCCTGTTAATAAAGTTACGAGTTCTTTGACCAGGTTGGAAAAATCTCAATAATATTATATTAAAATTTATGTAAACAGCGTACAGTCACTGCGATATTTAGTCAGTGACAAATACAAGAGATTTGCATATTTTCGTGTTTTTGACACGGTATGTGTTAATAATTGTATTGTTATTCAAATAAGACCTAATATAGACACTCAATTTTATTTATTTCGATTCAAAACTTGACGAATATACTTGGATTTACTGATGACAAATGTCGTATGTTACATGTCGCCTGCGTATCTATACGACCGCAATGTCTATTTCTCGCCAAACACCAGTGTAAAAGCACTGTTGTATTCCGCTTTGAACGATATTGTATACAGAGTAACTACTGGACATATTGAGAATTAACATCTTGTCTCAGGATGGCGAGCGCAGTGGAATGTTGCTACTGTTTATGAGCGGTCGTATCGCTTACCATCAGGCGAAAGGCTTGCTCGTCTCGTCATTCATTGCAAGAAAAAAAAGGCACTGTTGTGTTCCGGTTTGAACTGTATTGTAGACATAGTAACTACTGGACATATTGAGAATTAACATCTTGTCTCAGGATGGTGAGCGCAGTAGAATGCCAAGCATTATTTTGCTTTTTATGATGTTCTATGGTTTTGCTACTGTTCATGAGCGGTCGTATCGCTTACCATAAGGCGAATGGCACGCTTGACTCGCCATGCATTACAATAAAGAATTTGGCTTGTCCCCTACAGTAGAATGTATAAGGCACTGTACTGTTTCAGCCCATATACGTCCCACTGCAGGGCACGGGCCTCGTCTACAATCGAGAGTACGATTGAGTTAGTGCAGTCCACCACGCTGGCCTACTGCGGGTTGGCGGACTTACATACCATAGAAATTCTTATAAATCGCTATGGTATGCAGGTTTCCTCACAATGTTTTATAGGGCCTATATACGCTGAATTGGCTCTCAAAGTTTAATACTTACTTGATATTTCAAAAGCAGTTTTGACAAGGCTTCGGACACATCCCTGTCTTTAGTTGCTGAGTTCAATGGTTGAAGATTGTGTCGGGATCTCCAGTTTACACCTGCGGGAATTAAAAATATGTTATCACTACATAGTATAAAACAAAGTCGCTTTCTCTGTTCCTATGTCCCTTTGTATGCTTAAATCTGTAAAACTACGCAACGGATTTTGATGCGTTTTTTTTAATAGATAGAGTGATTCAAGAGGAAGGTTTATATGTATAATACGTACATATTATTGTACAGAAATCTATTTGTACCCGGGCGAAGCTGGGCCGAGCCGCAAGTATTGTAATACATACATGTATAAACTCTTATTAATTTATTCTTCTTTTTTATGTAATAAAAATACTTTAAAACAAATTCAAATAGCAATAAAGAAAACACAACAGTGGTAGGTCTCGCATATGTGAGAGGCTGCCTGGGTGGGTACCACCGCAATGTCTATTTCTCCCGTCAAACAGCAGTTTAAATGCACTGTTTTCTTTCGGATTAAAGGACATTGTAGCCAGAGTAACTACTGAGCATATTGAGACTTTACATCTTAGCCCTCAAGATGGTGAGCGCAGTGGAGTACTAAGCATTGCTTTGTAATTCAAGGTATATTTGGTTTAGCCACTTTTCAAGAGCGGTCCTATCGCTTACCATCAGACGAACGGCATGATTGTCTTGCCATTCACTGCAATATTTTGTTTAAATAAAAAGTTCTTTAAAACAAATTAAAACAGCAACAAAGAAAACACTGAGGTTCATATTAGACCTGACACGAGTTAACAACAGCACTCAATAATTAAAATTATTATCTTGCAAAATCAAGCAAAGTGGGCCTAACATGGGCTTCGAACCCGCGAGTTCACAGTCCACAGACCGAACATGGTTTCACTAGCCAAATGAGATGTTATATGACTTAGCTAAAACTACCACAATAAAAAACAGCTGTTCATAACACGATTTGATAACCGGAAAATTTCACAACCGGTTCCGGTCGTTGACCCCGAACCGGAATGAATCCGGTTTAACCGGAATTATTGAGAAACTAATGCTTGTGTTATGATTTTAGCAATATATTTGTATGATTTTGGGCAGACTTTTCGATAAAAGATATATGTAAAATATATACTTAATGGGTCTTATTAATAAAATAAGATGGGCGAGGGAGTAACTTTAGCCCATGGCTTTAAAATTGACTAGATAATTTTGTTAATTATTTTTACTTTTAGAATCAGTGGATTGCCATAAAAGGATTGTCATTTTAGACGGAATAACATCCATGTTTATTAATAAAGTTATGAAAACGACGCTATTCCAAATAATAGAGAAAATTCTAAAGCCTTGGCCTAAAGTAAATTTTAAGCTCCTCCGACTTTATTAATAAGACCCAATATTTACAGCTGAAGAGTTTGTTTGAACGCACTAATCTCAAAAAGTAATGGTTTGAATTGGATATTTCTTTCGGTTTTGTATAACCCAGTTTTCGAGCAAGGCTATAGGCTATATAACATCACGCTGTGAATCAGTAGAAGCGGAGCATCATTGAAAAATGTTGTAAAATACGGTTTTCCCTTGAAAAAGTATCTGCAATCGAGAAGTCGGGCAGGGCTGCTAGTAAATTAAAATAAATAAGTACACCCAACAGTCAAATACACAGTCCTGACTCCACATTTTACTGGTGGTAGGTCTCTCATATGTGAGAGGCTGCCTGGGTGGGTACCGCCGCAATGTCTGTTTCTCCCGTCAAACAGCAGTTTAAATGCACTGTTGTGTTTCGGATTGAAGGACATTGTAGCCAGAGTAACTACTGGACATATTGAGACTTAACATCTTATGTCTTAGGATGGCGAGCGCAGTGGAATGCCAAGCATTGCTTTGTAAATCAAGGTGATGTTTGGTTTTGCTTCTGTTCATGAGCGGTCACATCGCTTACCATCAGGCGAACGGCATGTTCGTCTCGCCATTCACTGCAATAAAAAAAAAACATAAGGTTCAATTAAGTCTTGTGTCGTGGGTATCAGGAAGGAGAGACTTTTCGGTCTCACAAACACCCAGACCCGAAACAAATGTCTGTGGATTGTACAGACATTTGTCTCGGTGCGGGAATCGAACCCGCGGCCTCTCGTTTCACAGCCGACGTCTAACCAACTGCGCCACGGAGGCTGTCAACTTGTTTGCAAAACAAAACAATTCTCATTTTTAAGTTCGTCATTATACAATTTATTTGATGAATGTTTTTTGTGTCACGTTTTATCAATCGATCCGTAGTCTTATGTTGGTGAACGTTCATATTCAAATTATTGAAAAATGTTTGGTGTATGCCGGTTTCGTCACGATATTTTCCTTCACCGTTTAAGCCCGAATGATAATCAAATGACCCACGAAATTAAAACAAAATTTAAGGTCTCTGTTGGATCGAATCCGAAAATTGTGATTATATATTCAATACGCTTTTAATAAAATCCGATTGGAATTATTTTATTGCGATATACACTTTACCTTTTATAATTTATTAGTACAGATAAAAATTCTTGAATTTTTGGAATTGAAAAATTTGGTAAATTTGGCAATGAGTCGATATGAAGATAATTGTTGCTCGTAATAAGCCAAATATTAGTAAAACAACATTTATTTAAAGTGCGTGGTGGTCTGTTAATAACGGATCAGACGCGGATAAACATGCTCACGGTAGTCGCGAGTTGAAATCCCAGGGCACACCTCTGATTTTTCGGTGTCATATGTATTAATAGTCAATCACCACGCACTAAAACGGCGAAGGAAAACATCGTGAGAAAACCTGCATTCCATAGCGATTTGTAAGAATTTCTATGGTATGTAAGTCCGCCAACCCGCACTAGGCCAGCGTGGTGGACTATATGGCCTCACCACTCTCAATCGTACTGTCGATTGTAGAGGAGGCTCGTGCCCTGCAGTGGGACGTATATGGGCTGATACAGATAGCGATTTGTATGAATTTCTATGGTATGTAAAGTCTGCCTGGCACTCGGTCAGTATGATGGACTAAATCCTCTAAGACCTTCAGTTGTAGAGGACGCCCATACTCAACATACTATATGCTGATACAGTGGCTGAAAACGAGAGACCGCGGGTTTAATACCCGCACCGAGAGAAATGTTTGTGCAGCCCACAAATATTGCTTTCGGGTCTGGGTGTTTGTGAGAGCGAAAAGTCTCTCGTAGTTCCTGATACGACACAAGACTCGATCTTAGTGTGGGGTCAGGACTATGTATGTGACTGTTGGGTATTATTTACATATTATTTATTAAGTATTTGCTTCGGGACTGGGTGATTGTGAGACCGAAAAGTCTATCATAGTTTCTGATACCAGACTAAGTACAGGCACTATGTATGTGACTGTTGGGTGTGTTTATATATTCCAGTACATTCTATAATGATTGATAAGGCTCCGTAACACATTTTCACTAGTTCGTTTCGCTGTTTAACAGAGCACGACGTTACATAACCTCAAGTCACATTCACTCGTCAAGGGCAAGCAGACACTAATATTAAACCTTCAAGGTTCAAGCTTACACATTTGAGGGGTAGACAGAATTGCCGGACGTCCAATACTCTTTTCCATTTTCCATAATTTTTCCTTCTTGTTTTGATCTGTCAACGCATCCACGGTCTGAGCGATGTGTATGTTCAAGTGCAGTGATCGCTTACCATCAGGGCACCTGCTTGCTTATTTACCGGACATATTAAATAAAAATAGAATCCATTATGCGATAGCTTAATAGTGCGTGGTGGCCTATTGGTAAACGGACTAGACGCGGCTGCCAACATGTTCACGGTGGTCGCGGGCTCGAATTCCAGAACACACCTCTGATTCTTCGGAGTCATGTGTGTATTGATAGTCAATAACAGCACTAAAACGGTGAAGGAAAACATCGTGAGGAAACCTGCATACCATAGCGATTCATAAGAATTTCTATGGTATGTAAGTCCACCAACCCGCACTAGGCCAGCGTGGTGGACTATATGGCCTAAGTACTCTCAATCGTATTCTCGATTGTAGAGTAGGCCCGTGCCCTGCAGTGGGATGTATATGGGCTGATACAGTATAGTATGCGATAGTTTAGCGTACTGTATGATATGTATGTATCAGCCCATACACGTCCCACTGCAGGGCACGGGCCTACTCTACAATTGAAAGGGGTTAGGACACCATCTTTTTAAAGTCTCCATGGTACGCAGGTTTCCTCACGATGTATTCTTTAATGTGTGTGCTGATTGAATATCAATATTTTGACTAAGACAGTCAGGTGTGTCCAGGGATTTGTACCCACAACCATCTTCAATTTAATTTAATGTTTCTAGTGTCATTAACATTTTAACCGACTGCATATTTCAAAGCAATATTATGTCTTACGTCCTTATTCTTACAATTTTAAAAAGTATTTTCTATCGAATGTTTATGTCTTTCGTCACTCAAACTAGATTTATAAGTCCTTGGCAAGGGACAAAACATTCGAACCTAAAATAAAAAAAAATTACGTTGAGCATGTTTGATATTTTGGAATGGTTAGGGAATAATTTTGCACCAATTGCTTTATCAGTATAAAAGTACTATCATTTATGTGGTAGAATACAATATTCATTTATTGCGCTATCGTACACAAACATGACAATTTATATTACATTAAAAATTTAACACTTTAAAACTATTACAATTATTTTACATTAAAAAGTTTATCTCTCCGAAAAATCAACTTTCATCCATAATTTCAACGACTTTTTCACCATCATCATTACCAGAACTATCATCGCCAATCTCTAAAACTGATACGATAGGTTTATGGTAGCTGAAGTAAGAAACGAACAGTTTTGATTCGAACCTATTTAAATGTCTAATAAAGACCGCATCAATAGTAGTTTTGTATTTCGTTGTGCTAAGATTGCGATCATTCGACATAGTTAAACCAAATTCATTATTTAAAAATTCAATTAATAGTTGATTTTTATCGTCTGCGAAGTTTATGTTGAAATCTCCACTCAAAATCATTGGCAATTCATCAAAGCTTTATAAACTGACAGCTAACTGACAGCTGTCTACTCTCCATCCGTCTTACGCTTTTCGTCTTACGATCAGGTCACGTGTCCTGACGCGAGTTTATACCCATTACAGAAAAAGTGCTCAACGCCGCTAAAGAAGTTTTCACTTCAAAAACAACAAAATATTCTTCGTCAAAGCATTTTGTGTCTTAAATGTAGGTGTTATGTTTTATTTTCCAATGGACAAATTAATTTATTTTATGCTCTTTTTGTTTCAGGTAAGTGATTCATACTTCGTGGTTGTACAAATGAGGATTCAGTAAGTAATAGAAATATAATTCCAACTATTTAGTGTATATTTTTATTTTTTATCTTCAACAAAGAATACAGTTTACACGCTTTGCTAATGTACTAATTTAGTGTCTATTTTACGAATACACTTTACACGCTTTGCTAATGTACTATTGCAGTTTGAACATTGTGTTTCTTCAATTGAAGGAGATCACAACATGCAATAGTACTGGACAATAAGACTAGACTAATGTCAATCAATAGGAGGAACTTCCGTGCTTTCCGGCGCTTTTGCCATACCTATTATTGGACCCAAATTTAGCAGCTCAAACTATAGGACCCATGTAATTTGTTTATCCCGTGGTACTTAATAGATCTGGCTTCTCCAGTTGTATATCTTTATATCAGAGGATACATACCTCTCGACTCAATATTTTTTGTCACCCGCTTTGCTGCGGAGGGAAGTGGACAACTATTTGTTTCCAACTCCTCCTTTTGTTTTTCTTTCTGATTAATTTCGATGCGCCACTTTGTGTGCCACTGTTGATCCTGGCTGACAGGAGTTGCAGTGGCGGGTGTGAGGGCGGGAAAGTCTCTGTTAATCAAACCTAACTCAACCAAATCGATGTCGCCCTCCGCAAGGTTCAGGTTAAAAGTACTAAGAACCGACGTGAATGCATGAAGAGATTAATGAAAGTGGACGAAGCGAAAATAGTATATCAGGATGGAGCAAAGTGTATCCATAGTCTCTGCCTATCCCTAAATGAAATAGGCGTGATGTTTATATATTTATGTAGACTAATATAAAATGGAAAGATTTTATTGTTTGTTTGTACTGAATAGGCTTTCAAACTATTGGACTTATTTGAAAAATAATTTCTCCATTTGAATCCTATAGTATTCCTGATGAACATAGGCGATATTATATTTTCAAAAAAGTGCATAGCCACCCGAGCTTAGCCGGGGCGCGTCGCTTGTATAGTATTAGTTTGAATAAAATTACATCTTAAGACATAAAATCCCGTTTAAGTTGTAGTCAAAGTTTCATAAAAATTCTATAGAACACGTTTATAATAATATCTCATTTTTATAATACCATTCACCTCCAAAACTTCACCTCATTAAGCTTGAACATACCGAATAGGATGTAAATTAGAATTAAAAAAAAAACAATAAAACCACAAAACGGAATTGAATTATTCAAGTTTTGTAAATAACATTTTACTTTCAAAACGTAGTAAGTGCCTATCAAATTATATTGATAATAGACATTTTAATAACAATTTTATATTTATAGGTGTAAAAAGTGATTGAAACTTCACACATGTATTAATTGTGTTTTGTAGAGGACAGAGGTTCGTTTGTATGATACGGGGGCGGGACGTGAACGTGACGATTTTTGTCCGGTTAGGTGTGGAAATGATTAATTACTTTTTAGATTATGTTGATGTTGTTTAATAGTTTACTAAACTAATGTGACAATATGTGTGTGTAATACGGGAAAATCAAGCGATTCTTTGTTTTCTTACCTTATATGTAGTACATGTTTCTAATCTAAAATCGACGTATAAACGTTCCACTGCAGGGCGTGGACCTTCTTTACAATTGAGAGTATCATTGAGAGGTTAAGCCAGACACCTCCAAATTGATGAAATTCGTACAATCCGCAATGGTTTGCAGATTTTGTCATAACGTTTTCCTTCATCAATATAATAATTACAGTATTGTAATGAATAGACAGTGCGTGGTGGTATCACCACCATTTTCGGAGCCATTTGTGTATACAAATGGCTCCGAAAAGTCAGAGGTGTGTCCTGGGAGTTGAACCCGCGACCACCGTGAAGTGTTTGCGAATTTTATGCAGTATTCTAAAGGCGATAATTAACGTGAGTAACTGGTAGTTTTCCACCATTATCCCGTGGTATCCAATCGGATCGGATACATATACATTTAAAACAATTTTACAAAAGCCATAATTATCACTCAAGTCGTCACGTGTGAACGAACCTATATTTTTTACATACATTTCGTTCTGTATTTTTTTTATTGTTTGCTTTTTTGCGTACGGTGTCTGTTTTTCACGGTCAACATTATATTGGCGCGAAATTGTTGATTGATCACGTTGTTTTAGCTGTAAAGCTACCTCGGTGCGGACCGGTTTGACGATTGGAGAGCTCATTGAAATAAAACTATTATTTACGGATTTTATCGCGGATTTGGTTTAATTTTTACATTTTTGACTTCGGGAAGTTTCGATTACTTTACAGCTTTCGTGGTCACCGGACGGATTTAGGATCTGATATACGGATGAATAATGCTAATATTATGTTGTTTTTGCATAGCAAACAATCGGGTTTTTGAATAAATAAATAAATACACCCAACAGTCAGATACATAGTCCTAATCCCACACTAAGATCGAGTCCTGTGTCGTGGGTATTAGGAACTACGAGATTTTGCGGTCTCGCAAACACCCAGACCTTAAACAAATGCCTGTGGTTCCCAAAATATTTTGTTTCGGTGCGGGAATCGAACCAGCTGCCTCTCGTTTCACAGCCGGCATCTAACTAACCGCGCCTTGGAGTCTGACATCGTGGGTAAAACTGCATGCCATAGCGATTTGTATGAATTTCTATGGTACTTAAAGTCGCCCAAACCGTACTACTCCAGCGTGGTGGACTGTACTAACCACTCTCAATCGTACTCTCGATTGTAGAGGAGGCCTGTGCCCTATGTTTGGCTGGTATAAAGGTCAGATTATTTGACGGACGATCTGAGTGGTTTTGAGAATGTCTCCCATTGGTTATGATACACGACACAATACTCAGTTACTATGGAGCCATGACTTTGTATGTGACTGTTGTTTATTTAATGCATGATCTAAATTGTCACAAAAAAAGAACAAAAATTACTCACCATTAGAATCATACCCAACGACAACAATATCGGTAACATTCAGCCCTTCCACCATCAGATCCTTCCATACTGCTAGAGCCCTGTTCAGCGCCATGGGTCTCAGTGGTACCAGCACAGCAGCAGGTGGCCGAAGCCAGGAGTCCTCCAACCAGGATCTGAGGGTCGAGCTCTTTGTGGTAGGCAGTATGGTCTCGTGGTGGCGTGGGTCGGGCTGGGGGTTGGTTTCCGCTGGAAGAAATGGTCTTTTAGTCTTGGTGTAGAAGACTAAGTCTCTCTCTTCAGCCACAGGAAGTCCAATGCTAAACATAGGCCTCCCCCAAAGATTTCTACATCGACCTGTTGGAAGCAACTTGTATCCAGCGACTTTGCCAGTTCGTTCGCCCACTTTGTAGGCGGGCGTTCGACACTGCACTTGTGACTGTACGAGGTAAAAATCCGACGGAGATAAAAATTGTACACGTGGGAAAGAGCACTGAGAAGTTATAGTGGAGTTAGACAGGGTATCTGGTTTGAGAGTGCAGTGGAATGTCATGGTGAAAGGGATGCACGTCTCGCCATCCATTACAAAAAAAAAAACAGTCCACGTGCCAGATGGTCGGATGATATCGTGAAAGTCGCAGGAAAACAGTCGATTAGCTTGGCACGGGGCAGGAAAATGTGGCGTGGAAACGAGGAGGTCTATACTCAGCAGTGGGTTGACGTGATATAGAAACAATAGATGATATATATACATACAACTATCAGTCTTGGGACTCCTCTGTCCGGTCGTCTCCAATTCTTCATCGGATTCCGCTGATCTTTCACCTGACGTTTCCTCCTCATCCATTGCCTTGGTTGTTTGTGTTGGTGGAGACGTTGTCTCTGTCTGAAATTCACATCATAAATATACTCGTATACCTCAGTTAAAACATTTATCTCATTACTGGTGGTAGGTCTCTCATATGTGAGAGGTCGCCTGGGTATGTACCACCGCAATCATTATTTCTCCCATCAAACAGAAGTGTGAATGAAACGTTGTTTTTCGGTGTGAAGGACATAGTAGCCAGAGTAACTACTGGACGTATTGAGACTAAACATGTCTCAGGATGGCAGTGGAATTTCAAGCATTGCTTTGTAATTTAAGGTGTTTGGTTTAGCTACGGCGGTCTATTAGCGGTCGTATCGCTTACCATCAGGTGAACGGCATGCTCGTCTCGCTATATATTGCAATTAAAAAAAACCACATAATTAAAATGAACTTAAGTTGTATATTAACACAGTTTTAAATTAATTTTGGCAGCCTCTGTACTCCACAGCTCTCTATTGTTTAGAAAAGATGCAGTGGGTTCGATCCCCGTACCAAGACAAATTCTTGTGTGAACCACGAGTACTTGTTTCGGGTCTGGGTGTGTATTACTGAAAAGTCTTTTGTAGCTTCTGAAACCCAATACGATATTTTTTTGTGTAGGATCGAGACTGCCAATGTGATTGTTGGGTGAATTTTAATTTCATTCTTTATTAGTAATTCAGGTCGACAGATGTTGGAGGGATGTGTGGGTGAGAAAGTCTTCTAAACATTGATATCAGTCTCACATTTAATAAGGATGTTTTGTATCCAAGTTTATAAACTAATCATAAGATTAGCATTGGCACAATAGGTTGGTTTAGACATAACATTGTACAGTGATCTTGTAGTTTCTTGATTAGAATTTAACGAAGGTACATAGTTCTTACCGTAAAATAATGAAAAAAAAAAACCAAGCGATAAGTAAACGCTATTGTGTTTATTTTAAGTGAGTAAGCTTGCTCGAAATTGAGAAGTTGATTTTGGTATTGAAGAGTTACATATATAAGTGGGTCGAGTTTTGGTTTTAGCCTGTATGTCACTAGTATATATTTTTAACAGCACTTTGTCGAGTCCTGGGCAATAACTTAACGTAGAAGATAACATAATTATTTACGTGCCCACTGCAGGTCATCTCTGTATCACTTAAAGGTAGACTGTAAGATAATGTCACCGGCATTAAGTCCACCGTGTATACAATGTATATGAAGTTTAAATAGGTAAATAACCATCCCTAGTCGTTATTTGAATTACCAACTAAATTTACCATCAGGACCTATGTAGTAATTTGCCGTGCTTAAATAAATACATACTTATCACAACGATTGAGAGGGGTTCACATTTTAGCCCATCAAATTGGATACTCCTTTCGAAGTGACCTTGCTATATTCTTCATTAAATTCACTTTCAACAACAAATGAAACAAGAATACTCACCCTACCGTCTGTAGTGCTAACACTAGTAAACACTTCATCAGTATCTAAATTCTCATCACTTAGAGTATTATCTTCAATTCCTTCAGTAGTATCAGCTGGTGTCACTCTATCTTCTTCTTCGTTCTTGAGCCCTAGTGCTTCTGGAAGTTCCTCTGTATACGCTTCTGTAGTAGAATTGACGTAATCATCATTTTCAACAACTCTTTCTATATTAGCATCTTGAATTTCTTCCGATGTGTGGTTTATTTCGTTTAGTTCTTCGCAATTTAATGCTTTTATGTTGAATATCAGTATTGATAGAATTAAAATTGTCCTTTGGCTAATCGACGCCATTTTGTCTTTTTGAAAATCACTGACGCATTTTTTGGTGGGTGGTTTTTTCTGTGGACAAAGGGAATAATATTAGTAACTGTATTGTATGTATCTTTGTTTTTACGTTTCGTTAAAGAGAGAGAAAGAGAGAAGAAGTCAAAACATTCGATAAGGTTTTAAAAGCGTCTATGAATAAGACGGCGGTAGTTTTTTTTTATACTGGCATGACATGATTACTACACTGAGCCTGATGGTAAGCGCAAATACCCACCAGGCAGAGTATCGGAAGGCATCAGACGGTAGTCTCATGGTATTCGATACAATTATACCGGCCTGTTTAGATGCCCCTTGACACTACGACGCTAGGACCTCAGGATTATAGAAAGGAGGGAACACGCGTGACGGCAAACAATTCCACAGACTGACGGTGCGGCACAAAAAATAATTTGCGAACCTTTTAGTTCATGCCGAGATGGTTTGGACCCTCAAGCTATGGTGAAGCAAGCCAGCACGCTTGATTCTGTTTCGGAATGGAGAGGGGATGAAAATTGAACATTTCATCAGAGTATTCACCGTGATGCAGACGGTAGAACACGCTCAGAATACAATATCTACGACGCAAGACCCTTATCTCAAGATCAGGACAGTATATTAATTACTAGTAAATACATCTTCAATACTGAGAAATCGTTTAATTAAACAACATGAACGATAAATAATTATGTAAATATTCACGCTAATGCAACACGTGATCTGTGGAAGTGAAACTAATGACCTTCGTGTGTACTATTTCAATAACAATTAATTTATTCAAAGTAAAATGCGAGTTAACATTACGTAGACCAAAACCCTAATCCCTCGCTCATCCGAGTTTATTAATAAGGCCCTAAATTAATTAATTAATGAGCGCAAGTTAGTTAAATCATGTTGAGAGGAGATAAAACGTTAATTATCTTTTGCTATTCATAATAGATTTTCCTACATATTGTGCCTAATTGGCTTACAAAGTAAAAATGTTCTCGAATTCTGATTTCATTTACATTACTGTAATATCAAACGTCCAGCGGACATACCGCCATTTTCTGCTTAAAATTTGCATAAACAATGAATAACGTTTTTAAGTCAGCTCATGTTAAGAGCGTTTATACCCTGCACGCGCTTTTTGGCGTAAAAACAGGACTTTTCAAATGAGTTAATAGCCACCAATAAACAATTTAAAGGAAAAATAATTATTACCAATTTTAGAAAAGGTTGTCATCTAGGGATTTTGGTGGAAAACATTATAGATTGATGGATAATTTGTGAGTACTATACAGATTACTGAACACAAGTTTCGTTATTTAGGCTTTAAATGGCAATTTAGAAGCTTAAGATATCCGAAACCACTAAATATAAGATGAAAATAAAAATATTATCAGACTAATAAGACCCTTATGGAGGGATTTTGCTGAGAAAAATAATCTTTTTGTGTTTAGTTCCTGAAAAATAAAAATTTAAACAATGCGAAATTATTCAGAAATTCTCGTCAAGAACATATTTTTTTTCACCAACTTATCGTACACAATTTTTTATAGCAATTGCATATTATAATAGAAGAACATGTTATCTATAAATTACCATTTTTATATTTCAACAAAATTAGTTTTCATGTTTTCTACAAATATTTTAAAAACCACTATAAAACACGCTGTCCGACGTGGATCAAATCAGACCGCCGCAAGGCCTTCTAGAGGGAGGACGTATCGCTCGTCGCTCCGGCCTGGCTGCAGTCGATTATGCCGCGCGTAGTTAAAATAGCCACGCGCGGAATGCGATTACCACATCTTAGTACTTTGGTAGTAAAATATTTAATTATTTTTATTAACTACAATGATTTTGTAGTGAGTATAAATTATGTTTCAGGTAATATAATGGGATGTAATTCCGAGGCTAAATTATGTTATGTATTGTAATATAAAATTAAATATATTTCGTAATTGTAAGGGGTTGTAAGGCCCCTAACACTATTTATGTGTTCGAACACGAAATGATTAATAAAACGTCCGTAGTGTCTACTGATTGAACACTGATTTGAATGCAACTTAACAATGTAATAATAACGAAAATATGATTAGTATCCAAAATTTGTATTATTCTTTGCTTGCACAGTAATATTTGTCTACTTATAATTCAAATAAAATATTTTTATGATATTATATTACAGTTACATTTCAATTGAATATTTGAAGCGCACGGATCAAAGTTGTTTGAGCCGATTGTATAGCGAGCCGACGCGGCAGCTCTACGCACACAGCTTTGGTCGCTTATGTGTGCGTGAAATTAACGAAGAAATACCTATAGTTGACTTTGCGCGCAAGGTGTATACGCTCTTAACGGCATTTGAAAACAAAGTCTTTGTAAATAAGGGGGTTAAAATCTAAGTAATGGACATTGAACTAATACAATGGATTAAAAGTAAGCGTTGATTTATCTACACTTTTACATTTTACATTGTTAATAAACTACTGGACATTAAGATTTAACATCTAATATCTCAATTTGGCGAGCGCAGTGGACTACCAAGTGTTGCTTTATAATGGTTTTATTTGATTTCGCTACTGTTAATGAGCGGTCGTATCGCTTACCATAATGCGAACGACAAGCTTGTCTCCACAAACATTGCAATTAAAAAAATATACGGCAGAAAAAGTAATGGAAATGGCTGAGTGTAAATGCGGTGAATTGCGTGGTAACCTGTAGGTAAACTGACTAGACGCGGCTGCCAACATGTTCACGATGGTTGCGGGTTCGAATCCCAGGCCACACCTCTGACTTTTCCGAGTCATGGGTGTATTGATAGCACAAGGGAACAAAATTAAACTTTTTTTTTGTTGCATGGAAATTTATGCCTGTTGTTTACTAATGTGACGTCGCTTGTTTCAAATCTATACTCATTTTTTTTCAAACAGCTTTAGTTTTAGAGATATAGCTGTCAGACATATTTTTGTATTACTCACATTTAAACTGCAATCTATTCCAACTGTTTAAGAAAAAAAATCTTTTTTTTTTTAACAATGTACATGTCGGGATATATTGGTAAAAACGATCCCAACTGCTTTTGTAATATCTGTGGTGAATATACATTTAAAACTTGTAGACTAAGTGTGTCGGAGTTCATAAAACAGGTATATTTTGATTACTTTGGATTATGAATATGCCACTGTTGCTTCTGTTTTGGCTAGAATCAATTACAACGAACACAAGTGGTTGATATGTGTAGATCTTAAAATGGTAAATTTGTACTTGGACAACAAGGGGGCTTTACAAAATATCCATGTTTTATTTGTCTGCGGGACAGCAGAGCCAAGTCTGAGCATTGGGTTAGAGAAGATTGGCCTTCCAGGCAAGCTATGGTTCCGGGGACACTAAATGTGATAAGAGAACCCCTTGTGCCTAGGGATCGCCTAATACTGCCGCCTTTGCATATCAAACTGGGGCTCATGAAACAATTTGTCAAAGGTCTGAACAAAGATGGTGATTGTTTCAAATACATCTCTAAAAAGTTCCATAATTTGAGCACAGAAAAACTTAAAGCCGGAATTTTTATGGTCCACAGATAAGACGGTTGATAAAGGATAAAAATTTTAGTAGTCACATGATTGATCCTGAAAAGAATGCCTGGAATGAATTCGTTTGCGTTGTACAAAATTTTCTTGAAAACAAAAAGGATGAAAGTTATGTGGAGCACATAAAACTAATGTTGTCACACTTTCAACAGCTTGGTTGTACATGAGTATCAAGGCACACTTCCTCCACAGCCATTTGGACCATTTTCCGGAAAATCTTGGTGATCTGAGTGAAGAACAAGGGGAACGGTTCCATCAAGACATTCGAACTATGGAGGAACGTTACCAGGGTCACTGGAAAGCTCAAATGATGGTGGACTATTGTTGGAGTATTAAAAACAGCCCTTGTGAACCAAGTCAAGCAAGAAAATCTTATAAACGAAAGTTTTTTTACAAGTAGTGGTTGTTTTTCTTATGGTTTTCTTAATAAAAAGTGGATATTTCTTTAATAACGCATTTTACTATTTCTCAAAAACTAAAGCTGATACAAAAAATCTGACATCGGATTTGAAATCAGCACCCCAAAAATGTATAATATTAGCCAAAATTTTTCATGCAACAAAAATGCTGTTCCCTTGTGTAGTCAATCACCACGCACTAAAACGGTGAAGCAAAACATTGTGAGGAAACCTGCATACCATAGAGATTTTGAAGAATTTCAATGGTATGTAAGTCCGCCAACCCGCACTAGGCCAGCGTGGTGGACTGTACTAACCACTCTCAATCGTACTCTCGATTGTAGAGGAGGCTCGTGCCCTGCAGTGGGACGTATATGGGCTGATACAGTAAATGCGGTGTTAAAGTATACACGCATTCCTGTCCCCAAAAATCAACATGACGTCACCATCGCACAATATGCAGAGCAAAAAGACGGCGAGCAAAATACACGTTTTGGTTGCGTAAAGAATTTCTCGTGGCCGAACCGTCATTAGCCGAATCTGATGTTTGGTAGCTTTTGTTTTTTAGGGGTCCTTGTTTATTTAAAAGTTAGAAACGGGACCTTTTTAAAAAAGCCGAGATAAAACTATCTAAATAGATAGACTAGATACCTAGATGCGGCTAACTGGCCTGTTAGGACAATGCAACATACAAGGTCACGACTTAAGCTTACGACTGATAATGTGCATCTTACAAAAGCATCTATTGTTTGGATCAGTCTATGATGCGTTTCTCTAGTAACTTCTCGCTATTGGAGAAAAAAATGAAAATATTAATGGAGGTCCCCATAAAATGAAAGTGTTATTTTTTTCGTATTTCTTTTGCTCATTATTAATGACGGTGACAGGTAGACGCTTAAACTTTTCATAGAATATTTAACCTTTCAAAATTAATAATTAAATAAAAATAAAGTAAATATTGAATGTGTTCCACACAACAAACGTAGTTTTTGAGCAATTTTTAACTCGATCTTAGTAAACAGAAGCAAACGTGATTTTTAGGTTTTCTTTTATAGATGGTACGGAACCTTTTGTGCGCGAGTCCGACTCGCTCTTGGCCGATTTTTTTTTATTTTCAAACTAGCGGCCCGGCCCAGCTTCGCCCGGGTACAAATAGATTTCTGTACAATAATATGTACGTATTATACATATAAACATTCCTCTTGAATCACTCTACCAATTTAAAAAAACAGCATCAAAATCAGTTGTATAGTTTTAAAGATTTAAGCATACAAAGGGACGTAGGGACAGAGAAGGCGACTTTGTTTTATACTATGTAGTGATAATACACTACTCTTGTAAGTGATAGAATAGACAGTGCTCGCGGGTTCAAATCCCAAAGCACACCTCCGACTTTTCCTGGTCATGTGGGTTTTAATAGTCAATCACCACGCACTGTCTATTGACTATTCGTTAAAATACATACATACATACATACATAAACTCACGCCTATATCCCAGAAGGGGTAGGCAGAGGTGCCAGAACACCCACATTTCGCCTTTTATGTTCCGTCCCACTATGTGATAGGTGGCGAGCCTATCGCCATATCGGGCACAAATTCCTGACTCTGGGCTGATAATGAATAGAAAAATCCAATATCACTTTGCCCAACCCGGGATTCGAACCCGAGACCTCAGCTTTGTAACCATACCTTAGTACAACTACGCCACCGAGGCAGTCTCTCCAATAATTGATAAAATACTCCAATTATAACATGGGACTGCCTTCAGTACCCCAAGCAGGAACATTTTGGAGTATCGTATAGTAATAGTATCGTGACAACGATTACTATACTATTACTACTATACTATACGATTACCATACTATAGTGTCGTAAACGTTTCCCGCTGCCATAATTTAGTTCCAAATACGCTCACAATGGCGCTGTTCAAATTCCCATACAAAATTTTACTATTACGATTACTATACTATAGAGCCAAATGTTCCTGCTTGGGCCACTGATGCCGTTCGATACTCTGCCTGGACGACATTCGCGCTTACCATCAGTCGCAGTTTTGTCATTATGCCGGGCCAGTGTAAAAACAAAAAAATGCCAGTCGGTGGTAGCAGAAAAGAACGATTTAAAAGATCTTGTGAAAGACTATTTGAATAAAGAATATTTTAATTTGATTTGATTTGGTTTTGAGTCATGCTATAGTTACGAGTGTGTGTCAACTGCCTACCCTTCAATAATATAAGATTGAAGTTTATAAGTGTCTGACCTTGAGGAGTGAATGTGACTTGAGGTTATGTAACGTCGTGCTCTGTTAAACAGCGAAACGAACTGGTGAAAATGTGTTACGGAGCCTTAACAATCATTATAGAATGTACTGGGATATATGAATACACCCAACAGTCACATACATAGTGCCTGCACTTAGTCTGGTATGAGGAACTACGAGAGACTTTTCGGTCCCACAATCACCCAGATCCGAAGCAAATACTTTATAAATAACTAGCGGCCCGGCCCAGCTTCGCCCGGGTACAAATAGATTTCTGTACAATAATATGTACGTATTATTCATATAAACCTTCCTCTTGAATCACTCTATCTATTAAAAACAAGCGCATCAAAATCCGTTGCGTAGTTTTAAATATTTAAGCACACAAAGGGACATAGGGACAGAGAAAGCGACTTTGTTTTATACTATGTAGTGATATGTAAATAACACCCAATAGTCACATACATAGTGCCTGCACTTAGTCTGGTATCAGAAACTACGAGAGACTTTTCGCTCTCACAAACACCCAGACCCGGAAGAAATATTTGTGGGCCGCACAAACATTTCTCTCGGTGCGGGGATCGAACCCGCGGCCTCTCGTTTCACAGGCGGCGTCTAACCAACTGCGCCACGGAGGCTGTCACAAAGAATGCCAAGTATCGGTTTGTAAATCATGGTGTATTGTTTTGCTACTGTCCATGAGCGGTTGTAACGATAGGCGAAAAGGTGTGTATTGATAATCAATCACCACGCACTAAAACGGTGAAGGAAAACATCGTGAGGAAACCTGCATACCATAGCGATTTATAAGAATTTCTATGGTATGTAAGTCCGCCAATCCGCACTAGGCCAGCGTGGTGGACTATATGGCCTAACCACTCTCAATCGTATTCTCGATTGTAGAGTAGGTCCGTGCCCTGCAGTGGGACGTATATGGGCTGATACAGATACAACGATAGGCGAATGGCATATTCATCTCGCCATACATTGCAATGGAAGGGGGAAAATATAATATTGCGTATATTTGCGAAATTATTCATTTTGGGCAATATGTTGCGATACTTCATCAGTCACATACAGACAATTTTTTCCTTGTATATATATTTGCGAAAGATTTGTATACTTTGAAAATGTTTTGCCAAATGCCATTGAGTTTATTGATCATTCAATCAATGACAGCCTCCGTGGCGCAGTCGGTTAGACGCCGCCTGTGAAACGAGAGCGGGTTCGATCCCAGCACGGAGAGAAATGTATATGCGGTCCACAAATATTTGTTTACTCTGGGTGTTTGTGAGAGCGAAAAGTCTCTCGTAGTTTATGATACGATACAAGACTCAATCTTAGTGTGGGGTCAGGACTATACAGGGTATATCAAGACTGCTACCGAAAACGAAGCTGGGTGGTAGTTTTAGTGACTTCAGACACTATGCAACTAAATTTTGTGAAAAAATTTGTGACGATTTTCTTTTTGTTATTTTTTTTTTCTTTATTTTTTTTGAATGGTAAATCCATAGTTTTTTCTTAAATAATAGTGTATACCCTTTTATTTTTAAAGACGCTATGGTATGAAAGGCTTTAAATTATTATTTTAGTAAAAACTATGGATTTACCACCCAAAATCGACGATATTAAAAAAATAATAAAAAAAATTGTCGCGTTTCTTAGCAAAATTTTTAGTTGCATTGTGTTTGTAGTCACTAAAACTACCACCCGGCTTCGTTTTCGGTAGCAGTCTTGATATACCCTGTATATGTGACTGTTGGGTGTTATTTATGAAAAATAAAAAAGAACCTGGGTCTTATTAATAGACTTGGATTAGCGAGGGATTAACTTAAATCCACTGCTTTAAAAGGTCTCTCATATGTGGGAGGCCGCCTGGGTAGGTACCATCACAAAGTCTATTTCTCCCGTCAACCAGTAGTGTAAATGCACTGTTGTGCTTCAGATGGAAGGACATTGTAGCCAGAGTAACTACCGGACATATTGAGACTTAACATCTTATGTCTCAGGATGGCGAGCGCAGTGAAATGCTATTGCTTTGTAATTCAAGGTGTTGTTTGGTTTTGCTACTGTTCATGAGCGGTCGTATCGCTTACCATCAGGCGAACGGCAAGCTCATCACGCCATTTCATCATCATCATCTCAGCCACAGGAAGTCCACTGCTGAACATAGGCCTCCCCCAAGAATCTCCACATCGACCTGTTGGAAGCGGCCTGCATCCAGCGACTTCCTGCAACTTTAGCCAGGTCATCCGTCCACCTTGTTGGCGAGCGTCCGACATTTCGCTTGCCTGTACGTGGCCTCCACTCTAGAACCTTTTATTCGCCTCCTATTCCTCGCCATTTATTATATCTGTATCAACCCATATACGTCCCACTGCAGAGCACGGGCCTACATTACAATCGAGAGTATGGCTGAGAATGGTTAGGCCATATAGTCCACCACGCTGCCCCAGTGCGGGTTGGCGTACTTACATACCATAGAAATTCTTATATATCGCTATGGTATGCAGGTTTCCTCACGATGTTTTCCTTCACCGTTTTAGTGCGTGGTGATTGACTATCAATACACACATGACTCCGAAAAGTCAGAGGTGTGCCCTGGGATTCGAACCTGCGACCACCGTGGACATGTTGGTAGCTGCGTCGCCATTTATTGAACTAAAAAAAAACTTATGTATGTACTCAGTTTACTGCGACCTTCTCTCAGACAAAGTTAATTTAAAATCAGTAAACGTAGACTAATCTAGCGAGTAGATACGTCAAGAGTTCATGTTTATTGCAAGGATTTCCCCCTTTAAGTGAAATAATGTTAGAATAATGTAGTGATGGACCTTTTTGTGGGATATCGAGATTTGAAGTTCTGTTGTGTCGATAGTGGTGGAAATTGATGCGATATTTGTGTGGACAATAATGTTTTCATGCGAGTTTGGATTTGGCAGGTTCGTATATTTTAAAAGAGCATAAATAAAATAATATATAAATAAATAAAATAATATGTAATAATTCTATGATAAGCTGTCATCAAGAAAACCTTGGCAAAATACATATTTAATAATATGAATAATGTCTCTTGCTCAATTGTATTTATATATTGGCGAATGAAAATAAGAAAACATAGTGAAAAATCGTATAACTGACAATTTTTTTCAATTCAAAAGTAATATTTTTATTTTTTTATTTTAACAGTATTTGTGGCCAGAATAATATAATTTACTAGCTGTCGGGCCCGGCTTCGCCCGGGTGCAGATAGTTTTTGAGTCCAATCCACATCAAGAACATATTATTTCGCGTGTCTACTAACTATATTTCCCGCGTGCCGTCGACTATATTTCCCTTCCGTAGGAGAGGACATCCCGTGCCAACAATTTGAATTTGAAAGAGTAAAAAATATGTATATTTGGTTTCCTGACTCATCCCACGGGAACACTACATTTTTCGGGATAAAAAGTAGCCTATGTGTTAATCCAGGGTGTCAGCTATCACTATACCAAATTTCATCAAAATCTGTTGAGCCGTTTTTTCATGAAAGAGTAACAAACATCCATACATACATACAAACTTTCACCTTTATAATATTAGTAAGGATTTTAGTAAAAATAGAAAGAAATCATAGTGTCAGTATACAATATGTTATTGCTTCTAAATTATCCGAGAGTTAAATATATCTTATGCAAGTAAACCAATGTTCTTATTTTTGGTGTCTGATTTATTAAATTGCTCACACTTTGGTGCTATGTGTAATTTATTGTCGATTCTGGCTTACAAAATTTGCAGTAGCGAATGATATCATCTTGATTTAAAGATATGCTTGAAATGACAGTAAAGCTGTAACGTTTCGTTTGGTGACTTTCCCGCCCTCACATCCGCCACTGCAACTCCTGTCAGCCAGGATCAACAGTGGCACACAAAGATTTGACACCGAGCTCCGGAGCTCAGCGAATCTCTCAGGGACACTAGCTTCGTTTGGTGAGTCCTTACTAACTGAACTCAGTAGAATAGCGAGTTCGTCTCGCCATTCTGTATCTGTATCTGAATCTGAATCAGCCCATATACGTCCCACTGCAGGGCACGGGCCTCCTCTACAATCGAGAGTACGATTTACAGCCGCTGCCAATAAACAAACCCAATCCAAAATTTGCCGTTTGAGATTGACAGCTCAATTTTTTTTCTGATACTATATTGCCAATAATCAATCTCAGTAGTCAAAAAACTAATAAGTCTGCAGGTCCAGGATTTATCGGTCAATTTGCGTCATTAGGTTTGAGAGAAACGTGGATGGAATTATAATTTCGCGGATGGCACATCAAGGTTCAGTGTTATGTATTCAAAAGGTTAACTTTCCGGGAGCATTGTTGTGGTTTGGTGCTGACGCGACGGGTTTTTTTATCGGGTGGGAACAGGTTCGAATTTGCGGGAATGAGATTGAGAAGTAAAAAAAGCGTTTTATGTAGTGTGTATTATATATAGCCTAACCACTCTCAATAGTGCTCTCGAATGTAAAGGAGGCCGTGCCCTGCAGTGGAACGTATATACAGGGTATATCAAGACTGCTACCGAAAACAAAGCTGGGTAGTAGTTTAAGTGACTGCAAACACAATGTTACTAAAAATTTCGCAAAGAAACGCGACAATTTTTTTTTTATATTTTTTAAATATTGTCGAGTTGGGTGGTAAATCCATAGTTTTTGCTAAAATAATAATTTAAAGTCTTGCGTACTATAGCGTGTTTAAAAATAAAAAGGTGTACACTATTATTTAAGAAAAAACTATGTATTTATCACCCTAACACGACGATAGAAAAAAAAGTAACAAAAAAAATTCGTCGCTATTTTTTGCACCCAGTATCGTTTTTGGTAGCACTCTTAATATACTCTGTATAGGCTGATAAAAAAAGAAAGAATATTTTTATACCATAATGGTGAAGGAAAACATCGTGAAACCTTGCATACCATAGCGATTTGAAAGAATTTCTATGGTATGTAAGTACCAATCCGCATTAGGCCAGCGTGGTGGACTATACTAACCACTCTCAATCGTACTCTCGATTGTAGAGGAGGCCCGTGCCCTGCAGTGGGACGTATATAGACTGACAGCTAAAATACAATGATAATAACTACAATGTTTTTTTATCTAGTCCTCGCTTCAAATCATACTTAATGATTACAAAATTGTATGTATTTATGTATTTCATAGGGAAATATTTCCACACGACCAATTAAAACTGGAATATAGCCATTAGTATTATTTAAAGTGCTCTGTTCACCTTGACAATCGCGAGTCGTAATGTCTACGCATGCATTCTATGAGCTGTTCTCTTAAGGTCTCATTGATAAACGGTTTGTATGTTTAAGCTTCGACCAATATACACTAGATACACAGTTCCCTGTAAAAGTTCTGTTAAAAAGTGGCACCGATGCATGACATGAAAAAAGTAAACAAAAAGATCATATATTCCAAATATATTAACACAAATTCCACTTTATTCCTGGAGCTTAACCCTTAATTTCATAACGTATACTATACTATACGTATACTTTAAAAAAATACTGAGTCACTACGTTTGAAAAAATTATAAATTTATTTCTACTATACGATATGGCAACATTTTATCTGTCAAATAAAACTATATTTCTAGATTATATGTTGGAATGACATTAACATTTGACACGTATAAGTTTTTGAAAATGAATCCCCAGCGCCTGTTCTCGGTAATTACCATATTTTTGTTGATTTTTATGTAAAAACATATTGATTTTGCTTTCACATATGATGCAAAATTATTAATAAATGGAATTACTTCCTAATAACTAACTTTCTTGCAATAATTTCAGTGATAATTGACGCTAAAGGTCAATGTATAGCAGGCTATACATTTCGCTATATTTTACAAAGTGAACTTATTAACATTAGTATAGTAGGCTATACATTTCACTATACTCAAGTAACAAATATCCCTAATATTTGTATATTATACTATACATTTCTAACTAAAAGCATCTAGCATGATCTCTTAATACTTGTTCTTTTTTTATTTTTCATTATTTTGAATAACTTAGACTGCAGATTTTTGCATGTCCTATGTCTTTTTTTATTTAACAGCGGAAATCCATAACTAGATCGCTCCGCATCCTTGCTTTGATCCCGCCTGAAGATGGTAGATCCGACGTTAGTGGTGATTTTTCAGGAGAAGAAAAGAACGAAACTCAGATTTTGAAAATAACGTGATATTACGTCTTCTGATACTCCTTCGATTGACATTTTTTTTTGCATTGGCCCAGCAAACGAGGAAGCACGTCACTTGATGGTGAGTGATCACTGCCGCCCATGAACGTCCATAACCGTTGGATCATAGATGTGTTGCCGGCCCAACAAATCGAAACGGGAAAGCGGGGTGGGAAGAGGAAAGGGGTGCCCAATACGGCAAACCGGCAATCTCACTCACCGACTGAAATGCGACGGCAAAGATGACATCTTCATGTCGATCTTCTGTGAGACAGCGGTAACACCCCCGACAGCCTGCTCATTCATGCTGAGTCATGACTGACAGCGGGTATCACATTGAACTATATTGACTCGTCTCTTGAAAGATTTAATTCGTTTTCTGAAGACAATACTGCAATATTTTGACGTAAACAAACCTATCGTGGTCTGGAGTCAAATTCAGAGGAAGAATATCTATCACCGCATATACCCCAAGAATGTATTACCCCATATACTTCCCTACTACCTCATATAATACTACCAGATACTAACATTCATTGTCAGTATCTGGTAGTATTGTGTAGTTACTTCACCTCCGATTATTTCACAAAATGTTGAATCAGCCTCTACGAAATAGGTGACCTATTCACCAATTACATTAATGCCTTCGTGTTCTTCCAGGAAAGGAGATTTACCGTCTATTCCACCAATATTTCTTCTCTTTCATCGGATCTTTTTCTACACCGTCCAACTTCATTGTAAATTAATCCCGTCAGTCAAGAAAAACCCCCACTAAAGATTTAAACGAATGTTTGCCACATAACTAAAGTCTCTCCCGTCCATATTTAGGAAAAATATAAGATACCTTCAATGTGCTATTGTTTTCGAAGATAACGTTTAAGCAGAATTGTATCTGAATAAATCTTCTTTGAACTACGTTCTTGATTTCTTTTCAGATGATATAATTAATGACATTGTTCATAATTCTAATCAATACTCAGGATAAGAGACTGGTCGTTCTATTAATGTTAATAACGAAAAAATACGTGCCGTCATACATACATAGATGTCATCATATTCTTCTACAACGAGATGTGGGTTCATTGCCGGAATAATAACTCTAAGAAGATACCAACAAGTTCGTAGATTTCTGCATTTTGCATAAATAATTCGCTCGTATACACATAATCCATGTTTGAAAATCAGACCTTTTACCTTATTTTGCAATTAATATCAGTTAGGGCTTGGTATACCGAATAAGAGATATATTTTTTTACAAGTATTTATGATAAATATTTATTTTTTGCTATGTTAATATTTCCTACATTACGGTTTTCAGTTGTAAATGTATAGTATATTATACAAACAATCCGGTATGTACAATTCTAAGCATAAGATTATGTATAGTATATTATACTATGGGTATAAAAAAAAATAACCGGTGAATAATTTTTTTCTTATTTTTTTCTGTCTCTAATGGAATATAATATAACGATTATTTAAGAAAAACATATAAGTTAAAGAAAAATGTATCTTGCCAAATTAAGGGTTAAAGTAGCTTTTCACATAATATTGTCTAAAGTTCTGCGACGTTTTAGAAGCAACGGTCGGTGCGTGACTGAAGGCGAATGAGTGCTTAAAGCACTCTTTTTTGGTGCCATTTTATAAGCGCTCATGTTGTATCTAGTGTATATTTAATCGAAGGTTTTAAGTACTGTTTTATTGCCATCAATGGCGAGGCGAGCGAGTCAGTGCGGGGATCAAACCCACAGCATCTCCGGGCCTACTATATTCATCCGAAACGAAGTTCGAAACTTTGGACGAACGAAGTTTGTGACGATACGAATGTACCTACTCTGTAAACGTTCGGATTGCCGATATATTCGAATCAATCATTCTTCGATCCGAAGATTCGAATTTCGTGTTACAGAGTAGGTTTCGAAACGAAAACGTCACGAAGATTCGGATTTCGGATTTATATAGTAGGGCCCCTCGTCTAAACAATTTGTCTATAGATGCTGTCAAAATAAATTTAAAACTGTAATAGTATCTCACAACTGAAGTATATTTCAAGTATGTGGTTTAATTACTTTTTTTAATTGTCTTGAATGGCGAGACGAGCATGCCGTTCGCCTGATGGTAAGCGATACAACCGCTCAGACAGTAGCAAAACCAAACAACATGAATTACAAAGCAATGCTTGGTATTTCACTTGGCTCGTCATCTTGAGACATAATGTTAAGTCACAATATGTCCGGGAGTTACTCTAGCTATAATGTGCTTCAAACCGGAACACAACAGTGCATTTAAACTGATGTCTGTCGGGAGAAAGAGACAATGCGGTGGTACCTACCCAGGCGGCCTCTCACATATGAGAGACCTACCACCAGTAAATAAGCTAAATGTTGTGACTTGCGATTGTGATTCACAACGATCAGCTAATATTGAAGAAGAAAGAAAGTGAACAGTCAATATTTTGGGTGTAAATTTAGATGGGATAAATGGTTATAATACCCATATCAAGAGTGCTACCGAAAACGAAGCCGGGTGGTAGTTTTAGTGACAATGTAACTAAAAATTTCGCAAAGAATGGGACATTAAGTTTTAATGATATTTTAAATATCGACAATTTTTGGGTCAATTTGGGTCAAATGGGTGGTAAATCCATAGTTTTTGCTAAAGTAATAATTTAAACTGTTTTATACCTTAAAGTATTTATAAATAAATGGGTATACAATATTATTTTAGGAAAAAAATGAATTAATCACCCAAATATGGCCATAGGGAAAAAAAATTGTCGTTTTTTTTTTGGAATTTTTTTTATTGCATTGTGTCTGAAGTCGCTTAAACTACCACCCGGCTTCTTTTTCGGTAGCAGTCTTGATATACCCTGTATATTGTCAGTTTTTTGTTTTCACATTCTGTGGGGGCAGTTAGTAATAGCAGAAATAAAGAGCATGCTAAGGCTTCAAAAATAACAAGGCGGTGATGTTAATTTGAAATAGCAATGATTCCCATTACTACTATAAAGTTAAGCCGGCACGCGTCTCGCCGACCTTGACACACATAAACCCATTTCGTGTTTTGTTAAATATACTGTGTTTCATAATTGTTTCATTAAAGAATCGATACGCCTGAGAAAAGAATTCAGTTCTATATTTAGGGTTTTCTATGCTTTTTTTTTATTTAGCTTGATGAAGTGAAATCTGTTGGTAACGGTTGTGATGCTGCCAATATGTTCACGGTGGTCGTGGGTTCAAATCACAGGGCACAATTTTTACGGAATAATGTGTTAATAAATAAATAAATAACACCCAAAAGTAAAATACATAGTCCTGACCCCACACTAAGATCGAGTCTTGTGTCGTGTGTCAGGAACTACGAGAGACTTTTCGGTCTCACACACCCAGACCTAAAAGAAATATTTGTGTGCCGCACAAACATTTCTCTCGGTGCGGGGATCGAACCCGCGGCCTCTCGTTTCACAGGCGGCGTCTAACCGACTGCGCCGCGGAGGCTGTCTGTGTGAATTGATAGACGATCACCACGCATTAAAAAAACTACCCAGCGGATGTGTATGACTGTTGGATGTAATTATATTACTTTCCTAATGCTATAATATTTTTTTAGTAAGAGATAGTTTTTGCTTGGAACGAGAACAGGTACAGTCAGCAACATAAGTTGCTGAACACATAACATATTTTGATAACCATTTTATGAATTAAAATTTGTACGTACTACTCTGTAGTCGTAAAATATAACCAAGTAAAGTCATCTATGCCGAGAAGTGCCATACGATATTGAAAATAATTATTGTTTTGGATGATAAGACAATTCCAAATCACGTGATTGTGTAGCGACTTATGTTGCTGACTGTACAGTGAGGCTAGAGGCGATTGTGATATTATACAAGTAAAAAACTTCGTGAACGGGTCGATGACCCCGCTTTTGCCGTACACTCGTGTGATGAGGTAATGAAATACTTAACAAATTGTATTGTATTACATTATTTTTAAGTAGTATTAACACCCGAATACTGGAACGCCATTCAAATAATAAATTGATCTTAACAACGCACGGCCCACTTAGCCAGTACATTTAATCGGGATTAACGAAGTAAACGCCATTTATATTTAATTTGCGTTCCAGTATTTAGGCGTCTCTGACTTTTCGGAGTCATGTGTGTATTGATAGTCAATCACCACGCACTAAAACGGTGAAGGAAAACATCGTGAGGAAACCGGCATAACAGAGAATTATAATCATTTCTATGGTATGTAAGTACCAACCCGCATTAGGCCAGTGCAGCGTGGTGGATTGCACTAACCACTCTCAATCGTACTCTCGATTTTAGAGGAGGCCCGTGCCCTGCAGTGGGACGTATAAAGGATGATACAAAAAAAATAAGTCTCTGTATTTTTTATGAACGTTTTTTCATTTTCATTTAACTCATACATGAAAGAGCTTAACGGTCATATTCATAGCTTTAAAATCTATTTTTTTATTGTTATGAATGCCATTCGCCTGATAGTAAGCGAGGTTATAGAGAGTAGCAATGCTTGGCATTCCACTGCGCTCGCCATCCTGAGACATAAGATGTTAAGTGTCATTATGTCCAGTAGTTACTCTGGCTACAATGTCCTTCAATCCGAAACACAACAGTGCATTTAAACTGCTGTTTAGTGGATGAAATAGAAATTGCGGTGGTACCTACCCAGTCATTTCACATATGAGAGACCTACCACCACATTTATCCTAGTGCGGGAATCGAACCCATAGATTTTAATTATATACAGAGATAGATACGCAACCCCACTTTTTTTTTAATTTTCCTACGCGATTTCGCCATCATAAGGCGCGCTAGGCAAACACGCGAAATTTCGTGTTTATTATTTCAATATTTCAAAATGTGTATATTTCGTAACCTCTTGTGATTTTTACCAATATCAAGTTGAAATTGTTTTTAATATCAAGAGAGTTCATAATAACAACATACAAAACATATTTATTGGTTTAGTGGTACACTTCCGCCATTTAACAATTAGATTTAAACTAATGTGGGTGCCCTGGCACCTCTGCCTACCTCTTCTGGAAAAAAGGCGTGAGTTTATGTATGTACTAGCTGTCGGGCCCGGCTTCGCCCGGGTGCAGATAGTTTTTGAGTCCAATCCACATCAAGAACATATTATTTCGCGTGTCTACTAACTATATTTCCCGCGTGCCGTCGACTATATTTCCCTTCCGTAGGAGAGGACATCCCGTGCCAACAATTTGAATTTGAAAGAGTAGAAAATATGTATATTTAGTTTCCTGACTCATCCCACGGGAACACTACATTTTTCGGGATAAAAAGTAGCCTATGTGTTAATCCAGGGTGTCAGCTATCACTATACCAAATTTCATCAAAATCTGTTGAGCCGTTTTTTCATGAAAGAGTAACAAACATCCATACAAACTTTCACCTTTATAATATTAGTAAGGATTTAAACTAATTACAAGATAATTTCCCGTTCTCGCCAGAGCGTGGCGCTAGAATCGAAATATTTGTTTTCAATATTTTTCATGTACGAAGTCGCATCCTTATGATCGAACCCGCGGCTTCTCGTTTCACAGCCGGCGTTTAACCAACTGCGCCACGGAGGCTGTTGATAATGCTTTCGTCCTGTTAGTTTTCCTTGTCTTAATAATATTACTGTTCAAGGGTTTTACAATGCATAGCGGGATTTACGTATTGAATGAAAGATATTGATCAAAATTAATTATTGTGTCTAGTTGATTAAGGAAAATGTACAGTAGGCTTTATTAAAAGTTGTTTTACCTGCTAATTATAGAGGAAGAAATATTTAAGTAAGTCCAAATTGAGAGCTTTATTTTACGTGGGTACTTCCAACCGACTTCACTTTTTATGCAACAGGCAAGAAAGTAAAGATGTTGTAAAGCTTCCCAAATATTTAGAATAACGGCTAAATTTATATTGATCTCCACGCCATTTTTATTCTTCTTTCTTGCCCTACTCCGACATTGGGAAAAGCATTGAATGACGATGGAGTCATACAACTTTTAAAAGAAGAAGAAATTGAATAACAATACGGAGTATATCAAGACTGCTGCCGAAAACGAAGCCGGGTGGTAGTTTTAGTGTTTTGAGTGAGTTTCTTTTTTTCAAAATTACGTGATATTTATTTTTTTAGTGATATCAATATTATTGTATTTAGGAGGGACTCGTAAATCCATAGCTTTTGCTATAATAATAATTTTAAACGTTGCGTACCATAGCGTCTTTAAAAATGAAAGGGTGTATATTATTATTTAAAAAAAAGAACTAATTACCACCCAAATACAACGATTGGAAATAATATATGTATGTGACTATTAGGTGTAATTTATCGCTACATAGTATAAAACAAAGTCGCTTTCTCTGTCCCTATGTCCCTTTGTATGCTTAAATCTTTAAAACTACGCAACGGATTTTGACGCAGTTTTTTTAATAGATAGAGTGATTCAAGAGGAAGGTTTATGTACACATATTATACATCTATATTATACATAATACGTACATATTATTGTAGAGAAATCTATATGCACCCGGGCGAAGCTGGGTCGGGCCGCTAGTTTCTTTATAAATAACATTAAAAATAGTCGCCTAATGTAAAATTTTTAGTTGCATTGTGTCTGAAGTCACTAAAACTACCACCCAGCTTCGTTTTCGGTAGCAGTCTTGATATACCCGGTATATATAGGAAAACGAGAAAAACTTATATTTCCGAGTTATCTTAATCATGTGAGGGATATAAAGACAAAGTATTTTAATTGTTTATATACTTAAATGTTTATATACCTAGTACATAAGGAAAACACAGTTAATGACATCATAAAGTTATATTGTATCGTCATGGTGGGCAATAATAAGCGGTTAATTTGCATTTTATGTTTAAACCATAAGCGTTAAACCCATGGTTTAGTGGTTATAGAGACACCCTTTGAACTGTGAGGTAGTAGGTTCAATACTTTGTGATTAATTTTTGGTGTTCATAAAGCGTTTAATGACGATGGTGTAGTGATTAAGAAGAGACTATTTCAACCCATATTCTTCTCTGGAGGACAAGCCTCCTCTACAATCGAAAGTACGATTGCGAGTGGTTAGGCCATATAGTCCACCACGCTGGCTTATTGCGGGTTGGCGAACTAACATACCATAGAAATTCTTACAAATCGCTGACCATAGAAAATATAAGTAAAAAAATAATATTTAAGTGAATCCCACTAGAACGTGAGATAGAAGCAATAATAATCGAATTACATGAGACTTGAGTAATAGTAACAATGTAATTGTTTTAATGGACTGTAATGAAACATAATTTTGTATGGTGGAACGCGTTGAAGTCTTTTATATGACGCTAAAAGTTTGAGTTGAAATCTTAGTATTTGGAATAATATATGGATGAATACATCGTTTTTAGTGTAGGAAATAAGATTTTAAATATAGACGTATTGTATAATGAAATATATTACTTAGCTAAAAATGACTATAATCCGGTTTTGCACAAACGCCACAATTTATTATTCAACAGTAAGACAAATTAACATCTCACCGCCATATTGCTAATAGTTTTCTACAAGTACAGTCAGCAACATAAGTCGCTGCACATTCACGAGATTTGGAGTCTTATCATCCAAAATAATAATTATTTTCAATATCGTATGGCACTTCTCGGGATAGATGACTTTACTTGGTTATATTTCACGACTACAGAGTAGTACGTACAAATTTTAATTCATAAAAAGGTTATCAAAAAATATAAAGTGTTCAGCGACTTATGTTGCTGACTGTACAATGTAACAAGCCATACTGCCTAAATTAAAATTCTTATTCTAACACAAGATTAGCTCGATCAAACATATTCTTTAGCTTTACATATATATTAATCGTATCGTATCAGCCCATATACGTCCCACTGCAGGGCACGGGCCTACTCTACAATCAAGAATACGATTAAGAGTGGTTAGGCCATATAGTCCACCACGCTGGCCTAGTGCGGGTTGGCGCTAATTTAATAATATTAATACAGATATTAAAATAAAAACCGACTTGAAGAAAAACACTATAAAGTAAAAAAATAAAAATACCACTCTCATTGTAGTTCTACTTTTATATTGAATCTAAAGGATAAAAGAACCATTGGGATCCTACTCAATTTTGAGGTGTTCTCCTCTTCAGATCCGAAGATATGCATCACATCTTCACCATATTTTTATTTGACCAAATGACAAGCACCAGCTTTCAATCAAAGAAAGAATTTTCGAATTGAGAATCTCCTTTTTACACGGTTTATATTAGGTTCACTGGTATGTTTGTATTTGACTCCTTTGGGCTCGATTTTGACCCTCTTTAAACGGTCTAAAACGGTGAAGGAGAACATCGTGAGGAAACCTGCATACCATAGCGATTTATAAAAAAAAAAATCTATGGTATGTAAGTCCGCCAACCCGCACTAGGCCAGCGTGGCGGACTATATGGCCTAACCACTGTCAATCGTACTCTCGATTGTAGAGGAGGCCCGTGCCCTGCAGTAGGACGTATATGGGCTGATACAGAAACGGTCAGATTACATACAAACTTTGTAGATTTGTCGAGAACCGGTGACAATACAATAATTGAAAAATTATATGACATTACCTTGTCCAGAAACTTTAGTATTAATAAAAAATACATACATACATACATAAACTCACGCCTTTTTCCCAGAAGGGGTAGGCAGAGGTGCCAAGACCCACATTTCGCCATGTATGTTCCGTTCCACGATGTGATAGGTGGCGAGCCTATCGCCATATCGGGCACAAATTCCTGACTCTGGGCTGATAATGAATAGAAAAATCCAATATCACTTTGCCCAACCCGGGATTCGAACCCGAGACCTCAGCTTTGTAACCGTACCTTAGTACAACTACGCCACTGAGGCAGTCAATATCAATCAATAAAAATAAAAAATATATATTTAAATACGGCGCCGTTGTCACGTATACAGCAATATCAAGAACCTCGACAATTAAGGTCAGTAGGAAATATCCTTGCGAGGAATTAAGCGTTTCTTAACCCTAATGACGTGACACTTACAATATCAGGGTCTAGACCGGATCTGTTGGAGATATTTATATCACGAAACAACAGTAAACAGACTTTTGTCTGTCTGTATCAGCCCATATACGTCCCACTGCAGGGCACGGGCCTACTCTACAATCGAGAATACGATTGAGAGTGGTTAGGCCATATAGTCCACCACGCTGGCCTAGTGCGGGTTGGCTTACTTACATACCATAGAAATTCTTATGAATCGCTATGGTATGCAGGTTTCCTCACGATGTTTTCCTTCACAGTGCGTGGTGATTGACTATCAAATACACACATGACTCCGAAAAGTCAGATTTTTGTCGCGCAGATTTTTTTACTGATTGGTCTCTTATATGTGAAAGGCCGCGTGGGTATCACCGTAATGTCTATTTCTCCCGACAAACAGCAGTTTAAATGTACTGTTGTGTTTCGGATTGAAGGACATTGTAGCCAGAGTAACTACTGGACATATTGAGACTTGACGTCTTATGTCTCAGGATGGCGAGCGCTGTAGAATCCCAAGCATTGATTTGTAATTCAAGACGTTTACTTTTGCTACAGTTCATGAGCGGCCGTGTCACATACTATCAGGCGATGCCATTCACAGCAATAATAAAAATAAACTTTACAATTAAAAAGCTGAGGTCTCAGGTTCGAATCTCGGTTTGGACTTGGATATTTTTTTTTATTATAAGCCCAGAGTTAGGAATTTGTGCCCGATATGGCGATAGGCTCGTCACCTATCACATCGTAGGACGGAACACATAATGTAAAATGTGTGTGTCCTGGTTGCACCTCTGCCTACCCCTTCTAGTAAAAAGGCGTGAGTTTATGTACGTACGTAATTATCAGCGTGGATTCTTTTAATATGTAAAATTAATGCTAATAATATGCAAATGCATATATACCTCTGTTTACAGAGAAACATTTGCGTTAGTCTTATTATGGATATTATTCATTTATATTAAAACTAGCGGCACGATCCGGCTCCGCCTGGGTCTAAATAATTTGCTTTAAAAATGTTCTACCGCCTATGTTCATCAAGGATAATGTAGTATTTACAACATCTACGCAGTGCGGACTACTGTCCCGCGTCCCAGGCTGGAAGGCCGGAGACCCCGACATGCCCCTTCCGATCCACCCTTCGATCAAATATACACTAGATACAACATGAGCGCTTAGAAAATGGCACCAAAAAAAGAGTGCTTTAAGCACTCTTTCGCCTTCAGTCACGCACCGACCGTTGCTTCTAAAACGTCGCAAAACTTTAGACAATATTATGTGAAAAGCTACTTTAAGCTCCAAGAATAAGGTGGAATTTGTGTTAATATATTTGGAATATGTGATCTTTTTGTTAACTTTTTTTGTTTCAATGCATCGTTGCCTCATTTTAACAGAACATTTACAGGGAACTGTGTATCCAGTGTATATTTGATCGTAGGATCCACCCCCGAGTGTCGGAAGGAAGGCTAAAGGAGCTTTACTCTCGTTAAAAAAAAGGATAATGTAAGTTTCTAATGGTGAAAGAATTATTCAAATCGGTTCAGTAATTTAAGAGTATATTCGATACAAACAAACAATCAAATTTTCATTGGTGGTAGTTCTCTCATATGTGAGAGGCCACGTGCGTATCACCGCAATGTCTATCTCTCCCAACAAACAACAGTGCTATGGAATGCCATGCATTGCTTTGTAATTCAAGGTGTTTGGTTTTGCTACTGTTTATGAGCGGTGGTATAGTTTACCATCAGATGATTGGCATGCTTCGTCTCTTCATTCATTGCTTTAGACCGCCTCCGTGGCGCAGTTGGTTAGACGCCGCCTGGGAAATGAGAAGCCGTGGGATCGATCCCCGCACCGAGAGAAATGTTTGTGCGGCCCACAAATATTTCTTCCGGGTCTGGTTGTTTGTGAAACAGAAAAGTCTCTCGTAGTTCCTGATACGACACAAGACTCGATCTTATTGTGGGGTCAGGACTATGTATGTGACTGTTGGGTGTTATTTATTTATTTAATAAACAATATATTGTTGTGTTTTTTATTAAGTTGTAATGCAATATTACATAAACACGATTGAGGTATATAAATGCATATTGTTATATTTATATGTCCTTAAACGATTTCCGTAATGTTTTTATAAAACTTATTCGTGCATGATATAGATTAAAAACGACAGCCTTCCTGGCGCAGTTTGTTACACGCCGGCTGTCAAATAAGAAGCTATGGATTCGATTCCTCCATAGATAAATGTGTGTTTGTTTGCTTGAAACTTTTGTATCAGAATTTTGTACTGTATCAGCCCATATACGTCCCACTGCAGGGCACGGGGCATCATCTACAATCGAGAGTCTGATTGTGAGTGGTTAGGCCATGTAGTCCACCACGCTGGCCTAGTGCGGGTTGGCAGTGCGTGTGTAAACTATTATTTGTTTTAAGTGTGTTGTATGAATGTAATCGCAGTATTTTCTGACACGATACAAGACTTGTATCTTAGTGTGGGGTCAGGACTATGTGTGTCACTGTTGGGTGTATTTATTTGATACGGTACTAGCAACTAATCATACTCAGTTGGAATAATTTTGCCGGTATAGTTTGTAGAAACAGGATATCTACGGATAAGTAGTGTCACCTAAAGATATCCTCTAAAGATTAATTCGTTTAGGTAGCACATGTTAAATATTATCAAGGAAAACATCTCACGTAAGCGACATTCGGAACTTTAACAAAAGGAAAATAATTTATTTTACGATCTTAAAACTCACTTTGAACGTACTCTGAGACAATTCCAACACTAAAACACTTTGCACTTAATTACACTTAAAATCACTTCAAAAACACAATTAAATTCAATTCAAAATTGGAACTTTCGAATTGGGAATGGACTTTTCAAATTCGGAATCGATTTTCGAACACGGAACGGGTTTTTCAAACGCGGAATGGATTTTTCAAACACGGAATCGATATTTAAAATTCGGAATGTATTTGAATATCGAATGTGTGTTATTTATCGCGATAGTTGTGCGTTCACGACGGCGATTGCAAGTAGACTGGTGTCGGCGTGTGGCGCGCGCGCAGGTGTGTCTTTTACGAATCAATGGTGGACGGGTTTATGCGTCATCGGGTCAGTTTGTTTGTGAAGGAAAATTATTTCTTATCTGATTGTTCGGGAATTCGGGTGCGGTGCTTTTTTCCTTTTTGTGAATGGTTTTCGGTTGTTTGTTTTGTGATTTGCCTTTTTGGATTGGGTAATAGACGATGGTTATTACTCATAAGGTTTTGTAAATATTTGTCATGTGTGGCGAGCTTTTGCTGAATGTGACATTGTGGTGGGAGTAAGTATGTATGTATCAGCCCATATACGTCCCACTGCAGGGCACGGGCTCCTCTACAATCGACAGTTTGATTGAGAGTGGTGGGAGTGATATACATATATTATTTGTATATTAAATCCGAATGGCAATAGAAGGAACGGCTTTTTAGTTGCAATTTGGTTATTGCTATTCAGATGTTCTCACATTAGTAACGGGGTCGTTGGTATGTTACTGAATTAGTAAGTAAAAGATGAAAAGGTTAAAAAAAAAAAATATTATAAATGTAAAATTTAACATTTTCTTTATTCAGGCTAACTTAAGCAAGATCTATATAAGATTTTAAAATATTCTTATTCTAATTAAATATTGTACAGATAATATTGCATAAATTTAAAATTTATTCCGCACAAAGCCGAGTGCGAAACCAAGTATGTAATTTCATGGAAAACTATTTTCCTACGCTTATCTGTGTTGCTTCACCCTTTCCGGTCTAGTTAGCTTTATCTACGTATCTACAAACATATAACTACAAACGTAGGTCAGGCTTCGAAGAAAAGGGAAAGTCAGTGAATAATGTTAGATTAGGTTATTCATAGTAATATTTTATGGTTAGGGTGTGGTTAATGAACACGCCATTTCATAAGTAACAACGGTGACATACATTGTCTTAACTCCACACTAAGATCGAGTCAGGTCAGTATCAGAAACTACGAGAGACTTTTCGGTCTCACTAACACCTAAACATGTAATATAATGTTTTATTCTTATGTTTATTTAGAGTACAATAAAGGATATAAATATCTTAGCATGAACCAGAAGGTTAGCAAGTTCTTTTCTGTGGCGCACCATCAAGCTGTGGAATTGTTTGCCGTCACGCGTGTCCCCTCCTTCCTATGATCCTGGGTCCTTCCGCCGTAGTGTGAAGAGGCATTTTAGCAGGCCGGCATAATTGTATCGAATGACATGGGACTGCCGTCTGATGCCATTCCATACTCTGCCTGGACGGCATTTGTGCTTACCATTAGGCGCAGTGCAGTCATTATGATGTGCCAGTGTACAAAAAATAATGGTCATGCGTACTGTACAGTGTTTTTGTTTGTTTTGTGAGAGTAAAAATTACTTAATAATTGAAAAAAATTTAACTGATGGGCTCGTTTATTTAAGTTTTTTAACTTGAAATAACCGTGTATTACGTTTTTTTTTATTGCATTGAATGGCGAGACGAGCATGCCGTTCGCCTGATGGTAAGCGATGCGACCGCTCGTGAACAGTAGCAAAACCAAACAACACCTTGAATTACAAAGCAATGCTTGGCATTCCACTGCTCTCGCCATTCTGAGTCACAAGATGTTAAGTCTCAATATGTCCAGTAGTTACTCTGGCTACAATGTCCTTCAATCCGAAACACAACAGTGCATTTAAACTGCTATTTGACGGGAGAAATAGACATTGCGGTGGTACCCACCCAGGCAGCCTCTCACATATGAGAGACCTACCACCAGTACGTATTGCCCAATTTCCATGAATACTTGGGTAACTATTGAATAGTCGAAAGTGTCACGTATGGAAGATAAATGTTATCTCCGGAGTCTGTTTTTATTATCAGTCACGCGTGCAATTAGTTGCAAAATGAATTTCTATTAATATCTAAGTTATATTAGATCAAGTAGTCTTTACAAAATGTTTAGATTTTTAATTCTACTCGTAGTAACACTAGTAGTAATAGTACTTCTATCGTTATGGTGTTTTTCTTGGTTTAAAGAAAAAATGTCGTTGGGCGTAGGCGATTCTCCAAGCAATATGTTATGTCTCATATGAATATTAATTTTTAATTAATTATCATATAAGGGTTCACTTGAAGGAATTACTCCACTAAAAGTCTTCTTGTACTTTTCACAATTTATTATTCCAATACAGTCAACATGGTCTCATTCTCTTTTACAAATTATTTCTAGTTCCGCTCCGCGAAACATACCGTACATTATATATTCTCTCCCGATCCAATACTCGCTCAATCCGGCAGTATATCTTTAATAATCCATGATTCAAAACCATTAGCCATATCCCAAAAATTGAACGTCATATTACCAATGTCACTTATTATTTTTTCAGTTTTTGACATATATTCCAATATAAACCTTACAATCATGATTCATTGTTTTATCAGTAATCATTATAATTGAAATATAATTATTATTTACGAATTAATCATTAATATCTTAAGTCGTTATGATATTATACTTCTGCCAAGGTTTTAATTATTTTTTATTGCTATCAATGGCGAGATCAGCATGCCATTTGCCTGATGGTAAGCGATACGACCGCTCATAAACAGTAGCAAAACCAAACAACACCTTGAATTACAAAGCAATGTTTGACATTCCACTGCACTCCTCATCCTAAGACATAAGATGTTAGGTCTCAATATGTACAGAAGTTACCTGACGAATGACTAATTAAATAATTTGTCACTACAGCATAAAACCGTCCACTAGTACTACGCTCCAATCAACCGGTATACACCTATCTCTCTCACACGGATACGTTCATCCCTCTTGCGTGTTTACCGAACTCGCGATATAAACATTTGGCAAATGCCATTCTATAATGTCCTGCGTTCTTATGTCCGCCTAGTACTTGCGTCGGCGCGCAGACTTTTGTTTTAGCAAAGGGGGGTTCGAAAATCTAGATTTTAGGTCTTAATTTACGTTTTTAGGTTGTATATCAGTCTAGTTTTAAACTGTGTTGACGTAGTCTTAATGTAATCAATTTTAAGCGAGGCAAGGTCAACGATTGTTGTTTTTTTATTAATGCTATTAATATGTAGTTTTTTTTCGTGCTTTTATTGTTTTCGACGACATGCCTTGTTGGTATAGTGGCGGTGTTTACGGACAGTGAATTGTGAAGTTCAGGGTTCGAAACCAATGTTGAATTTTGTGTTTTTTTTTTATGAAAAAAGTATTTAATTTGTAAGTGTCTTATACAAAGGGAGAAGCTTTCCGAGTATAGTCAGTAGATATGTACAATCTTAATTAATAAATTTGCCTTAAGTTACAAAGCTACTTTAAGTAATACTGTTTTGACAGAAATGTTTTTATTTAAATTCTATTTGTTGTTTTACTGGTGGGTCAGTCATATGTGAGAGGCCGCCTTGATAGGTACCGCCGCCATGTCTATTTCTCCCGTCAAAGAGCAGTATAATGCACTGCTGTGTTTCGGTTTGATGGACATGTAGAATCTCATATCCCAGGATGAAAACGCAGTGAAAAGTGCCAAACAATGCTTTGTGATTCCAGGTGTTGTTGGTTTGCTACTGTTCATGAGCGATCGTATAGCTTACCACTTAGCCAACGGCAGGCTCCTCTCGCCATACATTGGCAAAAAAAAACGTAAAATAGTCCAAAAATTACAGTCCAACCTTATTGTGTTGAAAGGCTAGATCGGAGATTCGTGTCTCTATAATATTTCGTTACTTTTTTTTATAAATACATCAGTTTTTATCAGCCCATATACGTCCCACTGCAGGGCACGGGCCTCCTCTACAATCGAGAGTACGACTAAGAGTGGTTAAGCCATATAGTCGACCACCCTGGCTTAGTGCGTACATACCATATTTTTTTTTATAAATCGCTATGGTATGCAGGTTTCCTCACGATGTTTTCCTTCACCGTTTTATTGTGTTATAGACTATCAATACACACATGACTCTGAAAAGTTAGACGTGTACCCTGGGATTCGAACCTGCGACCACCGTTTTTCCAAAATGCCACCACGCACTCGCTTATTGCAGTTCTTGTGGTTTAATTTATTTATACTCTATACATACTACTCTATTTAAAAAATACATATATACATACATTATTTACACATTCATTGAGTACAATCCTTACGATGGCTTTGTCGAGTGGTGCTCATGCCACAAAGGGAAGTTCGTTAAGAAACACGTGTACGATATCAGATGTTAAGGGGAGGCTATATTTAAGAGACTTCAAAAAAAGGAAATTATTTATTCGATGTGTATGTATGTAATTTTGTTAGAATTGCAAAGTTTTTTAATATGTCAATACATATATGTCGGAGAATAAGTAAAGGATAATTCATACATATTTTTTTTACGCTAGTTTGTTGGTAGTTGAAAAAAACCCACACAGGAATGTAGGTAGTTGTGATTTACCGACGAGTTTTAGGGTATAAAAGCCTGTCAGTGGTGCGATGTCGTTCAGTTGTTTCTGAACCATCGACTGCGCCGGTTGTGCGCACTGACCCGCTCGTAATTGAAGAAAATCTGTGTAGTGCTATTACTAATCCGGAGGATTCCGCGACATATATACATACATACATACATATATATGTGTATACCAGCGTCTGAACACGAATTTCAAATAAAAAAAGTATTTATGTTTGTATGTATGTTTTTTTTTCAAGGTTACTGACTATTCCGTCCATAGTCTAGCCAATACAAGTGTTAGGATCAACAGTAAAGAATTAAGGGTCTCTCATAAGAGCGTCGCCTGGTTAGGCACCACCGCAATGTCTATTTCCCCCGACAAATGGCAGTATAATGCACTGTTATGTTTCGGTTTGAAGAACATTGTAGCTAGAGTAGCTGCTGAATATATTGAGACTTAACATCTTATGTCTTAGGATGGCGAGCGCAGTGGAATGCCAAGCATTGCTGTGTAATTCGTGGTGTTGTTTAGTTTTTCTACTGTCCATGAGCGGTCGTATCGCTTACCATCAGGTGAACGACATGTTGAAAATGTGCTTAAAATCTATCAATATCGGATTGAAAATGTTTTTGTCTATTTCATTATTTCGGAATTAGCTAAATTTGCATATAGAAAATGATTCTTTATATTTCTAGGAATAAACAGAATCATTATATGCGTTTGTGTCTTTTTTTCATATGACATAACACGAGCGATACGGAATCTAACATTAAAATTCAAAACATGTCGTCAAAGACACATTTTGAGGACAATGTCACCTTTTCGCTTTATAATTTTTAAACTAGACGTTACAATATAAATTATTGTGTACAATTTTAATATTACACCCGTTTGGCTCGTTGGTTAGACGCTGTGAAACGTGGGACTGTAGGTTCGATCTCCGCTCAGAGACATATGTACATATGTTTGTATGGACTAAAGGTTTTTGTATCGGGTCTGGGTGTTCGTGAGACAAAAAAATCTTTTGTAGTTTCGGGATGCAACACAAGATTTGAGTGTGGGGTCATGACTATGTATGTATGTTAATGTTGGGTAATGAATTATGCATTCTTAGATTTACGCGAATGTTACACATTGAAATAAACTATTTTTACGGATTTTTTTTTTATTGCAATGAATGGCGAGACGAGTAAGCCGTTCGCCTGATGGTAAGCGATACGACCGCTCATGAACAGTAGAAATATTCCACTGCGCTCGCCATCCTGAGACATAAGATGTTAAGTCTCAATATGTCCAGTAGTTGCTCTGGCTACAATGTCCTTCAATCCGAAACACAACAATGCATTTAAGCAGTGTTGTTTCACGGGAGAAATAGACATTGCGGTGGTACCTACCCAGATGGCCTCGCACATATGAGAGACCTACCACCAGTAAAATTTTATCGCGGATTTGGTTTCATTTTAATATTGGGTGTAATAATTATTACTAGTGGTCGCCTAGTGATCGAAATTCGACCAAATCAAGAAGAGAAAAAGTTTTTACCTGTATGATGATGTTGTTATTCTGATAATTCGTGCACATTTTTTGTACCTGAATGTTGTTATTGCAGATTGCTGCTACAGAACTTTCTTTATACATATAATTATTAATGATAGCGCTCAGTATTTCACGTAGTATTCGTCAAATAAATCTTTTCTGTTTGATATTCAACAAAACCACAGTAAACATTTTTTTCTGATTGACATTCAACTACATATGTCTATAATAAAGCAAAGAAACAATTTGACCAAAGAGTATGTATACGTGTTCAAATACTTGTGTATGCGTGTGTCAAATGCATGCTGGTTTATTTATTGATTTAATGTACTTTTTATGCATTATTATTAAAATCTTGTTTTATATTACATTTAATATTAGGCTTAATATTAATATTATTGCCTCCTTTAAAATTAATATTCTCTTTTAATATTAATATTATTACCTCATTAGGCAAATAAAACCTTTTTTTTTGATATGTCTATGTCAGAAGAACAAAATGAAAAAGAAAAGAAACAATTTGACACCAGAGTATGTATACTTGTGTATGGATGTGTGTGTGAAATGCATGGCAGTGTGTGTAATGTTTTATTTTTTGATTTAATGTACTTTATAAGCATTATTATTGAAAAATATTAGCATTCTCCACTTCTCCTACACATAAACTATAAGTGTGCCAAATTTTATGCTCCTGCGTCCGCGCAATTTTCGTAAAAAGGGATCCAAAGTTTTTGCATCACGTATTAATATATAGATTTCTTACTACTGAGAGTGGATAGAGAAGACTCAAGCTCGCCTAGTGCGGTTTGGCGGACTCATATATCAAAGAAAGTTTTGTTACACTTAATTTTTTGCAGGTTTCCTCACGATGTTTCCCATCAATGGCGTCCATGCCATTCGCTTGATGGTAAGCGATACGACCGCTCGTAGACAGTACCAAAACCAAACACCATGTATTACAAAACAATACCCAGCATTCCACTGCGCTCGCCATCCTGAGACGTAAGATTTTAAGTCTCAATATGTCTAGTAGTTACTCTTGCTACAATGTCTTTAAAATCGAAACTCAACCCTTCTTTACACTGCTATTTAGTGAGAGAAATAGACATTGCAGTGGTACCTACCCAGGCGGCATCTCACATATGAGAGACCTACCACCAGTCAAAATTGTACAAGGTATTTATCAATTTTAAATTAACTTTCATGGTTTACATAATTTCGTGTATTATATTAATTTATTCCGGACTGAGCAACACCACAGAATACTAACAGAAGTCAAGCTTGTGTATGTACTTCATTTTTGTTGCCACACTCACACTACGCTCGGCGTTCGCGCAGGGGTTGAAAATCGCTCTCGCAGTGGTCTCGACTGGTTTCGAATATCGTGTCGGTGAACGCTGTCTATGTGTGCGTTGGTTTAGCGCGCTTTGTATGGAGCTTGACTTCTGTTAGTTTAGTATTCTGTGGCAGCATATGCTGTATCTTAAATGATAAAAAAATCAATCAGATCTGACTCTATTGTTGGAAGTTTTCTGCGAATAATGATTTGTGCTTTCAAGTGCTTTGATTCGTCAAGAATTGCCTTGATGTAGTGGTATACGGGTAGGCGATGTGAAGTACCGTGTTCGATTTCAAGGTCGGTAAGTTTTATTTATTTATTCTTTACTAGCGGCCCGGCCCAGCATCGCCCTTGTATAAATAGATTTCTGTACAATAATATGTACGTATTATACCTATAAACCTTTCTCTTGAATCACTCTATCTATTAAAAAAAAAAAACATCAAAATCCGTTGCGTAGTTTTAAAGATTTAAGCATACAAAGGGACATAGGGACAGAGAAAGCGACTTTGTTTTATACTATGTAGTGATTAACCAAATAAATCTTAAACTGAACTAATATTTAACATGAGAGTACTATGCCTAAGTCTGAATTTCTAGGCAATAAACTGACCATATATTATACCTATTTTGCGCAGCTAAAATTACACACCAACATTTAAGTTATTGTGCAGATTGTGGCACCATAGAAGATGTCCAACATTTGTTGATGGAGTGTGTCAAGACGAAGACTGTAAGAGATTCTCTGATGAATGCCTCCAATATTTTTAATTTATTAGATGTTGGGATGTTTCAAACGATCCTATCAGAGCCTCTCTCTAAAACAGCTATATCAATTTTCAAATTTTTGAATAATTTAGATTAAGATGTAAGATAATTTTAGGATATGATGGGGTTGACATGGTGTAAATGTCACCATAAACCCCTAATTTAAACAAGAATAACAAAGAAAAAACCATTTAAGTTGTTTGTTTTACAGTTTCTTCTATAAGTGGATAAAAAAAAACGTTGAATTGCGTGGTGGTCTGTTGGTAAAAGGACTAGACGCGGCTACCAATATGTTCACGGTGGTCGCGGGTTCGAATCCCAGGGCACACTTCTGACTTTTCGGATATGTGTATTGATAGTCAATCACCACGCACTAAAAAGGAAAACTTCTTTTGGAAACCTGTATACAATAGCGATTTATAAAAAATCCTATGGTATGTAAGTCCACTAACCCGCACTAGGCCAGCGTGGTGGACTATATGGCCTAAACTCTCACTCGTACTCTCGGTTGTAGAGGAGGCCCGTGCCCTGCAGTGGGACGTATATTAGCTGACACCTTCGATCAAATATACACTAGATACACAGTTCCCTGTAAATGTTCTGTTAAAAAGTGGCACCGATGCATGACATGAAGAAAAGTAAACAAAACGATCACATATTCAAAATATATTAAAACAAATTCCACCTTATCCCTGGAGCTTAAAGTAGCTTTTCACATAATATTGTCTAAAGTTCTGCGACATTTTAAAAGCAACGGTCGGTGCGTGACTGAAGGCGAAAGAGTGCTTAAAGCACTCTTTTTGGTGGCATTTTCTAAGCGCTCGTGTTGTATCTAGTGTATATTTGATCGAAGTGCGATAGCCACCGTCATTGATTGACTTGACACCCTCCTTGGCGTAGTTAGTTAGAGACAACACACAGTTAATAGTATTAAAACCAAAGTAATCTTATCTATAAACACAAGCATGCTTACAAGTTGTTAAGCTACGCCCATCCGGTTAACTTGACGTACATAACTGAGCGGTTAGTCACTTACCGTTAAAGATATAAGATAAAGTTCACACCTTTGTTTTACGTGAAAAAGGTTTAGTCATTGTGTTTCCATACGAATATGTAAAATGAAGAATTTGTTTGTTTTTTCGCGATTACCTCAAGTAATATTGGTTTGAATTGAAAAAATAACGACCATAAGTATATGTACGTACATTCGTATCGTATATAAGCTTCGAGCGTCCGAAGTTTCGAACTTCGTTTCGGATTAATATAGTAAGTTGGCCTGGTACCACCTCTGCCTACCCCACCTGGGAAAAAGCGCAAATTCATGTATTCATATTTGTCAAGTATTTATCTCGGATCTGGGAGTTTGTGAGAGCAAAAAGTCTCTCGTAGTTCCTGATACACGACATAAGACTCGATCTTAGTGTGGGGTCAGGACTGTGTATGTGACTGTTGGGTGTTTCTTTATGTATGTATACTTTAACTCTGATTTAACTGAGTTGTAGTTATTTAATTTCTGATAAACAAGAATTAATTGCAAGATTTTGTGTTCTTGTTATTTCTGTTAACATTTCCACCAAAACGTCATTCACCACCACTCTTAAAAACACCCAAAAAGGTCCAATTAAATATCCTTAACATCAGAAATTAAGCAAACAATAAAAATAAATCATTTGTATGCATTCGAAAAACCCCGAGTTCAAGGTAAATGTTAAAATAATACGGTAAAAGGGACTTTCCATATTGCAATATGCTTTTTGTATTTAATAGGCGCGATATACAAGCAAACAGGTCCCTAGCGGGTTACCCTGTACTCCGAAACGAATATTCTAGTTTCTCACATAAAACTACGAATATAAATAAATAAATAACACCCAACAGTCACATACATAGTCCTGACCCCACACTAAGATCGAGTCTTGTGTCGTGGGTATCAGGAACGACGAGAGACTTTTCGGTCTCACAAACACCCAGACCCGGAAGAAATATTTGTGAACCGCACAAACATTTCTCTCGGTGCGGGGATCGAACCCGCATATGCCTAAATACTTTACAAAATGTTGTTCTATAAATATGTTCTATAATGTTCTATAATGGTTATTCTAGAAAAACGATGCGAACTACGAATGTTGCGATGTTCGACGTCCAGTTTACAATGTAGTTATTATCATAAAATTTACAAGTTGGTTTAATCAGTGATGTGATGTGATCAGTTCATGTATAATTTGTTGTAAAACAATAAACCATTATAAATAAATAAATGTAGTGCGCGGTGGCCTGTTGGTAAACGAACTAGACGCGGCTGCCTACATGTTCACGGTGGTCGCGGGAAGGAAAACATCGTGAGGAAACCTGCATATCATAGCGATTTGTAAGAATTTCTATGGTCTGCAAGCCCGCCAACCCGCACTAGGCCAGCGTTGTGGACTGTACTAACCACTCTCAATCGTCCTGTCGATTGTAGAGGAGGCTCGTGCCCTGCAGTGGGACGTAAATGGGTATGATACAAAAATAAATAAAAATGTAATATCACTTTTCCTTACTCGGGATTCCTCAAGACCTCAGCGTTATCACAACGTGGCACAGAAGCGCCACCGAGGCATTTAAGTTATAACTAAGCATTACTTAATATTGGAAAGTGTGTCAATCAGTGTGTTTGTCGAGTTGCAAGGTAATATTTTATTTTCTTTGTGTGTTGCAACAGACCCTGGCTGAAGTACTTAATGGAGAGTTGTAAGATTCAATTTCAATAAATAATAATTTGTTGGTGGACGTGACGACCGTCGCGGGTTTGACTCGACACACAAAGCTGAGGTCTTGGGTTCGAGTCTCGGGTCGGACAAAGTAAAATTTTGTTTTGCTGTTGGTAATGCCGCTGCCTACGCCTTTTGTGAACGGAACAACATACATACACACTTTTGCAATTCAAATATACTTTTTATCAGAAAAATCGAAACATATTGCAAGTTTATATTTTGTAAGGATTATAAGAAAAATGTGTATGTTAGGAATATATCTCAAATGTCGTTTAATAGTGAATAATGAGGTTTTCAAATACTAATGCTGATGTTCTAAATTCAAATTAAATTTATACATATTTTTCTGTTGTTTACAAAATATAAACTTGCTAGATGTTTCGAGTTTTCTGTTCAGAAGTACATATATAAAGTAATGATTGAAGAATATAAGATCTTTCTAGAATTTTCATAATCCTTGCATTAGGCACAACATTAATTATTACATAAAATGTACTAGTGTACAATATTGCATGTTACCGACTTAACCAATCTGTTGGCTAAATTACGCAACGCAATATGTCCAGTAGTCTGGCTACAATGTCCTCCAATCCGAAATGCAACTGTGCATTTAAACTGCTGTTTGTTGGGAGAAATAGACATTGCGGTATTACCTACCCAGTCGGCCTCTCACATATGAGAGACCCACCACCAGTCAGTTAATGTTAAGCTGAAGATTTTGTTTGTTCGCGTTAATCTCAGTAAGTACTTGTCCAAATTGAAAAATTCTTCCAGTGTTGTATAGTTCATTTATCGAGAAAGGTTATAGGGTACTCTATCCCGGAAACCTATTTAACGCAGGAGAACCCGCGTTTAAAACTTGTCTTGTAATACATCAACAAGAAATTATTGATATCTATTGGAGCTTATGTTATCTTTGTTTTTACACTACCCTTTCTTTCTCCTTCTTTTATATCCATCCAAAGGTTGTCTGGTAGAGATCGCTTTTTAGCGATAACACCACCTTTTGTACTTTCAATTGATGTTTTTATTTATATTGTGATGTTTCTTTTGTTTGATTGAAAGATTGTCTATACCTACTTCTCTTCTAATAATTATTATACATGTGAATGTAAGTTTGTTAAGCTTTCACGCGAAAACTACTTAACCGATCATCATGAAACTTGGTACGCATGTTCTTGGAGGTATTAAAAGTAACATAGGATACATTTTATGAAATAAAAAAACAAATTTTTACGAAAGCTAAAAAAAATATTTACTTAGTCGGAATCGAAAATTTAGGTCACCATTTTGAAAAGTGTCTCTGCACCCGGGCGGAAATGATAGTAAAAATAAGTAGGAAGTTTTCCAGGTGCGTAGGAAAGTGAGTTCCGTCCGGATCTGGTAGATCAGCCGAGCAAATTATTATCGAAGTGAAACGTGATTACACGCTGGCAGGCGCGTGCAACACTTTCTAAGGCTCACTTGGTAACTAATAGGGACTGGCGAGAACGAAACGCAGTTTATAATAAGAAGAAAATTTTGGGATGAATAAAAATGCATATTGTGTGTATTGATAGTCACCACACACTAAAATGGTAAAAGAAAATATCGTGAGGAAATCTGCATGCTATAGCGATTTGAATATAATATGTAAGTCCGCCAATCGGCACTAGGCCAGCATGGTGGACTGTACTAACCACTCTCAATCGTACTCTCGATTGTAGAGGAGGCTGGTGCCCTGCACTGGGATATGGACTGATACAATACAATACAATATGCCTCTGATGTTTTGTGCATGTAAGAAACGGGTATATGTCACCGATCGACATCCTTTTGCCGCCCTGTTAATCGGGGTAGATACAGGTAAACTTTAAGGTTGTCTATGCTATCCTACTAATATTATAAATGCTAAAGTTTGTGTCTTTGTTACCTCTTCACGCTCAAACCGCTGCACCAGTTTTGATGAAATTTGGCATGGAGCTAGCTGACACTCTAGATTATCACGTAGGCTACTTTTCATCCCGACAAAATGTAGTGTTCCCGTGGGATTTGTAAGGAATTTAAATATATTTAATACTGGAAGGAATGGACGTTTAAAGTACGGCAGTAACATTGATTTTAATATTTATAACAATTATTACGCGATATAGTTCCTGTTTCTAAAGTAGACTGGACTCAAAACATATCTACAGCCGGGCGAAGCCGGGTCGGATCGCTAGTATATCATGAATATATACACCCAATAGTCACATACATAGTCCTAACCACAAGTCTTGTTTCGTAGGTATCAGAAAGTAGAGACATTTTGGTCTCACAAACACCCAGACCCGAAATAAATACCCATGGATCACACAAACAAACATTTGTCTCGGTGCGGGGATCGAACCCGCGGCCTCTCGTTTCACAGCCGGCGTCTTACCAACTGCGCCACGGAGGCTTTTATTATTAATTACACTTTCGTACCCAACAGTATTTTGCAAGTGTCAACTACGGCTTCTTATTAAATCGTAACAACTACTGAGTGAGTTATCTCATGCCTAAACACGCTGAGCTTTTGACAGTAATAACATTTCAGGGTATACCCTGAAATGTTATGTGTCTGAGGAATACCTCAGACTACTCGGAGTCATGTGTGTATTGATAGTCAATCATCATGCAATAAAAGGGTGATTTTCTTTCATGGAGAAAATTCATCATCATATTATGAAACGAGATATGCGGGTTCATTTACGCATCGAGTTTCTTAAAGCAAGCAAATTTAAAAACTTTCGTAAACGGACCAATCCCAGGGCACACCTCAGACTTTTCGAAGTCATGTGTGTATTGATAGTCAATCACCACGCACTAAAACGGTGCAGGAAAACATCGTGAGGAAACCTGCATACCATAGCGATTTTTATGATTTTTATGGTATGTAATGTCTGCGAACCCGCACTAAGCCAGCGTGGTGGACTATATGGCAACTCTCGATCGTATTCTCGATTGTAGAGTAGGCTTGTACCCTGCAGTGGGACTTACACAGCCTAAAGTTACCATATTGAACCAGATTAAAACACAAATTGAGGCAACTTATTAATGCTCTACAAAAACCCAAAAATAGAAACAAAATTGCGTTTCCGAGAAAACGATAATTACCAACCGTGAAATAAGATCGAGAATTTTTACCGTTCGACCGAGTGTTTCCTCAATGCAATAATATTAAAAAATAGTTAAAATCACGGACGGAATTGTTTTAAAACTAACCTCGATGCTATTAATATTTTAATATTAAAATTGTGTGGAAATTCTACCTTATTGTAATAACAATAAGATTGTTTTGAAAGCATAATTACAGTGTTGAAATTGACGAAACAACGTACAATATTTTTTTTTTTTTGAACTTATCCTTATTTTGGCGCGTTTGGATTTTTATTTAATAATATTAGAATGAATTCAAATATTTCGGAAAGCAACAAAAAAATTAAACACTTCAGTAAGTATTGTTAATCTAAATTATTTTATGTATGTAAATTATTTTATTAAAGCGTTTAAATAATGTGCAAGGATTATTATTTGTCATCAAGTTAAACCTATTCAAAGTATCGATAAAAATATAGTTGATCCCGATATCGATACTACTTAAAATTCATTTTAGCATTTTTATGGTTTATTAACTTCGCGTGTATGTATGTATGAATGTATGTCACAGAATCTGCGAAGTCGATTTTCGAGCACTTCAAAACGTCGGATTGACTTGAAATTTTGCATACATATCCAGGACCGATTACAACGCAATAATTTAAAACAGTATATGACATTATCCTATTCAGTACCATAAAAAAAAATATTTTTTTGAAATAAATATTAAAATTTGGTGATTTGCACGCAGCTGTCTTTCTTTGATAAGACAGCCGTAGATACATGTTTTTTAGTGTTTTAACCTCCTAAGTCCTGGGATTTTGAAATATGTTTTCATATAAAAACCGAAATGGCTTCCTATAGGACAAATTGACAGAGATTGTTTAGAACTGACCATATTGAACTTACAGTTAGTACTATGACCGAACGTTCTATCAATATAACATTATCGTTTTACGTAAATACACATCAACTTTGTACTTTTAGAAAGACATTCGGGCATAATTTTGTCACATAAATAGTAATACCGAAGACTTACAGATGATCGGCATTTTGTTCTTTGTAAAGTCACCCAGGACTTAGGAGGTTAAACTACAATTTATGTGTTGAATAATTTCGCTACGCGTGTAATTATTTTATAAAAGAGAGGTAAACGAGCATCGAACCCTGACCCTGGTTACGGGGCACGGTCACCGTCACTTATGGTCATATGCGTTATTATCATCAAACAACATAACATCATCAAGGTATAGAGCCGACATTACGAACGAAATCTGTACAGCGTTTGTACTGCCTAATGGCAACACGAATGAGACAGAACATAGTTTTTTTTTATTGCAATAAATGGCGAGACGAGCATGCCGTTCGCCTGATGGTAAGCGATGCAACCGCTCATGAACAGTAGCAGAACCAAACACCTTGAATTACAAAGCTATGTGTGGTATTCCACTGCGCTCGCCATCCTGAGACATAACATGTTAAGTCTCAATATGTCCAGTAGTTACTCTGGCTGCAATGTCCTTCAATCCGAAACACGACAGTGAATTTACACTGATGTTTGAGGGAAAAATAGAAGTTACAGTGGTACATACACAGGCGACCTCTCATATATGAGACACCACCAACCAGTAAGAACCTTTCCTGTAATTATCTAAATTGATAATAAGAATTGCACATTTTTTTACTTTTTATTTATTGGTCACGTTGGTTGCTTGGTTATGACCTCACCGAACATACACCATCCAAATCGGTAATACCCTCAACAAGGGTCAGGTTAAAAGTACCCTGAACCGACGAGTATGCATGAAGACATTGATGAAAGTGGATGAAGCGAAAGTAGTATGTCAGGATCGAGCAAAGTGGCGGTCTATAGTCTCTGCCTACCTCTATGGGATACAGGCGTGACGATTATGTATGTACGTATGTATTTATTGGTCAGATTAGTCTCAAATTCGATATCTGAAATATTCCAGTTTATTTTTTCCAAATTTAGTAATTTGACCCCAGAGGTTGATTAGGAATATTTAGTCTATTATATACCTTGTTTATATAACACATATACAATGTATGAGTTATTAGAAGGTTTACTACCGATGCTCTTGACCCCGTACAAAGGGCATGCGCTACCGTAAGGCCGACGTAATGTGCCTCCGTGAGAGGTTCAAGGTTCGAAACCGTATTGAGCGCGATGTTTTTACTTATATAGTTGTATTTGTATGGGTTTGTTTTAATTTGAATAAATTATTTTATACATGGTATAAAATAATGTAAGATTGCAGGAAGTCGCTGGATGCAGGCCGCTTCCAACAGGTCGATGTGGAGATCCTTGGGGGAGACCTATGTTCAGCAGTGGACTTCCTGTGGCTGAGATGATGATGGTGATACAGGGTATATCAAGAGTTCTACCGAAAAAGAAGCTGGGTGCTAGTTTTAGGGACTTCAAACACAATGCAACTACATTTTGTGCAAAAAATAGTTACGATTAAAAAAAAATCTATCATTTTATTAGGGTGTTAAATACATAGTTTTTTTTTCTTAAATTATCATATTTTATACTTAACATCTTAAGTCTCAGGATAGTGTGTATTGGAATGCAATTGCTTAGTAATTCATGTTGTTTGGTTTTGCTACTGTTTATGAGCGGTCGTATCGCTTACCATCAGGCGAACGACATGCTCGTCTCGCCATTCATTGCAATATTTAGTATTTGTACGTTTTTAGTGTTTGTGGCAATTTTTATTTTTTTCTTCAATAAAAAAAGGTGCAGCAACAGTTTTCTGTTGTCGCCTTTGTATAATTCATAGAATATTACAGGATTCTTACACTGAAGTTGCCTATGTACACAGCGCCTTACTGAATTCTAATTGCTCATTTTCTTAACATTTTTTTTCTTCTTTTCCAGAACCACCCACCACGCTGGCCACCGACCCAGAACCGAACAAAAATGACCCGCCAAAGGACGACGATTTTGACGTCAACGAATATTTCGCCCGACTACAGTGCACTAGATACGTCAGCGCTCCGATCACGCACACGCCCGATCCGAACTCGAACCTGGGACCGCCAGAAGACCTGGAAGAGGTCAATTTGAACCCAGAAGTGGAGCAGCAGAGCCTGACGGCTGATATAGCTCAGAATTTTTCGCAATTGCCCAATGTACTGCCTCATGTAGCCAGCGCTGTATTTAGTTCGTTCTCAAATATGCTCAGTTTGAAGAGTAAGGAGAGGCATGAGGAGCCAAGAGTTGAAACGCCCTGGGTAGCCCAGGAAGTGAATGTCGGACCTCCACCTAAAAAACCTCCGACTGGTGGTGAGTGTTTTTTTTATTAGTACATAAACTCACGCCTTTTTCCCAGAAGGGGTAGGCAGAGGTGCCTGGACACCCACATTTCGCCTTGTATGTTCCGTCCCACAATGTGATAGGTGGCGAGCCTGTCGCCATATCGGGCACGAACTCCTGACTCCGGGCTGATAATGAATAGAAAAATCCAATATCACTTTGCCCGACTCGGGATTCCAACCCGAGACCCCAGCTTTGTAACCGCAGCCTAAAACTACGCCACCGAGGCAGTCATTAGTAAATAAAATAAATAAATAACACCTAACAGTCACATACATAGTCCTGGCCCATTCTGACCCCACACTAAGATCGAGTCTTGTGTCGTGGGTATCAGGAACTACGAGAGACTTTTCGGTCTCACAAACACCCAGGAGCCCTACTATACATATAAATCCGAAACGAAGTTCGAAACTTCGTGACGTTTTTCGTTTCGAAACCTACTCTGTAACACAAAATTTGAATCTTCGGATCGAAGAATGAATTATTCCAATATATCGGCAATACCAACATTTACAGAGTAGGTACATTCGTATCGTCACAAACTTCGTTCGTCCGAAGTTTCGAACTTCGTTTCGGATGAATATAGTAAATAAAAATGTAAATGTTCGGATTGCCGATATATTCGAATCATTCATTCTTCGATCCGAACATTCCAATGTTGTGTTACAGAGTAGGTTTCGAAACGAAAAACTTCACGAAGTTTCGAACTTCGTTTCGAATTTATATAGTAGGGCCCCTGGGTGTTTGTGAGACTGAAAAATCTCTCGTAGTTCCTGATACCCACGACCACAAGACTCGATCTCATTGTGGGGTCAGGACTATGTATGTGACTGTTGGTTGTTATTAATTTATTATTTATTTACTTTGCTCAATCCTGACATATTACTTTCGCTTCATACATTTTCATCAACCTCTTCATGCATTCTCGTAGATTCAGGGTACTATAGTATTTCTAGTATTTGTCGCAATTAAAAATAAAAGACAATAAAATTTAATCAAGGAAATTAATTATCATTTGATTGATGGAAGAACAAAGCAGTATTATGGGAAATGGAATATAAAATAGAATTCATAATTGTATTGGATCACGCTAGTGACTTCTTGTTAGTATGACCGATAGGTTAGGTGGTTAAAGGAACTTAGTCGGAGGTATCGCGTTTGAGCCCTGAATAGGTACACGTCGATAAAGAAATAAATACACCCAACAGTCACATACATAGTCTTGACTAACGACCGTCCTCAGAGACAGTTAATGTCAATTAAACCGATCCTTACTAAAGATTTTGTACGTCAAATCTACACTAAGTAATGATTAAATTTACATTAAATGTCTCTGAGTACGGCAGTTAGATCGGGTATCAAGAACTACGAGAGACTTTTCGGTCTCTCAAACACCCAGACCTGACACAAATATTTGTGGGCTTCACAAACATTTGTCTCGGTGCGGGAATCGAACCCGCAGCCTCTCGTTTCACATCCGGCGTCCAACTAACTGCGCCACGGATGCCAATTTTCTATGAATTTTCGAAGTAACATAGGCTCTAGATAATTCTTATTTGATCTAATAAAGGATTAAATGTAAGAATAATTATGTCTGAAGTATGGTTAGGCCGTATAGTCCACCAAGTTGGCCTAGTGCGGGTTGGCAATAAATTCTCTCTCCTTTTAAATCCATCTCATGCTTGTCTGTAAGACATCGCATTGATAAGACCCCCTGTTCGGTCTAATTTACCGAACAGTGAACACCTTAGTAAGCAATAAGTTTAATAACATGCTTGTGATGCATAACTTTAATTATATAAAATTAACATTAGTGCATACCGAGCAATCGCGTCAACCGGGTCCATTAATTTAACATTTTAACATTTTCCTAACATAATTAACTTTAAGAACATTTTGTGAATCTGGACAATAAATAAGTGAACATTAACATTCTTATCATTCCAAACATCTGCAACCTCACTCTGTGCTCGTACACCCACATTAGTTCCCTTTTAGGGTTCTCTACTAAGCCTCCGCTGTCTGTCTGTCACCAGGCTGTATCTCATCAACCGTGATAGCTAGAAAGCTGAAATTTCCACAAATTGTGTATTTCCGTTGCCGCTATAACAACAAATACTAAAAATAAAAAAATTGACATATTAAAGAGGACCCCATACAATAAACGTGATTTTTCGTATTTTTTGCTCTAGATAAATAACGGTAACAGGTAGACGCTTAAAACGCTTTTTATACCAGCTGACATATAGCGATAACAGATGTTTGCAATTCCATTCATACAAACAACGTCTTACTTTTTATAAAATACAAACCTTAAGCACACGTCGCAAAATAGCCGACATTATATTTTTGTACAAACTCCTTCACAACCATGTTGATGTACCTAAATATCTTGAACGCGTAAATCTTTTCGTACCCCGTTGTAGCAGTCGTTTCATTAACCGTAAAACCTTTTACCTTCCAAATGCGAGAACGAATCTTGGCCAGCATTCTCCTATGTACCGAATGAACTCTTTATGCAATAACATTCGCGGAAATATTGACATCTTCCGTCACGATTCTTTAGCCTCTTTTAGGAAAAAAATACATGTAATGTACGGTCTTTAAGACAAATCATTTTTATAGCTGAGTACCTAATCAATTTAATTATAAGTAACAACGATAATTTAAAAATTTAATAATTTATTCTTTTGTACCCTTAACATTGCCCCACACTGCATGCTGTGTTTGCATCTAGCAGGATGTAATCTTATCACAACATATTCTGTTATCGCATGTATATTACATATAAGTTTAAGATTGTATCCAGTTTTGTAAACCAAATAAATGAAAAAAAAAAAAAAAAATTCTCAGAATATTTAGTTGTACCTTTCACAATAAATAATTATATAAAAATAAAGTAAATGTTAAAGGGGGGTTCCCATATAACAAACGTAATTTTTAAGCAATTTTTAACTCGATCTTAATAGACAGGAACAAACGTGATTTTATAGTTTCTTTATAGATGATGATACGGAACCCATTGTTTAAGTATAGTGTTTTATCTTAAGTTTGTGTACAATAAAGCTAAAATAGGCAAGCGAAATGTCGGACGCCCGCCTACAAGGTGGACGGACGATCTGACTAAGGTTGCAGGAAGTCGCTGGATGCAGGCCGACCACAACAGTTCATCGTGGAGATCCTTGGGACAGGCCTGTGTTCAGCAGTGGACTTCCTGTGGCTGAGATGATGATGAAAGATTAAAATAAATAATTTATCGTATTCCATTAAAAGCTGCGCTCACTCGCGTCTGAACAGCTTTCTAATATACGTTAACAGTATAAATATCCCAGGAACTAATTATAAGAGAAAACTGTAACAAGCAATTACTGCTGAGACGGTACAAGATTAGAAGTGGAACTAGTTGGATAACATTTTAACTGTAAGTACGTTTAGTATATACCAAGAGTATAGGAAAATGGAGCACTTACTAAGTTGGATACAAGGGCATAACATTAATATAAAATAATATTTGGGAAATACCTATCCGTTTTGCAGTAATGACAATTTAATGTAAAGTTTTAAGTTTCACCACTTCTTTGCATAAAACCAAATGGAAATGGGTAATGAACAAAATTAACATATTTTTACGTTTCGTCGTTAATTACATATATAACTAGCGGAATATATTATATGACAACCATTTTTATAAGCAACAAAACGTTCATAGACTTCCCTTAACATTTTTTTTGCAACTAAGCGAGGTCGTCAATTCTCAGAACTTTGGCGTGATATGTTTAACAATCGTGGTAACAATTATTTATTGTCATAAAAACACAATTGGTAACTGTATGTCTCATAATTTTTTATCTTAATGTTGTTTATAATTATTCATTAATACCATACTATTCAATGGGCGTGTTTGCATAAGGCCGTAAGACTGGAACACCTTTGCATAGAGCCTCGATATTAAAAGCTGAAATGTCAAAAAGGCCGCCATTGAGAGACTCGCTTCGCGCCAAAGAGATATCATAAAACGCGCTCGTTGTTTTGAATTGTATTCGGATTCTAGTAATGAATATGACAAGTATAATATTATACAGGGTATATCAAGACTGCTACCGAAAACGAAGCCGGGTGGTAGTTAAAGCGACTTTAGACACAATGCAATAGAAAAAGTTGCAAAAAAAAGCGACAACTTTTTTTTTTGTTATTTTTTCCTGTGACCATATTGGGGTGGTAAATACATTTTTTCCTAAAATAATAGTGTATACCCTTTTATTTATAAATAATCTAAGGTATAAAAGTGTTTAAATTATAATTTTAGCAAAAACTATGGATTTACCACCCAAAAATGACGATATTTAAAAAATCATAAAAAATCATTGTCGCGCTTCTTTGCGAAATTTTTAGTTGCGTTGTGTTTGTAGTCACTAAAACTACCACCCGGCTTCGTTTTCGGTAGCAGTCTTGAGATACCCGGTAATTTCATGATATACCGGCGTTTGATTCCTGATTTCTAACAATATAATCTTAGAGTATTTATAACTAGCGGCCCGGCCCAGCTTCGCCCTGGTGTATATAGATTTCTCTACAACAATATGCACGTAATATACACATAAACATTCCTCTTGAATCACTCTATCTATTAAAAAAACCGCATCAAAATCCGTTGCGTAGTTTTAAAGATTTAAGCATACAAAGCGACAGAGAAAGCGACTTTGTTTTATACTATGTAGTGATATAGATTATAGAGGGAGCGCTGTCATACATTCGGGTCTTGAAAAACGTAGATATTTTCTTGTAGTTCACGATTTAATAACAATCGTAAGTGTAATTGAACGATTGCCATATAATATAAATTAATGTCCCACGATCTCAGTTTGAAAACGTGCTGCTGTGTGTATGAGAACGTTGTATGACATCATATCTATGAGGTGTGCGTGTGACTTCGAATTAATAATATTGAGATATGTTCCACTGTTGTGTTTAGTACGTATATTACTTTACGATTACTGGTGTTAGGTCTCTTATATTTTTGCTCTCATTTCTCTTGCCGTTTTTTAGGGCGCTATATAATCTGATATACAGGGTGATATGATGATATGGTGGTACATGGTGACACATTGTACTTATTTTAACCCACATATTTCTCATCACCCCAGGTGACATTTTACATAATTTGAAAATGAGAAGATTTTTTGTCAAAAATTGTGATTTCAGTTCTTACTATTTTTGGGTATCCCATATAGATGCGAGTTTTTTTACCCCTTAGCTGAACTTCAGTTCAGTTCGGATACTTATCTGAACTGCAAGAGACTCGGTATCTATATGGGTTGATCAATAGCCTTGAAACCTAAAAATCGCGATTTTTGACAAAACCTTCAGGCCGTTTTTGTTCAAACTTGGTACAATGTTATCTGGGATGGTTAGGAGCATGTTGTTTAAATTAAATACCAGATGTCAATATCACGCTGTATATTTGATCGAATAATTTACTAGTACTAGTATTTATATCTGGTGATTAATATTTTCTTTTCTTTTGTTCCAGGTGGAGGAAATTTCCGAATAACATCTAAAAAGAAATACGCTCAAATACCAGGTCTTAGTTGCGGAAACCCTGCTCCAGTACCTTTTGACCCAACCGTTCCGTCTTGCTCGAACGCCCCGCCAAACAACGCTCAAATCGATAACCATAATAACCTAAATCAAAATAATCAAAATCAAAATAACCAAAATAATCAAAATAATAATAATGAACAACCCAGAGTCCCCACACCACAAGGCGCGCGAGATAATGAAATAGTTATTAATAAAAATTCAACAATAGGTGACGTTGCTAATCCAGAAGATTATCACTACATATACGAGCAAGGAGTCCCTTTCCCAAACGTTCACAACTACCCTTTTCAAGTTAATCCGAAGCTAATTGAAGATAAATCTAAAGAGTACGTTCCAGATTTGTTCGCTGTTAGGGATGAGTATAAACCAGCGCAGATGCTACAGTCGAATTTTTACACGCAATGTGGACCTTATGATCTGTACCCTAAGGAAGGTTATGTGTTGCCAAACGATCCGGAACCGTTTGTACCTAGAGAACCACCTAGAGAGCCAACTCCACCAGTCATTCCACCACCTCCAATGTTTTCTAATAGAAGGGACAGACAACCTACAGCAAAAGGTGTGCTACCTCCATCGGTAGCTAGACGTATCGCAGCCAATCAACCGGTAATGAAAGCTCAAGCTGTTCCAAATGTAGTGGAAAATATATTTGTACCTAAATTTGATGACACAAATTCAAACGCACAAGCGGAAACGTCAGCTGCAAATTTGCCACCAACCAATACAGCTCAAACATCAGAGTCTAATACATTTTCGATGTTGGTTCCAACGTATTCTGATTCAAATGTAACTCCATCATCAAGTGTATCTCAGGTTGTCAAACTTCCGGAATATAGTGCGTCAGCAAATTTGGTGCCTACGTTGGATTCCAATGTTTACAAATCTTCAGATATCCCCAAACCGCCTGTACCTGAATCATCAAACTTCATACCAATGTTTGCGTCATCGTCTTATTCTTTAAACCCACCACCAATGGTGCCACAAAAGACATCTGAAACTAGTATATCGGCAGCTACAAATGTTGGATCATCTACGCTTATTTCTACGGAACCTTTACAATCAGCTGAGCCTTCAATACCAATGTACTCCACAAAACCAGCGCAAGAAACAGCTCCTCCAATGTCTAATCAAGCACCAACTGCACAAACATCCGATTTCACGCCAACATTCTTCCAACCAGTTCAAAGCAATTATGATAAACAGACGATTAAAACCACAGATCCAAATGTAGCAGTTGGACCACCCAAGGCACTACCAGAACCACCGAAAGCAACAGGAGCATCTAATTACAGAATGACTAAAAAGCGACCGCAATATTACTCAGGACCCATAGAAGGAGTAGGTGCTATTAGTAATAATGTAAAACCAATAATGCCTCCTGCAGATACAGGATTTCAAGGAACAATATTCGCCCCTGAACAATCGAATACTCTACCAACATTCCCAATAGTTGAGCCAACGATTGAGGCGAAAACTGATGCACCTTTTGATATTAGCAAGCCGAAGTATACCGAAGCTGATTACAATACTACTTTTGACCTTAGTAGACCCACTACAGAAATGTATGATAATGTACCACAAAAACAGGAGTCGAAAACGTTTGGCCTGATCGGATCGCTTAAATCAAAACTGAGTGCAATTGACATTAATAAGATTCAAAATACTGTGACTACATTCTTCGATCCAGCATACAATGAGCCTAAAGTAGAGGAAAATCCTGCACAGGAAATTAAGCCTTTTGATCAGCAGAGTAATCAATATGCAAGTCAAAGCAATTTTGAGATATTTGTGCCAACTGTAGAGCAAACTGGAAGCTTTGGTCAGTACGATTATAACAATCAAACCGCAATTTATTACGGACAAAATAGCCAATATTATCAACCACATTCATATTACAGCGAGCCACAAACGAATACGATGTCTAACGTCTATAATCCGCATTTTTATCCTACTGCAGTTCAATCTGGTATTGAAGCTATCAAGCCACCACAACCTGATATACAACCTATCCATTCTTCGACAATATTGACAGAACAAAAAGATATTAACATAGATTCTGAATCTATTAAAAAAATACATTTTGAAAGTATAGTAGATGATTCGATGAAAATTAAAGAACCCATTAAAAAAGATTCGCCAGCATTTACTTCAAACGTTCCAACGGAAATAATGGAATCATATCAAAATATAACAAGTATATCGGATTTGGCTGCAAAAAACTTTTTTGATAACGCGTTTGTGGGTGATAACTCGAAAAAAGAAGATAATAATGCAAAAATTGACCTACAATACGCTACTGGGGATAAAGCTGAAAACAATAAACCATTTGCTGATTTTATATTCAAAGATACAAGTAATGATGGCGGAGAAGACAGGGTTTTCGATGAAGTATTGAGCTCGATAATAGGTGATGATTCTGCCTTCGAAAACAGAGCAACAACCAAACCCATAGAACCTTTTAAACCAAAACAAGAAGAGATTAAACCTATATTTACCGAACCAGTTGAGCATAACCCAATACCGTTCTCAAATGTCCCACCACAACCAAGTTTACCCGAAATATTTAGCAGTCTGGGTGAAAAGGTAGCTCCAGATGTCCAAATTCGCGAAACTAATCTTCTAGAATCCTTGATCACCGATGCAATACCCATTGTAGCTGTTTCCTCAGTCCCGCTATTCGGCCTTTCAACTATCATAGCAGATATAGGAAAAGACACAAAAAATGATGCAAAAACATCAATATTTGAAGCACCTAAAGATAACTACGCCGAAAGGAGAGTAAGCATAACGTTTTACGAAAACATTCCGAAAAAAATTGAAAAGGAAAATAAAAATAAGGATATATTAGAAGCGAATAGAGATGTGAATAAACATGTAGCAGATTTAGCGAAGGATATACAAAATGTGTCTTTGTTTGACGCGCCTAAAGATAAGGAGATTAAGGGTTTTTTCGATGATACACCAATAGCAAAAGAACAAGACGAAGCTGTTAGTGAACTAAGTATTTGCGAAACTTGCCGTGAAGTTACCAAACATGAAGAAAAGGACTCCGAAGACTTGACGACACAACTTATAGAAAACATAACATCTCCAATACAATTATCTAATCCAGTAGAAGTACCGCTTACTGAAACAGGTACTGTAGAAATCAGAAATGATTTTGACAATAGCCAATGCGCTGAAATAACTCATATTACTGAAGAAACTATTGATACTATTAATGTACAATCAGTAACTGAACTTTTAGAAGATGATATGAAGGATGTTAACCCTAGGAATTACGGATGGTGTACGGACGGAGAAACCTATCCTGAAAAAGCATTATCCGATCATGACTACACTTTCAAACTGGATCCAAATTCCATAGGGTTTTTCGGAAATAACTCCTTATTTTTTGACAATGTTCCGAATAATGCAAGTGATGAGATAAAAGCTGAGTTTAAGAATTCGCATGAAGATACGTTATCTAGGCAGGTATCTGTACCGTCTGCGCCTCCAGCTGAAGATGATACTAAGTCAGATGAAACTGGCGGCTTGGACGTTCACTCCATTGAACAAGACGCTAAGAAAGACTTTCCTATATACGAAGAATTTGTTATCGAACCATCTGAGACAGATGACGACAAAATTGAGTACAAGGAGCGGGAGAAATCAGAAGATCCTGTATCAGAAATAGATTCATTTACAAACCGCGTTGAGAGATTCAAGAAAATGGAAGAGATTAATGTTGAAACGGAATCGCATGAAGTGTTTGACAAGAAATCCATGTTTGAGATTAAACCCAAAAACAGTCCGGCAATTTCAATAGCTTCTTACTTTGATACAGGGAATTACGCCGCTGAGACACATTATAGGAATTCTCTGAGCTCTCCGACAAGCAGTTTTCAATTTGGATCCCCTAATATTCCTATGAGGATACCACCAGGGTTCGAAGAAGAATACCATAGACGAATGAGTGGAATATCACTACAAGACAACGCTGAGCTTGAGCGAATTATACAAAGGGATATACACTACGTTCCAGAAACTTCTACACAGACGCCCCACTCTGTAACAGCCACTTATGTTAGCAGCTCTTCAGAACCCACAGAAGTTGGCTTCGATATAAAATCTAATTTAGTCAGCCTGGTCGAAGAAGATTCAAACACTCCAATACGATTGTCACCCGAAACCAAACCAGAAAAAGATGATACTCCCGATAAAAGCGTAAATGAACCGGTCAAACCACTCCCAGATCCTATAAACTTCTTCTCTAGCGAACCTAATGAAGTTGAGGCTCCTGAAAGCTTTAACAGGCTAGCGAGTTATTTCTCATCGCCCAAAGAAAACAAATCGTTCTTCGATTCGAACCAAAAAACTGAAGTCGATAGCACAAAAACACACAAGTCTTTTTTTGAGTTAAGCCAGGGACAAAATCATTATATCGATAGAAATATACCAGATGATAGACTAGCCGCTTTAGACGTTATGCGCGATTTAACCTCAGTTCAAAACATTGTAGTAACAAGAGAACAAGTAGTTAGGACTGTAAATTATTTTACGGTAGAATACGACAATATTGCGGATACTAAAAGTAACCAATTTAAAGAGAAAATCGTCAACCAAACTGATGACGTTAATTCTTTGATTGACTGCGAATTTTGTTTTAAAAATACTTTAGTTAATATTGTCGATGTTAAATATAAAGTTAGACAGTTTATGAATGATAACACTGAGGATAGAAAGGAAACTGAAGCTATGAATTCAAGTAACGAACCTAGAAGATCTGTCAGTTTGGATTTAAACGACTATGGACTTCAAGACGACGCTAAAGATGGAGTGACTGTCACTCATGAGGTATATCTTTTACTGATTTTAAGTAATTTAAGATTTGTTAGTTGTCTATTATGATTTATAAACAAAACTGCTTTTGCTTTGTAGGTCTCTCATATGCGAGAGGCCGCCTGGGTAGGTACCACCGCAATGTCTATTTCTCCCGACAAACAGCAGTAAATGCACTGTTGTGTTTCGGATTGAAGGACATTGTAGCCAGAGTAACTACTGGGACATATTGCGTTGCGTAGTTTGGCAAACAGGTTGGTTAAGTCGGTAACATGTAATATTGTACACTAGTACATTTATGTAATCATTACTGTTGCACCTAATGTTAGGATTATAAAAATTGTAGATGGCGAGAGCAGTGGGATTCCAAGCATTGCTTTGTAATTCAAGGTGTTTGGTTTTCCTACTGTTTATGAGCGGTCGTATCGCTTACCGTCAGGCGAACGGCATTCTCGTCTCGCCATATGTTGATGAAAAAAATCAATACAAATATTTTTTACCATACAAACATTTGTCACGGTTCGGACATATTCTTATCATTTCGTCACAGTTGGTTTCCTATCGTCTTTTGTATTCAGAAATATGGTAAACGAAAACTGAAATAAATCAACATGCGTGACGGAATTGAAGGTTGTTCTTTACAAAAGTTTTCTAAGACTGAATACACAAAAAATACATCAGCCTTTTCCCAGAGAGGGTAGGCAGAGGTGCAACCAGACTCACGTTTTGTCGTATATTCCTCCCACAATGTAATAGCAGGTGAGACTCACGCCCTATTGAATACAAATACTGGACTCCAGGCTGATAATAAATAGAAAAATCTAGGCCCGAATACTGGAACGCCATTCAAATAATAAGTTGCTCTTAACAGCGCACGGCCCACTTAGCCAGTACATTTAAACGGGATTAACGTAGTAAAGCATAACTTATATTTAAGTTGCGTTTCAGTATTCGGGTGCTAATGTCACCTTACCCAACCCGGGATTTGACCCAGAGACCTCAGATTTGCAATCGTAAATGCAACTGTGCCACCGAGGAAGTCAAAAAAATTTATGGGACAAAATAATATAAGGCGTATGCGGGAATCGCGAACCAACTAGCCATGAGAGCTGTCAATATATAAATTTATATTTAAAGTAAACATATTAATTTTATAAAATAAGGGTCTAAGTACTAAAAATACCGTTAATGGTCTCGCTAGATAGTGGGTGGGACGGCTCTTTGAAAAATATTCTGTACTAAAAGATACATTACAACTCAAAATGAATCGTAGGCGTCGCGTTCTTGCGTCGACTCATCCTCTGTCCAGACAGGTCTCCCCAGGGAGACCTTTATTAGTATTAGTTCATGAAGTTCTTTCTAGTAGTTTCTGATACGACAAAAGTTGTATCTTTACTGAAATGAATCATAAATCATTTATTTCACTTGTGATACATAGGTTACAAGGTTGTAAAACGTAGGTAGGTGCTCTATGATCTGCCTGCGTAATGGCATACAAGTGTGACTTTTGTCAATCATTTTAATACCACAGCGAATACAAATCAAAATATTTCATTAAATTAAAATATGGTGTTTTATGAGAAAATTAAACGAAAAATTACCATTGTCACTTATTATTTATAAAGTTTTGACATATATCCCAATATAAAAGTAACAGCTAATAAGTAATTTATTTTCTTGGTCTATCCACAAATCACTCATTGGCTTAGTGTTGCTTAACATCGCTATCTGCAGGAATATCTTTAGTGTTATTGTATCGTTAAGCAATTACTTGCACACAATACAAAAAAATGTATTATTATTCGCCAATGGATGTCAGGAAGAGTCATATTCTTTAAGTTGATAATAAGGTTGATTGTGGAAAATAGAAATAAAACAAAAATGTAAACATAAATCCTAGCTAGATCTATTTATCGCCCCCGAAACCCCCTGTATACAAAATTTCATGAAAATCGTTGGAGCCGTTTCCGAGATTCAGAGAATATACACATATATATACAAGAATTTATCGTTTGAAGATATAAGATTAAATACGATTTCCGTTTCAGAATCGTTCCTCTTCAGAGTACGCTCCGGTGAAGTACCACTGGTTTTACAGCGTAGAAGTAGACGACAAGTCCATATGGAGGGGTTTCTCGATAACTGACTCCAGGGCTTTGGAGGACGCATTCAACAGTCGTGAGTATATTTGTTTTGCATTTATAACATAGAATTGCGAGACGATCATTCAAATTCAAGATTCTGAAGATTACCTCAACAAGACCTTATTGACTTTACACAAGTATGATAAGATTCAGATTATGTATTTTGCGTTGTATGTAAAGTATCAATTGTATAGGAGATCTGTGCCCTGCAGTGGGACGTATATGAGCTGATACAGCTTCGAAATCAGCCGACCCTCACTAGCCCAGCGTGGTAGTCTAACCCCTCTCAATATTAGTTGCAGTGGGACGTATATGGGCTGATACAGTACATGTTATTTATTTATTTGGGAAACAACAGATACAATATAACATAGAATTAACTACGACTGGAAATACACAATCCACAACAGTTTCCAAAGATAACAGTAACATAAAAGAAAGAGCTGATGCGTACCTATACAATGATACACACCCGGACTAATGAACAAAAAATAAGACAAAGTTATTCGTATTTTTACAGCGGATCTGAATGAGAACACAGTGGTGGCGACGGACGGTGGTAGGTATGACGTGAACGTGGTGAAACGGACAAGGACAGCTGTCTACTGGAGCGAGAAACCTACCAATGTTAGCAGGTACGTGGTGAAATTTAACCAGGGCTCATTCTATAAAAACAACACGAAATTCAAATTTTCGAATGTCCAACGTCCGGAGTAAGACATAATATATCCACTTCTAAAAATCAATAATATTCTCTATTATTCTTACATTTTCTCCGGACTTAGTCTATGGTTGCGACGTACGATACGATCAAACATTTTGTGGAGTATCTGGATTCTAGACACATTAGTGAAGTTTTACGTACAGAGTCAGGATATTCGAAGTTCGTATCGATCGCCTAACCCGTTTCAATCGTACTACCAGTTTAAAGGAGGCCCGTGCCCTGCAGTGGGACGTATATGGGCTGATACAGATCTAAAGTAACGGCCCGGACCGACTTCTCGACTTCGACCGAATCTATGTTTGCAAAATTTTTCACTAATCCGCACCTATTGATCACCACGTCATATAAAACAGCTTATAACCTTCCTCGATAAATTGCCTGTTCATCGGCAAAATTATTATCCAAATCGATCCAGTAGTTCCTGAGATTAGTGCGTTCAAACAAACAAACTTTTCAGCTTTATATATTAGTACTAGCGGTCGGGCCCGGCTCCGCCCGGGTGCATACACGTTTTAAAATGGCGGTCAAAATGTTTAATTCTGACTATCAGTTTAGAATATCGACCAATCGGACCACGAAAAATGAACAAAATTTCCTCATATTTGCTAGAAATATCACTACTGCTTTCCTCCTATAGGTCATAGCGTGATGATATATAGCCTATAGCCTTCCTTGATAAATGGACTACCCAACACTGAAAGAATCATTCAAATCGGACCAGTAGTTTCAGAGATTAGCGCGTTCAAACAAACAAACAAACTCTGCAGCTTTATAATATTAGTATAGATAGATAGATTAAAGATAAGGTCTAAGGAGCACCAAACCTGTGTATGAGAAATTACCTTTCATAGATACCAAAAACTCACATCTGATACACGACGTATGTGACGACTTGAATGTGAGTTCAGGACTATGTAATATCTATTGGATATATCTATTAATTATGACAGCCTCCGTGGCACAGTCGGTTAAAACGGCGCCTGTGAAACCAGAAGCCGCGGGTTCGATCCCCGCACCGACAAAAATGTTTGTGCGGCCCACAAATATTTCTTTCGGGTCTGGGTATTTCTGAGAGCGAAAAGTCTCTCGTAGTTTCTGATATGACACAAGACACGATCTTAGTGTGGGGTCGGGACTATGTATGCGACTGGGTGTTGTTTATTTATTTTTTTCACAGATGTAGCTGGTTCTATAAAGGTCCGACTGATGCCAGATATGTGCCCTATTCCGAAGCTGTTGCTGAGAAACTTGAGGTATGATCTAAAATATAAATTTTATGGTAGTTGGTCTGAGTGAGGCGCGATTTAAATCTTTGTATCCTATGAACATGGAGGATGGATGGAATTATTATCTTCAAGCATAGTGTTAAACAGTTTTCGTCATCATTTTAATGTAAAAACAGACAAATATTTATAACGCATAGCTGAAAATGCGGAAGTGCGTAAAAAAGGGTCTAATCTCAGCTGCCAACATGGTCACGGTAGTCACGGGTTCGATCTCAGGGCACACCTCTGACTTTTCAGAGTCATATGTACTGTACTGTACCAGCCCATATACGTTCCACTGCAGGACACGGACCTACTCTACAATCGAGAATACGATTGAGAGTGGTTAGGCCATATAGTCCACCACGCTGGCCTAGTGCGGGTTGGCGGACTTACATATCATAGAAACTCTTATGAATCGCCATGGTATGCAGGTTTCCTCACGATGTTTTCCTTCACCGTTTTAGTGCGTGGTGATTGACTATCAATACACACATGACTCCGAAATGTCAGAGGTGTGCCCTGGGATTCGAACCCACGACCACCGTGAACATGTTGTGAGTCATGTGTATTGGTAGTCAATCACCACGCACACAATAAAGGAAAACATCGAGAGGAAACCTGCATACCATAGCGATTTATAAGAATATCTATGGTATATAAGTCCGCCAACCCGCATTAGGCCGGCGGGGTGGACTGTACTAACCACTCTCAATCGTACTGTCGATTGTAGAGGAGGCCCGTGCCCTGCAGTGGGATGTATATGGGCTGATACAGAAATGATAGTTCTATTTCTCTCACTCGTACGAAGCTCTACGTTGCATTACGTGATGTGTGTGTGAACACTGCCCGCGATAGTACGTGTTTTGATAGTCTCTCGAATTATTTTTCTAAATAAATAATTAAACAAGTATATTAGTGCCAAACTAAATGGATACAAAATGTGACGGCTGTAGTGCCGTGATATACGATATATCCTATATGGAATGTGCGCAAGAAACATGCAAAAAAAAATATCACTTGAAGTGTCTAGCTTTGACAACGGAAAAGTTTGAATCTTTCTCACAGGAATACAAGGCAAAATGGTTGTGCCCAGAGTGCACCCGAAATTTACCAAAAATGGATAATTCCAATACCCCAGTACGAGGTAACATAATTGATAAAACTTTTACACCGAGTAGTTTTGTTACCACTGAGCGTGGCAGTCGTAATATGAAACGCGACCGCACTGACAACGATAATAAAGTGTTAGAAGAACTACGGGCGTTCCGCAATGAATTGCTATGTCGATTAGAGGAACAATCCAATGAATATTTATTACTTAAAAATAGATTTATAAACACAGAGACAGAGTTACGTGATTTAAAAAAAATTATGGCGGTACTTCAAGAAAAAGCAGAAAAGGTTGATGACTTGGAAACAAAAGTTAAATCCTTAACAGAACAAAATAAACAGTTACAAAAGAATCACAATATCAGTATGACTACAGAAAAGCCAAAACCCTCATTTGTCAATGCGATGAAACAAAATACAACGAATGTTACCATACCATATACCAAACCATCCGCCAATGAGAGTGTGGCCACAAAGTCAGCAAATAGTGTAATGATAGCAAATAAATCAAAAACAAATAATGAAGAAACAAAAATACAAAATAATGTCACTGAGGTGGTTGTAAACGGGGAAAAAAATGAAAATGCAAGAGAAGAAAATTGGACCACTGTAGTAAGGAAAAAAAGCAGGTATCGGAACTCAGATGTAAAAAAAGGAGGAAGTAAAGGTACAACTGAAATTCAAGGAACCGAAAAGAAGAAATATTTACATGTATGGCGCCTTCAGAAAGATACAACAATAGAAAATATTGAAAAATATGTGAAAAATATATATAAAAAAGAGATATCTATCAAAGTAGATAAAATAAAACATAGAACTGAAAGGGATTATGCTTCATTCATAATAGGAGTACCAGAAAGCTTATATTCCAATTTATGTGAACCCGAAAATTGGCCGGTAAATATCGAATTCTGCGAGTGGGTTTGGTTTCGTAAACAACCCCAGCGACCAACCAATACCGAGTAAATGTATTGAAATATTCTACCAGAACGTCAGAGGTCTGCGAACAAAGTTACAAGAATTTTATGAAAATCTATTATCGTCATGTGCAGACTTGTTCGCTATTACAGAAACGGGATGCACTAATTCTATTTACGACGCGGAAATAATTCCACCAGATTACACAATTTTACGATGTGACCGTGCAGATGGACGTAAACAAGGCGGTGCTTGTCTCGTGGCCACACCGCGCTTAGAACTGCGTCGGGTACCTGTGCCGTGTGACGTCAATGTGGACAATCATTCATTCGAACTAGTCGGTGCTACCGTGTACAATAAGCATAATAGATTTTTGTTTCTCTTGTGTGTTGTTTACATACCACCTAATAGTAACGAAAATGAATATATGTTGTTATTTAGAATAATTGAACAATATTGTAACAATTACAGTGAAGTTGTGGTTTTAGGTGATTTTAATTTATATTCATGTACATCACATATAAAAGCTTATTACGAACACTTAATATGTTATTGTGGATTCATTCAGAGTAATAATATAGGTAACTGTAACGATCGACAACTGGACTTAGTGCTCAGTACATTTGTGGAAGGTGAGAGTGTGTGCGTGCGCGCGTCTGACTCGCCGCTTGTGCCGGTCGACGCGTATCATCCGCCGCTCGAGGTGAGTATCACGCTGCGTCCGCGCCGCTGCGCCGCACCGAACTCATACACCCCTCACAACACACATACACAAACACGCTGGGTCTTTAATAAAGCCAACTTCCATAGACTATATTCATCTATAGCGGCAATAGATTGGTCCCCATTATATGAGTTAGATTTAGAAAGGAGTTTGAACTACTTCTATGACACTATAACTTTAATTATTAATGACTGCGTTCCTAAAAAAAACCAAAATCGCGCAAGCTCAAGGTACAATTACCCCGAGTGGTATAGTGCTGAAATTATTCGAGACATAAAGCAGAAATGGTTGCTTCACAAGCGTTATAAGGCTAGTAGATCTGATATGCATTACGAGGCGTTTGCGCAGTCTAGGACTAGGGTTAAAAACAGTATAGCAAACGCACATAAGAAACATCAGCAAAGAATTCAAGACCAGCTACTTAGAGACCCAAAGTCTTTCTGGAATTATGCTAATTCGAAGAAAAATATCAGAACTCCAAAAGAAATTTTAAAGAACGGGAAGGTATTGAACGGTGAAGAATGTGTTAAAGAATTTGCGGAATATTTTCATTCGGTATACAGTACTGAACGAGCAGACTTAAATGTGGATCGGGCCATAGCAGAGGCGGGCGGTGAGAATGGAGCGGCGAGGGTGCACTTAGACCAACTACAATTAAGGGAAGTGCAACGAGCACTTCTTCTCCTCAAACCAAAAATGTCCTCGGGACCAGACGGTATTCCTCCTTACATCTTCAAGGACTGCCGTATGACTTTAGCAGACCCACTGCTCCATATCTACAATCTTAGTTTGAAGACACGGGAGTTCCCTGCGAGGTGGAAAATAACAAGAGTTGTGCCTGTACCTAAAGGAGGGGCAGGATCGAAAGTGGATGGCTACAGACCGGTAGCCGTATTGTCGACAGCAGCCAAAATATTTGAATCCGCCATTCACATTAACATATTTAAACAAGTAAGTTCACAACTGTCTGACCAACAGCATGGGTTTCGACCGGCGAGAAACACGACCACTAATTTAATAAGCCTCATGTCCGATGTTGTGCCCACAGTTGACAGTGGCGGGCAAGCTGATGCCGCGTACTTTGACTTTAAGAAAGCGTTTGACTTAGTCGATAATGACGTGTTGCTGAAGAAATTAGCTGGTGTTGGATTCACACCACATCTACTTAAGTTCTTTGCCAGCTACTTGGGGGATAGGCAACAATATGTAGAATATAATGGATACGTTTCAAAACCATATTTCACACGATCTGGTGTTAGTCAAGGTAGCAATCTAGGGCCATTACAGTTTATTTTAATGATAAACGACTTACCGAAAGTTGTCCAAGAGGCCAAGTGTTTATTGTTTGCAGATGATCTCAAGCTGTCTCGAACAATAACTAATATGGGTGATTGTGAAAAATTGCAAGGTGACATAGATAGGATAGTAAGTTGGAGCAAAGATAATCTTCTACAATTCAACATCTCTAAGTGCATGACCATTAGTTTTTGTCGTTCGCCAAAACCAGTACTATACACGTATACGATAAATGGGACACCGATGGATAGAGTGAATGAAGTCAAAGACCTAGGAGTTCGTCTTTGCGCAGGGCTTACATTTCGCGATCACATCACAACCATTTGTAAGAAAGCCTACAGAAATTTAGGATTTGTACTTCGTGTCACTCGTGGTTTTACTAATATAAACGCAATTAAAGTCTTGTATAACGCATTAGTAAGAAGTCAGTTAGAAAGTAATTCAGTTATATGGTCTCCGTATGAAGATAAATATATACTCATTTTGGAAAAAATACAGAATAAATTTATTAGACACATATACCTAAAACAATATGGCGTTTACCCGTTTTACCCGCTGATGTATCCGACCTTATTTATTTTAGGTATGGTCGGATACAATGAATTGAGGGTTAGAAGGGAACTTGCACTAGTGTCCTATATTTTTAAAATAATAAAAGGAAAGTGTCACAATGGGGAGGTATTACAACAGGTGAGACTGTGTGTTCCGGACAGATATGTGTGGAGGCGGCGTAGGCCTGCATTGCTGGCTATCCCGCGCGCCCGCACTAACTTGCTAAAGGAGGCGCCGCTGACGCGAGCGCTCCGCACTCTCAACCTTATTGCGGCTGAAATTGATATATTTCATTGCGCGTTGAATGAATTCACAAAGATAGCAACATGGATAATATGTTATAAATAACTTTTTTATTTTATTATACATTTTTTTTTGTAGTCTAACATAGTCTAAGATATGTATATATATATTTTATATAGTTATAAGATTATCGATGCTACTGTATTAGGTCTTAACCTGTAAAAGTAGAGTTATGTGGCAAATAAATAAATAAAAAAAAAAAAAAAAAATGTCTTATTATGGCTCGATATTTGTCTTCTCTCTCACTCACTACGTTCCATTACGTTCTCGATGTCTCATTATGGCTCGATATGTCTTCAGGAGGAATACCACCACGGAATGACGACAGGGGAATGGCACAGGAGGCTGTTACTGCCCAACAGCGAGCTAGTGGTAATGCACGGGCCTACTGTGATGGTACACTTCTTGCACGGCGGCTCTGCTGATGCCTTCAGTTCGCCTCCAGTGAGTATACCCTTATACTAGGTACCACATCGGCAGAATATTGATAACCCTTATACCCCCTTTCGATCATTTTTTCCCTTCCGTCCTGAGATTTTCCACACGTATATGTTGATAAAAATCCATCATCCGATCAATGAAAGTGTTATCAGACATATACTATATGGCCTAACCACTCTCAATCGTACTCTCGATTGTAGAGGAGGCCCGTGCCCTGCAGTGGAACGTATATGGGCTGATACACATACAGATACACCTTAATCCTCTCCTATCCCTATCCCAGTTATTCACGTTCGGCAAGCGCGTATACCGAAACCCGCCGAAGATACGCGTGTCCCGGGACCAGCCCGCCAAGATGGACCATCTGATACTCCTAGTCCATGGCGCTGGGGAGCACAGCAGTCAGAAGGAGAAGATTGTTAGTGCAGACATTCGGTCATTCACTCATTCGATCAGTCATTCGGTCATGCAGTCACCTGTTGAGTTAATCATTCGGTCAGTCGATCTCTCATTCGGTCATGTAGTAAACTTTTGGTTCAATCATTCGAACAGTCGATCTGTCATACGATCATAAAGTACTTTTTCAGTCTTACAGTCACTCATTCATTCGTTTATCGTTTTAATTCACAAAATCAAAGATATTAAATATTAGTTCACGCACAATTTTAATTCTTGCATCCTGCCATGTCTTACGTATGGGTGCCAAACATGGGCATTGACTCAAAAACATCTTTTAAAACTAAGATCGTGTCAAAGAGGAATTGAAAGGAGTATGTTGGGGGTGACGCTAAAAGACCGTAAAAAGCAGCAGACATTAGATCTTTAACAAAGGTGGAAGATGTAAAAGAAAATAAGATAATTATAATGGCGATGGACAGGACATATGACAAGGGAAAGCAGAATGAAATGGACTAAAATTATAACAGAATGGCAGCCACGTGATGGCAAAAGAAAAAGAGGTAGACAAGCTAGAAGATGGGCAGATGATATCAAGATGATTGGAGGGACAATCTGGTCAAGAAAAGCTAATGATTCATATCGTTAGTCAATCATTCTTTCAAATATAAATAATAGTTCTCAAGTGATTCTTTCTCCGTTTTATTCATTCGATCACTCCTTTAATCATTTAGTCATTCATTCAATTATTCATATTGATATCATTCGTTCAATTGCAACTAGTAGTTCAAACATTCTGTGGCGAGTAGGCAAGTAACTCGCACTACTTGAACGTACTTCATCGTACGATCGATGACGTCGGGTGGCGTGATGTATGACTCACGCACCTTGTTGATAGGTCGTCATCGATGCGCTTGACCACACCCCCACAAGATGGACTCCTGCGCATCTATTGTTCTAATTCAGGCGCCATTATTATTTTGCGTGAGCCTTTTGTTTTCGTTTAGCCGCCATAATTGTTTTGCACAAATTTGTGGTAGTGGAGGTGCACGATTTGGTATAAAAGGGCGATGCAATATTTAATAAATATACTATTAACTGTCGACTACTTGTTTTATTATACAACATAACTCTGCTGCTTCACATTCGTATAGCCACTTTTCAAGTTATTCCACTCTCCATTCAATAACTAAATCGTTAGTCATTTAATCATTAATTTACAACTAATAGTAGTTCAGACATTCGTACAACCATTTAAGTCGTTCCGTCTCTTTTTGTCATTCGTACCGTCTTTTAGTCCTTAGCCACTCATTCAGTCATTCGTTCTATTACTAAGCCATTCAGTCATTTGAATAATTAATAGTAGGTTTGACTATTAATTTTTATATTTTGATTCAAATTTTAGATTGTCTACTGTTGTCTACTAATGATAATTTAAAGATAGTAATAATATATCCAGGGTATAATAAAATGAAAAATATATTAGGAAAAAGAGCTTTTTTCTTCTCCAATATCCATTCCATTGTTTGGTTGACTTTCCTAGAGCGATAACAGTGCTACTTATAATTGTTATTCCTGTAAATTATTGTTTTGTACACCAAAATAAATAGAATGAATACACATATGTATTTCTCCTCAGCAGTCCACATCGAGGCCTCGCGTGGTGAGACGAGGCCACGACGAGTCTGAAATCGAAGACTGCGAGCCTTCCAGCATAGACCATCTGTTGCTGCTGTGTCACGGGGTGGGATCTGCGTGCGATATGAGGTTCAGATCCGTGGAGGAAGTCGGTGAGTTTGTTCCCGTTAACCTGGTGAATGGAATAGACAGACACACACACACACACACACACACACACGCACGCACGCACGCACGCACGCACACACACACACACGCATATACATAATTGTGCGCACTAACGTTCTTTTCTCTGTTTGTAATATTTATCTCTTCAATTATATTCTTTTATTTATAAAATAAATAAATAAAAGACAAATATTTATACATCACACAAACATTTGTCTCGATGCGGGAATTGAACCTGCTTTTTTTATTTCAATGAATGGCGAGATGAGCATGCCGTTCGCCTGATGGTAAGCGATATGACCGTTCATGAACAGTAGCAACATTCCACTGCGCTCGCCATCCTGAGACATAAGATGTTAAGTCTCAATATGTCCAGTAGTTACTCTGGCTACAATGTGCTTTAAACCGAAACACAACAGTGCAATTACAATTCTTTTTGTTGTTAGAAATAAACATTGAGGCTGTCCCTACCCAGGCGGCCTCAAATATACAGGGTATATCAAGATTGCTACCGAAAACGAAGCCGGGTGGTAGTTTAAGCGACTTCAGACACAATGCATAAGAAAAAGTTGCAAAAAAAGTTACAATTTTTTTTTGTTATTTTTTTCCTTAGGCCATATTTGGCCTAAAATAATAGTGTATACCCTTTTATTTATAAATACTCTAAGATATAAAAGAGTTTAAATTATTATTTTAGCAAAAACTATGGATTTACCACCCAAAAATGACGATATTTAAAAAATCGTAAAAAATAATTGTCGCGTTTCTTTGCGAAATTTTGTGTTGTGCGAAAGTTACATTGTGTTTGTAGTCACTAAAACTACCACCAGGCTTCGTTTTCGGTAGCACTCTTGAGATACCCAGTATAAGAGACATACCAGCAATTGTTTCTTCACTATATGTTCTTTTTCTATTTTGCGCAATAAAGGATTATAAATAATTAAGATGATGATGAATTTTCTGTATCTATTTCAGTGGACGACTTTAGAGCGACCAGTCTACAGCTAGTTCAATCGCACTACAAGAATTCATATGACAACGGCGTGGTCAGTAGAGTTGAGGTAAGGATTTTTTTGCCGGCATTGTACTAACTGCACTGACCCTTATAGACACCCTTGTATTTGTATTATATTTATGTATTTATTGGTCATGTAGGCAATTTAAGAGCTCTTATGAGAAGCCCATATACATAGAACTTAATCTCTATATACAAAATATTAGTAAACTTAGTATCACTACATAGTATAAAACAAACTCGCTTTCTCTGTCCCTATGTCCCTTTGTATGCTTAAATCTTTAAAACTACGCCACGGAACTTGATGCGGTTTTTTTAATAGATAGAGTGATTCAAGAGGAAGGTTTATATGTATAATACGTACATATTATTGTACAGAAATCTATTTGTACCCGGGCGAAGCTGGGCCGGGCCGCTTGTTATGTATATTAGTTTGTTACTTTTTTATATAAATTTAAAACTGCCTCATCATTAATTCTGTGTATTTTTTATTGCGTATCATATGCATCTGGCAAACGAGTAAATAGGTCATATTATGATAATTGATCACTACACATGAACATACACAACGCTTGAATTAATAAGTAGCCAAAAATCTTGAAAATTGAGAACTCCGATTTTGACAATAAATCCAGTTAAATTTCTTGTAATGTTACTTGGGATGATGAGAAACATGTGATAAAATGATTGTTCATGTCATAGCTATACATAATATGTTGCCTAATTAATGTCTCCCCGCCCCATCCTATGTCGTAGCTTTACTTAATAAGGTACTTAATAATACCCCCCGCCTTTATGTCATAGCTGTAAAATAAGTCACTTTAAACCCCCTCCCCCCCCCCTCTCCCCCGTTCTTATCCATGGTTGTACATAATAACTTAATGTAACATGTACGACGAAAAACTATTATAAATTTAATTTTTTTATCGACATTAATAATAGGTTACCTAATAATACCCCCCCCCCCCCCCTCCACGTCATACTTTTACATAATAAGCCAATGTAGCCTGTACCACAATACAATATTGTATTTTTTTTATCAACGTTATTTATGTATATTTGTTCACATTCCTCCCCAGGTGCTCCCTATATCCTGGCATTCCACCCTGCACTCGGGAGAGACGGGGGTTGATCGTCGCCTCGCGCAGATCACTCTGGACAGCATCCCGCGTCTCAGAAACTTTACAAACGACACCGTGCTCGACGTATTGTTTTACACCAGCCCTGTGTACTGCCAGGTAATGTGACTTAAACCCTGTCAATCGTATTTTATTTAATTTATTTATTTATTTGTCTTTATTTTTATTAAATTGAGGTTCTCCAGTAGTATACCGTTAAAATGTTTTTTTCTAAAAAATCGTAAATGCTCCTATATGTTTTAGCGTGATGGTATATAGAACATTACATTACTTACATTGATGAATTTTGCAAAAAAAAAGGAGTTTTTTTTGCATTAACTTTTTTATTTAATCAGAACATAGTTTTTGCTAATATAATAAATTAAACACTTGCGTTATGTTGCGTCTTTAAAAATAATAATGTGATCATTATGATTTTATATAAAAGTACGGGTTAACACCCAAACTCAATGAAAGGAAAAAACCCAAAAATCGTCTCCTATTTTGCACAATGTTAAATTTCATTGTTTCTGAAGTCACTAAAACTACCACCTGGCTTCGTTTACGATCCCAGTTTTAATACATCCTGTATATAAGAGTAGATATATGTATATATGTTTTTATTTCAGACGATAATAAACACAGTATGCAGTGAACTGAATCGCATATACAGTTTGTTCGTCGCCCGAAACCCTACGTTTAAGGGTCGGGTATCCCTCGGAGGTCATTCACTCGGCAGTGTCATACTTTACGATCTGCTCTGTCATCAGACGCCTGAGGTAAGTAAATAAATCTGTATCTGTATCAGCCCATATACGTCCCACTGCAGGTCACGGGCCTACTCTACAATCGAGAGTACGATTGAGAGTGGTTAGACCATAAATAAATCAAAAAATGAAAACAAAATATTTTTTTATAAATCACCTATAATTACATCAATTTTAGTATGTTGACATTAAAAAAAAAGTAAAAAATATTTGTCATTTTATAAGATTATTTGTACATTGTACATATAATCATACGTGGTCCCCTCACTAGGCAAGTCTGTACCGAAGGAATGAAAATGAAATGATAATAATTTATTGAATCCATTAAGAGACTATATCATTTAGATTCAGTCAGTAAAGCGGTTTTCACTAGAGAAGAACGGGCAAGTAAATCTAGTGTTGCTCTTTTCAAAACTAGTTTACAATTTGGTGATTATTACAAAAGTTACAAGTAGTTTAAATAAATAAATACATCCAACAGTCACATACATAGTCCTGACCCCACAGTAACATCGAGTCTTGTGTAGTGTATCAGAAAATACGAGAGACTTTTCGGTCTCACAAACACCCAGACCCGAAACAAATATTTACATCATAAACATTTCTCTCGGCGCGGGGATAGAACCCGCGTTCTCTCGTTTCACAGTTGGTGTCTAACCGACTGCGGCACGGAGGCTGTCAATTTATTTGTTTATTGAATCTTTATTGTATACAAGCAAAATTATTATGTAATTATTATTTCGTTATTTTTTTATACTTCTAGATACCCATATCATCGTTGTATATCCATCAACTCGCCCATTTTCTTATATATTTTTGTATGTCCCTCCCAGGCATCAAACGGCAACCTTCCCGACAAGAAGCTGGTTTGTGGCCCCGCTGGTACGGGCCAGCCGAGTTTCCGTTATCCCAAACTGGTATTCAAACCTGCGGCCATGTACGCACTGGGCAGTCCTATTGGTAAGTAGATATTGTGTAAAAAACAGATGGGGAATATTAAAGAAAGAAAAAAAAAGTGTATTTTTTGTAGTCATAAAAAACATGCAATAATCACTACATAGTATAAAACAAAGTCGCTTTCTCTGTCCCTATGTCTCTATGTCCCTTTGTATGCTTAAATCTTTAAAACTACGCAACGGATTTTGATGCGGTTTTTTTAATAGATAGTGTTTTTTTTTATTTATTAGGTCTTCTATCAATCACATACCAATACATTTGAACAAGAAAACAGAAACAAAAGACTTAGTACATGATTATACTAAAGCAGACACAGCATTCAATAAAACTAACTACATATATATCTACCTATTTCAGTAAATTAATGCCTATTATAAATTAAATTATTAACAAAGTAAAAGCATAAAAATGTAACATGTAAAAAAAAACAAGAAAAGAAGACCATACGGGCACTGTACACAAATTAAGTATGAGTTCAATTAACAAATATATTTACAGAATATAATAATTTACGAAAGCTGTGTAATGTGATTGCATGAATATCAATTACATGACTTAGGCTGTTAAACAGCTTGCAAAGCCTTGGCACCGGAGAGTTACAACCCAGTACGGTTCTACGCAGAGGAGGAGATAAAGGAGTTATAGGATATCTTGGTATTCTAGCAGGAACTCTGAGGTTGAATTTACATAACAGTGTGGCACAGTCAATTTGATTATGAAATAGTTTAAAGAGAAATAACAAGTCCAATATATCTCTACGGCGTTGTAAGGAGGTCATTTTGAAAAAGAGCAATCTATTGGAATATGAAAAAGTTCTATTACCTCTACCAACGCATCTAGCAAGATGCTAGAGGAATCTTTTTTGAACTCGCTCTAACCTCAAACTATGTGTGGCAAAGTGTGGACGACAAACTGTCGAACAGTATTCAAGAATACTCCTAACTAGACTATTATATAAAAGTTTTTTTGTAGATGTTTTCTTAAAGTTTTTGACGTTTCTTAATATGAAACCAAGCATTCTAGAGGATTTTTTTATTATTTATTTATTTAAATCTTTATTGTACACAAACTTAACAAGAACATAGCTTAACAGAAATAATAATAACAAAGAGTACAAATGGCGGTCTTATCGCTCAACAGCAATATATTATATAATCTAAGTGAGGAACAAATGTTAATTTTCTGTCAAAAATAACACCCAAGTCCTTTACGACTTCTAGACTCTGAAGACTAACATCTTTTATGTTATATTGATGAGTGATTTTGTTATTTTTTCGCGAAAACACCACATAATGCCATTTATTAGAATTTAATAAATATGTAATTGTCCTCACACCACTGTACCAATCTATTCAAATCTTGCTGTAGAAACATACAATCATCTTGTGATTCAATAGTTCGGCAAAATTTTAAGTCATCAGCATACATAAAGACGGAGGAAAACTTAAAACAATTAGTAATATCATTTATGAAAATATTTACAAGATTGTGATTCAAGAGGAAGGTTTATATGTATAATACGTACATATTATTGTACAGAAATCTATTTGCAACCGGGCGAAGCTGGGCCGGGCCGCTAGTATTATATAAAATAATGTTTTTTGTTCCAGCAATGTTTGAATGCATCCGCGGCGTCGAATCTCTAGGCTTGGACTTCAAACTGCCGACATGCGAGAGTTTCTTCAATATATTCCATCCCTACGACCCCATTGCGTACAGGTAAACACTACCCCTACAATGAACATAAATATTAAATACATAATTACATCAAACAGTCGCATACGTAGTCCTGACCCCACACTAAGATCGAGTCTTGTGTTGAATCAAAAATTAGAAGAGACTTTTAAGAAAAGAAAAAAATGTTTATTAGTCGTAGCAACATATGATGTACATATTCATTAGATTTATATACTCGATAGACTAACTAAATAAATGGAAATGTATGTCGCGTCTGTGCCTGTGTTTCTCCTGCCAGACAGCAGTGTAACTGCACTGTTTTGTTTCGGTGTGAAGAACATTGTAGCCAGAGTAACTACTTAACATATTAACTTAACATCTTATGTCTCAGGATTGCGAGCGCAGTGTACCAAGCATTACTTTTTAATTCATAATGTTTAGTTTTGCTGCTGTTCATGAGCGGTCGTATCGCTTACCATTAGACGAACGGCATGTTCATCATGCCTCCCTGATTGCAATAAAATACATATATTTATTAGTATTTTTAACCGACTTCAAAAAAAGGAGGAGGTTCTCAATTCGACTGTATGTTGCTTTTTTTTTTAAATTAAAACATGGGAGTGCAGTGGAGACATCTTACGGTCTCTCACACCCGCACACTGTAATGCATATTAAGACCAGTGACGTCACTGGTTTTGTTTTGCGTGCCTTTTCTTTTACTCAAATATAAGATTTAAAACATTGCTAACTTGTTTAATTATCAAATGATTTACAAAATTCTTCGTTTGTTAGAATTTGAATATATTCGATACTTTTTGAAAAATACAATAAAAAATGGAGTAAAATACCCCAGTATTTTGGTTTTCCATGCCATTACAAAAGAAGTAGAATTTAAAATATTTTTTTGTTTTGTTTTCAGGATCGAACCGCTAATCAACCCCCAAATGAGAGACGTGAAACCATCCCAAATACCACATCACAAGGGCAGGAAAAGGATGCATTTGGGTACGTATGTTGTCATATTATTAATAGTAACAATGTGAAAGTTTTTGTACTTTATTATGTAAAAACTATTGAAAGGATTTTGGTAAATCTTTATAGTATTATAGTTTTTACTTTTGAATAAGACATGGGATTTAAAGGGGAGTTCCTATTCATAGTATCGATAAAAATATCGTTGATCCCATTATCAATACTGCTTAAAATTCATTATATTATTTTTTCATTATTTGTTCTTAAGTTTTCCTGTTTCATCCATGGCGACATATTGTTAGAAAATAAAGTAATTATCACACATTTTACACTTTGTTCAGAGCTTATGGCAGTTCTCCCACCAACGACGAGAAAACGACTAACTATCGGCTATTTTCTCGCTCAAGAAACGTACAACAGATATACTTTCTGTGTGAACAAAAGAGATGCATATACAAACAGTTGATCGCTGACTGTTCACACTGCCGGCGAGCACTCGCTTCACTAGTTTGTCGCTGAGCGACAAGAGCTATGAAAAATAACACTCGCTCGGCGATACTCGCCAAGCGATTAGAACTCACGCCGAGAGAGCAACCAGTGGTCATTTCTCTACAGTGATGCGAGTAATCGCCCGCCTCACTCGCACACTCGCTTATAGCCGAGCTACACAAATATCGGAATTACGCACTCGCTCCCCGCGTCTCGCTAACTCGTTTCTAGTTCTAGCTCTACTCGTTACTCGTTAATCGTTGCCGGTGAGACAAGTGCCTAAGACAAAATATATATTTTTGATTAGACTACAATTTCATTTGTTCAAGAATTCCGAGTCTGGGTAGCAGCTATGTTTATATTTATTGTAAATATATATTTGTGCCTACACAAAAAAGTAGGTTTCATTGAGGCACAACAAAAACAATGATACTAAGTTATATAGTAAAACTAGCGGCCCGGCCCAGCTTCGCCCGGGTACAAATAGATTTCTGTACAATAATATGTACGTATAATACAAATAAACCTGCCTCTTGAATCACTCTATCTATTAAAAAAAGCCGCATCAAAATCCGTTGCGTAGTTTTAAAGATTTAAGCATACAAAGGGACATAGGGACAGAGAAAGCGACTTTGTTTTATACTGTGTAGTGATGGGTAGTCTCATTTGACATGTATTGTTTAAAATGGTTATATTGCCACGAGAATTGGCAAGTAATCAAAGTTGTCCTAGTTTTTCAGAGAAACAATTTGTTCATCCAAAAATTTCCAACATAGTCCATGACATAATACATTGTAAGAAATAATATATACAGGGTGTATCTAGAATGCCACTGAACACAAAGCCGGATAGTAGTTTTAATGACTACAGATACAATGTAGAATTTTATGGTGGCATATTTGTACTAAGGTACGGTTACAAAGCTGAGGTCTCGGGTTCGAATTCCGGTTTGGGCGAAGTGATATTGGATTTTTCTATTCATTATCAGCTAAGAGTCAGGAATTTGTGGCCGTTATGACGATAGGCTTGACCTATCACATTGTGGGACGGAACATACAAGGCGAAATGTGGGTGTCCTCACTGCCTACCCCTTCTGGGAAAAGGTGTGAGTTTATGTATGTATGTATGTGATTATTATTTTTTGTTGTAGAACTAAAAGACACGATGTCTCGAGTGGGCGCGGATTTGAAACAGAAACTGATCGAATCTCTTCGCACCACGTGGAACAAATGGATGTCCCAGCCGCCTACGGATGGACAACTAGAAAAGGTAATATCATAGACTTTATTTATAATAGGTACTGGTACCACTGGTGGTAGGTCTCTCATATATGAGAGCCCATCTGGATAGGTACCACCGCAATGTCTATTTCTCCCAACAAACAGCAGTATAAATGCACTATTGTGTTTCGGTTTGAAGGACATTGTAGCCAGATTAACTACTGGATATATTCAGAAAATATCGTATGTCTCAGGATGGCGAGCGCAATGCCAAGCATTGCTTTGTAATTCGAGGTGTTGTTTGGTTTTGCATCTGTTCATGGGCGGTCGTATCGCTTACCATCAGGCGGGCGGCATGCTCGTCTCGCTACTCATTGCAATAAAAAAATCTTATATTCGAATATTGCACGTAAAATTCACGAATATAAATACATTGCAAAATTTTAGAATTCTGTACAGTACGTTGTAATCTATACATACATATAAATAAAATTGAAGTGTCTGTTTGTAAAGTGAACATAAAAAAAATGTCCAACTACATATCGTTATATACACGATACCTATAACGAAAATGACCTTAGGAATTTTTTTTTGTTATCTGTCTATTTGTTCCGGATAATCTCTGAAATGGCTGGACCGGTTTTGACGGGACTTTTATTGTCAGGTAGCTGATATAATAAGGAATAACTTAGGTTACATTTATTTTAGAAAAGTTCTTTTAGTATTTTAGAAAAGTTTTTTTTAAATTCCACGCGGACGAAGTCGCGGGCTTAGACTAAGTTCGAAGTTTTTTTTTTTTTTTTTTATTGCAGTGAATGGCGAGACTAGCAAGCCGTTCGCCTGATGGTAAGCGATACGACCGCTCATAAACAGTAGCAACATTCCACTGCGCTCGCCATCCTGAGACGTAAGATGTTAAGTCTCAATATGTCCAGTAGTTGCTCTGGCTACAATGGAAAGAAGTGGAAGTGTAATAAGTTTCATAGAGGGTAGTGTAGAATTTTAGAAGTAAAAAACTTTTATCTTGTATGTTGACTTGACAGCCTCCGTGGCGCAGTTGGTTAGACGCCGCCTGTGAAACGAGTGGCCGCGGGTTCGATCCCCGCACCGAGAGAAATGTTTGTGCGGGTCCACAAATATTTGTTTCGGGTCTGGGTGTTTGTGAGACCGAAAAGTCTCTCGTAGTTCCTGATACACGACACAAGACTCGATCTTAGTGTGGGGTCAGGACTATGTATGTGACTGTTGGGTGTTATTTATTTATTTGAATACATGTATTTATTTGAAGTGCGTGGTGGTCTGTTGGTAAACGGACTAGACGCAGCTGCCAACATGTTCACGGTGGTCGCGGGTTCAAATCCCAGGGCACACCTCTGACTTTTCGGAGTCATGTGTGTATTGATAGTCTATCACCACGCACTAAAACGGTGAAGGAAAACATCGTGAGGAAACCTGCATACCATAGCGATTTATATGAATTTCTATGGTATGTAAGTCCGCCAACCCGCACTAGGCCAGCGTGGTGGACTATATGGCCTAACCACTCTCAATCGTACTCTCGATTGTAGAGTAGGCCCGGGACCTGTAGTGGGACGTGTATGGGCTGATACATGTATTTATTTATTTAAATACACAATATTTTTAATTGATTTGATGTAACTAAAGTATTTTGTTATAGGTTGTTGAAGAAGAAATGGAGAAAGAGCAGCTTTGTGATGAAAATAAAGAAGAATTTGAGAAGCAATTGGTATGTATATTGTATACAGGGTGTATTTAGACTGCAACTGAAAACGAAGTTAGTAGTTTTAGTGTACACAGTAACATGTTTGGTCCATTTTTCACTCTTGTTCCTGGACATATGACCTACCCAGTTCAATTTAAGTTTATCACTGTGTAAGTGATATCTGCAACTTTTGTCTGGCTCCTTATTTTAGTTAATTTGATACTGTTTTTTATCTTTATGTTCAAAATGCTTATGTGTGTGCATATTTTGACATACTTTATTTATTTTATTCCAATGAATGGCGAAACGAGCATGTCGTTCACCTGATGGTAAGCGATACGACCGCTCATGAACAGTAGCAGAAACTAAACAATACCTCGAATCACAAAGCAATGCTTGACGTTCCACTGCGTTTGCCATCCCGAGACATAGGATGTTAAGTTTCAAAACAAGTGCGCGGTGGCCTGTTGGTAATCGGACTAGACGCGACTGCCAACATGTACACGGTGGTCGCGGGTTCGAATCCCAGGGCACACCTCTGACTTTTCGGAGTCATGTGTGTATTGATAGTCAATCACCACGCACTAAAACGGTGAAGGAAAACATCGTGAGGAAACCTGCATACCATAGCGATTTATAAAATTTCTATGGTATGTAAGTCCGCCAACCCGCACTAGGCCAGCGTGGTGGACTATATGGCCTAACCACTCTCAATCGCACTCTCGATTGTAGAGTAGGCCCGTGCCCTGCAGTGGGACGTATATGTGCTGATACTGAAGTCTCAAAATGTCCACTCTGGCTACAATGTCCTTCAATCCGAAACACAACAGTGCTTCTACACTGCTGTTTGACGGGAGAAATAGACATTGCGGTGGTACCTACCCAGGCAGCCTTTCACATATGAGAGACCTACCACCAGTAAAGTATGTTTATGTATATATATGTATATGTGTGTTTATATTATAGGTATTTAAATAATGTAGTATATTATTCATTGTAGATTATCATTATTTCATTTATGCCCTTGACTGCCCTTTCTTTGTCCTATTTAAATATTCATCCCATGGTTGCCTGTAAAAAATTACCTAGTGTGATAAAGCCGCCACTTATGCTATTATTATACCGGGTATATCAAGACTGCTACCGAAAACGAAGCCGGGTGGTAGTTTTAGTGACTACAAACACAAAGTAATTAAAATTTTCGCAAAAAAAACGCAACAATTTTTTTTAATGATTTTTTAAATATCGTAATTTTTGAGTGGTAAATCCATAGTTTTTGCTAAAATAATAATTTAAACTCTTTTATACCTTAGAGTCTGTATAAATAAAAGGGTGTACACTATTATTTTAGGAAAAAAAATACAACCCAAATATGGCCATAGGAAAAAAACAACAAAAAAAAATGTTGCTTTTTTTTGCAACTTTTTCTGTTGCATTGTGTCTGAAGTCGATTAAACTACCACCCGGCTTCGTTTTCGGTAGCAGTCTTGAGATACCCTGTATTTAATTAAATAAAAAAATATTTTGTCCTTCCAGGCTACAACAGGTCTATCGGGTAAACTAAATGGAGGCAGGAGAGTAGATTATGTACTGCAAGAAGCGCCCCTGGAACTCATCAATGAATATCTGTTTGCAATGAGGAGCCATGTCGGCTATTGGTATGTAAACATATATGAAAATTAAACCAAATTCGCGATAAAATCCGTAAAAAATTGTTTTATTTTAATATGTTGTTGAAGTTTGAGAACTCCATCTAGATATTTAATAGTCTGATGTGTATTTATGTCTGCATGTCTCAGGGAGTCAGAAGACACGATGCTCCTGATGCTGCGCGAGATCTACTCTGCGCTGGACGTGCAGCCGGACTGCACGGTGCCGCAACAATCTCTCACAGTGCAACGCACCAAGATACACGTGAATATTACATATTGATATATATGTATACACATAAATAAATAATAATAAATAAATAACGCCCAACAGTCACACACAGTCCTGACCCCACACTAAGATCGAGTCTTGTGTGGTGTATCAGGAACTACGAGAGACTTTCCGGTCTCACAAACACCCAGACCCGAAAGAAATATTTGTGGGCCGCACAAACATTTCTCTCGGTGCGGGGATCGAACCCGCGGCCTCTCGTTTCACAGGCGGCGTCTAACAAACTGCGCCACAGAGGCTGTCAAATACATAAATGGAGGCACATGTACATAAATTCAGTCAAATTGTGTATTTATTTAAATTTTAATGATATTTATTTTGTTACAGGACGATACTGTTATAGTTGGTAAGTAAAATATACAATTTTACGAGTGTATTTTTTTATTTATATCAGATTTCCGTCGAATATATACATCTATTTTACATTCAGGCATTTCGTTGTGGAACAAACAAGTATAGATAATTTAATACAGATACATATTAAATTTATTAAATAATTTTAAACGATGGATAATTTCAAAACCTATATTAGGTAAGGAATATTCTGTCTTTCTTGCTCCAAATGAATTTAAAGGTTAGAAGAGGAAAAAATCGATAACAAAAATTTTCTATGAATATTGAGCAAGAAACTTCTAGAAAACTTCAAGCTATTTCTTTCCCATTTCAGATCACCCATCGACAAGCAGGGGAGGCACGTGATAGGAAGAAGCGAAATTCCATTTTTATATAGATAATAATAAAACAAAAATCAGTTGTGAATACATTTTTATAAAGAAAACTAAATAAATACATGTTTATAAGTAGATGAAATAAAAAAATACACAAAAGTCATGCAAAAAATACAATCCCATAATTTTTTCTATTATGGGATTAAGTTACTGAAGTATTTGGTCCCAATTCAGAAATTTTAAATACACAAATACGTATTAGAAATGTACCTTTAAATATTTTTGAATGGTTATAGAAATAATTTGATAACCGAAATTTGTACTGTACTAAGTTATTTTCAATTTTTTTATTAATTGGTTTGGTCATGAAATTAATAGTTATTAAAAATCCATTATTTATTTTATTTTATACTTGATATAAATGTCGGATGGATTTTTGTACTTCAAATTGTTAATGAAACTTCCATTATTCCCAAATTGTTATTAATTATTTTGTTAAATTATTTTCAATAAAATACTTTGACTTTATAGTGGTCTTTTTGTGCTTTATTCAAAGATTTATCTACTAAAAATGTTATATTCTTTGGTGGTAATATATTTTCAGATGTGATACATTTATTCTAAAAATATATCGATTAATATTGTGTGCATTCTATTACTAACATTTTATTGCTTTAAAAACCAATACTCCTAATATTTTGTAGATACATTTATCAGAAATGAATTGAGCTTAGTGGATTACATAACAGAATATATTATAATATACTCGTAATGAATTCCCAAAACATAGTTTAAAAACTATACAACTTCAACATTCCTGGGATAACAAATCCTAAATAGTGTACTGTATCAGCCCATATACATCCTACTGCAGAGCAAGGGCATCCTCTACAATCGACAGTAGGATTGAGAGTGGTCAAGTCATATAGTCTACCATGCTGGTGTAGTGCAGGTTGGTAGACTTGGCCTGCCATAGTAATTTTTAAAATCGCTATAATATGAAGGTTTCCTCACGATGTTTTCCTTCACAATTATAGTGCGTGGTGATTGACATCAATACACACATGAATCAGATCAGAGAGATTTGAACCCGCGACCACCGTGAACATGTTGGCAGCCGCGTCTGGTCCGTTACCAACAAGCCACCATACACTCAATAAATCTTGAATACTAAATAAAATACCACCCACCACTAAAACTCCTGTCAGCCAGGTTCAACAATTTACTTTTGACAACATTGAAACGACCTGTCACTCTCTTGCGGCCTCTTTTTTTTAATTGTAATGAATGGCCAGACGAGCATGCCGTTCGCCTGATGGTAAGCGATACGACCGCTCATGAGCAGTAGCATAACCAAACAACACCTTGAATTACAAAGAAATGCTTGGCATTCCACTGCGCTCGCCATCCTAAGACATAAGATATTGTCTCAATATGCCTAGTAGTTCTTCTGGTTACAATGTCCTTCAATCCGAAACTCCACAGTGAATTTACACGGCTGTTTGTCGGGAGAAATAGACATGCGGTGTTACCTACCCAGGCGGCCTCACATATGAGAGACCTACCAGTAAAGTTTTAAAGTTAATGAACTACTAAATAGCTGATTAGTGGTTCTTGACGCCTATGAATAACGTTTTATAGTCAGCTCATATTAACGGCATTTGAAAACTGCGTTAAGCCCTTATGAATAAAGGGTAAAGTACCAAATCTATAATTACAAGACATGTTTACAAGTTAAATAAAACATTTATTTTGTTTTCTGCAATTATTTTTTATTTATTTTATATTTCTAAGTATTTTAATGATACTAACAAAATCAAGAAAATACATTATTTACATAAATCAAGGTCTGAGTGAACCACGAGTATTAAAGAGGGTAGTTTTGTCGTTTCCTTTCTTATAAAATTACATATCTCTGTCAGTCATAAACAAACTGCCGGACGGTAAGCACGGAATCCGCTTTTGTGCTCTATTTATCGCGTAATTTAAATAATATGGGCGTTGAAATAAAACTATTATTTACGCATTTTGTGGTGGATTTGGTTTAATTTTTAAATTCCTGTCGTTTCGATTACTTTACAGCTTTCGTGGTCACGGGGCGGACTGAGTCATCGGCTTAGTGACTGTTACAATATAACTACCCTTAATTTACAGATATTAAATTTTAAAAAAGAACTAAACGAAATCCGCAATAAAATCCGTAAATAATAGTTTTATTTCAATGTGTGACATTCGAGTAAATCTAAGAAACGAATAATATGGACATTCTACAAGTGATAAGCTAGTGTTAGTAGGATACGGTTTAGTACTGTGAGTGTTTGCGGTTGGACTCTGGCTGACAGGAGTTGCAGAGATCAAAATAGATTCTAGGGGGTCTATTTTCTTCGCCTTTACAATAGCTTCGAGAACAGCAGTTTGGTAAGTAGATTATATTAACAAATACAATAACAATTTCATACAAAATCCTCACCCCACACTAGGATTTAATAATTTCTTCTTTTGTACCCTTAACACTGCCTCACATTGCATGCAGTGTTTGCATCTAGCAGGATGTATTCTTAACGCAAAATATTTTTTAATCGCATGTATATTACATATAAGTTTAGTTTAAGATTGCATCCAGTTTTGTGAATCAAATAAATAGAAAGAGAGAAAGAAAAACATATTTATTACCCACCACAATACAACACACACACTCACACTACATACTATGAAACGAAAAAAAAAATGAATACAAAGAGTTTTTTTACTCAGCATAATGTAATGTAATTCATTTTATAAATGAAAAAATGAAATACAAAGATCGAGTCTTGTGTCGTGGTATCGGGAACTACGAGAGACTTTGGGTCCCACAGACACCCTCACCCGACAAATACCTGTGAATCATACAAACATTTATCTTGGGGCCCTACTATATAAATCCGAAACGAAGTTCGAAACTTCGGACGATCGAAGTTTATATGCGATACAAATGTATCTACTCTGTAAAAGTTCGAATTTGTATAGCGTACAATGTAACCATAAGTCTATAGTTACGAGCATAAGTCAATAACGACTATAAGTATATGTAGATACATTCGTATCGTATATAAACTTCGATCATCCGAAGTTTCGAACTTCGTTTCGGATGAATATACATAGTAGGGCCCTTGGTTCGGGATCATAGCAGATTCTCGTTTCCTTCACGTCCGACCAATCAGTTACGAAGGTTGTTATTTGACATATATTACATGCTTTTATTCCTAGATTTTACTCCGCAATAATATATCTGTATCAGCCCATTTACGTCCCACTGCAGGGCACGGGCCTCCTCTACAATCGACTACCGATTGAGAGTGGTTAGGCCATATAGTCCACCACCCTGGTCTAGTGCTGGGTTGGCGGACTTACATACCATAGGAATTCTTATAAATCGCTATGGTATGCAGGTTTCCTCACGATGTTTTCCTTCACCGTTTTAGTGCGTGGTGATTGACTATCAATACACACATAACTCCGAAAACTCAGAGGTGTGCCCTGGGATTCGAATCCGCGACCACCGTGAACATGTTGGCAGTTGCGTCTAGTCCGTTTACCAACAGGCCACCACGCAATATTATATGGCACTATTCATCATCATCATCATCATATCAGCCACAGGAAGTCCACTGCTGAACATAGGCCTCCCCCAATGATCTCCACAATGACCTGTTGGAAGCGGCCTGCATCCAGCGACTTCCTGCGACCTTAGTCAGATCGTCCGTTCACCTTGTAGGCGGGCGTCCAACACTTCGCTTGCCTGTACGTGGCCTCCACTCGAGAACCTTTCGGCCCCAACGGCCATCGGTTCTACGAGCTATGTGCCCGGCCCACTGCCACTTCAACTTGCCAATCCTATGGGCTATGTCGGTAACCTTGGTTCTCCTACGGATCTCCTCATTTCTGATTCGATCTCGTAGGGAAACACCGAGCATAGCCCGCTCCATGGCTCGTTGAGTGACTTTGGCACTATTATTTTATTAAAACTTTATTGTACACCTGTGACTTAAAATAAATAAATTAGTGAAGAAAAAATCAAACGTACAAAAGGCGGTCTTATCGTTCGAGGCGATCTCTTAGACAACCAGCCATGGGATGGATAAGAGGGAACTACCAGGAACTACAGTTTTGGGGTACCATGAGGTGTACGAAAGATTAAATACGACAATAGACATATATTTGTAAGTATACAATATACTAAAGTAATATATAAATAAATATGTACACACAGATTGATATACACATACATACATACATAAACTCACGCCTTTTTCCCAGAAGGGGTAGGCAGAGGTGCCAGGGCATCCACGCATCGTCTTGTATGTTCCGTCCCACGATGTGATAGGTGGCGAGCCAATCGCCACCACACGTTATATACACATACACGTAAATAAATATTATAACTTATATGCATCAATATTAAACATAAAATAACCAAACATATTAACAAAAAAATAACTATTTCAGTTTCTGTGTTCAAATTCTATGTTCTATACAAATGCAATGCTCTTTAATGAGTTTTGGGTTTGAAATGCCTAGTATGTGCATTGCTAGTCTCTACTGTACTGTATCAGCCCATGTACGCTCCACTGCAGGGCACGGGCCTCCTCTACAATGGAGAATTCTAGAGTACGCTTGAGAGTGGTTAGTCCACCACCCTGGCCTAATGCGGGTTGCAGGATTATACATACCATAGATTTTTCTAAATCATTATGGTATGCAAGTTTCCTTGCGATGCTTTCCTTCCCCAGTATAGCGTGGACTTATTATGAGTCAGTAATGAACATGGTTTTGTTTCGAATTGCTAAAAAAGTATATTAAAGAATAAACAAATAAATAACACCTAACAGTCACAAGTCCTGACCCCACACTAAGATCAAGTCTTGTGTCATGGGACTACGAGAGACTTTTCGGTTTCACAATCACCCAGACCCGAATGAAATATTTGTAGGCCGCACAAACATTTCTCTCAGTGCGGGGATCGAACCCGCGGCATCTCGTTTCACAGGCGGCGTCTAACCGACTGCGAAAGTCCATTTCTAATATTGTCGACTAGTGCGAGATTGCCGTCCTGTATTTCTAGGGCTCACTGAAGAAAATAATAATGATAAAAAAATATGCCAAAGAAACTTTTATTCAGAAAATAGTCTCCACATGATTTTCAATTGCATATAACTTCACTGGAAAAACGTAGGCAAAACCACAATATGATAATAGCACGAAAAACAAGGCTTTGAACACTTTAGCTGCTAACTTCATGGCATACTTGTACGTTGAATTCAATTCTGGTTTATCCACTGCTTTTGCAACTAACTTCACGGTTCTCTTAGGTTTTGGCGCCAATTTCTTTTTGGGAACTTCTTTATTTTTTGTGATAAATGCTCCTTCAATGTCCAATTTGTACCACGATTTGTGTTTGTCGAATATTTTAATTTTGCCTTGGGGCATTTTACTGGTGATTTTGAGTGACGTATGGTGACAAAATTGTAAAAGAGTTTTTATGGTTCTTGGAGAGTTTTTGCTCATAGCCTTGCTCATAGCGTTTTCGCTATTGATGTAATATTCAGGAGTGGATATCCAGTCCTTCTCCCAGGAACTTCTTTGATCTAATATCGTACAGGCTGATTTTTGCGAAGCTATCCTATCGTGCTAATTCTAATTTCGAGTCTGAAAATGTTGTCTATCAAGCAATTTTTTAAATGGGCGATTATTCCCTTCTAAAGTGTATTTTTCAGTGGAACAGCAAACATTGATTTCTAATTCAAAGTGTTTGCGTTTTGCTTACTGTCTATGAGCGGTCGTATCACTTACCATCAGTCGAATGGTATGGCATACAAACATGCCATTCATTGAAATAAATTAAAACGCAAAGTATTGAGTCCTGTGCTCCGCAATAGCCATTTTTATTATATTCTGCTTTCTGCGTCTCTCTATTTTCAGTCATAGGTCTATCCACCTTGTAAGGTATGTTAAATATAATTTAAAGACATTCGATATAATTTTGTCTAAAAAATAAAACAAAATGTTAGCAAATAAATTTTATTGAGACGAGTTTCATAGAGATACAAAATAAATGCTTTTTTGAGACCGAATATAAACATAAACAATTTACATAGCAGAAATATTTTAATATGCCCTTTCGACCAGTAATCGATAGGAATATGTGCCTTACTATGTTGAGATAATAATGAATTTGCTATGACAACTTTGATTGACGTTTTGTTACTCCAAAAAAAATATCAAACTTTTTAATGACAGCTTTTTTAAATTTCACAACAGTTTGCAAATAACTGAGGGCATAATAATATACTTTCATCTATGTTTTAAATAACGCAATCTAATATTTTGAGGATTAATTTTACTAATCATATCTCTCTTTTAGTTTACAGCTTGCCTTAATAGAAAAGTCGCATAATTGTGCATTTTTACTCATACTACTATGATTTTTCATCTTTTCATGTTATATTTCATTTATCGTCACGACTAAACTCATTTTCAAAATATTAGATCGCGTCCTTAACTTTTTTACAAAACAAATATTTTTACATAAAAAAACAACAGAAGTGTTATTGATTTTTACTTTGCTTATAATTAAATGCATATAGAAAATACGTGCCAACATAATTATTCAATTATTATGCTATAGTTGAAGATTTAAGTTCTTCTTTCTACAAAGATAGCATTTCCGTGTCACATACATAAACTCACGCCTATTTCCCAGAAGAGGTAGGCAGAGGTGCCAGGACACCCACATTTCGCCTTGTATGTTCCGTCCCACAATGTGATAGTTGGCGAGCCTATCGCCATATCGGACACAAATTACTCCGAGCTCATAATGAATATATTTTAATACCGACTTTGACCGACCCGGGATTCGAACCCTATACCTTAGCTTTGCAATTATACCACAGTACAACTACGTAGAGGCAGTCAATTTTACAATAATTGTTGGTTGCAATCAGTCTTCAACAACCAGTCGCAATAATAATGTCGGCACGTATTTCCCTAACTGCGTGCGTTTTGGTATAATCGTATATACCCTTAATACAATTCATTCAAGAATATAACTACTACAACCTACGTTTTGGAAAACGCAGTCAAAACCATTTGAAAAAAATACGGCTCGAAGGACCAAAAACATTTTGATGATCAATTTTTTTGTAGATTTTGAAGTTCATGATGGCGTGATGGTAAAAATATTTGATCACGGTCTCTAGACGTTGCAGGTTCAAATTCCAGGGCAATATAATTTGAATTGAAGCTTCACACCGCATCTGGCCAAGAGTGAATTGGCGGATTACACATACTATAGAAATTATTGTAAATATTTCTTTATATTGCAAGTTTCTTTACGTTTTTGAAATGTAACTGGATGCCTTTAAATGAACTAGGTACTACAAGTTCAGACAGCAAACACAAATCCCAGGGCACACCTCTGACTTTTCGGAGTCATGTGTGTATTGATAGTTAATCACCACGCACTAAAACGGTGAAGGAAAACATCGTGAGGAAACCAGCACACCATAGCGATTTGTAAGAATTCCTATGGTAAAGTCAGCCAACCCATACTAAGATTGCTTCGAGGACTATGGCCTGAATTGTCCATCGTAGATTTTTCAAACCGAATAGTCACAAAGTATTGCCTAACCTAAAATTTGTACCCACTATGCCCAGAGATTGAGTCGTCTCAGTTACAAAACCGTTTTTTAAAATATACTATTTCATTTCAAATGGTTTTCACTGCACAAGATTTTTTTACAAAAATACTCATAGGTACAATAATATGCGTTTTGATCACACGAGTACATACGCCATTTTTATTTAGAGTTCCTTGAGAATGTTAGATCAAATAATTTAGGTTCAAAAGCGGCAATACTTTTTGTGAATAGATTAAATAAGAAATGACCTTAAGTCGAAACATATTTATGACAAATTACAAGGCAATTCAATACATCTTAAGCTTTTTCTACACTTAAATTAAAAACTAATAAGAAATTTACCCCTTATTCAAAAGAAACTGCTAATAAACAACATAAACGTAAATTAGTTAAATCATGTTAAGAGTAGACAAAACGTTCATTAACTTTTGCTATTCATGTTTTTTCTCTGTATATTATAATTAATATTGCCACATTATAGAAAAATAGGGATTTCATTCACTTGACAGTAATATCAAATGTCTAGCTGCCAGACATCCGCCACTTTTCTGCTTCACTACATAGTACTTCACTAAAGTCGCTTTCTCTGTCCCTATGTCCCTTTGTATGTTTAAATCTTTAAAACTACGCAACGGATTTGATGCGTTTTTTTTAATAGATAGAGTGATTCAAGAGGAAGGTTTATATGTATAATACGTACATAGTATTGTACAGAAATCTATTTGTACCCGGGCGAAGCTGGGCCGGGCCACTAGTAAAATATACATAAACAAGGGTCTCGACCATTTTAAAGTAAATGAACTGTTAAATAACTGATTAGTGTTTTTTCATGTCTATAAATAACGTTATTGAGTCAACTCATATTAACGGCATTTGAAAACTGCGTTAAGTCCTTATGAATAACGGGTTAAAGTTTAAGCTTGAAGCCAATTTAAACTCTTTTTTATAACTCCCCAAGGAACTCTAAATAATGGAACATTTTATTATACATTATAGGCCTTATGCATAGACAAATTAAAAACCCCATTTTACTTATTGAATTATTTATCTTCTTCGCTCGAATTGAATTCAAAATGCGTGTGAAAGAGTAAAAATATTCCATAATTAAAATTGTTTTTAAAACTGTCTATGAATAAGACCATGTATATAAAAGCGTGTAGTATTAACCGTTAAGTCCAGACACAAATTAATATTCTATTTTTCATTTATGGCAATCAAGAAACTACATAAATAAGACCCTATATTTTGTTTTAAAGATTTTTTAAAATGGGCCCATGAACATAACTACAATCCATATGTCGGTAAATATAATTTTATTTCTTTTAGAAAAACTTATTGTAGATAAAATATCTAGTAGAATTTTCCGCTCAGTCAAACAAAACCTAATTGTATACATATAGGATCAAAAACACATAAGATGCTATAGATATTAAAGATAGTGGACTTAACGGCTTTAGTTCTCATTCATAGACATTTAAAACCTATTGTAGCTATCAAATGTTTTGTCCTCTTCGCTCGAACTAAATTCAAAAGTCATAAGAAAGGGACAAAGTATACGATAACTAAAGTAGGTTTATCCACTGTCTATGAATAAGACATTTAAAGGTTATATATTAAATAGGACATCGCGAAGGTCATACGTATCGCTATTTCTATCTCTTTCACTCTTATACAATCTATCTTCTTTCTCTTTCTAACGACTGCGTTATATTTACCACAAAGTTACAATAGTGTGCTTTAATTATCGCTATTTTAATGCTGTTTGTTTGTTTCTTCTCGCTAATGTCATGGTCGGTATTGAAAAAATATTTTAGTGTTTAATAGTTTATTTATCGCGGAAAGCTAAAAGGTATATAACATCACGCTATGATATAGGGGTGGATCATCAATGAAAAGTATTGTAACAACGGGAAATTAATAAATAATAACAGAAGAGTTTGTTTGAATGCGCAAAACTCAGGATGTTCTGGTTGGAATTAAAAAATCTTTTTTTGTTGAATAGTCCATTTATCAAGGAAAGCTATGGGCTATATAACATTACGCTATTACACATAAGAGCTGAGCAAAAATAATAAATGTTGCAACGGAAAATTTATTTTCGGAGAATTTTTGGTGTGAGCTTATGTATAAGGCTATATATCTACTAATATACAAAGCTGAAGAGTTTGTTTGTTAGCGCGAATCGCAGAAACTACTGAACTGAATATTTTTTTGATATAATTTTCATTAAGTTTTGCTATTCATAATGGTTTATTATACGTATTTTAGCTAATATTTCCATTTCACAAGAAAAAAAGTGATTTCATTCACTTGACAGTAATATCAAACGTCCAGCTGGCAGACATCCGCCATTTTTCCGCTTATAGTTAAACAAGGGCCATTTTAAAGTCAATAAGCTGTTAAATAGCTGATTAGTGATATTTAAACATATGAATAACATTTTCGTGTCAGCTCATATTAACGGCATTTGTAAACTGTATTAAGTCTTTATGAATAAGAGGGATAGTGCATAAGGGTTAGTTTTATATTCGCGATGTCCTCTATTTGCGTCTACTCAAAGACCAAAGATGCACTTGCGTATGAAACAGAGGAGTCTTGCATACTGGTACATTGAGAAGATTGAGCGTATTTGAGGAATTTGAGAGACATACGGGGCGTGCTGGACTGGCTTTGAAGTTTCCAGATTGCCTGCAGACAAAAAAATGTTACTTTATAGCAAAAAAAAGTAAAATAATAAAATTAAATTATAGTGTTGGACAAAGATTCGGCTTTTGCCATCTTCGGAAAAAATAGTTCATGTCGTTTTTTTTGTATATCAATGTTCGTGTCGTTTAGTTCGTCCAAAAGATACGTTAGAGAATTTTGGCTTCGACATAATTGAGCCGAAGAAACTGGCACGAAATTTAGACCGATTGAAATTAATTGATAATTATTCATTAATTTTTAAAGTACATCAACTTTACATATTTCGACTTTTTTATTACTTTTAGCTTTCAAAATATTTAAAATTGCTATACTTGCCTGTAAAAGGACGCCAATGGGATGTCTGCCGCATATGGTGTTTCCATATTTGTTGAGGTATTCAGTGAAAGCCCTGGGATCCATCTTCTCAATTATATCCATACCCTGTGAAAGAATACATACATACATAAACATCACGCCTGTTTCCTATATGGGTAAGCAGAGAGAGGCCACCTGGGTGGGTACCACCGCAATGTCTATTTCTCCCGCCAAATAACAGTTTAAACGCACTGTTGTATTTCGAATTGAAGGACACTGTAGCCAGAGTAACTACTAGATATATATGAGACTTTGCATCTTATGTCTCAGGATGGCGAACGCAGTGGTATGCTAAGCATTGCTTTGTAATTCAAGGTATATCAATAGAGCAGTCGCATCGTCTCGCCATTCATTGCTATAAAAATAAAATAAAAAATCTCTCCACTTTGCTCGATCTTGATGCTACTTTTGCTTCGTCCACGAAAGAATAATCAACTCAATTTAACGGTTTCAATTTTAGACAAGTCCCGTGCGGATGATAAATATGAATATATACAGAAACTTATGACAAATTCATAATAAGGGTAGGCAGACCTGCTACCAGAATACCCACATTATATTCATTGTTGGCTGGTTTATTATTTATTTATTTTTTTCTATCGTCGTATTAGAATGGTAAATACATATTTTTTTCTAATTATAGTGTTCATCCTTTATTTTTAATCACGCTATGGTACGCCCAGGATTTAAATTATTATTTTAACAAAACCTATGGGTTTACAATCGTCGCAAATTTTTGCAAAAAATTTAGTTGCGTTGTGTCTGTAGTCACTAAAACTACCACCCAGCTTCGTTTTCGGTAGCAGTCTTGATATACCCGATATATATCCTTACTAATATTATTAATGTGAATGTAAGTTTGTTTGTTAAGCTTTCACGCGAAAACCACTTAACCGATTGTCATGAAACTTTGTAACATATTCTTAGATGTATTAGAAAGGGAATCTGTATCAGCCCATATACGTCCCACTGCAAGGCACGGGCCTACTCTACAATCGAGAGTGCGATTGAGAGTAGTTAGACCATATAGTCTAAAAGAAAGAAAAAGAAAGTTAGAAAAGGTATTTTAAAGATAAATAAATATTTGTCGGTATTAAACATTTTGAAGTGTATCCGCACCCGTGTGGCTGGACCTCTAGTAAATAATAATAATAACTACCCACCTGTTTGTCCAGCCATTCGATACTCTGGTATATCTGTCCCCGGCTGGAGTCACGCCATGTGTATCTGAACCTGCTACCCCAGTGGCAGAAGTCCGACGAGATCACTAACAGGTTCTGTGGGTCGGCCAGATAGGGGGCCAGGATCGCGCCGTACCTGGTGGGGGGTGGGTGGATATATTGATTTTGGTTTTCTGACCTTTAATTTTGTTCGGTTTAATTTTGTTTTCTATATTTATAATTCACTTTATTGAACCATTGTTTTTATATTTTGTGTATTTTTTTTTTCAAAAAAAAAATACATACACAGATTTACTCAGATTTACTCTTCGACAACGTAGTTAAAAACACTAAAATATTGAAGCATAGTAATTTATGTCAATAAAAGAACAAAACATTTGATAACTAAAATAGGTTTTAAATCTTTCTATGAATAAGGCGAGATTATAATAACACAGTAGAAATAACGTGTATTCCAAAACATTTAAAACAGTCCAAAAAAAGGGGAATACAAATTAACATAATGTCACTTACTTGGCTTCCTTTTCTGGTGACAATGATCCTACCAGAATAGGTATAATCGTGAATCCGGTGGGGTATCTGAAATAATAAATAAGTAAAATTATACAAACTAGTGGTCGCCTAGCGGTCGAAATTCGACCAAATCAAGAAGAGAAAAAGTTTTTACCTGTATGATGATGTTGTTATTCTGATAATTTGTGCACATTTTTTGTACCTGAATGTTGTTATTGCAGATTGCTGCTACAGAACTTTCTTTATGCATATAATGATAGTCCGTGTACATTTAAATGTATCTTACTGCTACACAATTTGTATAAGCGCTCAGCATTTCACGTAGTATTCGTCAAATAAATCTTTTCTGTTTGATATTCAACAAAACCACAGTAAACATTTTTTTTCTGATTGACATTCAACTATGTCTATAATAAAGCAAAGAAACAATTTGACCAAAGAGTATGTATACGTGTACAAATACTTGTGTATGCGTGTGTCAAATGCATGCTGGTTTATTTATTGATTTAATGTACTTTTTATGCATTATTATTAAAATCTTGTTTTATATTACATTTAATATTAGGCTTAATATTAATATTATTGCCTCATTTAAAATTAATATTCTCTTTTAATATTAATATTATTACCTCATTAGGCAAATAAAACCTTTTTTTTGATATGTCTATGTCAGAAGAACAAAATGAAAAAGAAAAGAAACAATTTGACACCAGAGTATGTATACTTGTGTATGGATGTGTGTGTGAAATGCATGGCAGTGTGTGTAATGTTTTATTTTTTGATTTAATGTACTTTATAAGCATTATTATTGAAAAATATTAGCATTCTCCACTTCTCCTACACATAAACTATAAGTGTGCCAAATTTTATGCTCCTGCGTCCGCGCAATTTTCGTAAAAAGGGATCCAAAGTTTTTGCATCACGTATTAATATATAGATAAGTCAATCATCACTTAACAGAGTATTTATGTACTACAATAAAATTTAAAAAAAAAATACTTTCTAATATTTAAGTAGTACAATTTAAATTTTGTCTTTTACTAGATTGTACAGGGAAACGATAACCTCTTATTCATAGAAAACCGCAAATGAACCACATAAATGTAAATTAGTTAAATCACGTTAAGAGTAGATAAAACGTTCATGAAGTTTTGCTTTACATGATGATTGACAAAAAGGTGTTGAAAAAAGGTCTTTCACTTGACAGTAATATTAAACATTCAGCTGACAGACATCCGCCATTTTTCTGCTTAAAATTTGCTTAAGCAAGGGCCATTTTAAAGGTATTTTTTTTTATTTTATTTTATATGGAAAATCAACAGCTACAAATAAAGTATAAAGTAATGAGTACTGAGCTGTTAAATAGCCAATTAGTGATTTTTGACGCCTACGAATAACGTTTTTGACTTAACTCAAACTAACGACATTTGAAAACTGCGTTAAGTCCTTATTAATAAGGTATCATTGACTACTTATATAAAACAGGAATTTCTGGAGTGAAAGAATATATTTGCATACATACTCCTCCATAACTTTGGCTATGTACGGCAGGTGCATTTCAATAGAATGCTCCTCTTCGTCTGTCTGTATGTCCATTCTCTCGAACTGTCGCGTTGCTTCCAGTTCTGCGTAAACTGGGGGAAAAAATATTATTATTCTCATTATTATCATCATCTCAGCCACAGGAAGCGGCCTGCATCCAGCGACTTCCTGCAACCTTAGCCAGATCGTCCGTCCACCTTGTAGGCGGGCGTCCGACATTTCGCTTGCCTGTACGTGGCCTCCACTCTATAACCTTTCGGTCCCAACGGCCATCAGTTCTGCCTGTCATGTGCCCGGTCCACTGCCACTTCAATTTGCTAATCCTATTATCATATTAATTTTATTTATACATTCTCTCTCCTTTTTTATGTATCCACTTTAGATTAATGCCCGTCTTGTATCCGAGGATAAGCGAGGGATTAACTTTAGTCCCTCTTTAGAATGGACTAGATTATTTTTTTCATTCTTTTAACTTTGGTTACAAGATATAAATATGTTCAAGATTTTTTAAACATTTAAGTGATTCATTGAATGCTGTAGTTCACTGTTCACGGAGGGACATTTCACTTTGTTTGATTATTTGTTTGTTAGATATATTTGTAGCGAATAATGTATCTGCTTTTGGTAACTATAAATAAATAAATAGACTTTTAAAAATAGTTGCCATGACAGGATTGTCATGTTAGGCCTAAGTAGATCCGTATTTATTATTAAAGTCGTGAATACCTCACTATTTAAAATTATCGTTTCAATTTTAAAACGTTGGACTAAACTTAATCCCACACTAATCCGAGTTTATTCATAAATCCCTATAGGTATTTATTAATTTATTGCAAACATTAAAGAGAATAACTGTTTTTAGAGACAATACTAAACAACAAAGTAAAATCCCATTAAAAACATCCTGTAAAAAAATTCCAAGTCTCGCAGCTCAATTTTACTGCCGCAAAAAGTTGTGAGATCCATATAATACCAAGTCGATTAATTTATTTAGTCCTTGCTTAAGGGACCTTCTGTATAAAGTTATTACGTAAGTTATTATCATATCAATATTAAACATTCTTTACGTTTTAAATAACTAGATCGACTTCATTTTGTGGAGTCCTACTTTTTTCCTTTTCGGTACTTTTTACTTCTAGAATATATAAAACGATTTTTCTTAAAGCCTCTGTCTTATGGTTTTTTCTTAATTTTGTAGGTATCAATTTATCACAAATATAGTGGATTTGATTATTAGTGTTCTTTCTTTCATGGTAATTAATAATTTTGAGCTATTTAGTCTATTTATTTGCAAATTTTTCTTCGTCATGTTTTTCTAGAGGAACGTTGTACAGTTTCATGGACTGAATACACCCGTTCCCTCTCTATAGCCCCTTCCTGTTATGTTTCACATATATAGATACCTATCTACAACTATAATATTATTCCATTATATACGGGTACAACAATTCATTATCTGCAAATGCAACTTTGTAATCCTATACATTTATAAGGGATTACAAAGTTATTGATGCAGTTGGTGTATCTAGAAAAATAGACAGAAATTATGAAATGTTTAAATTTTCCCTCACTTTAGACACTAAAAACTAATTATATTCTAAATTTGAAGGTTCTATGTCTGCTAGAAGTGCCTTAGACTTTTGATGATCGGTCAGTCAGTCAGTGAGTGACAAAATTAAGAAAGTTTTACAAGTTATATTCTTAAACTACTGGTTCAAATTGAATGAAATTTTAAATATACTGCGTTTACACAATGCTTTAACCACAACGAAGTTATGGGGGGTTGAAAATGGTCTGAATTGCTTCGAGAAAAGGATGGTACGACAGTGCCGCTTTTTAGCTCGACTTGGAGGGGGCACTCCCGTGCCCCCAGATTGGCAATCTTATCGCTCTAAGGCAATTAAGGCAAGGGTGTTGTCTATGGTATAACTCAGTACTCACTCTGTTTGTCTATAGTGAGGTCGTAGAGAGGCGTTTGGTACTTATCCAGGGATGAAAGAGCGCATCCAGCCAAACGGACATGATGGGAGGGACCTAGGATAAAGATGCGTTTCCTGAAACAAAACAAAATATAACAATATAATTTTCTGTCAAACTTTAGATTTAATCCAGGCTTCCACACTCACGCCGTAAGTAGCATTAATACAAGCATTTTGAAAATAGTTGTGAGCGACGACTATCTTCAGTAAATGCATTCGAGTGTCGAACCAGTTACGTCGGAACACTACGCGGTTTTCGCCCTGTCCATATATTCATGTAAATTTTTGCAAGAAGTTTTATCTGTTTTAAAAAAAACCGCATTCAAGTAGGTACGTCTGTTTTTCACGAGATTTTTGCAAACATGTAAGTACATGACCGAATATAGTATACACCTATTTAAAGTCGGTTAAAAATGTTAAAATCACTCACACAACAACAGGACTGACTTGTCTGTAGGCGAAAGCGGCGCATGCACCGCAGTAAGAATATCCAGCGTGGCTGAAACAAAAAACATAATTATATCTTCGATCTTATAACCTTATACACTCAATTGTACTCTCGATTGTAGAGGAGACTCGTGCCCTGCAGTGGAACGTAAATGATACGGTACTCAAAGACCAAGTTAAAGGTTCCCTGGACCGACAAGAATGCTAAAACTAGATGAAGCAAATTGGTATGATCGAACAAAGTGGCAATCCATAATCTCTGCCTACCTCTATGAGATACAGACGTGACGTTTATAATCCTAGTAGCCGTCGGGCCGGTTTTGCCCAGGTGATGATACTTTTTGGATTCAGCCAATTTTAGGAACATAGAACTATTTCGCGTGACAACTGTGTTAACATTAAGCTCAACTTTATTGTCATATTTCCCACCCCATTCCTTTGAGTTTGAAAGAATATCCAATGTGTTTAATATATTCCTTGCAAATCCGGCATCCCACAGGCAAACTACATTTTTTCGGAATAAAATGTAGCCTATGTGTTGGAATATATAGCAATAGCAATCACAATTAGCAATCATCAAGACGTAAATAATAACATTTCACAAGTTGCAGAGATAATCTAAATGCGATTTGCGATTGTGTTTCACAAAGTCGATCGGCTAATATTTTTATGCGATCTTGTGAATTTATGAAGGATTTAAATATTTTCAAGTCAAATTCGCCTGTCAATTTTAAATGTAAAATAAGGTTATAATAATAGATAGTCAGGTCTAAAAATCTATGTGGGGCAATTAACAATATCAGAATATTGAGCATGCTAAGGCTTCAAAAATAACAAGGTGGTGATGTTAATTTGAAATAACAATTATTCACATTAATACTTTGTATTGACCTTGGGTGACGGCTATCTCCATGCGAAAATTTATCAAAATTGGTCCAGCAGTTTGATCGTGAAGAGGTAACAAGCTCACATACTTTCGTATTAATATTAGTAGGATACTCACGGAGCGATGATGGCTCGTGCTGGGCCGTGTGTGAGGTCAGCTTTCGACAGCCACAAGTCCAATTGACGGGAAAGCTCGCTACCTACAATTAATACATATTTCTAGCTTTATCATTCAATATTCTGTCAGTTTTTAAAACCCCAAAGATGGTCATATTCATCCTGATGGCGACACCGAATGCACCTGTTAGGACACATCATCACGTGTCTGCCATTCATAGGTCTCTCATATGTGAGAGGCCGCCTGGGTAGGTACCACCGCAATGCCTATTTCCCCTGCCAAACACCACTGTACATGCACTGTTGTGTTTCAGTTGGAGAACATTGTAGACAGAATATCTAGCGGACATATTGAGAACTAACATGTTATGTCTCAGAATGGCGAGCGTAGTGGAACGCCAAAGGAGATGGGCCAGAAATGTATGGACCTTGGGCCGTTTGTAGTACATTACACCAAATTTACTTAGTGAAATTGGCATTCGATTTCTGTATGAAATACTATTATACGTTGCATATTAGCTTTATACAAAAATAAATACCTAGCCAAGAACAGCAACACTACAAGGGGACAATATGGCGTCTGAAACGGCATGTTTGACAACCGATGTCAAAACTTGACATTTATGAAATATGAAGTTTTCCTATAAATCAAATATTATTTGTGATATTATTTTTAGGCGTCTGTGCTATAAATTACTGTACTCTATATAACTCGTAAATGTTTTTACGTCAACGGAATTAGTATCATACTTTATTGATCATCTAATATAATATAACATAATATTATCTATACAATAAATTGCAACAAGTCTGTCAGAATCTCGTCATGTTTATAGTTATTTAATATTAAGAAAGTGTACCTATATCTGGCCGCAAGTGCGGTGTATAATACCTGCTAAACAACTTATTTAAATAATCGACAATAAAAATCTGCTAGGCATGAGATACAGCACGGCACAGACTGATCACTTGTCGCGACTGCTAGCATCTGTATCAGCCAATATACGTCCCACTGCAGGGCGCGGGCCTACTCTACAATCAAGAATACGATTGAGAGTGATTAGGCCATATAGTCCACCACGCTGGCCTAGTGCAGGTTGGCGGACTTACATACCATAGAAATTCTTATGAATCGCTATCGTATACAGGTTTCCTCACGATGTTTTCCTTCACCGTTTTAGTGCGTGGTGATTGACTATCAATACACACATGACTCCGAAAAGTCAGAGGTGTGCCCTATGTGCATATGAATAAATAATCATTTTATTATTAGGCGTATGCACTTAATAAGCTCTTAGTTATTATAGTCCATACAAATGAATACGCTATAAAAATGGAATCGAATCTGATAGCAGCCATGTTTATTTTTATACCTTAATGTCTAGTAAAAGAACTTACTAGCAATCATTTCTGTACAAGCTAACATTTTAAAAATTACAAGTCTAATATACTTTGGTATATTAGACTTCTGCATACTTAAAAATAATATTATCCTAAGTTCTAAGATATTATTTTTCAAATAATGTATTTGACATTAATTCTGACTGGTTATTTCTGAGCACACATAAGGAAAAAGTAGGATTAATTGATGAAAGAAAACTAAAATTAAACAAAACTTAAGGACAATAAAGTACAACCAGATCTTGCTTTATATTTTTTATTTATATTCGCCTAAAAATAATCTCCAGTCAAAACATCTAGGAACAATGCCGATGCTCCGATGATATTGTAATATTGCCTAGCCCAACCTAAAGGCTAAATACCACAGTATGATCATGGTATGATTACAGCAACCCACTGTCCAGTGTGCAGCTATATTCCTTTCAACATAAAGCACTTGTGGGGGTTATATATGTCCAAAAGAATCGAGATTGATACAATCTTCTTACGGCGGAGTTGGAATAAAATCTTGCTCATTGTCTACAGCTTGATTTATTTGCAGCCAGCAGTTTGTACAGATAATTGCTTGTTCTGAAAACTAAAACAAAATAAAAAAGATTTAATATTGAAGTTATCAAAGAATTATTATGGATAAATAACTCTTTGCAGTCACATGTGTTCCCTCCTTCCTATGATTTAAAGAAGCATCTTAGCAGGCCAGCCGGATAATTGTATGAAATGTCTTGGGACAGTCGTCTGATGCCATTAGATATTCCACCTGGACGGCATTTGTGCTTACCATCAGACATAGTGTTGTTATTATGGAAATAATATAATATATTTTACATAACACAAGATCATTTGAGTGTCCAGAGGGAAATAAAAGAAAATGTAATTCATTTAACAATTTAAACAACAATATATATCACTTCTTACATATTTATGTACTAGTAGACTTGTCCTGTGGACACAATGCAATTCAGCTCTAACATGAATACTTTTGTAATACTCCATACTTTGTATTGACCTTGATTAATTGGCATAAAACATACATTTCCCAAGTTAATGAAGAAAATAGAATACTTACTTCTTGTTCTGCCATTTCAGCAATAAAACGTTTTGACATACTCTACACGAGAGTGAATTGGCATCCCATGTAGTTACTAAGATTCTGTTAAATGATAGAATCCATTTCAATTTTTGATGAAGTGCAATTCAACCATTTCACAACAATTGCAGAAGTGCAATTCAAGCAAAGCGCCACTTTTGATGTGCTGAAAAGCAGAATTGTGGGTTAGAAGAGAAATATGAACATAGAAAAACATAAAAGTATTACTTACATGTGGCATTCTAAATAATAATATATAAGTTTACTCACCAAAATACGAACTAGTAATTGCGTTTAAACGTCAAGATATATCATCTGCGAGAATCAGAATCCATAAAACAAAGCCAGGTATACAGAGAAGCAAATACACATTTGCGAAATGTATGCGAATAATAAAAAATAATACGAATTACGGCCACAGACGTAGACAGATAACCACAGACCAATTAGAAACAGACGGATAACTGGCCTATACAATCTTTAGCCATAGCCGCTCATTCTTTCCATCACGAATGTCAGTTGACAGATTATCAAGATTATTCTTTTTTAATATAAATAAGGAATACAGGCAAAGGCAGTTGTATTCAGTCTTGCGCGTGGCTGCATAGGATATTTTTTTTCGTTTTTATTATTTTGTTAAGTCTCTATGAATCACATTAAAGTGATCCAAAGAAACTTAACAAAATAATAAAGTGTAACTTTTTAGATGAAAAATCTATAGATTGTGAATAAAACACTTAAAAATATTTATTAAATGATTTATTTTTAATGGTTTTTTGTACTTAAATAATACATATTTTTGCTGAAATTTATGTAACATAGTAATTTTCGTTACTCTAGAAATGTCAATACTCTGTACAACGAATAATTAAAGAAAAAATATTTTTACATGTTATTCTAGATTTCACTTACCAGTTATTTTTTTATTTTATTTTATCTTACAATTTTAAGAAAGCTTACAGACTAATTACCTACAGACATAAATATTTAAATCTTAAGTGTGTTACGAATTTGCCAATAAAAAGCTTTCAAATAATAGATACTAAGATACTGTAGTGTCTACATAATGTGTACCGATTTATAAATGCTAGCTATTATAAGTTATTTTAATTTAAGGAATGAACTACTTTTTCTATGAGACAGATAGAGATATTAATTAAATTATTGACAAAGAAAAGAAAACAAAACCAAAAGTAACAATCAAACATTACAATATATAATGTTTAAATATACATTTTGAGTTACACAAGGTGTACTTTTTGACCTTTCATTATTAAGTTTCAAAAAGCATATTGCTCATTTTGTGTTTTACTACCCATGTACTAGTGCAAAACAAATCAAAATCAAAATGGCATGACACCTCATTAAATTTACTGGCACTACGTAACAAAAAAGCATTGCGTCTATATTTGGTAGTTGCAAATGGTACGTACAATAATGACCGTTGTCTCAGCGTAGTTGAATGAGCATGGATAAATATCCCACTCAAAAGTTGTTCACAGTCAATGCTACCATTAGCAATGTTCACCAAATAACATATGTCATTACTGTCGCGTCGCAAGTATAATGGTAAGAAATGATACTTTTTACAGCAATTAATATAATCATTAGAGACCTGTCTAGCCCTGAAGTCCAAATAGTGTAAAAATTTCTTTTGTATGCCCTCGATACGGGGTTTATAAATCTCATACCGAGGGTTCCACACCTGCGATGCATACTCTAAGTGGCTACGGCGTACGAAAGAACAATACAGTATTTTAATACATTTAAGTGAATTGAATTCTGATGAAACTCTAAAAATCCTAATGCTTTTGATGCTTTATTAACAATTCTATCTACATGTTTGTCAAATATGAGTTTATGGTCGTGAATAATGCCCAAATCACATATTTCATTAACTCGATTAATTTCGATATTATCAATTATGTAAGAAAAATTACGTGATTTTTTTTTCTGGAAAAGCTTATTTGGTAACATTTAGATACATTTAAATTCATACATTTAAATTAAGTTATCAGTATTAGCTGTTAAACAACATCACTGCTCCTTCAAATAGGTACTTGTGCTAATTTTATGAACAATCTCAAATTATCAAATACTGATCCAACTGTAAATGCCAAGACTTACATCTCTCGTTATCTTATCTTGGCATTCACAACCATTTATGTAACTAATTACTTTCTTTACTAACCACCCAGCAGCATAGGCCTGCAAGTGAGTTTTCGTGCCTTCTCAATGAGCCTGCTTTAGTATATTCCCAATAACACATATTTTCTTTTGATGATTTGACTGTCCATAAATTCCATTTTCGAATAATTTATTTAAAATTATAGCTATATTTGTCTAATCATCATACCAATTGAAACTATTTATGAAAGATTTGGAGGTTCAACTGGAGGTGTGGCAGTTAGCATCATTGTATCTATAATTATACAAATTTGTCTGATTTTCTTTTCAATAGGGTCGGAATTAAAATATTTGTGGTGTCTCAATATATTAATATGATATTATTTTAAACACTTCCACACCCTCATAAACCATTTTAACCTATACTCTATCAGTTTAGGTACTTAACTAAATGTAAACAAACCATAAAAAAAGTTATTTAACATTGTCATTTTTCATTTCTAAATTTATTGAAGACCAAAAAATGTTTACGTAAATAACTATTATATATATATACTACATTGCATGCCCAATTTATTATAACGATCGTAATAATTATGAATGTGTGAGCTTGGAAACAATTAAATTATGTAAGATCATAATTAAATTATCTGATTTTGCATAATGCAATATATCTATAAAAAAGACCTAAACAGGCATCCAAAACATTTTCATAAAAGTTACAAGATATAATATGCTACGAAATCTAGTAGTACGACTTTATCGTAATGCTACCATTTAAATTAAAGATAATGCTTTAGGTTGGATAACTAAGCATCATCATATGTTATCTATGGCAGCCAATTATTATTCATTGCGTTAATGTACTTACTGTTTTCGTAAAGTGGTGAAGTGTTTGGAAGTGTTCATCGTTGTTCTTTAGTCTTTTTTAATTATTATTTGTTATCAGCTGCTGTTAACTGTTGTAAATACTTGTTACTTGGTTGACTAAGAAAATATTCGTAAATTGGACATTGCAATAAAATGTTGAACAACCATGCGTCACATGTTCGGGTTTGTTTACATTTAGTTAAGTACCTAAACCGATAGAGTATAGTAATAGTTATATTTTATAAAGGGTACTGACTTTTCTTTTGTTTTTATTGCTTCTGGCCAAAATGTGTGATACTCCGGATTTTCTATTACTGCATTGATAGTAGTATTTATTTTTGAAAAGGCCACTTTTGCAGTAGTCTTATTTGTCGTCGAGCAGACTGAGTTTTCATTGGTGTATGTTGCTGGAATGAAAAATATCAATAATAACAAAAAGATATAGTTTGAGTTTGACTTACTAATGGGGTATAGTTGATTCTATTTCATTCTATTAAAAAGTTTCATAAACATAAGAAATCAAAAACTTGTTTCAATTCCTACAGTGTTTATATCTACTTTATATGACACAAAACAAAAGCTTAAATCTTCATCAAGTTCATGAACACAAACAAAGTCTTTTACACTGCATTAAATTAACTATCAAATAAAATGGACTGATTGTATGATTTTTCAATACTTACAATAATTTGTTGTGTAAAGGAGAGCAGCAGATATAGTTCTGCAGAAAACTTTAACGCAGCTTTTGAACTGAAAATAAATTAGAGAAATTAATTGACAATGTTGACTTGACAGATACAATTAGAATTAAAACACACACTTTAAAATTCTTGCTTTGATTTTAAATGATTACTATTTACTGTAATATTTTACAAAATAATTTTCAGACAACTGATGATTATAAGGACATTAATTAGTTAATTTGCTTTGATTCCATTTTATTTTAAAGAACATAAATTATGACTGTGAGGCCTAACCACTCTCAATCGCACTGTCGAGTAGGCCCGTGCCCTGCAGTGGGACGTATATGGGCTGATACATACACATACAAATGATGACTTTGATGAATATTCAATGATCAAATACCTTAATCTATTTTATTATTTCAAGTATGACATATTGGTCATTTGATTTATGTATTTATGTATTCATTTTGGTATGAAGGCAATCGGTTTCATAGAAATCAATTTCTTGTTAATGAGTTATGTGTCTATCCAAGACTATATTTGTGGCGATATATGTAAATTCGCCCCACCTATATTATTGGTTCCATTTGCAAAAAAAGAAACAGTACACTTTGTTACCATTATCATCAAAATATCGAGAACATAAGCGTATAAAGTACAAGTTGTTTGAGTTACTAACCTGGGTTTTGATTTCGCAAAATATGATGATTTGTTGTCTCTAATTCCAATTTTTTAAAAGCTTATCGGAATTATGTGCCTTGGTCGCATATTAATGCCGTAAGGCTGTCTTGATATAGCTTTTATTTCTGGTACAGATGTAGCTCCGTGAGAAAAGAAAAATCATATTTTCTGCTGCTACTTTATGAATCCTCTCAACATGAATATTAACATTTTTCCAGCACTTTCACAAATCCTTGAATACAATCTATTTATTTAACAAAGATTAATACTATACGCAGTAATAATCTCAGTAACACAATAAACAACAAACCACACAACAAACAACTTGACAACTGTAATGGCGGCCAAAATGGCGGCGCAGACGCCGGTTTTCAGAGCAATAGGAGACCGAAGGGAATGCAGGGCTTGCGGGAGGGGAGCAAGCTGAACGCTGAACTGTCAGATTTGTTTTGCAATCAAATTGCGCCACAGATTATACCATGGAAAAATGTTCAATTCGGAGTTGTACAGGCATGCAGATAACACAGAGATTTGCAATTGCTGTCAAGTTAAACATTTTCGTTCTTAAACTAAAATCATGTAATATAAATAAAATAATAAAAGTGACTTCTTTAACAACATATCTCGTCTTTTAAAAAGCGAAGAATATAGAAAAAGAAATATAAACAATAATTATAATATGTAGGGGCTTTTAAAAATAAGACATATTCAAGTTAAAGATAATGGGTTCGCGCATTTTTGAACGAAATGACAATTAGGCATCATGGAGGACAGATTATAGAAGAAAATATTGCTTCTGTACTAAAACAATCACATTTTTGTATAAAGCCCCCTGTTGTCCAAGAAATCTAAATGTATTTTATTTGAATTCCACATTTTTTTCTAGAATTTGTATTAGACGTACACAAAACGGCCCAAGATGGCACATCTCCTTTGCTTTGTAATTCAAGGTGTTGTTTGGTTTTGCCACTGTTCATGAGCGGTCGCATCGCTTACCATCAGATGAGAGGCATGCTCTTCTCGCCATTCATTGCAATAAAGTAAAAAATGTCACGTTGCGACTTCATCCTATCGATACAGATTTAATCAGGTATAACTAAGCTCTCTCTCTCTCTGAGAAGATAGCCTATCCAGATGTATTATTCTCGATCCTGGCTTACAGGAGTTGCCATGCCAACTGTGAGGTGTGAGAGCGGACATTCTTTAAACCCTGAACATTAAACTTTGCCGCTAAGGAACCGTACTAAATGGGGGGTGAGGCATAAATGAAACACAAAATATCAAATATTTAATAATAACAATAAATGAATAAGCTTTTCAATCGTACTGTCTCTATCCACTCTCAATCGTACTGTCGATTGTAGAGGAGGCCCGTGCCCTGCAGTGGGACGTATATGGGCTGATACAGATACAGATACAGAATAAGCTTTTCAAAATATTATTTACATTCACGTGGTCATATTTGAAAATTGATCATAATGACTTCATGTTGAAAACGCGTTATGAAAGGAAATTGCAAACAAATTTACTGCTTTTACATTTCATTAGTGGCCTTATGCATAAACAATTTTAAAAAGTATTTTAACTATCGAAATCGTTAGCAAGGAACTAAATGTTCGATAGCTAAAATAGGTTTATACTATGAATGGATAGGTAAAAACTATTAATGAGGCCGTAGAACAAATATGATTTTAAAAGATACAAAAATTTGAAACGTTTTTATTTCATTACCATGGCAAAATGTTACTCCAGCGGTTTTATTCAAAATTGCAATTTTTTGATATCTTTCGTCAGTCGTTTCGATGGATATTCCACTATAAAATTGTAAATACAGTTAAATATATCTCGCGACATTGTGAACTGTCGAAGGAATATGTACCTTAAGTTAGTTTACATTTAACAGTTTCACTTCTATAGATTATAATCTACCGAAAAATAATGCGTTAAATTGTAAGCAGTGTTACGGTTCACAATCTTTTGATAATTTACAATGTCGCGATATGGATTAAATCTAACGCTTTTTTCAATTTTACGTTGACAGATACACTTTTATCGTTACTGCTCCTCTGCTTTGGGTCAAAGCATGATGTGACATATCTTTAAACCGTTCCTAGTAAATTGATTATGTATAATTCACTGCGTGGTGGCCTCATAGTAATAGACTATCATCCGCTGCTAATAAACAATCCCAATCCAAAATTTGCCGTTTATGATTGACAGCTCAATCTTTTTTCTGATACTTTAATGCCAATAATCAATCTCAGTAGTGAAAAAACTATGGCAACATGGTAAATGACAAATCGAAAAGTAGAAAACAATCCAGATTTACTTCAATCTAATTTTTTCGATTGATTATTGGCATCGGCCGTATATCTACTTCAACTTACGTTTTGGAAACGCAATCAAAACCATTTGAAATAAAAACGGCTCGAAGGTCCAAAAAGTTTTTAACATTTAAGATGTCGTTTTTGAAGTCCATGGTGGTCTGTTGGTAGTAAATTGGATCGAACTTTCGTGACGTTGCAGGTTCGAATTCTAGGGCACACCTCTGACTTTTCGGAGTCATGTGTGTATTGATAATCAATCACCATGAACTATAACGGTGAAGGAAAACATGATGAGGAAACCTGCATACCATAGCGATTTATGAGCATTTCTATGGTATGTAAAGTCTGTGATGTAGTCAGCCAGTCTTGTGGACGATATGACCTATACTCTCTCAATCGTACTCTCCGTTGTAGAAGAGGCCCGTGCCCTAAAGTGTGATACAGACATCATTTGTTTTTTTTTTTTATTATTTGTACTTATTTTATGTAAGTCCGCCAACCCGCACCTGGCCAGTGTGGTGGACTATATGGCCTAACCACTCTCAATCGTACTCTCGATTGTAGAGTAGGCCCGTGCCCTGCAGTGGGACGTATATGGGCTGATACAGTACAGTTATTATTTGTACTACTACTTCTGGACTTGAATCTGTATCAGCCCATATACGTCCCAGTTCCCACTGCAGGACACGGGCCTCCTCTACAATCGACAGTACGATTGAGAGTGGTTAGTATAGTCCACCACGCCGGTCTAGTGCTAGTAATTACCTATATGAATTCCACTACAATTTTATAAGACTATAAATAAATATATTTTTTAAGCAAAAATATCGAAGCCATATGTATAAATTTTTATTTGTTAATATCAACACTCAAAAGGTACATTGGGTTTGCTCATTGAGATATTATACTAGAGGGGACACTGAAAACAAAATGTTTGTTACAAAAATGAACGCTCCCTTGTTTCTGTCTCTGTCACGCCTATGCGGTATCATCATTTCTCTCGCTTCACTGGGGTACTGTATCAGCACAATGCGCAAAGACTTTGTTCCCGATGTCCGCTCTAGTATAATACCTACATGGGTTTGCTTAATTTTCTTTCATAATTTCTGTATACTTGTTAACTGGATGGAATATTATGAGCATTATAATTATATTCTTTACAAAATTATGTATCTATTGCCCGAATAATATGCGTAGGAAAATATATCCTAACATTTAATTGTGTTTTATAAACTATATTTCTCTTGGTACCTATCAAAACCTTGCAAAGAAAAATGCTAAGCTTAGCAAAAAATATATAGACTTTATTAAATAAATCAAACAAAAAAAATATTAATCATTCATCATCATTATCCATTAATTTTGAAATCCTTTCCGAAGCCTCCGCAATCAACTTCTCAGTAAAATTTGGGAATTTAGTCTCAAAATCTGTCTTTAGACTTTCTAAATCAAATCTTTCCTTTTCAATCTCATGTAATCTCTTTTGTGACTTTTCATACTCTTTGAACTTATCCATAGACAAATTTGAGTGCTTTTTTATCTGTTCCAAGCCGTCTATGGCATCATTTACCGCATCTAGAAGTTGTCTATGGCCACTCTCTTTGTCATAGCCAAAGTTTATGTTTTTAGTTTGCAATTTGTCCAATGATGCTTGTTCAGTACTGTTAAGGTTTTTAATCAATTCTTCAATATTGGATTTTTCAGTTGTCTCATAGAATTCTGTGCAGTGCTGGTTTTTTAGATCAAGTAATCTAGAACAAACAAGGAGTTAATAGTATTTTTCAGGCCACAATTTATAGTTAAGACTGAATGAAATAGAAATGTTTTAAAATGAAATTAAAATAATTCCTTTTCTCAATGCAATGTCTAATATACTTATATGTATGTATATATGTATATACTTATAAAAGGTCATACCATCATATATGTTGAGTGATACAGGGTGTTATGAGTGCTACATTTAGTTTATTTTACTTTAGTATATCTTAAGATGTGTTAGAATAAAAGTTCCCAGGAAAAACTCAATTTTTTGGCATCTTAACACAAATGGATTTCCCCACCTGTGAATTGATCCCAGGACATAATAATTTACACCCTAGAACCAAGCTAAAGCTAAAATATATTTTACAAATTCACTGGAATGCAACCTTTGCTTATTTTTCTTCTTGAATAGTATATTTTGTATTTAATTCTTTCTGGTGTGCAACATTCCTTACTATGTTTTCCTTCCCCATTAGAACATTTGATAACTAATTAATTCAGCATTGAAAATTAAGACACATCCTGGAATTGAATCTTAGACCTATCTACACCATTCATTTCATTCACATCGAGGCTACTGGTTATTACATCTCTAAGTAATATTATTTAATTATTACCTAAATTAAATCTTATTTAATATGACTGAAAAAGGTATGAATTGTGTTGAAATAAGAGTAAAAATAAATTCGAGTTTTAATTCTTAATATAATCAATTTCTTTTGAAACTCAGGAAGTCTTCTCCTCAACATAAGCCCCAACACACCCAACAAAATTTAAACTTATAATATTACCGTTTCCCAGGGTCGGGCAATAGGACTTTTCTATTCATTATCAGCCCGGAATCAGGAATTTGTGGTAGGCTCAACCTCTTACATCACGGGATGGAATATACAAGGCAAAAACCTACCCGTTCTGGGAAAAAGGGGTGAGTTTATGTTATGTGATGTGTATGTGTGTAATCTTACCGTTTCTGCTCGACAATAAAATTGATGTCCTTCAATCTCCTATTGGTTTTGTCCAGCTGATCCACGGTTTTCTGGAATCTATCAGCCAGTTGTGCCATCTGCATGTCAACTTGTGTCTCCTCCCTCTCAATTTTTTCATCAACTAAGCACTCTTCAAGCATGGCGCGCAAAAATTTCCCATACGCGATTTGGCGGTATTCCATATCAAAATCTGATGACGTTTCCGATTTCAAAACAGAGATGTCGCTGTCCACTATGGTGGTATTTCTATCACGCATTTGAACACTTTTGTCCTTCGCAATTGGAACTCTGTTTCGACTTGTGGAAGGTCCTGTGACTGTTGACGGCCGTTTTGCTTTAAATGTTTTCGATGTGGGCGCAAGAAATCCTTTTTTATCAGACATTTTTGCGAGAATATCGTAACGGCACCGTTGTTATGAGTAACAAATTTGACGTTTGTTTAAATCGCTGTCATGGCGACCGTTCTGTATTCGTTCGGAAACATAACATTGAAACAAAATTACTTAATTTGAAGTTTTTCATATAATTACAAAATATTGATTTTCATAATTGCATAACGCGTAATCTTAAGAAAGGGCTATAATTACAAAGATAATGAGATAAAATATTATTTTTTGTAACACAAATAAACACCATTCCCTAGTGGTCTGTTTTTTGACCATTCCTAAACGAAAAATCACTAAATAGAAAATGATATTAATTTCCGATACAATGATAGGTTATGTTTTAAAAATAACTAACAATTGTAAATGTATGTATATAATGCATATACCGTTAAGTAGACTACCTCAAACGAAGAGGCACAAAGGAATGCCCGACAAAATTCAAAGGTCAACAACCTTTTGACTTAGCAAGTCATTAAATTATTTTTGACCATTAAATCGCTATACAAATAAACAATCGCATATTCTAAAATAAAGATAAATATTTATCTTCATACACTAGATGTATTTCTTCAATTATCGACAACTACTACATTTTTCTTCCCAATAAGATTCACTTACCGTTTTCGGTGTACCAGCTACCGGCGTGGGAGGCGCAGCGACACGACATTTTGAAGAAATATAAAGTTTAAAACAGAGATGAATTCTTAGAATTAGGTAAAAATCACTTTCTCGATCACCAAAATAATACTTTGAAGTTGACAGATGTAAATACACCATAGACAAAGAAAATGCGGTGTGAAGTTGGCCCCCTTTCACCTGGACCATTAATAAATTGATTAGTATTTTCTTTTACAAGCATTTTCAAACGAATTATTTTCTTAACACCTACTTTAATACATTACCAAAATATTAACAGCAGTACAGGTAAAATTAGAAATTAATTGTATATTCCTTCCGTAGAATGTAAAATAAAGCTCTATGTTTGGAATCTATATTATCTGTAACGAACTTACACCATTCATTCTTTTCTTATCAAATTCAGTCTCGTTCTTTCAGTCATTCCACACAATTCAAGAAAAGCAGTGTTAAAAAATTGTATTTGTAAATAAATTCTAATTTATTGACGTAACTAAAGCATTTCAAGTATTTATTTCGTATCAAATATATTTTCTTAAAGAGCACAAATTCAAAAATGTTTCTTTCAAAATGTAAGTATTGGGTTATAATTAAATATTTATATTTCCGATCAATTAAATAGTCTGTATTTACTCAATGGTATTTACTTTGGTAAAATCCTTTAAATTAGTTAATTTCTCTTTTATTAATTATGTCTCAACAATGTGTAATGTGTGAAAAAAATAGTTACATACCTACTACTTCATATTGATTACGAAATGGTTATTAAAACTGGTATGTTCAATTTCAAATGCAAATATTTATTTTTGCATATATTAATGGTTGTATTATCCATATTGCCTGGTTACGCCGGTTTTTTTTTTCTATTTATAAATTTGTTTACTGAATTCGTTATGAGCAAATTTTATTATACCTCACATCTGCTACATGCTAATAATAAAATATTAAGGCCCTGCGCAGACGGCACACTTTTTGTGCGATCGAGTCTGCGGCGCACAAAAAGTCTGCATGGCGCGCAAAAAGTCGGTCGCGGATGTTTCACAGACTCAACGCACACGACGCACATCTTCGATCATTTTGTCGGCAGAGCTGTAGAGACGTAGACGCTATGGAAATCATGCAGAGATCGCGAAGTATTATTCTGTACATGAAGTACAGAAAAAGAAGAAGAAATAGAGAATTTTGGGTACATCCTATACTTTCGGAAAGATTACTGAAGGGACAGTTCCATACTAAACATTCAATTCTGAAACAACATCCGGCAATTTTTTTCAAATTTTATAAAATGTCTGTTCCTACATTTGATGAGTTGCTATTTCAAACAGGTCCAAACAGGAGCGGAATAAACATTACAGCACACTTCTTCCCACATTTTTCTTTTTAAATGTCTATCATGATATTCTGCCTTAGAAGTATCATAAATTGCTGGTCTGTTTTGTATTTCTTGAATTAACATAGTTACATCGACCTCTGGCGCCATGATAATAGATCGCGTGCGTTACGTCCACCCACCCCTAGCAAATGCAGATTGCCGACTAAATAGTGCGCCGTCTGCGTTAGCGTGCGTTGAAGCAAACGTTCAATTTTTTTCACACACTTTTTGTGCGGAGCGGCGCGCCGCGGCGCGGTGCGGTCTGCCCGGATTACACGGATTTTTTGTGCGCCGGACTTTTTGCGCGTCGTGTGCGTTACTGCATATAATTGCATAGGTTCTATTTTCACAGACTAAAAAGTGCGTCACGGATAGTCTGTCGTCTGCGCAGGGCCTAAAGGTGAATTTGTCACAATTATTTGTAACACATACTTATCGTCTTTGCTTCTAAACATGCTAAACTTAAAACTATTGTACTTATTTGCTAATTATAAGTTCAATAAATATTTAAGAATTTCATGGCCATAATTTTACCCATCTTATTTGGGACCAAAATAACCTCGGGCGTGTACTTATCCACTATGTTTTTTTTTTATAAAACCATGTATGTAATTTATAATTCTACATATATATACAGTAGTAATTAATCCAGCTATTGTGATTTCATCATGAAATATAACAAAAGTAAAACAAAACACACTAAATGTAAAGGACAATGTTGTGCGGAAACCTACACACCATTGCAATTTGTAAAAAAATCTAGAGTGAACATAGTCTGGTAACCCACTCTGAGCTAGCATGGTGGACTATTTGGTCCAATGTATAAATTTTATTTGAATTTTTAACATCAACATTGGGATTTGAAAACCTGATATTATTCATTAATAAACAACATACATATATTTCTAAGTATATTAAATGTCTAGCTGACAGACATTTCCCATTTTCAACTTAAAATTTGCTTTAACAAGGGTCCCGGCCATTTTTATTATTATAAGAATACACAAATCAACGCTTATACAATAAGAGATTGAATAGTAAGATTAGGTTTCCACATTAGTTCCTTGTTTACATCTAAACATAGAGTGTGGAGTGGTGGTAGGTCTCTCATATGTGAGAGGCCATCTGGGTGGGTACCACCGCAGTGTCTATTTCTCCCGTGAAACAACACTGCTTAAATGCACTGTTGTGTTTCGGATTGAAGGACATTGTAGCCAGAGCAACTACTGGACATATTGTTAGATTCAATATATGATTAGATACAATGTACTGATTTATTATGTAATTATTGTTATTATATTATTAACAACATGTATTGATTTGTGTTTTGTAAATTATATTGAGTAGTTTTAAAAGGATATATGTTAAATTGGTGTTATACTAAATGTAATAGATAATGTGGGTATTCAAAAACAAGACCCATTATTATTGAGATAGTTCGTTTTGATAAAGCAAATTGTGTTAGAGCCAGTGAAGAAGAAACATTAAAAGTGATTAATTTTGGAAGACAAGTGTTTTTTTGGAGTATCCCTTCATCTCAGAAGTGGGATTACTTGTGCAAACTCCACTTTAGCGACTTTTTCATCGGCTAAACCTACAAATTTTGGTGACGATACCTACAGTTGGTATGATGGAAAGCGGCCCGGAAATTTTAAGTAAGGCGGGAAACACTCATGAATCACGTGTGACCAAAAGAAAGCATCGTGAATGTAACTACGAAATGCCTAACGATGGTCACGGAAAGGAGAAAAGAAGGCGAAGCCGGCATAATTCTGGAAGCGAAGCAATAGTAAGGATGTCGTCAACAAGAAGTCCTGGTGATGTTCCTGAGCGGTGTGTTTCGGCACATCGGCAGAGTCGCAGAAGTTCGAGCAGATCAACCCAGCGTCGTGGAAACCGGCGGCGCGGGCGGAGCCATAGGCGATCGGGTAGCTCGACCCGGCCTCGCCGCCAGCGTCGGCGGAGCCGTTCGAGTTCGAGTGGTGGCACCCGGCGTCGCGGGCAGCGCCGGCGGTCTCGCGGGAGTTCGGGCAGCTCCACCCGGCGCCGTGCAACGCATCGGCGCCACCACACGCGTGACAGAAGTTCGCGGCGGCAGTCTCGTCGCAGCGATAAGCACGCAGGCAGTGTCACGAGAACGACGAGTCAACGATCCAGCTCACCGGTAAGACGTTCCAATAACTGTACTGACAACATGACTCATTTATTTTTGACCGAATTGATGAATACTTTAGTAAATAGTAATCGACATGAGGGTAATAAATTTCCAATGTTAGGAAATGTTATTCCGGACTTTGACCCTATGGCAAAAGGTCAGACTATTCAAATGTGGCTTAATAAAGTTGAAGAGTGTGCAAAATTATACAAATGGGGTGACGATCAGATTATACATTACGCATTGCCTAAATTGGTAGGTGTGGCGAAAACTTGGTACCAAACGTTACCTACTATGTCTTTTTCGTGGCTAGAATGGAAGGATAAGTTGATTGAATCATTTCCTTGTAGTGAGGATTACGCGGAAATGTTAACAGAAATGTTATCAAAACGAGTCAAATACAATGACTCATTAGAACTTTATTATTACGAAAAAATTAGTTTATTAAACCGCTGCGATATAAAGGGTACAAGAGCTGTAGACTGTTTATTATACGGTATCGAGGATCGATCTTTAAGGTTAGGTGCCAAGGCTTTGAACTGTCAAGAACCTGAACAGGTATTAAAATATTTCCAATCTACTAGGCAACAAATGCGTGAAACAGACAAACCCCGGTTTCATGATAAAAAAGTTAGTGCTTTGTCGAGTAGTTCAAACGCCAAACCGATTAACAATGACGCCAAGGGTAAAATTTCAAGCGGTCCAATAATTTGTTACAATTGTAATGAACCAGGTCACTTTAGTTTCAGATGTACAAAAAAAATATTGAAATGTAATATTTGTAACAGATTAGGCCATACAACTATAAATTGCACAAAACTACCCTCGGATAACAGAAAAGGAGATAAAAACAATGAAAAGGACATATTACGTGTAGATATCGAAAACGTTGTTTGTAATAACAATAAATATATCATGCAGGTGAAACTTAACGGTCATTCGATATTAGGATTTGTAGACCTAGGCAGTCAATGCACATTAATAAGACGTAGCGAGGCAAGAGATTTAGGGATTTCATGGTTTAATGATTCTAATCTACCCACTATGAGGGGTATAGGCAGTAATATTGTATTGCCAATAGGTTATGCCACCGTCAATATACAAATTCAGGATATTTCAGAAGAGGTCGACGCATTAATCGTGGAAGATAATATTATCAAGTATTCTATATTAATAGGACATAGTTTTACCGAGAAGCCGGGTATTGTAATTACAAAAACTTTTGATACTTTAATATTTACACGTGAAACACAAGATAGATTTTATCTCGCATCAATTTCAAATGTTTCTATACAACCTCAAGAGATGAGTCTTGTCAGAGTCACGTGTCCAATAGATTATTGTGGAACTGTATATGTGCGAGGGTCACTTCGCGGAATATCTGGTTATGAATATTATCTTCTGCCAGGTGAATATGAATTAGTGAGTGGACAGGGTTGTTTACTTATTTATAATGTATCTAATAACGTCATTGTTATAAAAGCTGGTTTCTTGATTACACGTGCTCTTAATTCGAATAGTTGTATGGATATTAATATTTTAAGTGCAGATGGTAAACAATTTTGCTCTGAACTGAATTTTAATCCTAACTTGACTAACGCCGAATTAATTCAATTAAAGGAGCTATTGCTTAGGTATAAAGAGTGTTTTTTCAACTAACTTAAAAGACTTAGGATTCACAAACATAATAAAGATGGAAATCGAATTAGCTGATAATAAGCCGGTTGTTTACCGGCCCTACAGGCTTTCATACTCAGAGCGACAATTGGTGCGGTCAATGGTCGAGGAAATGATTGAAGCTGATATTATTTGCGAATCTAATTCTCAGTACGCAAGTCCAATATTACTTGTGAAAAAGAAAACAGGCGAGAAGAGATTATGCGTAGATTACAGGGCATTAAATGCTAAAACAAGAAAAGAACATTATCCTCTACCATTGATTGACGACCAATTGGATATGATGGCAGGGAATTCTTGGTTCATCACTCTTGATTGTGCGTCTGGTTACTACCAAATACCTATAGCAGAGAATTCTCAAGACAAAACGGCATTTGTAACACCCGATGGCCAATACAAATTCAAGAGGATGCCATTCGGTTTGGCAAATGCGCCTTCTATTTTTCAAAGAGCCATGAACAAAATTTTGTCAAAATCTAAGGCCGATTTTGCGATAGTGTTTATGGATGACATACTTATACCTGCTAAATCCTTTGAGCAGGGACTTGAGCGTTTAGAAATAATATTAAAATTACTCTCTGAAGCAGGGCTTACATTAAAGCTTAAAAAGTGCAACTTCTTTTACAAAGAAATTGATTTCCTCGGATTTCGGGTTAGTGGTGATGGCATACGACCAGGATCCCATAAAATTCTAGCAGTATCTAATTTTCCGGTGCCCAGGAATGTCCACGATGTGAGACGATTCATAGGACTCGCTAGTTTCTTTAGACGATTTATTAAAGATTTCGCTTTAATTGCTCGCCCCCTTACTGACCTATTAAAATCAAATTTTGCATGGAAGTGGAACGACGAACATTCTGATGCATTTAATACTTTAAAACAGAAATTAGCTGAACGTCCTATTTTGGCCTTATATGATGTCACGCTGGAGACTGAGTTGCATACTGATGCTTCCATGCTGGGCATCGCTGGCATTCTGATGCAGAGACACAGTGATGATTTGCTTAGGCCCGTGGCGTATTACAGTCGAAAGACAAGCGAAGATGAACAAAAACTACATTCGTTCGAATTAGAAACATTGGCTGTCATAGCTTCACTGAAACGTTTTCGTGTTTATTTACTAGGATTAAAGTTTAAGATCGTTACTGACTGTAATGCGCTACGGACAACCTTGACAAAGCGAGACCTCATTCCGAGAATCTCTCGATGGTGGGTGCAGTTTCAGGAATTCGACTGTGAAATTGTGTATAGGGCTGGAACACGTATGTCACATGTGGACGCTCTCAGTCGGGCTCCTGTGACTGATCCGGTTGCGGGAGATGATGAGACGCCTTTTCTTGACGTTTTGAATATTGATGTGGGAGATTGGATTTCAACTGTCCAAAGCAATGACGAAGAAATTAACAGAATTCGAGATATTTTACGTGACAAAAATACAAGTACTATAGCAGATGTGTATAAAAATTACCAATTAAAGGGAAATAACGTGTTTCGAATTGTAGGTGATATACCAAAATGGGTTGTACCAAGGGCAGTAAGATGGCAGGTTCTGAGAATGAATCACGATGAGGTGGGTCATTTTGGGTATGAGAAAACGTTGAGCCGAATCCGCGAAACATTTTGGTTTCCTAAAATGAGACGCTTTGTCAAGAAATATGTGTCTGCATGTCTCGAATGCGCACATCATAAGACTCCCGGCGGCAGTAAGGAAGGTATGCTTCACCCCATACCGAAAGTAAACACTCCGTTTCATACGCTTCATGCTGACTATTTAGGCCCATTCATTCGTACAAAGAGAGGCAACACATATATTTTAGCTATTATTGACTCTTTTACAAAATTTATTATCATTAAAGCCGTAAGAGATTCTAAAAGTACAACCGCTATTAGAGTATTCAAAGAATGTTTTAGTATTTTTGGAACCCCATCGCGCTTAATTACTGATCAGGGGACTTGTTTTACAAGCGGGAAGTTTAAATCGTTTATAGCCAATGCAAATATTAAGCATATCCTTAATGCAGTTGCCACTCCAAGAGCAAATGGCCAAATAGAGCGATACAATAGGACCATACTTGATGCTTTGAGTACCAAGTGTCATGGTAAAGGTGATAATGTTTGGGACGAATATATCGGTGACATTCAATTAGGCATGAACACAACTATGAATAAAGCAACAGGCAAAAGCCCTTCCGAGTTATTATTCGGTTTTAAAGTGTTGAATTCTTCTGAAAATATGATGAACGAGATGTTACATGAAATCATTACTCGCGTTACTGATAGAGACTTAGAAGAAATAAGATCGTCAGCAAAAGCTAGGATTGACAAACAACAACAATATTCTAAAAGGCAGTTTGATAAACGAAGAAAAGATGTAACACCGTACAAGGTGGGGGATCTTGTAAGAATTGAACGAACGATTGTAGATAAAGAACATGTAGGTAAATCCAAAAAACTCATAGCAAAATTTCATGGCCCATATCGCATTACAAAAATTTTGGATAACGACAGATTTCTGATTATAGACACTCCTTTGAGTAGAAGAGGTAATAAGAAATATGAAAATATTGTATCTATAGACAAGATTCATCCTTGGCTTAGTTACAAAGACATGTCCAGTGACGATAGCGAAAAAGAGAATAGTAGTGATGAGATATGTGATGAGACATAAGAAAAATATATATATATATATATATAAAACTAAATAAGTTAATGTATGATCTGTTGAGTATAAATTGTGATATTTGATTAGACTAGCAAATGTAAAGAAACCTTGATATGATTAGGAATTTGACTAGATATGATTATGACTGGTCAGTGCAGATAGCGAATGGTGCCAAGTAATTGACATCGCACAGATGACCACCCACTACACTACACATCTACATCGGTCAGTGCAGATAGCGAATGGTGCCAAGTAATTGGTATCGCACCGATGACCACCCACAACACTACACATCTACATCGGTCAGTGCAGATAGCGAATGGTGCCAAGTAATTGGCATCGCACAGATGACCACCCACAACCCTACACATCCACATCGGTCAGTGCAGATAGCGAATGGTGCCAAGTAATTGGCATCGCACAGATGACCACCCACAACCCTACACATCCACATCGGTCAGTGCAGATAGCGAATGGTGCCAAGTAATTGGCATCGCACAGATGACCACCCACAACCCTACACATCCACATCGGTCAGTGCAGATAGCGAATGGTGCCAAGTAATTGGCATCGCACAGATGACCATCGCATTTACACTACAGTGCAGACAGTGACCTTGTTGGAATACGAAAAAGATTCGATGAATATGATTATAAATATTATATACATTTTATTATTCTTATTGTTTTGTTGTTTTCTAATATACAGAGTGAGAGGACTCACTCTAAAAGGATGGCCGAGCTGTTAGATTCAATATATGATTAGATACAATGTACTGATTTATTATGTAATTATTGTTATTATATTATTAACAACATGTATTGATTTGTGTTTTGTAAATTATATTGAGTAGTTTTAAAAGGATATATGTTAAATTGGTGTTATACTAAATGTAATAGATAATGTGGGTATTCAAAAACAAGACCCATTATTATTGAGATAGTTCGTTTTGATAAAGCAAATTGTGTTAGAGCCAGTGAAGAAGAAACATTAAAAGTGATTAATTTTGGAAGACAAGTGTTTTTTTGGAGTATCCCTTCAATATTGAGACTTAACATCTTATGTCTCAGGATGGCGAGCGCAGTGGAATGTTGCTGCTGTTCATGAGCGGTCGTATCGCTTACCATCAGGCGAACGGCTTGCTCGTCTCGCCATTCAATGAAATAAAAAAAAAAAAAAAACATTTTTACTGCGGTCCCCCACTAGGCATGCTTGGATCAGATTAAACTTAATGAGATGTTAAATAGCTGATTAGTGATTTTTGAAATCTATGAATAACATTGACACAGCTTATACTAACAGAATTTGAAAACTGTGTTAAGTAATGAAGAAATGTGTTAGACAAAGGGACTTCATAGTAAAATAAGATAAGAATAATTAATCTATTATTAATCTATTTTATCAATACTATGTATTACATTGTCTCATACTGCTGTTTATATGTATTACTTATGGCTAGATAATAATATGCTGTTCACTTATTATTACATACTATGTTGCTGTAATTTAAGATGATTATGCATTATGAAATCACATATTGACGCAGGAAAGCAATTTTGTCGTATCTCGAAACAAGCAATTTTACACTAAGAACAAAAAAATAATATTTAAGAAATGAATAACCTCTAAACTAGAAAACTTTTTTACCATTATTTACCATTTCATTAATAATAACATTTTAAAATAAAACCTTACATTTTTACAAGTAAATTCAATGTAGTATGTTTTTTATGAATTAAATAATATACAAAACGCACATACGCATTTTTCGAGATACGACAAAATCGCTTTCCTGCGTTAATATAGACTAAGAACCCGTGGCCGCCAGACCTTCCTAATTTTATAAAAGCTGAAAGTTTGCGTATGGCTTTAACACAGGCATCACACAATCAGCTATTATGAAGTTCTGATTGTGGTTGCTTTCTAAAGTAATTATAATATTTTATTAATTGGTTTCTAAAGTAATTATAATACCTACCCCCAAATACTGGATTGCTACTCAGCCACCGGACTCATTTGATATGACGTTATTTTGAGGTTTCGTTAAATTTCGAAACGGAATACTGGATAGCCATTTAGCTCATAAATCGGTCTACTCAGCAAACATCCAGCTAAATTTCCACAGATTAACGAAAAGTTTGTTTTCAGTTACAATTTTTATTGTATAAATATAAACGTTCCATTTGACGCAATATTCTTCATACATGATTTCTCAAAATTGGAAATTTAACCCTTTATATTTAATATGAGGAGTCATTGTAACGTTTTTACTTTTGTTACGATTATGTTTAAAGCTATATTATATATTGCCATGTTATTATTTTAAAAATCTGTTAATAAAATCATGTGGGTGAAAAAACTTATGTCCCTAATCCCTTTACCCGAAGCGAGTTTATTAAAAATATTATGATGTTTGTTTATTTTATTTATTGTCATGTTGTAATTGCACTCGGTTTGAAAGTTAGTTTTTGGAATATCTTTTCAATAAATAGGTATATAAAATACCAAACAACGGCTGCAGAACCACCTAAGTACCAAATGGAGAAGACTATGTAAATAAATACGATATGAGAAAGAAGCTGTGCTGGATATTATAAACAGGTAAGTATACACGTATTCCTCTAAGTTTTAACGAATTTATATGATAATTAACTATTTAATATATAATATGAATCGATTATTCACACATTTTAAATCATCATCATCATCTACAGCCTGTAGGATCCCACTGCTGGGTACCTATAGGCTTCTCTCATATTATGCCTCCTATATATTATCTCCTCCTCATATAGTAGTATTATGTAATAAATATGGAAAATAAAGTATGGTACAATGTGTATAACTATAAATAATCCTTTGTTTCAGGAGCTGGAGTGGAGTACATAAATATTCAATGTGTACCTATATAATAAGACCGTCCAAGAAATATGGCTCATATATATAGTGCCATGTATATCAGCTATAGACTAAATAAGTAAGCTCAACAAATATATATGAAAAATAAAAAGAGATATATAAAATTATGACATACTTTAACTTAAACACTTTTGCAGGTAACGCTATAGAAATCATGCATACAACAAATCATTTGGACAATACACACCCTTTTGAAATGAGTATGTAATATAAAAATATACAAAAAAGAATGAGACAAATTGTGTGAAGGAAGAAATATTTGCATCAGAAAACAGTGTTTTAAATCAAAGTTGAAGAATGTTATGAATTTTAATTAATATGTAATACATAAAATAAATTGTTTATTTCACCTATTTTCATTGTTAAAAAATGTCATATTTCTATTGTACATTTTTAATAGTACATTTATTAATTTAGTTTTAAATTAATGTTAAAATAATTGTTATTATTTTGTGTTTATAAAGGAATATAGATATAAATGTAAGACAGATCTAAAGAAATGTAGATAATTAAAAAAATATAATATGTACTAATGATGTTATTAAAATAAATATACTACAATAAAACATAACTCATTTTTATTTGTATTCATTCCATGGTAATTCAATAAAATGCACTGTACGGTTTAAAATATGTATTTTATTATATTATTCCTTGTTGCAACATTTTCATTGGTTATACTATGTGGAGCTGGTGGAAATGATTCAAAAAGATCAATCTCCAATATATGATCATTCTGGGAACATGCTATATTATGTAACACAGCACATGCCTCTATAATAGTAAGCTAATTTTCAAAAACTTATAGCCCAACTTGCAGACAAGAAGATCTTTGTTGTAAAAGTTTGTTTGTGTTTTAGTATGGTCTTGATTGTAAGCTTCTTCAGTCTCCCCTTTCCAGAAATGCACATAAAGGAGAATCATTGAAATTTTTACTATCATGCACCGCGCCTGGCCATCGGCCTATAATGTTTCTTATCCTCAAGTTAGGGTCGCAGACTGCTTGCACATTTATAGAAAAATGGCCTTTACTGTTTCTAAATGTTTCTGCTTGTGGTCATCCTAAAAACAAGATAATAAAAATTAGAGCTCTAGCAAATATTCTTATTTCAAACTACAAGTAATTTTATGTAAATTGAAAAAATATATTCATAAAATTGAATTCTTTATAGGAAACTACTATTGTAGTTGAACATTGTTCCAGTATATACTGAATAGCTACAATCAGTACAAATCATTGTATGATTAATTATATTATATTATATATTTAGCCCTACAACTATTTAGAGAGCTTGGTTATATGGGGTACAGTGGGCTGGGGAAGAGCCAATTACCTGCTAAATGTTTTGATTCCAACAAGCATATATATATATAAATTATTGTGTAGAAATCATTTAGAGTGTGCCTTTATACTGTGCATAATATATTATTCTATTCTATGATTAATAATATATTATGTACAGTAAAAAGGGATACTCTAAATGATTACTACATAATATAAAATACGCTAGGCATTTTAGAAGCACATTTAGTTAAAATAGGATAAGAAAACATATATTTGTGTACATGTAAAAGCTTAATAGTTATGTATACTTTATTATAAGTAGAAATTACCTGGAGATTTGATCCTTATATGTATGAAATTTATAACTTCAATCACTCCTGCGATCGCATAGACATCATTCGCAATATGGCATTGTTGTTGTTAGTTGGGAATTTTCATGCCACGATTTTGTAGTTTAACTAACTCTGCTGCAACTTTGTGTTGTACAGTCGGCTGTTCCACATGAAATACATCTCCAATAATCTTCTGGTAACTGCCTGTCGTAGAATATCATAAAGCAAGTAACAGTTGGTCGCAAGTTTTTATCAATCGACTTCTATTTGTAGTGGGTTCTATTTTGTCTCCAGCTAGCAAGGAACACAGATGCAGAACAGTTTCTTTCTTCAGGCGGAACCTCACTTTGTTTGAATGTTTTCTTCTTTGTATTTGTCAAAAGCATTGATTTTTTTCTTGATTGACTCGCCTTGATGAAGCTATATCGTCATCAGACAGCGATGAAACCGACGCGAGAGTCATTTTAGTAAATTTTATGTAGAATTTAATAGTTAAGAGTGGTCGCAGGCGGCCTTAAGACGACGGCTGCTTAAAACTAGAAATTCTTAAAAATTTGACTGTTTGACAGCTGTCAAACTCTTAAGTTGCTTTCGAGAATACGAATCGGATGATTAATGCCCCATTAAATATTTAATTCTTAAGTGGTTTAATCGAAGTTATATTTAACTGGAATCAATTTAACAGGTCATTAGAGCTAGTTAACAGGAGTTAAAAGTTAATTGGCTTTCCAGTATTTGGGCACTAGTTACATTTTATAAAGGCTAAACAGTAATTGCATTATAATTGGATAAATGAACTATAATAACAATGATTATTAAAGTTATAAAAAACTTTCACTTTGCACTGAAATAAATGTATATTTAACTAGCGGCCCGGCCCAGCTTCACCCGGGTGCATATAGATTTCTCTAGAATAATATGCATGTATTATACACATAATCCTTCCTCTTGAATCACTCTATCTATTAAAAAAAAACGCATCAAAACCCGTTGCGTAGTTTTAAAGATTTAAGCATACAAAGGGACATAGGGGCAGAGAAAGCGACTTTGTTTTATACTATGTAGTGATGTGTGTATGTAAAAGTATGTTAAGCGAGTGCGTTCACTGTCTTGTATGACAAATAAATATGTATTTCTTCTGTTATTCTAAGTGTAAACTTTGTTCTAGGTCGTATAATATCCAATCTACCTCGTATCTCAGCGTACAGTACAGTTGCTGAGAGCAAAGTGAAACCTAAGACTGCTATAGTGATGCTCAATATGGGAGGCCCAGAGACCACTGATCAGGTGAGATATGATAGATATGTATAAACTAATATTTTTATTTATAAAATAAATTAGTTATGTAAAATCATTCATAAATCCACTAGTCATCTTCATATGGCGTCAAATACGCCTGTGTTTTAGGAACCAAGCATAATACTATTTAATTGAGGGAGGTCTAGTAAGATATCTGTACTTTTTTTTTCATTTGTAATATATTTAAGTGTTTATCCTTTTTGTGCAGTTAAGAATAAAATAAATAAATAAATATCACATGTATCATTTTTCGACATATAATTTTGATTAAAATGCTACATAATATAAGTATTTTTCGTATGATCACACGATTCTTTGACTGTTGGGTGTTATTATATTTGTTATATAGATTTATTTATATGTACTAAAAAGACACGTGATGTTCGATAGGGGGGGGGGGTGTCTTAAATCTCACCACATATCACTAAAGGGGAGAGAAAGTTAAAAAATGCTAAATAAAAGAGTTGCAAAATGTGCCTTTTATAGGTTGGTGACTACCTCCTTAGGATAATGACGGACAGAGATATGATACAACTACCAGTTCAGAGTAAACTAGGTCCCTGGATAGCTATGAGAAGGACTGAGGAAGTCAAGAAGAAGTACATGGAGATTGGAGGTGGATCGCCCATTCTCAAATGGACGAATACTCAAGGTAGGTTGTCGGTTTGGGATAGTGCCATCTAGCGGTGAATAGTGGTACTAGTTTTTGAAAATGTTGCAGGGTATTGAAAAGTTATGTACTAGGTTATATTTAAATTAAAGCATGAGCAGTTTGAATGTAACGTAACTCAAAAGTAATGGCTTAATCGTTTAGCAATTGAATGGACAAATGTAATCTATAACCATAAAAGTAAACTTTAAATTTTGTAGTATGAAAGCATATTTTAATAATAATTTTAAATAAGAAACATTTAAAGTAATATAAAACTGGGAAAATTATAAACTCAATAAAAAAAATTTAAAAAGAATTTTGTTTCGTTAGCATTTTTCGTGTTTGTAAACTTTATCATTTCTTGACGACTTTTCTTACTCTTTACACTATATAATATATAATAATATAGTTGAATAAATTATACAAAATACTTAATTTACTAAACCTTAAACTCCTTTAAAAAAAAAACATGAAATCGAAATAGTACAGCCACTCACCGCTAGATGGCGCTATTACAAATCGTCACGATTGCCCGCAGGCTCGCTCCTCACGCAGGCGTTGGATCAAATGCTACCGGAATCAGCGCCACACAAACACTACGTGGCGTTCAGATACGTGCCTCCATTCACTGATGAGACTTTTGAGCAGTTAGAAAAGTGAGTTGTGCTTTTTTTTTCTTTTTTTTTTTCAAATTGAAGGTCATTGTAGCTAGAGTAACTACTGGACATATTGAGATGTAGCAGTTGGAGAAGTGAGATATATATTTTTTTCAAATTGAAGGACATTGGCAGTGTAACTACTGGAAATATTGAGATGTAAAAGCTTATGTGTCAGGATGGCGAGCGCAGTGGAAAGCCACGCATCGCTTTGTAAATCAAGGTGTTGTTTGGTTTTGGTACCGTTTATAAGCGGTCGTATCGCTTACCATCAGGTGAACGGCATGCTCGTCTCTCCATTCAAGGCAATAAAAGAAAACTCTCAATATGTCCAGTACTTACTCTGGCTGGAATATCCTTCACACCGAAACACAACAGTGCATTTAAACTGCTGTTTGACGGGAGAAATAGACATTGCGGTGGTACCTACCCAGACAGCTTCTCACATATGAGAGACTTACCACCAGTAAACTACCTTTCTTTGCCATGTGTTTCCTGCTATTTTATGGGTTGATATAGTGACTTAAATATGACTGACTCAAATATCTTCCCAATATTAACATGTATTGATGAACTTAATGTTACAGAGATGGTGTAGAACGCGCAGTGATATTCTCGCAGTACCCTCAATATAGTTGTGCCACAACTGGATCCAGTTTGAATGCTATTGCTGACTTCTATAAAAACAGGTGGGTAGACATTGAAATTTCCGGTATGCTGGCTCATGACAAGTAATTTAATTATTAAAGTAAAATGCCAAATGAAATTCATAGTATCGGTGAAAATATATACCGGGTATATCAAGACTGCAACCGAAAACGAAGCCGGGTGGTAGTTGTAGTGACTACAAACACAATGCAAATAAAAATTTCGCAAAGAAACGCGACAATTGTATTTTATTATTTTTTAAATATTATTAAGTTTGGGTGGTATATCCATAGTTTTTGTTAAAATAATAATTTAAAGCCTTGCGTACCATAGCGTCTCTAAAAATAAAAGCGTGTACACTATTATTTAAGAAAAAAAACTATGTATTTACCACCCTAATAAGACGATAGAAAGAAATAACAAAAAAAATCGTCACAATTCTGAAGTCATTAAAACTACCACCCGGCTTCGTTTTCGGTAGCAGTCTTGATATACCCTGTATATACTGCTAAAAATTAATTACAGCATTTTGTATAGTTAATCCTTAAATGTTTACCTGTTTCATCCGAAAGATTTTTATAAAATGAAGTAATTATCATCATTACATTTTGTTTATAGAGCCGATGGGAAAAACCATTTTTATTGTACTTCACGTTAATTTCTCCAAGAACTCCGGGCTTAGGTCGCAATTATGTATACCGGGTATCTCAAGACTGCTAACGAAAACGAAGCCGGGTGGTACTTTTAGTGATTACAAACACAATGCAACTAAAAATTTCGCAAAGAAACGCGACAATTATTATTTATAATTTTTTAAATATCGTAATTTTTGAGTTACAACTCATATCCATCATCATCCGTAGTTTTTGCTAAAATAATAATTTAAACTTTTTTATATCTTAGATTATTTATAAATAAAAGGATATACACTATTATTTTAGGAAAAAACGTATTTACCACCCAAATATGGTCATAGGAAAAAATTACCAAAAAAAAAAAATTGTCACGTTTTTTTTGTAACTTTTTCTATTGCATTGTGTCTGAAGTCGCTTAAACTACCACCCGGCTTCGTTTTCGGTAGCAGTCTTGATATACCCTGTATATTTATTGCAAAAAATATTTTTCCCTATACAACAAAGTAGGTTTCACAATCTTAGCACGGTTACTAAGTTTCGTAGTAAAATAGGCATTCTCTTTTGGTCTAATCATTATTTTTAAACTACTTTGTATCTACAGCATTTCTCTACAGCACAGTAATTTGAAAACTAAACTTACAAGAAATTATATAAATTATGATTGTAATTGTGAAATATTCTTTGCCTACTTACTACAAAAATAAGTACAATCTTGTGTTTGTATTTTACTCTGTGTTAAATAACTCTTCACTACATAGTATAAAACAAAGTCGCTTTCTCTGTCCCTATGTCCCTTTGTATGCTTAAATCTTTAAAACTACGCAACCGATGTTGATGCGGTTTTTGTAATAGATAGAGTGATTTAAGAGGAAGGTTTATATGTATAATACCTACATATTATTGTGCAGAAATATATTTGCATCCGGACGAAGCTGGGCCGGGCCGCTAGTTAACGCTATATTAAATATAATTTACTATTCCATGGAAGATGCTAATGTCTAAAGTACATGCTAATGTGTATATTTTGTTATGTAGCTGTAAATTTACATATTAATTAGTTTTTGTAAAATATTTTTGTTGATGATAAAAATAAATAAATATTTCTACCAACAGACAACTGCCAAAGAACATAAAATTCAGTTTAATAGAGAGATGGGCGTCTCACCCCCTACTAGCTAGTGTGTTTGCATCCAGAATCAAGGAAAAATTGGCACTGTTCGACCCTAAAATAAGGGATGAAGTCGTCATATTGTTTACAGCTCATAGTTTACCATTGAAGGTATGTATGTTTATTTAATAATATTGTTTTACATATATTTGTTTTTTTTCTTTTTGCTATTTTTACAAGAACATGTTTTGGGTATTTTTTGTTGGTGTGCTAAAAGTATTTAAAAAAGAATAACAAAAAAAACGGTGAATTTTTGGATTACATTAAATAAACTGCCTTTGTCTCCTTTTTTAAATTCATTCCATGTTTGAAGAACATTGCCGTTGAGCAATAAGACCGCCATTTGTATTTAAATTAATGAATGTGTACAGTGTTTTTGTTAATACAGAGTACGGTAAAGATTTATTTAAGTAATCAATAAATCTTTTTTTTGTAATTCGCTATCAAGGCACATTTTTTTTAAACAAAGCTGTAAAAGCTACATCTATTTTGACAGCCTCCGTGGCGCAGTTGGTTAGACGCCGCCTGTGAAACGAGAGGCCGCGGGTTCGATCCCCGCACCGAGAGAAATGTTTGTGCGGCCCACAAATATTTCTTCCGGGTCTGGGTGTTTGTGAGACCGAAAAGTCTCTCGTAGTTCCTGATACCCACGACACAAGACTCGATCTTAGTGTGGGGTCAGGACTATGTATGTGACTGTTGGGTGTTATTATTATTATTATTATTATTTAATTCTAGTTGTTTTAACTTCTCGGTACAAACCGGTGTAAGTCAACAGTCACGGGCCTAAGCCAAATGATTGTTGTTAAGGTTCGACACTAGGTTATGAATAGGTTCGGGGGATGACTCTGATTGCAAAAATTTTCTTACTATTCTACATGTGTTCAAGATAACTGATTTCTGCATTTGAATATAGGTTTGTGGTGGCAAATCTAGTAAGCCTAAAGACTGGGACAACTGTTTGGGAATTACTGCCGTGGTGGAGATTACTACTGGGACTATGGACACCTTTTTCAACTGCCACATGCGAGCGATTTCGTCTTTTAGATCTATGTATTTTGTGAGTTTTTCGGATATGGTATTTTGCAAATTGTGCGTGTTGGGTATGGCAACGTCTATTATGGTAGCAGTTTTATTTACTTTGTCAATTAACGTAATGTCAGGTCTATTGAAATGTACTGTTTTATCGGTTAGGATAGCTCGGTCATAATAAAGCTTATGACAGGCGTTTTCTAAGACTGTTTCTGGGGTATATTTATAATATGGTATTGGTTTTTTTGGTGGTACTAATAATTTATATTTTGTAGCAAGTTTCTGGTGTATTATATTGGCAATTTGATCGTGTCTATATTTATAGTCAGTTTGGGCTATTGTTTTACATGCGCCTGTAATATGTTGTATGGTTTCTGAGCTACTATTGCATTTTCTACATAAGTCTGGCTGGTTAGCTATTTTCATTATATGTTTTCTATAATTTCGTGTTTCAATGATTTGGTCTTGGATGGCTACCATGAACCCCTCGGTCTCCGGAAAGAGTTCACCTCGTCTGAGCCATTCGTTCGATGCCTTTTTATCGACGTTTGACTGACTCAGATCGTGGTAATGTCTCCCATGTAGAGACTTCAGGGCCCATTGAGTTAAAAGTGTGTGTTTGTCTGTTTGTATTTCGTTATTTTGCTGGTTATGATCATGGAGATTAAGTGGAGTAAGTTTTTTGTCCTGCATATTAATCGCATGGTGAAGTGCAGATGTCTCGGCTTTACTATGAAAGTAGCAGCGCAATGTTGTTATTTGACGACTGTGTAGGTTTTTGATATTTATTATTCCTCTTCCTCCTTCTGTTCTTGGTAAATACTGTCTCTGTATACATGCTCTGGGGTGATGTTTTCTATATTTCGACATGGAGGTATTTATTGTTCTCTGTAGATTTAGTAATTCTTTCTTGGTCCAGTTGATAATTCCAAATGAATATGTAAGAACCGGGATGGCGTATGTATTAATGGCTTTAACTGTGTTTTTAGAATTAAGCTGGGTTTTTAGAATGGCATTTAATCTGTGTTTGAAGTTTTGTGTAATCCTGACTTTTATATCTCTGTGGTGAATTAACTTAGACTGCTGGTACCCGAGGTATTTATAGCCTTCCCCATCGTAAAGTGGGTCAACTGTACCACCATTTTGTAAATTATATTGGTAAGGATGGTTTTGTCCTGCTTTGATGCAGTTTGTCTTGCATTTGTCTATTCCGAATTCCATAGAAATATCTCGTGAAAATGTCTCTGTAATGTTTACTAAATAATCTAATTCTGTTTGAGAGGAACCGTAAATTTTGATGTCATCCATATACAACAGATGATTTAGATTGAAATTTACTATTGTGTCAGTTTCATTCTGGCCATGTTCTAGGGAATAACCCATGCAGGTAGCATTTAACATATTTGATAAAGGGTTCAAAGCAAGACAAAACCACAAAGGACTAAGCGTGTCTCCCTGAAAAATACCACGCTTAATGTTAATGGGCTCCGTCTCCAGAGTGGTCTTTGAATCTATCTGTATGTGCAGGTTTGTGGTCCATTTAGTCATAGCCTTACTTAAAAATGAGCAAATGTCGGGATGAATCCTATATATATGTAATATTCTAATGAGCCATGTATGCGGTACTGAATCATATGCTTTTCTGTAATCAATATACATACTATATAAATCCCTCTTTTTCTGTTGGACCTGTTTTAAAATTACTGAGTCTATAGTGAGCTGTTCTTTACACCCCTGGCTGAACTTTCTACATCCCTTCTGTTGTTCTGTGAGAATACTATTGGTTTCGATGTGTTCGTAAATAAGCTGTGATATACACGCTGTTAAAATTTTATAAATCGTTTGCAGGCAAGTAATGGGTCGGTATTTACTAGGATTATTTAATTGATTCGGGTCTTTAGGCAGCATATAGGTAATTCCAGAAGTTATATAGTACGGCATAGCGTCAGGGTTTTTAATAAAATTATTGATATGGTTGTATAATAAAGGGTGGACATGGGTAAACTTCTTGTACCAGAAGTTATGAATTTTGTCAGATCCAGGGGCTTTCCAATTATGTGTAGATTGCAATACTTTATGAAAAACTTCAGTAGGGATGTAATTATATTCCATGGGTTCCCTATTTAGATAATTACTTTCCTCAGATTTAATCCATTCTGCTTCATTATTATAATTAGCCGACTTTCCCCATATATTACCCCAAAACTGTCGAAATTCACGAGTATCTATTGTTGTCCTTAGTGTATTATCACTGTGACCTGCTGAATTAGTGGTATTTTTACTTAAATTGCTATAAAACTTTTTTTCGCTATTATTAAACTGGTTATTTTGTGTTTTTCTGAGTGTACACGCTGTGTACCTTCTGAGGCGGCTACTTGCTACTGTAAGTTTCTGTTTAAGTGTATCTAGATATTCGTCTAAATTTTTATTCGGTTCTTCGTGTACTGTGTGTGTTTTATATTTGTTTACTATTTTATTTACATGTTTAATAATTTTTTTGCTTCTAGTGCCTGTTTTATACTCCGTTAATCTACCTATTTGAGCTCTTAAATCTTCTATTTTTCTCTCCAATCTCTTTTGCCACGAAGGTTTTGATATGGGTTGCCGCTGTATATCCGAAGGAGGAATATTTAATCTAGTTCCATTACTTTTAGCAGTGGTCCATGCTGCACAATAGATTACTGCTTGGAGTGTATTAAAATCTGTCTCAGCATTGACATAATCAGGGATTATAGTATTATCTATGTAGTTAATTAGAAGGTTTAATTTTTTTGAGCTTTTTTGTTTAGGTATGTACGCACGTTTTTCTGGGTTAATATTACGATAAAAGTTAAAAGCCTCCCTAAATGCAGATTCTACTTCTTTGGTTTCAATTGATGTACCTGGTATTAAAGTGTTATCTTCTATTTCAGCCAGCATTATTAAGGTGTCTGTATTTGTTTCTCCATCTAAAGCATGTAGCGTGTTATTTTCCATAATATTATGTTCTTGGTTAGCGTCTGAGTTGTGGTTATTTTCTAGAGCTATTCGTAGTTCACTGGCAACTTCTTGTTTAACAATGTGCAGTCTGTCCGGTTTAATTAAACTATTGGCTATTATAACCCTTTTTTGGTCTGCAATTCTTTGCTCACTCAAATGAGAGAGTTCAGGAAATATGTTCATAAATTGTTGGTGTAATGGTTTTCTATATGCGGTTTTATTCGTTTCCAGCTCTGTAATTTTATAATATAACTTTATAATGGTTTCATTATGATTGGTTGTCCATTTCATTCTTTTTCCGGTTATTACTTGTGAAGGGGCGCTAGGTTGGTGTTGATTTAAATATTTTTTTACTTCTGATTTGATTTCATTTACTTTGTCGCTAGGCAGCAGGTTATTCCGTATTATCGCTCTACGTTGGTCACCAATTCTTTGTTTACTTACTTGTATACTGGGGAAGTGTTCTTTAAATTTTTGATGTAATAAGGGTAAATACGATTTAGTGTCTGTATCTAATTTAGTTAATATATAGTAGTTACGCAGGATACAGATATTCATGTCTGAAGTCCATTTTATACGCGTGCGTTTAGCCTGAACGGGTACAGTGTTATCGACATAATGTGTCGATTGTACAACGTCGTCGGCTTCTATTTCAAGTGGTAAAGGAGAGACTGAAGATGAGGATAAACCATCTGACTGATAGTTTAGGTAAGAGGGAGGGGAAGAGGGTAAAGACGAGAACAGAGATTTGGGGGAAGATGATAAAGATAGCAAATCGGCTGTCGCATTATATTCGGGTGACCCGGTAGGAGCCCGCCTGCTCAACTCACTACCGCTGACGGTTCGCATGCTGTGGCACTCAGCGTCAGCTCCAAGTGCGCCCCGGCGATCGCCCCCGGGAAGCGGTCCTATACGTTTACTTCTTGATCGAGTCTCCATATTGAATGGGTATCCAGAGCCATGTTAGCCGTGCCAGTAATTATTTTCACGTATCCGCCCCCCACGTGAGTCAGGTGTTCAACTCGGACGTATGGTTGGGATTTAGGGGGCTTATTATTATTATTATTATTATTATTATTTAATGCTACAATTTTTTTTTTAAATATAGTGATATGAAATTCAAAAAAAATATATTATATTATTTGCATTTTCACCCCAAATATAAGAAACACTCGTTTTGTTTACAGAAATCATTTTTTTTGTTTTTTTTTTACTTTTTTTTCCTTTTTTTAGGCGGTGTCTCGAGGCGACACATATCCGCATGAAGTTGCAGCGACAGTTGCGGCAACTGTTGCCCAGTTGGGCGTGCCTAACCCACACCGATTGGTCTGGCAGTCCAAAGTAGGCCCGTTGCCTTGGCTACAACCTTACACCGATGATGCTATCAAGGTAAATAGTTAATTCTTGAAGTATATAAAAGTAGGATATGAACATTGAGGTATTATACTAGAGCGGACATCGGGAACAAAATCTCTGCGCATTGTGCGTGCACACGGGTACACATTGAAGTGAGAGGGAAGATAATGTTACTGCGTAGGCGTGACAAAGACAGAAATAGAAGGTACCCTTCATTTTGTTATAAACAACTGGTGGTAGGTCTCTCATATGTGAGAGGCCATCTGGGTAGGTACCACCGCAATGTCTATTTCTCCCGTGAAACAACACTGCTTAAATGCACTGTTGTGTTTCGGATTGAAGGACATTGTAGCCAGAGCAACTATTGGACATATTGAGACTTAACATCTTATCAGGATTGCGAGCGCAGTGGAATGTTGCTACTGTTTATGGGCGGTCGTATTGCTTACCATCAGGCGAACGGCTTGCTCGTATCGACATTCACTGCAATAAAAAAAAAACATTTTGTTTGCAGTGTCCCCTCTAGTATATTATCTCAATGGATATGAAAAAGATTTTTCATTGTATGAAGATTTTATACAAAAAAAATGATGAGGTCGACCTGATATTCAAATCCTGGACCTCACGGTTCCAACTCTAAAAATGCTGCCACCGTACCATTATGACATAGATATTATTACTTTTGAACAGTGTTTTTCAATTTGCCGTACTTAAGGGGTTGTCATTCTTGTAACATTTCTTTATAATAAACTAGCGGCCCGGCCCAGCTTCGTCCGGGTACAAATAGATTTCTGTACAATAATATGTACGTATTATACATATAAACCTTCCTCTTGAATCACTCTATCTATTAAAAAAAACCGCATCAAAATCCGTTGCGTAGTTTTAAAGATTTAAGCATACAAAAGAACATAGGGACAGAGAAAGCGACTTTGTTTTATACTATGTAATGATATAGATATTGCGCATATATTTATAAACAATATACTTAATAATATACTTAATACTAGGTACCAAAATTGAGAAAATCATAAAAATTGTTTTCTAAATAACTAACTTTTTGTCCGTCTATGGTCCAAGAAGGTCTCCAGATGTTTTGAATCAGAAGGAGGGTTACGAAAATTAGATAAATAATAGTAAAAATATTTTTTCTAATTAAGTTTATGTTAATGCGCTAAAAAAAATCGTTTAAAACTTTTACTGACAACTTAAAAAGTCATTACACAATTTATTGTGTTGTAAAAGCTTGTAGATAGTATATAATGTAGACATATTTGTTCGTTTCACAATTATGTTATCTATTATGCATATACATATAAATATTTTTTTTCAGTCATACGCGAAGAAAGGTGTAAAGAATCTTATTCTAGTGCCGATAGCATTTGTGAACGAACACATTGAGACATTGCATGAGTTGGACATTGAATACTGCGATGAAGTAGCTAAGGAGGTAAGAAATATTATTTATTTACAAATATACAAACAATGTTATATTTTAAAGTATACAATAGTATATAATATAGACAGTAAAATATAAAAAGTGCAATTGAGGGGATTTTTGCACCAGCCATTCATAATCTATGATCTTGAAACTATGCATTTTTGGGGCACATAACAATCTTTTATCCCTTTTTTACAAATAAATAAAATAAATCTATCAAATTGGGGAGTATTTGTGATTTACAGGGGCAAACGGAAGGGCACGAAAGCTGATTTTAAAAATAAAATATAAAAATCGTAACTTATGTGTTACTCAAAAATAACAAAATAACAAACGTAATACGTTGGGAATTAGACGTATAATATTTTCATTTTAAAATACATTTTATCTCATTCGCATAATAACATCAATTAAATTGACAATTTCATCTTTTGAAATCTTTGAATGGAGAATGCCATTTTTACTATGAAATCAGTGCGAAGAATTGTGTCCCTCGATGTAACCTACTTTATTGTTTCTAGAAAAATATATATTTTCCTTAAATACAGGGTATATCAAGACTGCTACCGAAAACGAAGCCGGGTGGTAGTTTAAGCGACTTCAGACACAATGCAACAGAAAAAGTTGCAAAAAAAAGCGACAATTTTTTTTTTGTTATTTTTTTCCTAAGATCATATTTGGGTGGTAAATACATTTTTTCCTAAAATAATAGTGTATACCCTTTTATTTATAAATAATCTAAGGTATAAAAGTGTTTAAATTATTATTTTAGCAAAAACTATGGATTTACCACCCAAAAATGACGATATTTAAAAAATCATAAAAAATAATTGTCGTGTTTCTTTGCGAAATTTTTGGTTGCATTGTGTTTGTAGTCACTAAAACTACCACCCGGCTTCGTTTTCGGTAGCAGTCTTGAGATACCCGGTATAAACATTTTGCGATCCAAGCCCGGGGTTCTTGTAATTAATTTCAAGTTTAATAAAAATATATTTATTGTCTTCGGGCTCTGTGAACAAATTGTGATGATAATTACTTTGTATTGTATCAGCCCATATACGTCCCACTGCAGGGCACGGGCCTCCTCTAAAATCGAGAGTACGATTGAGAGTGGTTAGTACAGTCCACCACGCTGGCCCAGTGCGGGTTGGCGGACTTACATACCATAGAAATAATAACTAAAACTTTTAATATTTCAGGTTGGTATAACACAAATAGAGAGAGCGGCGGCGCCCAACGATCACACCACATTCATCGCGGCCTTAGCAGATGTGGTCGCAAACCATCTCAAAAGCGGACCTAAAGTCTCCAAACAATTCCTTACCAGGTAATCATTATTATATTAAATAGCAAACAACAGCAGTAGCAGCCGAACAGAAGTGTAAACGCACAGTTGTGTTTCGGTCTGAAGGACATTGTTGTAACTAAAAATTAAATAATTTATTTTTTGTTTGGAAATCCAATGGCTTGCAATTTTTTGTTACTTGTATGGCGAGACGAGCTTGTCGTTCGCCTGATGGTAAGCGATGCGACCGCTCATGAACAGTAGCAAAACCAAATAACATCTTGAATTACAAAGCAATGCTTGGCATTCCACTGCGCTCGTCATCCTCAGAAATTAAGTTATTAAGTCTTAATATTTTTTGGTTTGAAGAACATTATAGCCAGAGTAACTACTGGACATATTGAGACTTTACATCTTATGTCTTAGGATGGTGAGTGCAGTGGAATGCCAAGCATTGTTTTGTAATTTATAAAGTTTAGTTTTGCTACTGTCCATGAGCGGTCATATCGTTTACCATTGCACATTGTAATAATTCATTCATATCAGCCCGTATTTATCCACTGTTGGACATAGGCCTCTCCTCTATCGCACCACTTTTCTCGGTCCTGTGCATGTCTCATCCACAATTTGCCTTGAAACTTAATGATGTCGTCCATCCATCGAGCGGGTGGTCTGCCTATCTTCCTTTTGGCCTCTCTAGGCTACCATTCCGTTACCGCTTTAGTCCACCTGCAGTCCGTTCGTCTGGCCAAGTGTCCTGCCCACATTGTAATAATAATTAAAAAAAACATTATTAAGAAATTTATATTTTCAGCACAAATAACTAGCTAATTTTCGCAAAATTGACAATTATTTATTTCCAACTATTCTCCTTTTTGTTATTCTTTCTGATTAATTTCGTTGTGGGTTAAAGGCAAGCTAGTGTCCCTGAGAGACTCGCCGATCTCCCGAGCTTGGTGTCAATTCTTTAAATTCTGTTGATCCTGGCTGACAGGAGTTGCAGTGGCGGGTGTGAGGGCGGGAAAGTCTAAGTTATTTTTACTAATAAAAATACTCTTTTTCAGATGTCCGCACTGCGTAAGCCAGAGGTGCAGGACTTCTAAAGACTTCTTCAGGAAACTCTGTGGTAGTTTAGAGGTGGAAAGCATTAGGTCTTAAGCGGTGTAATTACAGCGCCTCTGGTGGCGAAAATTGGAAATGTAGACTACACTAACGCAACTCGCGGGGAGCAGAAGAACTATTTTGGAGATTGTTTTTTATGAACGTTTTTGTGTACAAATTAGTGCTTATAATTATTTTTAGGTACCGCGATGGCGTCTTTGTATTTTAATCTTTCAATTTTCTAGTATGATTTTTAAGAATTTTAATAACAAAGTCGTTCCAAATTTTGCCACCAGAGGCGCCACTGTCTTAGTGTTTTTATTAGTTGAAAGAATAACTGAGCTACTACAGGTAATGTGTTCTGTATTTTATGGGTTTACGGGTGAACGTTTGTGCATGCTTCATAGATGTATGTATATACGGTGGAGTGAATAATATATGATGTTGGAAATCATGTGTTTTATTAACCTGGTTTATGTTTGTCACAAATTAGATTATATTTGAACTTAATTATTTGCTTGCAAAGTAAAGTATATGATTATTCATATACTTTACTTTGATAGCATAATACTTACAAAAATATTCTTCGATTAAATATTTAATAACTTCAATAGACAACGTAAATGTAGTGTGGAAGTAATAAGCCATCTGCTGGCGAATAGTAGTAAAACAAAATCAAGTATTGTAGGTTAGCGCTATCTATTGATGAGCAGCTAGAAAATCAAGTATTAGTAGGTAAGCGCCATCTATTAGTAAATAGAAGTACTAAATATTCGTATATTGTAAGTTTACGCCATCTATTGATGAGTTGGTTAACATTCAAGTATTGCAGATGATCGCCATTTATTAGTGAGTAGCAGTATCATAAAATTAAACCATTGAAATATTCCGTCTAATGATGAAAAGTTTAAAATATTATTTCATACATTATTATCTGCAAGGTGATTAGATGTATTTTTATGATGGTCATATTCAAATTAAAATATAATTTATATTCATTAAATGTATTCAACTAATACATAATAATATGTAACAGAAAAATGTACGCCATCTATTGTTCAATAGTAGAAATAAAATCAAACGGCTTAAAATATTTTAAGCGGATACCCTACTCTTTACTTAAGTATTAAGTCTGCGGAATAATCTCACTCATTATCACAACTAATTACTATTTAACCTGATAGAGGATTTAGGTCACGCTGGGCTGTTTAACATAAATATGTATTATTTACTGGTGGTAGGTCTCTCATATGTGAGAGGCCGCCTAGGTAGGTACCACCACAATGCTATTTCTCCCGCCAAACAGCAGTTTAAAAGCACTTTTGTGTTTTGGTTTAAAGGAAATTGCAGCCAGAGTAACTACTGAACATATTGAGACTTTACATGTTGTGTCTCAGGATGGCGAGCGCAGTGGAATAACAAGCGGCAAGCATTGCTTTGTAATTCGAGGTGTTGTTTGGTTTTGCTACTGTTTGTGAGCGGTCGTATCGCTTACCATCAGGCGAACGGCATGCTCGTCTTTCCATTCATTACAATATAATAAAAAATATTTTATGAGACTGAAATATCTTACTGCAAACTCAGAACTACGAATGTCGGATGTATTTATTTACCAAGGATGTTTAGTATTGTAGTGTATTTTTTTTTATATTGGTCTGGCATAGTGGGGGCATTGCACCTGATGGTAAGTGCCATTGCCGCCCAGGCAGAGTATCCATTGGCATCGGACGGTAGTCCCATGCGTTTTCTTGGCATTGAACTCGACCATATTCCTGGAACCCCATGTAGAAATGAGATCCAAGGTCCGGTTGAGCTCAATGACAAGATTTTCGCGTCCCTTCACAGTTATATTGATATATTCATACTCTTTGCATTTGTCGTCTCGACCTATAGCTATACACAACGCGAACCAGGGGTGAATAAGAACAGATATAGTAGATGGTGATAACGGAAAGGGTATGAATACGTGGTTTATAGCAAACGAGCCGATGAATATTAATAATTGTATTCTAGAATATTTCACATATTAACTACTAGCGGTCGGGCCCGGCTCCGCCCGGGTGCATACACGTTTTAAAATGGCGGTCAAAATATTTAATCAATCAATTTAGAATATCGACCAATCGGACCACGAAAAACGAACAAAATTTCCTCGTATTTGCTAGAAATATCACTACTGCTTTCCTCCTATATGTCATAGCGTGATGATATATAGCCTATATCATTCCCCGATAAATGGACTACCCAACACTGAAAGAATCATTCAAATCGAACCAGTAGTTCCAGAGATTAGCGCGTTCAAACAAACAAACAAACTCTGCAGCTTTATAATATTAAGTATAGATTGTATTCTGGAATATTACACATATTAACTATAAATAGTGACTATTACAGGTACTACCGACTAGTCTACGGAATAATTTGCATAGACGCAATCGCTTTCCCTGCCGGCACGCGCGGTTGCAAAGGCGTTAACGTGTGCCAAATAAACAACAAGTTACATGTAATCATTGTGTAAGGCATCCTTAAACGTATCTACCTTGGACTATTTATATTTTTAAGGTACTATGGTATCCTTCAACATCCGAAGGCTGATGAAAACTATTTAGACTAATAATAAAGAGAAAATATTTATAGTTTATCACTAGTGGTAAGTCTCTCATATGTGAGAGGCCATCTGGGTAGGTACCACCGCAATGTCTATTTCTCCCGTGAAACAGCAGTGTAAATGCACTGTTGTGTTTCGGATTAAAGGACATTGTAGCCAGAGTAACTACTGGACATATTGAGACTTCACATCTTATGTCTCAGGATGGCGAGCGCAGTGGAATTTTGCTACTGTTTATGAGCGGTTGTATCGCTTACCATCAGGCGAAAGGCTTGCTCGTCTCCAGTACCGTCTTTACACTAAGGGCACACGGGGCCCGTGCCCAGGGCCCCCATCCTCAGGGGGCCCCCGAAAAAGAGCCAGTGTAAAAAAAAAGACAAACCGAAAATATTCCTCACCCATTTACTCACGCGTTTCACGACTCCTACAACATATGTACGTATATTTACAAAATTGTAAGAAGTAATAATCATCTATATCAGTAGATTAGTGATAATATAACTCCACATCCTAAAAGAGATCCCTCCAAACTAAAAGTGAAATGCTATAAATGTGTTCTCTGTCACAAAAATAGTAATTATACTATATAGGTAGTATGTTTGCATTATAAAAACATTTGTATAACACCAAGGTAGGGGGCCCCCGGTCCAAGGGGGCCCCGAGCTTGCAAGGCCTCAGGCACGACGGGGTCCTCGGTCCGAGATGCCGAAAGCAGAGAAAGAATGTAACATCTATATATATAAATAAAAAAGAAGTGTCTGTAAAGTAAAAATAAAAAAATGTTCAACTACATATCATTATATACACGATACCTATAACGAAAATGACCTTAGAATTTTTTTTGTCCTTCTGTCTGTCTGTTTGTTCCGGCTAATCTCTGAAATGACTTGACCGATTTTGATAGGATTGTCATTGTCAGGTAGCTGATGTAATAAGTAGTATTCCTTATACTACTTATTATAGCTTAGGCTACATTTATTTTAGAAAAATAGCAATGTCCAAGCACTCCCCATGGAATAAACGATAAAATACACAGAGGGATCCGAATTCTCTCCGCAGTCCTAACGGTTTTAATTTGTCCGTGAGATCGGGATTATTGACTATTCGACAAGCTCGTCGCTGCAAGGAGTCAAGTGGGTCGAGCTGGTATTTTAGGGCACCTGTCTAGAGGTTAGAGCAGTAGATACTCCATGTGAGGCCGGATTTGCGCTTTGTAAAGCATCAATCTATGACCCGACGTAAAGTACCGCTTGGCCCTCTTCAGAATTCCGAACTTCTTGCTCGCCAGTTTGGCTTTGTCCTCCAAATGGTGGTAGGTCTCTCATATGTGCGAGGCCATCTGGGTAGGTACCACCGCAATGTCTATTTCTCCCGTGAAACAACACTGCTTAAATGCACTGTTGTGTTTCGGATTTAAGGACATTGTAGCCAGAGCAACTACTAGACATATTGAGACTTAACATCTTATGTCTCAGGATGGCGAGCGCAGTGGAATGTTTCTACTGTTTATGAGCGGTCGTATCGCTTACCATCAGGCGAACTGCTTGCTCGTCTCGCCATTCACTGCAATAAAAAGAAATGACTCCTAAGCTCAACCTTGCTTAATATTTCGACGCCAAAGATCCCAGTACTCTCGGATTCTTGGAGAGTAAGAGTAATTGTGGCGCTATGACAAAGGGGTCCTTCTTCGCAGTGAACACGCAAACTTGTGTCTTCGAAGGGTTAAATTGAACTAAGTTCAATTCGCCGCATTCGGAGGCCCGCCCCAGAGAACACTCGACTTCAGACACAAGTTGAAACCGTCTTTCCATAATGGAATCCCGAGAGTGGCTCCGTTGGCCGATGTACCGCGCGTCACTCGTACTATCATCTGCATAACAATGCATGCTATCAATAGACAAAATGTCATTGATATGCAGGATAAAGAGTGTCGGCGATAGCACCGAGCCTTGTGGAACACCAGCATTAATGGTCTTGGTCTCGGAGCAACAGCCGTCCACTACGACTTTTATGCTCCGACCATACAAAAAGCTGGCGATCCATTTGCAGAGCCCCTCAGGAATTCCATACGCAGGTATCTTCGCCAGAAGGGCGCGATACTACACTCGGTCGAACGCCTTCGCAATGTCAAGGCCGATCGCAATCGCCTCACCCCCACTCTTCAAAGCCTCCGCCCAACGGTGCGTGAGGTACACCAGAAGATCACCAGCCAAGCGACCGTGACGGAAACCGTACTGGCGGTCACTAATCAGCTGGCGATCCTCAAGATACCTCAAGAGTTGAGTGTTTATAACTCGCTCCAAGACCTTGGAGAGTAGGGATGTGACAGAAATCCGCCTGTAACTTGAAGGGTCTGATCGGTCACCTTTTTTGGGGACAGGGTGTACATTGCCGACCTTCCATGGAGCCGGAACCCGGTTGGCTTTATAGGAAAGACGGTAAAGGCGCGTGAGCACAGGTGTCAACTCAGGGGCGCACGTTTTAAGAACCACTGCAGGGATACCGTCTGGCCCACTCGACTTACGGACGTCAAGAAGCCTGAGCTCCCGTCTGACAGCACGCTGGGTTATTTTTATGTCAGATAGGAGACTCTCACAACGCGGAATGTTCGAGGGTGTGGCTCCCCCGTCACCCAAAATCGAGTTTGAGGTAAAGAATTAGGTTAAGAGATCGGCCTTCTTCCTTTGTACTATGGGCCAAACTGTTATCGGGCTTACGCACTGGTGGGGGACTGGACATGCAGAAGTTAACCTCCACAGCCTTAGCGAGCGACCAAAAAAACCGACAAGATTGATACATAACTTCGATATGAAATGATCTTAGTAGATAAATGTTAGATTTTTTTTTTCTCTTTATTTTTCAGAAGGGCCCCAAATTCTTTTGTGCCCAGGGCCCCATCATAGTTAAAGACGGCCCTGCTCGTCTCGTCATTCATTGAAATAAATATTGTTAAACTTAATTACATTGCGAGAAAAAAAATATTGGTCTTAAATTTCATTGCAATAAAAAAAATCATCCCATCCATCCGCCAGAGGAAGTCCACTGCTGAACATAGGCCTCCCCAATGATTTCCACATTGACCTGTTGGAAGCGGCCTGCATCTAGTAATGGTTCCTCATAGCTAAAAGGAAAAGAGCCACTGTTTTGGATGGACTGGATTGAAAATAAACAAGGAAGAAATGGGTGGTCACAACAAGGTAAAAAGAAAAGGGTATGCAGAATATTGTTTGTTTGGATTGAAACTACTGGAACAATTTAAATTAGAATAAATAAGAATAAGAATAAATTTATTACGAAAAACCTCCAAGAAAATACAAAATACAAGGTACACATTTTACAATTAATTAAGTGTCCAAAATGTGGGTCCCAAAGTAGGCAAGCCCGTATCTTTGTATTTGACAAAATATTTCACCATTAAGATCCTTCATTGTCTTTAATGAACAAAGGCGATTAAATATATTTTCAAAAAAGTGTATATACACGATCACACAAATATGTCACTCGGTGCGGGGATCGAACTCGCGGCCTTTCGTTGCACAGCCGGCGTTTAACCAACTGCGCCACGGAGGCTGATTTTAGTGAATCATAAAGCCATAATGTAGTCTTTAATCAGCCTTATGGTATCTAAATGCGTGCAAAATTATGATTAAAATAAATTAATAAAATTTTATGATTTACCGGAACTGAGAGTAGACGCTGAAGCCTCACGACTTGTATATTAATTATTAACAGTAGAGCAAATAAATTCAAATTATAAATTAGGTGTATTTATTTCATATTTGTTAATTTTAAATCCCTCACAAGTCGTATAATATTAAACCGTGAAAATCGTGCTTCGTGGTTATCTGGAGGTCAATATTTTGCTAAAAGTGCCATTGACCTATAAACATTTTACATATATTAAATTGACCTACATAGTGGAAATCAGTGGTTAAAAAAAAATAAAGTGAAAATAAAGAATTCTTTTTTTACTTCTGTGGCACAGTTAAATTAGATTAGTACTGTTTATCGACATGTACCACTGTTATAAATTACAAAAGACCTATTCAACTGTAAATCCCCAACAAAATACGCCTAGCTTCGAAATAATAATGACACACCTAGGTATTATGTCATGAAATAGGTACATTTCTCATTTTGAAGTACCTACCTAATGAAATTAGCATTTAGTTTTTGTATGCAAAAGATTTCAACACTATAGATAATTGTATCGTAAAAGCAATATTTAGAGGTACAAGGAAGTCTCAAACAAGAATATTATAATTAAAACCAATAATGTCATCTGTTTAAACAATTTTAGTAATTTAAATCAATTTGAAAGTGTGTGGGAAGCATCACTATAACTTATAGTATAATCAATCGTGCTACGTCTCTTTTACACTTATTTGAATTTTCACATGAGAGAAAGAGAGGTGAATAGTATCATGGCCGATCGTCAGCTGTTAATGCGTTTCTAACTTCGCATCGCTTGTCCATTCAGCTTATATTTAGTTACGTAGAGTTATCCCAACGCGTTACACGTGATGTGCAAAAAATATAACATTTGTAAAATGTAAACAAACATTTTATACAAAGAGTTTGAGTGAAAACATGTTTACAATAGGAAAAATGACGGACGCCGCCGTGAGACGCGTGCATGTGTTGGTTTTGTTTGTGTTTTTTGTGAATTTATTGGGTGTTTTATGCAACACATCCATCATAGAACATCGACATGTTCATTGTACACACGAACATCCAAAAGCAGACCAAGTAAGTACTATAAAATACCTAATATTGTTTTTTTGTGCCCTTCGAGGTTATGCACCGCTTACGTACAGCCAGTGTTTGTTTAAAAAATGCATTACACTATCTTTATTTTTAGTGCTAAACAAACGTGTATAATTATTGCTTTCCAATGGTAAAAACTAGATGAATTATAACATTATGAAAGTGAAAGCAAATAAACTCGTTGGCTGTATGCACTTTGCAACATTGCTTGTTACAACATTTAAAAATGAGCCTAGACCCTTGGGGGTTTTCACTTTTGGAATAAATTATAAATCAAGGTTGGTTTATGTGTCATTATGTTGTATAAGATTAACATTGCATAGTCTTCAAATTCTACGAATCTTATATAAGGAAAAAAAGAGTTTTATTTTTTTGTGGGAAAGATACAAATTATAAATTTTAATTAGACACGGTGTCAATATGTTTTTTATAAAACTTGTATACATGTATAATACTTAATGAAAAATCATTCAATATTTATAATTGATAAAATAAAAAGACGAGTCTCTACGGACTAAACAACTTAGGCCTTCCCATTAAAAGGGACAATGAAAAAATATACGCAAAAAGTGCGGTGTTATTAAAAATAATGTTTGCTTTTTTCATTAGTCGTGTTAAATACGGCAACGTGTACTCAAGTTTGAGGTTTCTTGGTGCAGGTATTGTACTACGCTTGTGTTGTCTCAATGTATTGGACAACCAAAATTTGTTAATTTTTATTATTATTATTTTTTTCTTTTTGTTCTGATTTGTCTTAAGATAGTTATGAACATAATATATATTGTTTGTTTGACGCCCGTGACATCACATCACGGCCACACGGAAGACCAGCGCTGGTAACACCAGCACATGCTGAGTGTGGTCCGTTTTTGTAACGAGCACTATTTGTATTACTTATACTATAATATTTTGATTTTGTTACTGTTACTTGTTACAAATAAATAATTTTCTTTCTTTCTTTCAAATATAAAATAAATGCATATTATCAATTGGAAATATAATTAATTATTTACAATTTCACTAATCACCATTATCAATCATAAAAACAAAATTAAAATCCATAGTTAATTGTACTATGTACTTTATTTTTCAGTCGTTGTTTTTTTGTTTTATTTAAGTTCGTGTGTATTCGAAGTCTTATTCAATGGAATCATTTGTTTCTCGCGTAAAATAACAAAAATACAAAACTGATATTTGAGCACAAAAACCTAAGACAAAAACATAATAATTAGCGTGTGACTTTAAATCGTGTTTGAACAACATTTGGATATTATCAAAGTGTGCAAATGTATTTTATTATAAATCTTTTGGCTTCATAATTAATTGTTAGATATATTATTTGTTCTCATGGTAGAGCCTCAAAGAACGAACAGAAGTTCAGTCAAGTCAGTTGTCAAGTCAATAAGTCAGTTGTAAGAACCCATTAATGGGATGTTGTGAGAAGGGCGTTTTAAAAAAAAAATACAGAGTTGGAGACTTTTTTTGTACCACATATGTATATGGTATCGCATCAGCAGCCCATACACCAATTATTATTAATTTATCATCAATCATTTAGCCACGGGATAGTTTTTTAGATTTCCATATTTAACCACCTGATAATACGAGATCATACAATTAGAAATTATATTTAGCTATTATCCTTCTAAAACGAGGTTGAGTGAAATTAAGTAGCCCTAAACTATTTATTTTTATTTTTTTTCCAATTAATTAAGAGCAAAAAATATAATAGAGAATATCATTGATTTTTAGAAGTGGAAATCTTATATCTTACTCTGGACGTCGAACCTCGGAATGTTTGAAGTTCGAATCGTTTTAATAGAGTTACCTCCCTGGGCGGAACGTGGCATAAACATCGAGGGCCAAATCGCTATATAGTATTCTGTGGCCAAAGGCTCTCGTAACTCCGATTTGCGGATAATAGAAGAAGACTGCCTCGGTGGCGTAGTTGTACTAAGGTACGGTTACAAAGCTGAGGTTCCGGGTTCGAATCCCGGGTTGGGCAAAGTTATATTGGATTTTTCTATTCATCATCAGCCCAGAGTCAGGAATTTGTGCCCGATATGGCGATAGGCTCGCCACCTATCACATTGTGGGACGGAACATACAAGGCCAAATGTGGGTGTCCTGGCACCTCTGCCTACCCCTTCTGGGATATAGGCGTGAGTTTATGTATGTATGTATGTAGAAGAAGAAGAAGATTGTCCTGTTCGCTTCTTCGGCCGATAACTTGTAACAAATTCTCAACGACCTGCGCAGGACAAGCCTTTCATCATCAATCCAACCTGATTGATGATGAATCGATCAAAGAAAGATATCGATCTGTTATATGTGGGAGGCCGCCTAGGTTGGTACCACCGCAATGTCTTTTCTCCCTCCAAACAGCAGTATAAATTCACTGTTGTGTTTCGGTTTGAATGACATTGTAGCCAGAGTACTACTGGACATATCGGGAGTCGAGACCTATAACATCTTTGTCAACATGGCAAGCGCGGTGAAATGCCAAACATTGCGTCGTAATTCAAGATGTTTAGTTTTGACACTGTTCATGAGCGGTCGTATCGCTTACCATCAGAACCTCGTCTCGCCAGTCATTGTAATAAAAAAGTCTAAAAGATTACACTGCTGGGTAACGACAGGTGAACTTCATGCTAGTCTCGCCATTTATTACAAAAAAGGCTCAATTTATGACATACAGCGCCAAACCGAGATTTATTTTATGAACGGGGTTGAGATATTATATGTCGGCGAGTACATTTATTTAGGTCAAATAATCTCCTTCGAATACGGACAAGACCGGAAGATCCAGCTACGAATAGACAATGCGTGGTATTTGAAGAAATTTCTTGAGTGAAATCTTCCCAATTCTTTTAATCGTAGACTCGTCGACATGTGTATCATACGAAGCAAAAAAAAAATTATCACCCATCAGTCACATACATAGTCCTGACCCTGAGTATCAGAAACTACTAAAGACTTTTCTGTCTCAAACACCACCACCACCACCACCACCACACCACCACCAGACCTGAAACAAATACCTTTAGATCACACAAATATTTGTTTCGGTGGTCGAACCCGCGCCCTCTAGTTTTCACGTTAACTACGCCACGGGACAGGCAACCTTCAGCCCTAATAATTATCATACATACATACATAAACTCACGCCTTGTTCCCAGAAGGGGTAGGCAGAGGTGCCAGGGAACCCACATTTCGCCTTGTATGTTCCGTCCCACAATGTGATAGGTGGCGAGCCTATCGCCATATCGGGCACAAATTTCTGACTCTGGGCTGATACTGAATGGAAAAATCCAATATCACTTTGCCCAACCCGGGATTCGAACCCGAGACCTCAGCTTTGTAACCGTACCGTAGTACAACTACGCCAGCGAGGCAGTCGTAATACTTATCATCTTTTTAATATTACAAAAAAGCAGAGGAATCGATGATCATACGGTCTAATTACTAACTTTTATATTTCGAACAAGCAAAGGCACCGAAGCCGCACAGCCCCAATTACGTAACAGCTTGTATTCTTTACAAGTATGGATAATGGAACACGTGTGACGAATTTCAAGGTGACAAAGTTTGCGCGTCAAAATATATTAATGTTCGCGGTTATTGCACGAACAGATTTGAGCGGTTAAAATAAATCATAATTATACCATTGATTTAAAAAACTAAGCACAGGCTTTTCAGTACATTTTGTGTATTAAAAAGACGGCTGTGAAAATCGCGCTAAATAGATTTTTTTATTGTGTGTTTTATTGCATTGAATGGCGAGAAAACATGTCGTTTGCCTGATGGTAAGCGATACGACCGCTCATGAACAGTAGCATATCCAAACAACACCTTGAAATAAAAAGTAATTCTTAGCATTCCACTGCGATCGCCATCCTGAGACATGAGATGTTAAGTCTCAATATGTCCAGTAGTTACTGTGGCTACAATGTCCTTCAATGCGAAACCCAACAGTGCATTTACACTACTATTTGGCGGGAAAAATATGAAATTAATTTCCCCTTAGTACACTGTTGATTAGTTACTTTTTGATTAACTTTAATTACCAAGAAAAAGTGCCGAGTATCTTCCGTCGATTTCACGAGTGAAAATTAGGTATGGAGTAACTACGTGCTAATTAACGGCCGGTTTCCATAATTTATCTATCTTTAACAAGATATTCCATGAGATATGTCTATGCTTATTATGTTTCAGTTAACAAATATAGAGAGACTAGCGGCCCGGCCCAGCTTCGCCCGGGTACAAATAGATTTCTGTACAATAATATGTACGTATTATACATATGAACCTTCCTCTTGAATCACTCTATCTATTAAAAAAAACCGCATCCAAATCCGTTGCGTAGTTTTAAACATTTAAGCATACAAAGGGACATAGGGACAGAGAAAGTCACTTTGTTTTATACTATGTAGTGATATAGATATTGCGCATATATTTATAAACAGCTATGCAACACAAATGTATAAGTTTATCTTTGTTTAATGAGCATATAATTATAATTATTCAGGTAACAATAAACCTTATACCCATAATTTAAGATTTATTATGTTTTTGGACCATGCTAAATCAAATAAGACCACACGCTTATTTGTGCTCTTATTTCTCTTGCCGTTTTTTAGGTCCTTACTTATAATCTAGTGTATATTTGATCGAAGAGTATCAACGTATTTCTTCTTGTAGAATAAATAAAATAGGTTGAGATTTTAGTCTCATTCTAACCATCAAGTAAATACGGTAATTGGCAGACGATGCGGACAGAAAGGTACTAATTAGTTACTGGAGAGTCGTGAAATGTGATGTTGGGGGTGATTTTAATTGACGACTAGTCTGCTCGACGTTTTACTTGAGGCTGAGGAATAAGACTATGGTTGCCACCTTTTTTGCTTGCAGATAAAGTACATTGGTTACTAGTGGTAGAAAAGAAAAAGTACATAGTAATCAAATAAAGTACAATTTATTTTTTACTATTATTATATTTAAATACATATTTTTTATTACTTTTTGCGATTTGTATCTTTTATTTTTCTGTTTTCCCGTATCTTATTTTTTTCAAACATTTTTTCTGCGTAATATACTTATTCACTATGTATTGGATCGGTTTCACTATAGAAATTACATTTTGTAGGTGTATGTGGAGTATTCTTGTGCATGATTCATGATAGATGTTTTAAAGCATAAAATATCTATAAAACTTTTAATCTTATTTTTATTAAATCTAAACCGCTCCACGCGAAACAATCAAGAAATTGTGACAATAAATGACAGTGACATTGTTGACATTTAAGGTTTAGTTGCGTTATAAAAACGAGTGCTATAATGAAAAAGTACATATGACTAAACTTTTCAGTCCCGTGGAAACCAAATCATGCAAAATAAAGTATTTTCGTGTACTTTATTGTTCACATAAAGTACAGAGTACAATTACCTGAAATAACGTACAATACTTTATTATAAAGTACGGGTGGCAACCCTAAATAAGGCCCTTAATTTAATGGATTTTGTCTATTGAAATCAAACTATAATTTACGGATTTTATCGCGGATTTAGCAAAGCGTGGGGTGCTTACAACAATTACTTATTATATACTCAAGCACTCTAGCTTTTTAATAATAAAATAAATGTATTTCACTCCGTTTTCTAATCTTAAACTCATCATCAATTATTTTTACATTTTTAGACGGGTCTTTTAAAGCGTGTATTTTTAGTTTTTTTAAACTCATATTTTAGTCTACGATTTTGGAAGTACTAGCACTCCCTCAATGTTATAAATAGCTTAAGCTAAGCAATAGGCATTTTAGGGAAAGACAGTATTTTCATTACTACACAATTTTGGCACAAAGGTGAACGTGTAAAGCCTTGGCTGAAGCAGTTTTGAAAATTACCGAGAGAGAGATTATCCCCTGCTTACCGAAATAACATGATTATTAAAATAAAAATATATTGTCTCCATACGCACTCGTTCCCTACTATATTAATCCGAAACGAAGTTCGAAACTTCGGACGAACGAAGTTTGTGATGATACCAATGTACCTACTCTGTAAATGTTCGGATTGCCGATATATTCGAATCATTCATTCTTCGATCCGAAGATTCGAATTTCGTGTTACAGAGTAGGTTTCGAAACGAAAAACGTCACGAAGATTCGAATTTCGGATTTATATAGTAGGGCCCTAGAAATCACAATTACGGCTTAGTTTTCTTAAGCATTCAGTATTTCAGGTGTTGAATAATTTCATAGTATATTTGAGGGCCAAGTTCTAAATATTATTGGTGTCGCCTTCTATCAAAATATGGTCAAGAACACATTTTTCATATTCGAGAAAAAATATAAGCATGAATAATTTGTTCATACAATTCGACTCAGAAAGCGTAACTTTACGGTTGAATGACAATTTATGATCGACCTTTTTTTATTTGAATATTAAAAGACGTTTACAATTAAGCATTCGAGTTTTTCCTTTGCCTTTGTTGAAAATATTAAAAATTTTCAATGGATTCCCGCCTCACCCGCCTTTTCATTTTTATATCATAGTTCTTCTTTTGAATAGTCAAAGGAATTGGAAACATTTCATTTTGAAAGTAACTGATGCATCTCGTATTAATATCTAGAAATATGCATTCAAGTAAAATATTGAAATATGAAATATTGATAAATGTATTATACATTTTTAAAATGTTTACGCGTCATGATCAGCATAAAATTGGCACCTATTATAACAAAACATCAATAAGTTCAAATAACGTTTTAGTTTAGTTTTAGGCCCGGCGCCCATTATCGGCATCGGTACGACTGAGGATTTTAGGTGGCAAATAGCAATATAGTATAACATAATGGCAATAAAGTAGAAATTTCCGCGATATGTGGTCGTAATAACAAAAATACCGCTTCGGTATGCTTGAGGCTGGTGTATCGGCAGCCTTGAGAATGCTTCGGGATGCTTCGGCATCCTTGGGCAACCTTCGGTACGCCGCCGGCGCCGAGGCAACACTCGAGGGATAGTTTGTGATAATATAGGGATAATAGTGCGGCATCCTTAAGGACGCCTCGTCATCCTTAAGAACTTTGCAGCATGCCAAAGCATAATTGCCGATAGTGTGCGCTTGCATGTAGGATGCCGAAGGATCCTTTTCCTTGCCGATGCCGATAATGGGCGCCGGGCCTTAGTTTTCATATAATTACAATTGGTTATGAAAATAATTATATATTGTTCCATTAGTTCCATAGTAAATGATTACACGTTAGTGTCATCAATTATTCAAAATATTTTAACAAACAACTTTGATGTAAGATTTTATTGATTCAAGAACCCACGAATGATTTAGTAAATATAGTGAAAATATGCATCATTATTAGATTTTGAAATTGGTATAATATGTAAATGTATATAATCCTGTCTTTAATTATTTCCATTTAGCTATTATTCGGACATCGCAAGCAAAATCTGTGCGACGTATGTGCCTAACATTGAGGTATTATATTAGAGCGGATATCGGGAACAAAATCTGTGCGTATGGTGCATGCGCAACGGTACACATTGAAGCGAGAGGGAAGATATGTTACTGCGTTGGCATGACAGAGACAGAAATAGAATGTACCCTTCGTTTTGTTACAAACATTTTATTTGCAGTGTCCCCTCTAGTATATTATCTCAATGGTGCCTAATGACCAAATCCGGGAACATATGTACCAACGAGACGGAACATAGAGTGCCTGCCTAAGAGTGAAAGAGACAAAAGTTTTTGCGTTTGGTTATTGCACCTTTTTACAAGTTATTATATTTTGTTTCTCTCTTTAAATTATCTCATACACCCAACGGTCACATAGATAGTCCTGACTCCACACTAAGATCGAGTCGTGTGTCGTGTATCAGACAACAGAGACTTTTCGGTCTCACAAACACCCAAAACGAATACTTGTGGGCCTCACATTTGTCTCGTTGCGGGGATCGAACCCGCGGCCTCTCGTTTCACAGTCGGCGTGTAACCAACTACACCACGGAGGCGTCTCAGGACCTGCATAAGTCCTTACATAATTCTATGATGGGTCAATCTTAGCAATCTACGTGACACGATCTTACCTAAGTGGAACACTAAACTCAATTTATCTGGTAATAAACGCTTAGAACTACTTATTTTAAACCATGATTCATCATATAACAACATTATAACATTACATTGCACTAGTTTTGTACAAAGACAACTTATTTTTTAACCTGGTTTAAAATCGAGATGTTACGACTAGAGGGAACACCGAAATGTCCCAAAAATGTCGGAAATGCACCAATATTGCTATGTCTAGTATAATACGCAGTCATTCTGCCATTGAGACAATTTAATAAGCAGTGCAAAAAAAAAATAGTTACGAAAATGTACGGTACCGTACCACTTCTTCTGTTGCTGTCTCTGTCACGCCTACTCAGTAACATCATCTTCCTTCTCGCTTCACTGAGTTTCTGTACCAAAACAATGCGCAGAGATTTTGTTCCAGATGTCCGCTCTAGAAAAATATCTCATTGCATACAACCTTCTCTTTCTTTCTTATGTGTAGATACTTCGAAGATTTTTTTGTAACAAGAAGTCCGGTGCATGTATTATTGCTATCTCTATCACATTTACTGGTGGTAGGTCTCCCACATGTGAGCGGCCGCCTGGGTAGGTACCACCACTTTGTCTATTTCTCCCATCAAACAGCAGTGTATATGCATTATTGTGTTTCGGATTAAAGGACATTGTAGCCAGAGTAATTACTGGACATATTGAGACTTAAAATCTTGTGTCTCAGTTTGGCGGGCGCAGTGGAATGCCATGCATTGCTTTGTAATTCAAGGTGCTGTTTGGTTCTGTAGTAGTTTATGAGCGGTTATACTGTTTATGTTTATTCGTATCGCTTACCATCAGGCGAACGGCAAGCTCGGCTCGCTATTCATAGCTATAAAAAAAAAACGACGTGGAGATTCTTTGGGTAAGCCTATGTTCAGCAGTGGATTTCCTGTTGCTAAAGAGAGTATTTGTGTGAGGAAGAAAAGTGACCACCGTATACTTTGGAAAACCCGTTATAATAGTGATTTATACTTGCGGGAAATTGACGTAATTATGATGATATATTCTGTGAGTTTTCCTGCATTTACCATTAGGTATAATATGTTGTTCTAATTTAAAAGTAATAGAAACAATCTTCCATAATAGTATCTGTATCAGCCCATATACGTCCCACTGCAGAGCACGGGCCTCCTCTACAATCGAGAGTACGATTGATAGGGGTTAGACTACCACGCTGGGCTAGTGCGGGTTGGCTGACTTTACCGCTGTATCAGCCCATATACGTCCCACTGCAGAGCACGGGTCTCCTCTACAATCGAGAGTACGATTGAGAGTGGTTAGTACACTCCACCACGCTGGCCTAGTGCGGGTTGGCCGACTTTACATACCAAAACTTTAACTCTTAGTTCAATGTTTTGTCACCCGCTTTGCACGAAGGGAAGTGGACATTTTATTTCCAACTCCTCCTATTAATTTAACTTTCTGATTAATTTCGTTGCGGGTAAAATCAAGTTAGACATTCCCGGAGACTCGGTGAGCTTCAATGCTCGTTGTCATTACAATGCGTGCTGTTGATCCTGCGACACAGGAGTTGCAATGGCGGGTGTGAGGGCGGGACAGTCTCTATTTACATAACTTTATAGTAAGTAACCTTAGAGTATTTATATATAGAGGGAGCGCTGGTATTTCAAAAACGAAGATAAAAATGGTGGTGCCGGGCCACCTTTTTCTGCCCTCCTATTGGCTAATAATTGAACAGGTTGTGCAACATACATAAATTACTTGGAAAAAAAAATAGTTTAGGTCTATTTAATTTCACTCAAACTCGTTTTAAAAGGATAATAGCTAAATATAATTTTGGCTATCAAAGTAATTTATAGCAATTTATTGCTAAATAACTAATTCAATTTTTATTAATATAGGAGCGCTACCAACATTACGAACAAGAAAATACCTATCTACGTTTTTTCAAAACGCGAATGTATAACAGCGCTCCCTCTATATATAAATACTCTAAGTAAGTAACATATATATTTTTTTACGCCATGTAAGTCATGTGAAGATAATAATTAATTAATTAACCACGGGATTTCCTATATGTGTTATGTCTGTAATGCGGTTACGTTTCCTTCCTCCAATTATAATGTTTACAAATATGTTTAATTGGTTCAATTTTCAAATACATTAAACAACAACTTGAATAGTTATTGAATTACTCAGTGGCGTGGTTGTACTGCGGTACGGTTATAACTGACGCCCGAATACTGGAACGCCATTCAAATAATAAGTTGCTCTTAACAGCGCACAGCCCACTTAGCCAGTACATTTAATCGGGATAAACGTAGTTAAGCGCCATTTATATTTAAGTTGCGTTCCAGTATTTGGGCGTGAGGCTTCTGTTTCAATCCCGGGTTGGGCAAAGCGATATTCAGTACTGAAACTAAGTTTCTGTATACCCAATACCTTTGTCATAAATATATGGATTATGGACAGTAATAAAGCGTTACGAGTGGCCGCGGGTTCGATTCCCGCACCGAGACAAGTGTTTGTTATGCCCACAAATAGGTCTCGGGTTCGAATCCCGGGTTGGGCAAAGTGATATTGGATTTTTCTATTCATTATCAGCCCGGAGTCAGGAAATCTCGCCACCTATCACATCGTGGGACGGAACATACAAGGCGAAATGTGGGTGTCCTGGCACCTCTGCCTACCCCTTTTGGGATATAGGCGTGAGTTTCTGTATGTATGTAGATAATAAATTCGTATAGAAACTTAGTCTGACATAAACAAATTGCGTTGGAAACATCTGCCTGTTAATTTTATGCATACAAATCCTTTTGAGGTAAATAATAAACAAATAGCTTTACAATTAAGGTAAGATATGCGTAAGTCATTTGTGGTTAAGTGGTTATGTAACAAGGACTTACATACATAACTCGCGCCTTTTTCTCAAATGCAAAGGTGCTACCAAAACAGCCACGTTTCGCCGTATGTTCCGACCTACAATAGCGATTTGGGAGCCTACTGAAATAGCGACAAATTCATGACTCCGAGCGGACAATGAATAGATTTTTTTAATCATTTATTATTAAATTTCATAAAGAGAAAAAATAGTACAAATACTCTCGCAAAAGGAATTGCTTTGTTTTTCTCTGAGGACATAGTGGTGTTTTCCATATTTAGTTTTTTAGTTTTACATTATATACATACATTAATTGTGTTTTACATACATATGTAAGGGTTTCTTCGATTTACGCGAATTTTAGCCATTAAAATAATAAATTTAATTTTTAACTACCCGACTCTTCGATTACTTTTCAGCTTTCTTGGTCCGAGCGTCAGTCCGCCCCGTGACCACGAAAGCTATAAAATCCGTAAATAATAGTTTTAGTATAATTAGTCTCGCAAAACGAATTGCTTGGTTTTTCTCCGAGTACAAAGTGATGTTTTACATATCTGTATCAGCCCATATACGTCCCACTGCAGGGCACGGGCCTCCTCTACAATCGACAGTACGACTGAGAGTGGTTAGGCCATATAGTCCACCACGCTGGCCTAGTGCGTGTTGGCGGACTTACATACCATAGAATTTTTTATAAATCGCTATGGTATGCAGGTTTCCTCACGATACATACGTTTTACATATATTGTTAGTTTAACATTAAACGGGCATATCCAGAAAGCGACCGAAAACGAAGCCAGATGGTAGTTCTAGTGACGTCAGATACAATGCAACTAAAATATTGCATAACATTAGCCCATTTGTCTAGGAAGGTTATAAGCTATATAACATCACGCTATGACCAATAGGAGCATTAATGAAAAATGTTGCAAAAACGGTTTCCTCGTCAAGAAGTATCTGCACCCAGGGGAGGTCGGGCTGGGTGACTTGTTAGGTGTCTTTATTTTTGGCTTAAGTGCGTAGTGGCCTGTTGGTAAACGGATCAGACGCGACTGCCAACATGCTCACGGTAGTCGCGAGTTCAAATTCCAGGGCACACCTCTGACTTCGTAATCATGTGTGTATACTCAATCACCACGCACTATAACGGTGAAGGAAAACATCGTGAGGAAACCTGCATTACGTAATTATTTGTAAGAATTTCTATGGTATGTAAGTCCGCCAACCCGCACTAGGCCAGCGTGGTGGACTGCACTAACCCCTATCAATCGTACTCTCGATTGTAGAGGAGGCCCGTGCCCTGCAGTGGGACGTATATGGTCTTATACAGATTATTCGCCTGATAAGTTCATGGTACTGTTATAGTACACTACGTAAATATGTAAAGACTTAACATAAAACGACATTAAAATGCGACCGAGAATATCTTTCCTTATTACTGTTGCTTGCAAACTGGTTTTTTCCGTAAATGTGTATTTTAAAACCGGTATATTACGTTTGAATGTCGAGAGCAACGATAATTTTATTCATTTACTGTATCTGTATCAGCCCATGTATGTTTAGTGAAGGGCACGGGCCTCTACAATTGTGTCTTAAAATATGTTGATTAGAACATTAAACTTTGACTCTATATTTATCGATGGCTCCAATGAACACTCCTCTAACTTAAAAATTTTAAATTTTCGTTTTTCTCGTGAAATGCTTTTTAGCAAGGCATAGTGGGAGGGTTTTCAGATTTGCATAAAGCTAACTATAAGTACATATAGTTAGCGTTATGTAAATCTGAAAACTTTTTTGTTATGTATTGCTGAATATTAAAGCATTTTACACGAAGAACGAAAATTTAAACAATAATAATCTAGAGGAGTGTCCATTGGAGCCATCGTTATGTTTACTATTAAGTATCGGACATTGTCATAACACAAATCTAAAATTACTGGTGGTAGGTTGTTTTTTTTTTTTAGGTCTCTCATGTGTGAGGCCACCTGGGTAGGTACCGCTGCAATGTCTATTTGTCCTAACAAACAGAAGTAAATGCACTACTGTGTTTGGGATAGAAGAACATTGTAACCAGAGTAATTACTGGATATATTGATAACATCTTATGTATCAGGATGACGAGCGCTGTGGAATGCCAAGCATTGCTTTGTAATACAAGGTGTTTGTTGGTTTTGCTACTGTTCATAAGCGGTCGTATCGCTTACCATCAGGCGAACAGCATGCACGTCTCGCTATTTATTGCAACAAAAAACAAAAAAAAACTAAACAGCTTTTATATACTGTTGGTGAAAAAAATATGAATGATCAAATAAGTAGTAAAAAATACCTAAACCATTAGTTTTGTAATCAGTAATTTATTATTCTCAGAAAAAGGATCGCTCATTTTAAAAGCCTAATGTACTTTTGCAACATTAACATGTTTAAAAGTGATAAAAACTACATCATGGCAGGATGTAAAAACAAATGGTTAAGATAAGGAAAATATTATAAGGACATCTGAGAATTGTTTATAAGTTCCAATCTTAGAATATTTATAATATAAAGGAGCGCTGTTATACATAAGCGTCTTTAAAAACGTAGATATTTTCTTGTTCATAAAGTTGGTAGCGCACTTTTAATAGTCAAAATTGAACTAATAATATATCAACATACTTTTATAAATTATTTTGAAATTATGATTACCTATGATAATTTTAAAACAAGTTTGAATTAAATTTAATAGCCCTAAACTATTTATATTTACTAGTGGTCGCCTAGTGATCGAAATTCGACCAAATCAAGAAGAGAAAAAGTTTTTACCTGTATGACGATGTTGTTATTCTGATAATTCGTGCACATTTTTTGTACCTGAATGTTGTTATTGCAGATTGCTGCTACAGAACTTTCTTTATGCATATAATGATAGTCCGTGTACATTTAAATGTATCTTACTGCTACACAATTTGTATAAGCGCTCAGCATTTCACGTAGTATTCGTTAAATAAATCTTTTCTGTTTGACATTCAACAAAACCACAGTAAACAACTTTTTCTGATTGACATTCAACGATGTCTATAATAAACCAAAGAAACAATTTGACCAAAGAGTATGTATACGTGTACAAGTACTTGTGTATGCGTGTGTCAAATGCATGCTGGTTTATTTATTGATTTAATGTACTTTTTATGCATTATTATTATTATTTTTTTATATTACATTTAATATTAGGCCTAATATTAATATTATTGCCTCATTTATAATTAATATTCTCTTTTAATATTAATATTATTACCTCATTAGGCAAATAAAACCTTTTTTTTTATATGTCTATGTCAGAAGAACAAAATGAAAAAGAAAAGAAACAATTTGACACCAGAGTATGTATACTTGTGTATGGATGTGTGTGTGAAATGCATGGCAGTGTGTGTAATGTTTTATTTTTTGATTTAATGTACTTTATAAGCATTATTATTGAAAAATATTAGCATTCTCCACTTCTCCTACACATAAACTATAAGTGTGCCAAATTTTATGCTCCTGCGTCCGCGCAATTTTCGTAAAAAGGGATCCAAAGTTTTTGCATCACGTATTAATATATAGATTTTACTTTCCCGAGTAATTCATGTTGGACAACCTGTCAAATATCAGTTAATAGAAGGGCAGAAAAAGGTGGCCCGGCGCCACCATTTTTATCTACGTTTTTGAAGTACCAGCGCTCCCTCTATATATATATATACTCTAAGGCTGGATCCATTGTTGTTTGCCCATCCTATTTTTCGATCACGTAGATGTAAGCACGGGATAAGTATAAAATTGTAATAAAAAACTTTATTTGAAGCCTAGACGTGCTAAATTTACATTTCGTAGACAGAGATGAATGACGGACAAAATTGATGACTTTGCTCGACAAATTGTGTTATGATTGGGTTTAAATAATGGCCGCCATTTTGTTACGTAACAGCATCAAAGCTGGCGACGAAATATATTCATTTATTTTTTTATTATCATTTCTTTTCATCAAAATCATCTTTTATGACTAAAACCTATTCGTCAAATACCTTATTGTTAGCAAAACAACAATTCAAATTAAATCAAATAACAAAATTACAGGTCGAAATAAAAATATATTATTTTATAAAGGTTTAAAAAGCTAATGGCATGCATTGTTAGTACAATAATTAGAACATACTTTAAAAAGTTAACTTATTCTATAAAAAAGAGCATACATTCGAATTAAGAACCTCCCTTTTTTCGGTCGGTTAAAAATACCATCATTAAAGTAACCGATCGGCTAAAAATAAAATTGTTGTTTGAAGTTCTTTAAGGAAAGGATTGATCAATTATAAAAGGCATTTTTTTCAAATAAATCAAAACATGAAATAAAAAGACATGCCAGTGAATAAAGCGGCCGGGTGCGAACAGGACTTGGACTGTATGCAAGCCGGCTTTGTAACACTTTTTTTTAAATTACTCTTGATAAACATAAGATCTTTACGTCAATAAAACCTCTACAGGCTTCGAGTTATTTTTAAATATCAACATTCATAAATTACCGATTTTACAAAGATATAGAAGCTTGCTATTTTTAACACAAAAGGATCTTGGAATACCTATTTCACACAGCAGTGTAAATGCACTGATGTGTTGTGGTTTGAAAGAAATTGTAGCCAGAGTAATTGCTGGATATATTAAGACTTAACATCTTATGTCTTACTAGCGGCTCGGACCAGCTTCGCCCGGGTACAATTAGATTTCTGTACAATAATATGTACGTATTATACATATAAACCTTCCTCTTGAATCACTCTATCTATTAAAAAAAACCGCATCAAAATCCGTTGCGTAGTTTTAAAGATTTAAGCATACAAAGGCACATAGGGACATAGAAAGCGACTTTGTTTTTAACCGACTTCAAAAAAAGGAGGAAGTTCTCAATTCGACTGTATGTTGCTTTTTTTTTATGTTTGTTACCTCGTTTCTCTGTACTGTGTGAACCGATTTCGATCATTCTTTCTTTGATTGAAAGCTGGTGCTTGTCGTTTGGTCCCATAAAAATATAGTGAAGATCTGATGAATATCTTCGGACCTGGAGAGGGGAACTCCTTAAAATTAATGAGAATTGCAATGGTTCTTTTTGCATTACGTTCATTAGAAAAGTTAAGTTACAGTGAGGGAGGGAAAAGGGGTAGGGGGAGGGGGGGGGTAAACATATAGATATTTAAATTAATATAAGGCATACGTCCTACATGTTTGGTACTTGGCGGCCCGCCTTCAATATGTTACGCATATATTTTGATTTGTTGGCTAGTCAAGTCATTAAGCAAATTAATCAACATGCACGAGTTCCATGAAATAAATATTAATTTTATGCTTTGGAGTGGTAGTTATTATTTTATTATTTTTTTGGTTTTTAGTGGATTTTTGTTTTGAAGTCGGTTTTTATATACTATGTAGTGAACATGGCCAGCGCAGTGAAATGCCAAACATTGCTTTGTAATTCATGGTATTGTTTGCTAGTTTTACTGTTCTTGAGTGTTCATTTTGCTTCCCATCAGGCGAACAGCATCCTTGTCCCGCCATTCTTGCAATAATAAACAATAAACATTAAAATATAAGCTTGCTATTTTATAATACAAAGGGGTCATGGAGTAACGTAATCTGTATCTGTATCAGCCTATATACGTCCCACTGTAGGGCACAGGCCTCCTCTACAATCGACAGTACGATTGAGAATGGTGGCCATATAGTCCACCACGCTGGCCTAATGCGGGCTGGCGGACTTACATACCATATAAATTATATAAATCGCTATGGTATGCAGGTTTCCTCACGACGTTTTCCTTCACTGTTTTAGTGCGTGGTGATTGACTATCAATACACACATGACTCCGAAAAGTCAGAGGTGTGCCCTGGGATTCGAACCCGTGACCACCGTGAACATGCTGGCAGTCGTGTCTAGTCCGTTTACCAACAGGCCACCACGCACTTACGTAATACTTCCCAGCATTCTAAGAAAAACGGCGCTGACAATCAGACAGACATACACATAATTGAGATTAGCCACGAAGGGTCTTTTTATACAGCATAAAATATTTAAAATCCCCGTAAAGTAAAAGATAAATATAAAACCCAACTCAACACTTTTTGCAATAAATGAAAAATATGCAATTTAACTATGTCAATCAAAAAACAAGATGGCGGATGATACTTGTTTAAATCGCTGACATAAGCCAAGAGATATTGAATGAGAATGCAGATGCTAAATGAAGTATGTAAAGCGCTGTGCACACATAGGAAGTTTAAATTCCGTATTGCGGCAACAAGCAACTAGCTTTTTTAACAGACTTCAAAAAAGGGGGAGGTTCTCAATTTAACTATCCTATTTTTACAGCAATGATTACGAGACGAGCATGCCGCTCGCCTGATGGTAAGCGATACGACAGCTCATAAACAATAGCAGAACCCAACTTTGTTAACTCAGTGGGGCTAACCATAGTTAGCCATATTATATCATCATCATCCAGCGGTTATCCGTTCTGCGACATATGTGGCCAGCCCATTGCCACTTCAACCTACTAACTTTCAGAGCTGTGTCGGTTACCTTGGTTCTCTGACGGATCACTTCGTTTCCAATTTTGTCCTTCAGAGAGACTCCGAGCATAGCTCTTTCCATCGCACGTTGAGCGACCTTTAACTTGTGGATTAGCCCCACAGTCAGTGTCCACGTCTCGGCTCCGTACGTCATTACAGGGAGGACGCACTGGTTGAACACTTTACTCTACTTTACTTTTTATATGAAACCAACTATTATTGAGGCCGTAATATTTTATTTTCTTGTTCCGACAAGATGAAGTGTCTACAGAACGCTGAACATACGGGTATCGGCTGTAGATATAAATTCGATTGTACGTAATAACAAAATCAAAAAAAAAAAAATTCTTTAATATTAAATAATTTGAATCCACAGTCATGTTCCTTAATAATGTCCGTCATTTTGAGATATTTACACGATTATTTTGTTAGGTGGCATTTCTCTTATAAATATCTAAATCCATATAGAGTATCGAAAAGTGTTGCTTCTATTTTAAACGTTTTATTTATAAAATTACTCTAAAATTGATATCTGTGTACTGTAGATGCCTTTTCTCAAGTAATCTAAATTCTTCTTCTTAACTTCGTAACTTGAAAGCGATGCGTTCACAGCTAAGTACGTTGTAATAGATTTCTGTCCATTCCTTTTGTTACAATTATGTACTATTCAGCGTTGTGATTGACGTAACATAATAGGTACAATTAAGTCTTTGTAAGTAAGGCATTGCTTGTTATGTAATATATTATACTGAGACAGCATCCATGGCGCAGTAAGTTAAACGCCGGCTGTGAAACAAGAGGCAGCGAGTTCGGTCCCTGAACAGAGAATTTGAGTGTGATCCACTGGTAATTGATTCGGGTCTGGGTTTGTGAGACCAAAAAGTCTCGCGTAGTTTCCGATATGACATTAAAGTTGATCTTAGTGTGGGATGAGGACTATGTATGTGACTATTTGGTGTATTTATTTATTTTTTATTCTGTCCACAAAAATAACTTTTTCATTGCTACTCCTTTCGTATTACTCATAGCGTGGTGTTGTAACGCCTATAGCATTCCTCAATAAAGGGGCTGTCTAACACCAAAATAAATTTTAAATTCAAACAAGTATTTCCTGAGATTATCGCGTACAAACAAACTCTTCAGATTAGAATAGATTTAATCAACTTGAGTCTAAATATAACAATGAAAGAAAGTACATAACACTGAGAGCGTGTGTTCAATTATATGAATTTTCTCACGTTTTAGCTTATGTAATAAGTCTTTTAAGAATTTCTATGGTATGTGTAAGTCGCGCTAGGCTAGCTTGTGGACTGCACTCTCTCGAAATCACGGTTGCCGTGCCCAGCAGTGGACGGTTATGGGCTGATATAGTACAGTTTATACCGGGTATACCAAGAGTGCTGCGGATAAACGAAGCCGTTTGGTAGTTTTAGTGACTACAAACAAAATGCAGCTAAAAAAATTGTCAGGTTTCGGGAGTTTGTGAGAGCGAAAAGTCTCTCGTAATTCCTGGCACGACACAAGACTCGATGTTAGTGTGGGGTCAGGACTATGTATCTATGTACTGTTGGGTGTATTTATTATTCTATGAAAATCCTTTTGTGAGGCCTATGTTCATCCGTTGATTTTCTGTGGCTTAACGGCCGGTTTCTATAATCTATCTATCTTTAACAAGAGATTTCTCTCGAAATTTCGATACTTTTTTTGCTTCAGTAAAGAAAGAGAGAAATTTAGATAAGGTGCATATATTTATACATATCTAGGCAAGATAATATTGTATGTCTATCTTTGTTTATTAAAGCATACAGTGGTATCGACATAGTAACGATATCCATTTTAACCTCTTGTTAAAGATAGATAGGATATAGAGAACGGCCGTAAGAGAGAGTGAAAAATATTATTATAATGACAGGCTCCGTGGCGCGGTCGGTTTGAAGCCGCCTGAAAACGTGAAGCCGTGGGGTCGATCGGTCGGTCGAAATATTTGTACGACCCACAAATATTTCTTTCGGGTCTGGGTGTTTGTGAGACCGTAAAGTCTCTCGTAGTTTCTGATACACGACACAAGACTCGATCTTAGTGTGTGGTCAGACCATGTATGTGACTGTTGGGTGTTATGTTTAGCTATTTATATTTATACTAGCGGCCCGGCCCAGCTTCGCCCGGGTACAAATAGATTTCTGTATAATAATAAGTACGTATTATACATCTAAACCTTCCTCTTGAATCACTCTAGCTATTAAAAAAACCGCATCAAAATCCATTGCTTAGTTTTAAGCATACATAGGGACAGAGAAAGCGACTTTATTTTATACTATTTAGTGATATCAGCGGCCTCTCTTTTCACAGACGTCTAACCAACTTCGCCACAGAGGCTGTCAGTAATGTTTTATAGCGTTTATTGATGGTATCACGCAACAAATGATTTATTGTGTCGCTTCCCACGATACATATTCTATGTTATGTAATGTCAATACACTGATAGCTTGATAGGACTACGATTGTCGACTTATATTCGCTGATTGAAAACCTAGGCACACTTTTATTTATAACTAACGGCCCGAGTGCTGATACACTTTTTTGAAAACACGCTATCGCCTATCTTTATAAGGGATAATAGGATTATAATGGTGAAAGAGGTTATTCAATTAAATCGATTTCGAATCGCAAAGATCTCTCAGATATCGATTTTGAGACAAAACGTACTGAAAAATAGATAGTTGACTGGCGGCTAAAACGTTAAATATACTAACTTTGTGATTCGAGCTGTTGTTTGATTCTGCTACTGTTTATGAGCTGTCGTATCGCTTACCAGGCGAACGGCAGGCTCGTCTCGCTATTCATTGGAATAAAAAAAGTGGTAGAGCGCTGTTGTCAGTCATGACTCAGCATGATGGGATGATCAATGGGCAGGTTAGTTTCACAAGAGATCGACGTTTAGCGTCAGCTTGTTGTTGCTGTCGTGTTTACTTCGGTGAATTGTGACCTTTCCTTTTCCCAGCATTTATCTACCGGTCGTCGAATTTGGTTGCTAAATCAATAGTTTTTGCTGAAATAATAATTTAAAGCCTTGCGTACCATTGTGCCTTTAAAAATAAATGTATGTACACTATTATATCAGAAAAAAACTACCTATATATTTACCACCCTAATACGACGACAGAAAAAAAAATCGTCACAACTTTTGCACAAAATTTAGTTGCATTGTGTCTGAAGTTACTAAAACTACCACACGGCTTCGCTTTCAGTAGCAGTCTTGATATACCCTGTATGTAAAAGCGTGTAGTACTAATAAATAAGTATTTTAGTATTAGTCTTTGCATTTTGCTCCAAATACACTTACGCCAAGTTGTGTATGTATGTATGCCTCATAATGCATTCACATTGACTAGATCAACTAAACGACATTATAATTCTCTATTCACTAGATATAAATTAATATTTCTTGTAAAGTGGAGTACGGAAATATACAATAACTATTTCCTTGTACATAATGTGTAATGTGTTTTTATTTATGGCACGTATCCGGCAAAATCGTGCTCTCGATTGTAGAGGAGGCCCGTGCCCTGCAGTCGGACGTATATGGGCTGATATTGATGTGTATATGTTATGGGCCAAGTGATTAATCGAGCATTATTCATAATGCCCGGGCATTATGAATAATGCAAAGTGCCTATTGGGCAGAGTGATGTAAAGCAAATTAAAATCAAAACAATGAGCCGAAGTGGTAGAATTTAGAACAGAGCAGCACGAGGGGGTGGATTGGGAGGAGTGGAGGGGGAGAGGGAGTGTCGCGCCTCCCCTGGTAACACTCCCATGAAAAGGTAACGCACCATTCCTGAAAAATATCTATTATAGCAACCTAACCTTTGAAACACTTATTGTCAATACAAATTAGCTTATGCATCGTCTCCGGCGCTCCGGGAAGGTCAGCCCCTTCGCCCTTGCGTAACAAAAGATAGGCACCCATGCTCACCTCCGCAGCTTCGGCTTCTATTTCATAAAATTATTTTTGTATTCTATCCTATTTCACTAACGTAAAATCCACTTGTCTAGGCACTGTTTGCTCGTTTGCGGGACCTTATAATATTATAAAGGCCAAAGGCTGTTATATATTTAGGTTTGTTTATTTTATGCTTAGAGTATTTATAAAATAGAGGGAACGCTGGTACTTCGAAAACGTATATAAAAATGGTGGTGCCGGGCCATCTATTCCTGCTCTCCTATTGGCTGATATTTAACAGGTTGTCACAATATACACGAATTAAATGGAGGATAAAAATAAATATTTAATTGTACTCAAATTCGTTTTAAAAGGACAATTATTAAATATAATTCGGTTGTCAGAAGAATTTATAGCAATTTTTTGCTAAATAATCAATTCAATTTCCACTAATATGTGCTACCAACATTACGAACAAGAAAATATCTACGTTTTCAAGACGCGAATGTATGACAGCGCTCCCTCTATAGTATTATAAATACTCTCAGGGTGCAAGGTAAAACTAAATTAAAATGGTCAGATTTGGCATAAAATCCAGCACATATAGCTCACAGCTCACAGCTCACTGTTGTAAAACATTTCTAGTTACATGAGCCGGTTACGAGAGCACAATAAAAATAATAGTAAAGATTCACAGCACGAATCACTTTCACTGTCAAATGACGTAGGAACTAGGCACATAACGCCACGGCCATTACGCAACGTGAGATATCGCTTTTTGTCACTTTGTAATGTATTCCATTTTCAAATTCTTTTCTATTTTTAAATTGATTTCTTAATCGCGAGCTGACATTATGTCACTTTACAATTATTGCTATTAAAAAAAAGTTTGATTGTTACGTTGACGGGCGTGTATTCGATTTTCCAATTTATGTTTTTTTCTCATTTTTTGTTTGGAAGCTATTTTAACAAATTGCCAGTATCTTAGAAAATGTGCAGTTATGATTTTCTATCATGCAGTCGGTGGTTAATTCAAATTTTTAATATAATTGATTCTTTTTTTGAATTGATTTAAACGTGGAAATATAACATTTTAGTCTCATGTTTTTGTCTCTGCCATATTAAATTAATCATTTCACCCATTGTACTGCTTATACGGGGTATATCAAGACTGCTACCGAAAACGAAGTCGGGTGGTAGTTTAAGCGACTTCAGACACAATGCAACAGAAAATGTTGGAAAAAAAAGCGTTTTTTTTTATATGGTCGTATTTGGGTGGTAAATACATTTTTTCGTAAAATAATAGTGTATACCCTTTTATTTATAAAGACTCTAAGGTATAAAAGAGTTTAAATTATTATTTTAGCAAAAACTATGGATTTACCACCCAAAAATGACGATATTTAAAAAAAGATAAAAAAAATTGTCGCGTTTCTTAGCAAAATTTTTAGTTGCATTGTGTTTGTAGTCACTAAAACTACTACCCGGCTTCGTTTACGGTAGCAGTCTTGAGATACCCGGTATATTCATGCTTAGTTAACTGTAGTTTTTACACATAGGCATACAGGAATGCGTTAAAGAACTATTTCGCACAGTTTCCGATGCTGTGACGAAAGTATTATTTCGGAACTTCCCGCCATTGTTTCGGTTTGGTAATCGTCCTTCGTGTATGAGACATATTGCAATTTGGTTTAGGTTTCCACGCTTATTACTTATCATAGATCATTGAGATATAATACTATGGGACACACACAAACAGAATGTTTGTAATCTAAATTAACGGTACCGTAAGTTCCTATTGTTTTTGTCTCTGTCACGCATACGCACTAACATCATATTCTCTCTCACTACACTGGGTTCCTTCTCATACATAGTACTGATGACTGATCCCATACTAAGATTGAGTCTTGTGACGTATATCAGAAAATTGAGAGACTTTTCGGCCTAACAAACACCGAGACCCGAGACAAATATTTGTCGGTCTCATAAACATTTTTCTCGGTGTGGGAATCGAACCCGTTGCCTCTCGTTTCACAGCCGGCGTCTAACCGATTGCGCCATAATAGGTTTCTAATGTGGACTTTTATAATTTTTTTTTTATTTCATTGAATGGCGAGACGAGCAAGCCCTTCGCCTGATGGTAAGCGATACGACCGCTCATGAACAGTAGCAAAGCCAAACAGCACCTTGAATTACAAAGCAATGCTTGATATTCTACTGCGCTCGCCATCCTGAGACATGAGATGTTAAGTCTCATTATGTCCAGTAGTTACTCTAGCTACAATGTCCTTCACACCAAAACACAACATGCATTTACTGCTGTGTGGCGGGAGAAATAGACATTGCGGTGGTACCTACCCAGATTGGACTGACTATTTAACACCCAGACGAATCCTAGTCGCTAGTCTATTACTTAATATAATAAAGCTGAAGAGTTTGTTTGTTTGAACGTGCTAATCTCAGGAACCGCTGCTCTGATTTGAAAAATTATTTCAGTGTTGTATAGTACATTTATCGAGGAATGCTATAGGCTATATATCATCACGGTATGACCTATAGGAGGGAAGCAGTAATGATATTTCTGGCAAATACGAGGAAATTTTATTCGCTTTTGATGGTCCGATTGGTCGATACTCTAAGTTGAAAGTAGGAATTGAGCATTTTGACCGCCATTTTGAATCATGTATCAGCACCCGGACGAAACCGGGCCTGGCCGCTAGTTTTTTAATAAAAGAGCCATCCTGTCGTGAGATATCGCATCAGACGGTAAATTCAACGAGTCGAGACGAGCACGCTTCGGCGACTGTCAGCTATTTGTGTGTAGGAAAAGCGAGATTCACAAACAAGATTCTTTACATGTTCAATTACATATATTTATGACATTAAGATGTATTCATGTGTATGTATACACGTCAAAATGGCGGTCAAAATGTTCAATACCAATCAATTTAGAACATCGAACTTTGTTTACTTATGTTTTCATCCGACCATCTATCTTTACTTCAATAACCTTTATTATTATTTAGCTCTCAAAACAATTACGTAGTGTATAGTTGTAAGGTACAATTGGTCTGGCTTATCCGTGTGGATAAAATCCCCTTATCAATAAAGAGAAAAAAATATCGGAGCAAAGGATCCTTCATATCGATTTTGAGACCAATCGGATCACAAAAAACTAATGAAATTTCCTCGTATTCAGATTTTTCGCTACTGCTTCCTTTCTATATGGCATAGCGTGATGATATAAAGCCATTCCTCGATTAATGACCTATCCAACACAAAAATCTTTTTTCAATTTGAAACAGTTGTGTGTATGTACCTTAGAATAGAGGTAACAATTTGATCGAAGTAACAAACCTTCGATCAAATATACACTAGATACACCGATGCATTGAAACAAAAAAAGTAAACAAAATAAATAAATAAATAAATAACACCCAACAGTCACATACATAGTCCTGACCCCACACTAAGATCGAGTCTTGTGTCGTGGGTATCAGGAACTACGAGAGACTTTTCGGTCTCACAAACACCCAGACCCGGAAGAAATATTTGTGGGCCGCACAAACATTTCTCTCGATGCGGGGATCGAACCCGCGGCCTCTCGTTTCACAGGCGGCGTCTAACCAACTGCGCCACGGAGGCTGTCAAAAGATCACGTATTCCAAATATATTAACACAAATTTCACCTTATTCCTAGAGCTTAAAGTAGCTTTTTACATAATATTTTCTAAAGTTCTGCGACGTTTTAGAAGCAACGGTCGGTGCGTGACTGAAGGTGAAAGAGTGCTTAAAGCACTCTTTTTGGTGCCATTTTCTAAGCGCTCATGTTGTATCTAGTGTATATTTGATCGAAGTAACAAACAAACAAACTTTTCAGGTTTATTATAGATTTTCATATCCAAGTCAACAATTTAAAACTTGGGTTATTTATTTATTGTTAGCATAGAATTAGCAAGTTGAAGTGGCAGTGGCCCGGCAAATGGCGCGTAGAACCGATGGCCGTTGGGGCCGAAAGGTTCTCGAGTGGAGGCCACGTAAAGGCAAGCGAAATGTCGGACGCCCGCCTACAAGGTGGACGGACGACCTGGCTAAAGTTGCAGAAAGTCACTGAATGCAGGGCTACAACAGGTCGATGTGGAGACCCTTGGGGGAGGCCTATGTTCAGCAGTGGACTTTTTTGACTTCTTATTGGACTTCCTTATTGGATCCTTATTGGACTTCCTGTGGCTGAGATAATGATTATTAAAGATTCAACGTTGGGTGTTGGAGTGGAGACCGTGCTTAGGTAAGCGTAGTTTAGTATGTCCTGCTGCATGATAGACCTACGACTTGAAAAGCGCGGCGGGTACTGGATGGATGATCTCAAGACCGGAATGGTTAGCGTTTACTTGGGGAGACCTGCGTCCAGCATTGGACGGTGACAGGCTAAACATCACTACATAGTATAAAACAAAGTCGCTTTCTCTGTCCCTATGTCCCTTTGCTTAAATCTTTAAATCTACGCACCAGATTTTGATGCGGTTTTTTTTAATAGATAGAGTGATTCAAGAGGAAGGTTTATATGTAAAATACGTACATATTATTGTACAGAAATCTATTTGTACCCGGGCGAAGCTGGGCCGGGCCGCTAGTATACAATATACATATTTATAAATAGATTCAACGGTTATGCGTTGTTTTTTGTTCCATGAGCGGTCGTATCGCTTACCATCAAGCGATCGCTATACTCGTCTCGCCATGCAATAAAAAAATCAAGGCAGCTAGAATTTATGCATGTTTGGAATAAGCGTTGTAAATTACGAACAATTGCAAATAATGCATTGGAGCGCGCAGTCATAATTCAACCAATCAGACTGAGGCGTGTCATTGAAATATTGCAAGTTTAATTATTATTGGTTGCAATGTATAGAACGGACAGTAGAAACAAAATCTGCGCGGCGCTTGTACCGAAAGTTAGATGAGCGGGACGGAACATAATTGTGACATACGAGTGACAGAGAGGAAACAACCAGATTAAAGCGAGCGAGATAGAAAATAGAGCAGCGTATGCGTGACAGAGACAGAAATAGGGGGTTTGGAAACTTTGGAAACTCGAATATTCAGTTGTACATCATCACCCCTGATTCCTCTCAACAAAAGATTTAACATAATTAATAAAGTAAAAATGTTTATTGTTTAATGTGTAGCTGGGCAAAAAAAGAGTCTGTTTTAATGAGGGCGCTAACATCGAATTTGATATTATGGTGGCAACCTGATATACTACGACAGAAAATATTTAAAATATTGTTATTTTAATTAATGGTTGTTGATGATTTTTGTTTATTTTAAATCACAAAACAAACAAAAACCGTACGAAAATGTATAGAAATACCTGCAAATACTTAAACAATAACGAACACAATTACATACATGTATGTAGGATTTGAATGTTATGATGAAAGATGAGTAGAATGGAACGTTGACGAATGATTGATATGGAACGTCGTTTGTGTGAGAGAGATGACTAATGAAAGTATTTAAGATGGAAAGAGTACGAGGATGAATGATTAAGATGTTGATGTATGCAAGGATGGAATGAGTGAAGACGAGTTTTAAGAGGATAATATATTTAATATTACCAAGACGATCTTTGTTTAATTTGACCTCTTACGAGACTATTCCCATATGTATATTCAATTAAATTAGAATCATCATCATCATCTCAGCCACAGTTCATCATCACAAAATTACATGATTCTTTAATTATACCCTAGTTCTTAATTTCAGAATAAAAAGGCATTATATTTAATACACGTATTTAAAGATAATATTCAAATTTTTTTAAAATTTATTTATATGTACAAATATAACCAAAGGAGAGGGAGGGGTCAAAATGCTAAATAAAAGATCACGTGCTTTATCTCAGCCACAGGAAGTCCAGTTCCGAACATAGACCTCCCCCAAGGATCTCCACATTAAATTAGAATAATACATATTAATTTTCAGAACGTAAATTCGAAAGGTCAGAATAAATGCTATGAATTTGAATCCACGCCCATCAGTTCGCCAGTCAGGTTCTCAGTCAACAGAAAATGTTGCTCGCTTAACCAACTACCCATATTCATTTAATATACTAATATAAACATGTTACGATAGGCGCGGGTTCAAATTCCAGGGCACACCTCTGACTTTTTTGAGTCATGTGCGTAAAAATATAATCACCACGCACTATAATGGTGAAGGAAAACATCGTGAGGAAAACTGCATACCGTAGCGATTTGTAAGAATTTCTATGGTATGTACTGTTCGCCAACCCGCACTAGGCCAGCATGGTGGACTATATGGCCTAACCACTATCAATCTTATTCTAGATTGTAGAGGAGGCCCGTGCCCTGCAGCGGGACGTATATGGGCTGATACAGACAGATAGACTAATAGAAAAAAATATAGAAGATTTCCCGACCCGGGATTCGAACCCAACACTTAACTTTGTAATCATACGGTAATATAACTACCAAGGCAAGCAAATTAAAAAAAGTTAACATTAATCAAGCTTCAACGTTATTTTAATACAAATACACCCACATTCAGTTCTATAATCTATTGACTTCATAACCATAGTTCATAGGGGACGTCCATTAATCACGTGAGGCTTGAATGGGGGGAGAGGTTGGACAAAAATCACGAAATATCACAAGGGGGGAGGGGGCTCCATTAAAATATCACGTGTTTTTTTCCAATACCATTTTGATTCAAATGCTAAATAATATATTTTTCGTATGATTACACTATTCTTTAATTATATCCTGGTTCTTAATTTCAGAATTAAAAGGTATGATACTTTATGCCCGTATTTAAAGATAATATTCGAAAATTTTAAGACTTATTTATATGTACTAAAAATACACGTGATGATGGGGTAGTCTTAAATCTCACCACATTACCAAATCAGATGGGGTCAAAAAGTGCTAAATAAAAGATCACGTGATTTATGGACGGCCCCATAGACAAGATACCGATCAAAGACAATACATTGTGAAGCATCAATGAACTATGTCCTATAACGACTACGTTTTGTGTCAAGGGAACGTGTCTATTAAATACTACTTATGAGTAGGTTTGCTTTATTACAATAGAATAATAACCAGTATGGTCCAGTAGTGGACCTATTGAGACTTAACATCTCATGTCTCAGGATGGCGAGCGCAGTAGACTGCCAAGCATTGCTTTGTAATTCAAGGTGTTGTTTGGTTGCGCTACTCTGTCCATGAGCGGTCTAGGCCAGGGGTAGGCAACTTATTGAGAAGAGCCAACTTATTGAGAGAGAAAATTTACAATTTACATTTCAAAGTATTTAAAGAGCCTTCATGTTTTAAAGAGACCATTCGATTGTACGAGTATTCTTCATGATTCTTAGCGTTAGCGAAAGAAAAAGATTTGTGGCAATAAAGATGCAATTTGGTGAATGCGCGGTGCATACTACTCAACAGATGTCAGTGACCTCTAAATCTGTTGACTTTTCCGAGATTATAATGTACAATCGGGTACATTTTACTTTCAAACTTATTTTATTTTTATTTGTTTGGGAAATAACAGACACAATTTTACATAAAAGTAAAAACAACTAGAATTACACAATCCACGACTGTCTCCACAGATTAGAAACACATAAAGAAAAAGCTGGTGCGTACACACATGGGGCCCTACTATATTCATCCGAAACGAAGTTCGGAACTTCGGACAATCGAAGTTTTTTATACGATATGAATGTATCTACTCTGTAAAAGTTCGAATTTGTATAACGTACATCGTAACCATAAGTCTGTGGTTACGACCATAAGTCAATAACGACCATAAGTATATGTAGGTACATTCGTATCGTATATAAACTTTGATCATCCGAAGTTTCGAACTTCGTTTCGGATGAATATAATAGGGCCCCTGTAATTTTCATCACATTCTACGTTTTGTTCACAAATCCGAAGACAAAAAAGATTTATTATTGGACTACAATGTTCATTTCTTCAAGAACTCCGGCCCTTAGTTGCAATTATGTTCATATTTATTGAAAATGTAGTTTTCCCTACACAAAAAAAGTGAGGCACAAGATGTTAGGTCTCAATATGTCCAGTAGTCCAGGCTACAATGTCCTTCACACAGAAACGCAACAGTGCATTTACACTGCTCTTTGACGGGAGAAATAGACTTTGTAGTTCCTATCCCGGCGGCCTCTCACACGAGAGACTTGCCAGTAGTAAGATATACTCTATATATTCTTAGTTAATGTTTTTGCACGTGTCAGTACGTGCAATAAATTGTAAGGACCGGTTATGTCCCTGTAACGTGCTCGAGAATATTAACAGTTAGGATCTTCGGGTTAATATCCTGATTCCGATTATGGACATCTGTATCTGTATCTGTATCAGCCCATATACGTCCCACTGCAGGGCACGGGCCTCCTCTACAATCGAGAATACGATTGAGAGTGGTTAAGCCATATAGTCCACCACGAGGCCTAGTGCGGGTTGGCGGATTTACATACCATAGAAATTTTTATGAATCGCTATGGTATGCAGGTTTCCTCACGATGTTTTCCTTCACCGTTTTAGTGCGTGGTGATTGATTATCAATACACACATGACTCCGAAAAGTTAGAGGTGTGCTCTGGGATTCGAGCCCGCGACCACCGTGAACAGCGTCTAGTCCGTTTACCAACAGGCCACCACGCACTTATTATTATGATTATGGACATAACATACAGAATTCAATTCAGGCTGCTTCCAACAGGTCGATGTGGAGATCCTTGGGGGAGGCATATGTTCAGCAGTGGACTTCCTGTGGCTGAGAAGATAATTCTAACTACCCTTTATTTTAATGGTTAAAGATGTTTATTGCGATGAATGGAAAGACGAGCATCTGATGGTAAATACGACCGCTCATGGACAATAGCAAAACCAAACATGAATTACAAAGTGGCAAACATCCATCCATCCATCCATCAGCCAAAGGAAGTCCACTGCTGAACATAGGCCTCCCCCAATGATTTCCACAGAGACCTGTTGGAGGCAGCCTGTGTCCAGCGACGTCCCGCGACCTTTACCAGGTCGTCGGACCATCTTGTGGGTGAGTGTGAGTGAAGTGGCAAACATGAACAACATGAATTAAAAAATGATTGGCATTCTACTGCTTGCCATCCTGAGAGTTTAGATGTTAAGTCTCAATATGTCCAGTAGTTACTCTGGCTACAATGTCCTTCAAACCGGAACACAGTGCATTTACACTGCTGTTTGGCGGGAGATATAGACATTGCGGTGGTACCTACCCAGGCGGCCTGTCACATATGAGAGACCTACCACTTTCCTATATACTACGTTTCAAATGTATAGTGGAAAATAACACAATTCTAAGAAAATATATGGAAATGAAACATACATACGTAGTATCAGTTTAACTAATTTACTGTGAAATACGATTCTGTATAGTTAGGCGTTTCTTAGAAATATTTTCAGTTAAAAATGCAATAGTCAGTTGTCAGACATAATTCTTCCTCGATTCTAACTTAAAAATCCTGTGTTATTTAAAACTAGGAGACATTTAGTATGAAACCAGTATATGTGAGCCCATGGACGTTCCACTGCAGGGCACGGGCCTCCTCTACAATCGAGAGTACGATTGAGAGTGGTTAGTACAGTCCACCACGCTGGCCTATTGCGGGTTGGCTGACTTTATATACCATAGAAATTCTTACAAATTCGCTGGTTTCCTCACGACGCGACGTTTTCCTTCGTCGTTATAGAGCGTGGTGATTGACTATGTACACCATACTTTGAATAGTCAGAGGTGTGCCCTGGGATTTGAACCCGCGACCACCATGAGCATGTTGGCAGTAGCGTTTAGGACGGGCCGCAAGTAGTAACTAAATTAATTCGTTCATATTTATTTTCCCAAGACCTTCGGAGATGCCGTGAGACAATTTTAATTTAATTTACATTGGAATACACTATACAAGAAACTAATATTTGCATAATTTAGTCACATGTTTGAGCATGCCATCTTCATAAATTGTAGTGTTGCAAAAATAAGTACATGTGTTATTTTTGCGAATAGTTACTGCTTCGATCAAATATAAACTAGATTATAAGTAACGGTCTAAAAAAACGGCAAGAGAAATAAGAGCACAAAGAAGTGTATGATGTTACTTGATTTTAGTATGGTCCAAACCATAATAAGTCGTAATTAAAAGGAATAAGGTTTCATCATCATCATAATCATATCAGCCACAGGAAGTCCACTGCTGAACATAGGCCTCCCCCAAGGATCACCACAATGACCTGTTGGAAGCGGCCTGCATCCAGCGACTTCCTGCAACCTTAGTCAGATCGTCCGTCCACCTTGTGTTTCCCTACGAGATCGAATCAGAAATGAGGAGATCCGTAGGAGAACCAAGCTTACCGACATAGCCCATAGGATTGGCAAGTTGAAGTGGCAGTGGGCCGGGCACATAGCTCGTAGAACCGATGGCCGTTGGAGCCGAAAGGTTCTTGAGTGGAGGCCACGTAGAGGCAAGCGAAATGTCGGACGCCCGCCTACAAGGTGGACGGACGATCTGACTAATAAGGTTTATCTACACTAATATTATAAAGAGGAAAACTTTGTTTGTTTGTTTGTTTGTTTGGTTGTAATGAATAGGCTCAAAAACTACTGGACCGATTTTAAAAATTCTTTCACCATTCGAAAGCTACACTATCCACGAGAATATAGACTATATTTTATTTTGGAAAAAAATAGGGTTCCGTAAGATATTTGGATTTTTCGGACACAAACTGAAAAAAAATCAACCAAAGAAGTTACTTATTTTGCGTACGCTGCCTAAACTACAAAAGATAGAACCATAAAATGTTATAATTAATTGTAGATCTTATAAATATCTACAAAAAAGTCCGCGACACACTATACCTATCTATGTCGAGTGAGGCACAACAACCACATTTTTATTTAAAAACCTTGAATTTTTGACGTGACAACGTCTTAAATTAGGTTGCGGCTGGGAGTCACTTATGAAAAAGTGTAACGCCCGGTAACGTAACGGTGCGCGCGCAGCACTAGAGAATTAGGCGCATTGAATCGGCGCATGCTTGTGTCTCTGTCTTTGTCTTTCTCGAACGTTCTTGGCGTTGGAAAAACAAGAAAGCGTCACAATACAAGTTCACACGTGTGGTTAAAGTATCGTCAGCTGTGTCTGTAGTGAAAATATGGAGTGCTTAGATTCGTCATTACATGTACAATGTTTTAGTAAACAAAATATATTTCTATAGTTAAAATTTGTGCAATTCTTATTTTCATTCAATTCCTTGTTCCTATTGTGCAATTTAATTATATTCATATCAATAAATATTCTACCGAGAAAAAGACGTTGTCACGTAAAATCTTCGCCCGTAAAACCGACTTTACAGGCAACCATTTTTTGAACTACATTTAAACGCGTTTATTTTACTCATGCTATTAATCCTTATCAAAATAAATTATTTCATCAATAAGTACAGTTTATGTTGATAATATTTGGTCTTTGAATGATTAAAATTGGACGTTTGGTTTTGAAGTTGTGGTGATATTAAAATATTACGATTTCTGCTGCACAAAAATTTCATAAGGCAATCTTTATATGTACTTGTATATGGAGAGACAGGATATAATAGAGTGGAAGGTACGGGAGAAGGCTGGGATAGCTGACAGATTTGATAGGACGAAATATAAATGCACGTTATAAGACGGGATGGATAATAAAGAGAAAGGACGGGATGGATTGGGAAGAGACTGAACAGACGGATGAGACGGGATTGAGCCGGACAGTAGGACAGCTACGTCAAGTTTAGGTATACAAGAGTTTATACGAAAAATAACATGTATTTGGTGTGGAGTGGAATCAAAAAATATATGCACCCAGACGAAGCTGGGCCGGGCCGCTAGTTGTTACATAAAGTTGATTATAATTGAAGACTTTTTGCTATATCTCGTAGTTCGAAATTAAAATGTATAAGTATAAGCAACCTCGGCCACTTTTGGCGTGTGATTTTGTTCCGGACCCTGTATCTACTATATATTTGATTGAAGGGTTACTGCTATACAAATATGGGCATTAATAAGTGGAGATTAGGGTGAATTTTGCTGTGTAAAGCAACTCTATTCAGCTTCTCAATTCATATAAGCTTACACTAAAGATTGACGTCAAATAGGTAAAATTATAAATCAATATGTATTTCTGTATCAGCCCATATACGTCCCACTGCAGGGCACGGGCCTCCTCTACAATCGAGAGTACGATTGAGAGTGGTTAGGCCATATAGTCCACCACGCTGGCCTAGTGCGGGTTGGCGGACTTACATACCATAGAAATTTTTATAAATCGCTATGGTATGCAAGTTTCCTCACGATGTTTTCCTTCACCGTTAATGAATTTAATATGTATTTAGTGACGGCAAATTAATATTTAAGAGCACGGGTACCCTCTACAGTCGCGAGTACGTTTGAGAGGGGTAAGGCCGATCACGCTTGCCTAGTGCGGGTCGGTGGAAAGAATTTTAGTCTAAAATTACAAGTAAGTGAATACAATGAAAAGATAAATAGAAAATCTAAGTGTAATTAATTTCGTTGTGTTTACACAGCCACGGTCACTGACCTAATGAAATTTCACTTCGAGCGTAAGATGAATTCACAATGAATATTCAATGGTCTTAGTTTAAATTTTCTTGAAAAACCATCTCGAAAATTTAAACACATTTCTTACTTTGTTAGCATGTGTAATTTTACATTCTTACATAAACTCACGACTTTTTCCCAGAAAGGGTAGGCATTGGTGTTACCAGGACACCTACATTTCGATTTGTGCGTTCTGTCTCATACTGAGACATGGAAGCGAGCCTGTCATATCAGGCACAAATTGCTGACTTCGAGCTAATAATAAATAAAATAAAAATAAAATAAAAAATAAAATAAAAATAAAAATATAATATGCCCGAGATTCGAATCCGTAGAACAACTGCGTCACCGCGGCAGTGGATAAAATAAGGACTGCACTTAGTTTCAGGTTCATTTTGCACTGTATTTTTGTAAATCCAAATAAATGGCGAGACGAGCATGCCGTTCAATTGATGGTAAGCGATACGACAGCTCATGGACTGTAGCAAATTCAAACACTATCTATACTTAATATTATAAAGCTGCAGAGTTTGTTTGTTTGAACGCGCTAATCTCTGGAACTACTGTTCCGATTTGAATGATTCTTTCAGTTTTGGGTAGTCCATTTATCGAGGAAGGCTATAGGCTATATATCATCACGCTGTGACATATAGGAGGAAAGCAGTAGTGATATTTCTAGCAAATACGAGGAAATTTTGTTCGTTTTTCGTGGTCCGATTGGTCGATATTCTAAACTGATAGTCAGAATTAAACATTTTGACCGCCATTTTAAAATGTATGCACCCGGGCGGAGCCGGGCCCGACCGCTAGTAAATTATAAAGCAATGCGTGGCATTTCACTGCGCTCGCCATCCTGAGACATAAGATGTTTCAATATGTCCAGTAGTTACTCTAGCTACAAGGTTCTTCAAACAAAAACACAACAGTCCATTTACACTGCAGTTTAGAGGGAGAAATAGACATTGCGGTGGTACCCACCCAGGCGGCGTCTCATATATGAGAGACTTATCACCAGTGTAAAAAAGAAATAGAAATTACGTTTTTTTGTGAATGAAATTCTTGATAGTACATTTTTGTTTCGCTTCAGAGAGCACGCTTTGGTGCGTGACTGTTAGAATATTACTCAGTTATCATTGATATTAAAGGTACATAGATTTTACCGACGCCCATTAACGCTTAACGCTGGAATTTAAGCGAAAGAGGAGCGAGCCTATCGGTATCATCTCAGCCACAGGAAGTCCACTACTGAACATAGGCTTCCCCCAAGAATCTCCACAATGGCCTGTTGGAAGCGGCCTGCATAAAGCGACTTCCTGCAACCTTAGCCAGACCGTCCGTTCACCTTATAGGCGGGCGTCCGACATTTCGCTTGCCTGTTCGTGGCCTCCACTCAAGAAGCTTTCGGCCCCAACGGCCATCGGTTCTACGAGCTATGTGCCCGGCCCACTGCCACTTCAACTTGCTAATCCTATGGGCTATCGGTCGATGCCAATAATCAATCGAAAAAATTAGATTGAAGTCAATCTGGATTGTTTTCTACTTTTCGATTTATCATTTACCATGTTGCCATAGTTTTTTACTACTGTGATTGATTATTGGCAATATAGTATCAGAAAAAAGATTGAGCTGTCAATCTCAAACGGCAAATTTTGGATTGGGATTATTTATTGGCAGCGGCTGTTAATCAGTAACCTTTGTTCTCCTACGGATCTCCTCATTTCTGTTACGATCTCGTAGGGAAATACCGAGCATAGCCCGCTCCATAGCGGGTTGAGTGACCATGAGCAATCTCATGAGGTCTATAGTGAGAGGCCACGTCTCGGTGCCGTAAGTCATCACTGGAAACACACAACAATAAAAGACATCTCTCGTAGTTACTGATACCCATGACACAAGACTCGGTTGGTTGTCTGTAAGAGATCGCCTCGAGCGATAAGACCGCCTTTTGTACATTTTTGATTATTTTTTTTGTTGTATTTTTTCTGTATTGTTAGTTTTAGGTGTACAATAAAGTTTTAAATAAATAAATAAGACTCGATCTTAGTGTAGGTTCAAGGCTATATATGTGGCTATTGGGTGTTTAATTTATTATTATTTATATAATTTCTCCCCAATTAAGGCTTAATTTAGTAAATTAGCTGTCAATCTTCCAATTTAGTCAAATCAGAAAAATCTAGGTGATTAACAAAATTTCACCAATCTCAAGTTCATTATAAAGATTTACGATGTTATATAAAACAGTGAAATCTGTAACGGTATTAATTGACCGGCATAATGAGTAGAAATCTGTCTGTCAATGTCAATGGCGCGATAATTATGATTAAGTCATGGTCAATGGTTGCAGATTGTAATCCGTTTACACTGGTGGTCATTTTAAACAGCAGTTTAAATAAATAAAATTATTTAATAACACCCAGCAGTCACATTTCTATGGTATGTAAGTCCGCCAACCCGCACTAGGCCAGCGTGGTGGACTATACGGCCTAGCCACTCAATCGTACTCTTGATTGTAGAGGAGGCTTGTGCCTTGCAGTGAGACGAATATGGACTGATACAAACAGTCACACACATATTCCTGACCCCACACTAATATCGAGTCTTGTGTCATGGGTATCAGAAATACGAGAGACTTTTAGGGTCTCACAAACATCCAGACCCGAAGCAAATACCAGCCGTTCATATACATTTGTTTCGGTGCGGGGATCGAACCCGCGCCCTCGCGATTCACAGGCGACCTCTAACAGCCGCTGCCAATAAACAAACCCAATCCAAAATTTGCCGTTTTAGATTGACAGCTCAATCGTTTTTCTGATACTATATTGCCAATAATCAACCTCAGTAGTGAATAAACTATGGCAACATGACAGGAGACCAATCGAAAAGTAGAAAACAATTGACAACAAAACAGATTGACTTCAATCTAATTTTTTTCGATTGATTATTGGCATCGGCCGTAAGTCAGTGAACTCATACTAAGCCAGCGTGATGCACTCGAATTCTTCATTGTAGAGTAGGCCCGTGCCCTGCAGTGGGACGTATGTATATGGGCTGACACAGAGTATACAAATGGCAAAGAAATAATTTTAAGAAAATCACGTGTTATTTTGAAAACAATTGGTAAGAACAACAGATTAGTTACGGACATGGGTAATGATTTAAATTTTATTGTTGTTTGAATTTAAATGACATGTTTTTAACGTTGTTTCTATGCAATCGCCATCTTGTAAACTTAATGTTAAGTCAATTGTTTGGCGGGAAAATTAAATATGGCCGACTGTTGGCCAGTTTTAATGGTTACAACAAAAAAAAAAAAGAATACCTTGTAGCTTTTAGGATTATTTTGTTGTCCGTCTGTTACTCATGAAAACGTATAAAAACTTTTCAATTTATCTAGAATAATTATTGGCTAAAAGAAAACTCTCTTATTACTATATTTTTAGAGACCAGAAGTGGGAAAAGAACAATATCACAAATACCCTTCGTATATTTAATTTAACACAAATCACAGACTAAGGAAATCAATCTAATTTATAAACGAATTCAAAAGGAAATAATCAATTACCAAATGTATACAATTTGTAACGCACTAACAAACCGTTACCTAGGTAATTTAAATATCAACTCCGATCTTAGAGGAACAACCGACAAAGGAGATATACCCTAACAATATGGTTTGTGTGGTATCAGCTCCATAGCGTATTTATAACATAGAGGGAGCGCTGTCATACATTTTCATCTTTAAAAACGATGATATTTTCTTGTTTAAATGTAGGTAGCACTCCTATATTAGTGAAAATTCAAGTAATTATTTAACAATAAAATGCTATAAATACCTTTGATATCTGAATGTATATTTATCTAATGTAATCCGACCGATTACGGCCATGGCGACCACTTCGACCCCTTATAGAGCTTGGCGCTGATGCGCCCGGAGATATAGCCGATTTTCGCAGCAAACTCCCTTGCACAAAGTAGGCATGTGAGCTTACCGCTTTCATAATTAAAGTGAATAGCGGCGAGTGGACGGGCTTTAAGCTCATCGCGCTTGGCGTCGAGGTCAGCTAAACGCTGTTCCTCAAATTCGCGAATTCGCTTCTTCACCATCTCGCGCCACTCCGGTCGTTGTGTTGCCAAACTCTCCCAGCGAGAGGGCTCTATATTGCATCTTTTCATGTGACGTTTCTGAACATCCTTATATCTGAGTAGTTGTCCGCCATGCTTTCGCTTGCCCTCCTCTAGCTCAGAGTAAAAGATGCGCTTCGCCACTCTCTCCTCCGTTTTCCATGATACGTGACCGCACCACCGTAGTTGCCGACGCATCAAATATGCCTCAATGCCACCAACATTGGCGCGTCTTAAAACTTCGGTATTACGCACCCGATCGGACCATTTGATCTTCATGATGGAGCGCAGGCATTTTAGGTGGAATCGATCGAGAGTGCGTATATGGTGACGATACACTCACCAGGTCTCGGAAGAATAGAGAAGGTTTGGCAGCATAATCGCCATGTAAACCGAGATCTTAGTAAGTTTTTGAAGTATCAGCGCCCCCCTTTATTATAAATACTCTGAAGATCAGCCCATATACGTCCCACTACGTACAATAATGTGTCTTTTTTGGATCCAATAAATTATTTTCTCTTTATTTCATAATCATTCGTCCATATTTCTCGTGTGCAGTCGACATAACTTTTTAATACATGGCAAAGGTCATTACAATACTTTCACTAATATAGAAAGCAAAGAATTACGTAAAATTGTATAACATTAAATAACATGCATAATGAATGTGATTTATCGAGAATAAGTCTGTTTTTTTTTTCTTATATGAGTAGCGAGACGAGCATGACGTTCGCCTGATGGTAAGCGATACGACCGCTCGTAAACAGTAGCAAAACACCTTGAATTACATAGCAATGCTTGGCATTTCACAGCGCTCGCCATCCTGAGACTTAAGATGATAAGTCTCATTATGTCGAGTAGTTTACTCTTTTGTTTTTTGTGTTTTAGTATTCCTGATAATTTATATAGTGTAGATCCGTAGTTCCTGATACACGACACAAGACTCGATCTTATTGTGGGGTCAGGACTATAACTATCATATATTATTTTATCCGTTTTTTTTTACATATAGAGAGTGATATTGACATATTGTATTTAATTTAAACCACATGATCCTAACTCCAATATTGTAACAAGTTTGATCAAAATCTGCCTGATAGTTTTGTTAAAAATCGCAATTTTAGTTTCCAAGCTTTTGATTAACTCCTGTAGATACCGAGTCTTTTTACGACTCAGGTAAGTCCCCGAACGGCACTGATGTTTAGCTAAGCGCTAAAATACTCGTATCTACAAAAATCCAAAAATCGTGAAAACCAATATAACGATTTTTGACAAAATATCTACTTATATTTTTTCTTAAATTATGTACAATGCCCCCTGGGGTAAAGAGAAACATGTGGGTTAAATTAAGTACAATGTGTCAATATCACCCTGTATAGTGTAGATCCGTAGTTCCTGATACACGACACACTATACATATATAATATATTATTTTATCCGTTTTTTTACATATATATATTTCTAGTTCTATTAAAACAAAGGATGATCATTATAGCTCGTAACATTTCAAATACGATTTCGTTCTTAGCTTTTTTGATGAATCAATTTTGGAACGAAATTTTATGTAATAATCATAAGAATTTACATGCATTCAAATTGATTATTTTAAATGCTCTCTTGCTGTATAAAACATTTTTATTGATATTGCAAAGCCAACTAGATTTCAAAGGGGCAATGACCTTTGAGCATTCAACTACGTTCGCGATCTTTAGACATAAGATGTTATGTCTCAATATATCCAATAGTTACTCTGGCTACAATGTCTTTTAATCAGAAACACAACATTGCATTTATTGCTGTTTGGCGGGAGAAATAGGCATTGCGGTGGTACCTACGCAGGCGGCCTCTCACATATGAGAGACCAGTAGATTCTGGCTTTGGTCCATGAGCGGCGATGACAGCTTACAATAAGGCATGCTGTATGTTCGTCTGCCTGATAACGGCCTATACAAATGTTTTTTTTTTATTTCATTGAATTACGAGACGAGCAAGCCGTTCGCCTGATGGTAAGCGATACGACCGCTCATGAACAGTAGCAACATTCCACTGCGCTCGCCATCCTGAGACATAAGATGTTAAGTCTCAATATGTCCAGTAGTTGCTCTGGCTACAATGTCCTTCAATCCGAAACACAACAGTGCATTTAAGCAATGTTGTTTGACGGGAGAAATAGACATTGCGGTGGTACCTACCCAGATGGCCTCTCACATATGAGAGACCTACCACCAGTAGTAGTAGTACCACCAGTATGTAACAGGGTATCAGTGTATGTTGTCACAAAAACTACCATCCGATCTCAATACCAGTATGGATATACCTTTTACAAAAACCTGTATCTGTATCAGCCCATTAACAATTGCAAGGCAGGAGCCTCCTCTACAATCGAGAGGCGATTGATATAAAAATAATTAATGAAGAAACAAATACAAGTATTTTATTGCCAACTAGCGGCGCGGCCCAGCTTCGCCCGGTTGCATATTGATTTCTCTACAATAATATGCACGTATTATACATATAAACCTTCCTCTTGAATCACTCTATCTATTAAAAAAAACCGCATCAAAATCCGTTGCTTAGTTTTAAAGATTTAAGCATACAAAGGGACATAGGGACAGAGAAAGCGACTTGGTTTTATACTATGTAGTGAAGCATTCAGTAACTATTAACGGTAAATATTCTTCCGTGTCAACAAAGTGTACCAACTATTAAATATATTACGTCATCATTGCGTTTACTATGGAACCGGTTTGAAACAAGACATCAATTTTAGTAGAAAGAAAAGAAAGAAAGAAAGAAATACGATTTATTTGTCACAGTCGCAACATACACAGGCATTGATAATATATAACAGAATAAAAATACAAAAAAAGACTGGTCGCGGCTGTGACTGGTAGGTGTCCACTCAGCTGATGCTATGATGTGGTGCAGACCACAACATAACGCTGATAAAAGATAATAGTAGCTGATAATGATAATAGTAGCTGATAATAGATAATAGTAGCTGATAATAGTAGCTGATAATAGTAGCGTTTTTAATCAATTGTTTCATTGTTAGTTTTGACGTAACTTTAACATTTTGCTTCTTGCATCTCTCTCAATGCCCGAGCTTTCTGGTTTTTGCCATATTACTGGAATCAAGTATAACAGCTCACATAATATGTCCCATTTAAATGTAACTGGTGGTAGGTCTCTCATATGTGAGAGGCCATCTGGGTAGGTACCACCGCAATGTCTATTTCTCCCGTGAAACAACACTGCGTTAATGGACTGTTGTGTTTCGGATTGAAGGAAATTGTAGCCAGAGTAACTACTGGATATATTGAGGCTTAATATCTTATGTCTCAGGATGGCGAGCGCAGTGGAATGTTATTACTGTTTATGAGCGGTCGTATCGCTTACCATCAGGCGAACGGCTTGCTCGTCTCGTCATTCATGGCAATAAAAAAATAAAAATAATAATAATGATTTGATCCGTGGTGTTTTACAGCTGGCTTCTCCGGCTGTAAGTCTTTCTGCGAGGTTATTTACCTATTTAGTTTATTGTTTTGTCACCCGCTTTGCGCGGAGGGAAGTGGACAATAATTTATTTCCAACTCTTATTCATTTAACTTTCTGATTGATTTCGTTGCGGGTTAAAGACAAGTTAGACATTCTCGCTGAGCTTCAATGCTCGGTGTCATTACAATGCGTGCTGTTGATCCTGCGACACAGGAGTTGCTGTGGTGGGTGTGAGGGCGAGACAGTCTCCTTGCATCTCTGTCCAATTTCATACATACATTCACGCCTTTTTGCCCGAGGTGGTCAGAGGTGTTACCAGGCACTCACATTTCGTCTATGTTCCGTTCCACGATGTTATAGAGGTCGTGCCTATCGCCATATCTGGCACCTGTCTCCGACTGATAATGAATAGAAAAATCCAATATTACTTACTTAAAATGTTGTCTTCAAAACTATAAAATCCAATATTATAATTTTCTCCCACCAAACAGCATTGAAAGTTGTTTTTCGGATTGAAGGATATCGTAGCCAGAGTGACTACTGGACATATTGAGACTTAACCATCTTATGTCTCAAAATGGCGAGCGCAGTGGAATGCCAAGCATTGCTTTGGAATCATGGTGTTTGGTGTTGTTACTGTTTATGAGCTGTCGTATCGCTTACCGTCAGGCGAACGGCATGCTCGTCTCGCCATAAAAAAAATATATTACTTAAAATTATGTGTATAAAACGATGTTGACAAAGAAGTTAATGCAGTATTGAATATAGCTAGTTGCAATGATGAAATATTAACCTTTACTGACCTTTAAAAGTTCAACACACCTACAGAACGCTTTGTTGAAGTAAATACAAAGAGTATTTGTCCGTCTGCATTATTCATTTCAGTGAGGACTAGCAAAAATACGTGTATGTTTACACAGTGAGGGAAAACAGTCTCCGTGGCGGAGTTGGTTAGGTTAGCTATGAAATGAGAGGTCTTGGGTTGATCCCCGCATTGTGGCAAATTTTGTGAACCATAGTTTCAAGTCTGGGTGTTTATGAGACCGAAAAGTCTCTCGTAGTTCCCGATACCCGCGACACAAGAGACAAGACTCGCACTCGATATAGCTGATTTTTTTTTCCATTAATGACGAGACGAGTAGCAAAATTCCACTGCGCTCGCCATCATGAGACATAAGATGTTAAGTATCAATATGTCCAGTAGTTACTCTGGCTACAATGTCCTTCAATCCGAAACACAACAGTGCATTTAAACTGCTGTTTCACGGGAGAAATAGACATTGCGGTGGTACCTACCCAGATGACCTCTCACATATGAGAGACCTACCACCATTAAATATAGCTGACGTGAAACAGCAGTTGCTGACTACATTTAAGAGGGCTCAAGGCATTACCTGCGCTTTGACCAGCCTCAAGACTTGAGACTTCGCAAAAGAACACCGTTTCCTACACAGGATGTATCGCGAGGTTGTTGAAATTAAAAACCACCAAATTTCAATAGAGAAATTGACTTGAAGTTTTCTCAAGCATGGGATCCAATTCTACATATTTTAATCGAATCGAAACCTAAAAGACCAACTGCCAAACCTAAAGATACAATGAGCTCCTTCTGCGTAGATCGGAACGCAAAATCCAATTAACTTTTTAATTTCATAATTGTAAAATAAGGGTAGTTAAATTGTAACAGTCACAGAGCGGATGACTAATACCTCAGTCCGCCCCGTGACCACGAAAGCTGTAAAGTAATCGAAATGTCGGGAAGTCAAAAAATATACCAAATCCGTGATAAAAGCCGTAAATAATAGTTTTATATCAAAAATAACTCATAATCGGTATGATGCTTCGGTTATAACGCTGTGGTGTTTGAATCCCGGTCCGGTCAGTGATAATGGATTTTGTATTCATTAAAAGCCCAGAATCAGGAATTTGTGTCTTATATGGCGATAGATTCGCCAATCACATCGTGGGACGGAACGTGCAAGGCGAAACGTGGGTGTCCTGGCACCTCTGTCTACCCCTTCTGGGAAAGTCGTGAGTTTATGTATATATGTGAAATATTACCTACACGTGAAAGAAGCTATGGTACGCAAGCGTTTCTAATTATTATTTTAGCAAATACTGTGGATTTTTTGTAGTATTTAAAACATCACAAAAAAATGCCGAGGATTTTCCAAAATTTTAAGTTGCATTGTGTCTGAAGTCATTAAAATTACCATTCGGATTTGTTTTCATTAGCAATCTTGGTATGGTGTGTAATGTATAATACATATATATTTTATTGTATAATGTAGATAAATCTATTTTCAACCGGGCAATGCTGGGCCGGGCCGCTAGTTGAAAATAAATAAAATAAAATAAATTATTTATTTCTGGGAAGTTGAAACCAATCTGAGCTCGTCAAGGTTTTTCAAATTGGCTGTATTTTATTCATTAAGCATATTGCCTATCGCTTCTAGATGTACTAAGAATTTTAATGCGAGTGCTAAAGGTCAAGAAAATATTAAATCAACTCTATGCCTTTGTGATAAGGTCTATATTTAAGGAATACTATTGGCTGCCCTTCACTTGCTTTGGAGAAAATTTTGGTCCCCAGAATTACTTAATTAAAATAGATATAATGTATATGTGACAGCCTCTGCAATGAGAGGACGCAGGTTTGATCCTCGAGTAAGAAAAATTTTTGTATGACCCTATATCATTTCTTCGTTTGTTATGGCTTGTGAGACCGAAAAGTCTCTCATAGTTCTAATACACGACACAAGACTCAATCTTAGTGTGGGGTCAGGACTATGCATGCTTGGAGTATTTTTACATGTCATACATTCGCGTCTTGAGAAATGTAAATGTTTTCTTGTTCGTAATGTTGGTAGCGCTGCTATATTCGTGAAAATTGAATTAAATATTTAACAATAAACGTGTTTTTTCGTATATTTTTGCACAACATTAATAATAGTACATAGTAGTAAGACGCTTAAAATTTTCACAGAATATTTAGTTGTATATTGCCTTCCGCTTTCGCGGGTTCGAATCCCAGGGCACACCTCTGATTTTTCGGAGTCATGTGTGTATTGATAGTCAATCACCACGCACTAAAACAGTGAAGGAAAACATCGTGAGGAAACCTGCATACCATAGCGATTTATAAAATTTCTATGGTATGTAAGTCCGCCAACCCGCACTAGGCCAGCGTGGTGGATTATATGGTCTAACCACTCTTAATCGTACCCTCGATTGTAGAGGAGGCCCGTGCCCTGCAGTGGGACGTATATGGGCTGATACAGATATTGCCTTTCAAAATAAATCAAGCAAATATTGATGGGGGGCATACAATAAACGTAATTTTTACGCAATTTTTAACTCCAACTTAATAAACAGGAACAAACGTGATTTTAGAGTTTCTTTTATAGATGATGGTACAGAACCCTACGTGCGTGAGGCTGACTCGCACTTGATGAGTTTTTATAATTGTAACTTGTAAATACTTAATGGATTTAATTATTTTTTTTCTGATTATGATTATGCATAATGTAACCTTTCGAACCTTGCCAACCCGCATTAGGCCAGCGTGGTGGACTATATGGCCTAACCACTCTCAATCGTTCTCTCGATTGTAGAGGAGGCCCGTGCCCTGCAGTGGGACGTATATGGGCTGATACAGATACAGAACCTTTCGAAACAAACCACAGTAAAAAAATATGAAACAAGTCTAAAATATGTCATAAAGCCTTCACAATATAATATAGGATATCTACCTTATAAAAAATCTATTTATTTGAAATTATAATACTTCATCGCTGCCTTTTCATATGCTTCCTTTTTCATAGCCGCCATTTTGAGAATCCTTTTGATGTACGGGTCGTTTTTCAAAGCTAATCGAACAGCTGTTTCATCAACCATCGCCATTAAAGTTGACATTTTAACTGTTGTTGTCTCCTTCACACTTGTTGTAACAGTCGTCCTGTCCTTTTCTAACACTGAGTACCCTTTCTTTTTCTCCAAGCTTTCGAGGAGATTTTCAAAATCGTTTTTCGGTTGTCGTAAATATTCGTCGTGTTCAATAACTTTTGCTAGTTTTCCTAATAGTTCTGCTTGTTTTGTCAAAGCTTTGTACAATTTTTCCTCTTGTTGACTGTCAGTATTTTCAGCTGATCTTAATTTAGAAATGCTGTGTTTGTCGAAATCATTTCTGGAATCTGGAATGTTGATTTTTCTTTAATATTATTTAAGGCTGGCTTTTTGGAGACAGGACCAGCTAACAACAATCTGAAGCTTCTGGACATGGTAATGTCATTAAATATACTTCATAAGAGACTTTTTAAATTATAGTGTTGTTGTCAGTGTCAGTTTGAATGAAATCTGACAGTTTAAAGTGGGTCAAAAACGCGCCCAAAGAAGAGAGTGAAGCTGATATAGAGCGTGTAGAAATACTAATATCTCAGCCATTTTACGCCCAATTTTGAGGCTGTTTTAAAAGTTATTTTGCGTCGATCATGAAATATTCAAAATCAAACATTTGAACCATTAAGATAAACATACGGATAAGGTGGAGAGCACGCAGTGTTCCGATGTAAGTGGTGCGCGTGCTCCAGTGCATCTCTAGTAGAGCGTTACCTACTGAAATTAATTGTCGCTTGCAAAGATTTTGACTGCTCATGACAGAAAGTTTAATAGACATTAAGACTTTTTTTATCATCGTTTAGGCTATCAGCCGCTGCCAATAAACAATCCCAATCCAAAATTTGCCGTTTGAGATTGACAGCTCAATCTTTTTTCTGATACTATATTGCCAATAATCAATCTCAGTAGTGAATAAACTATGGCAACATGGTAAATGACAAATCGAAAAGTAGAAAACAATTCAGATTGACTTCAATCTAATTTTTTCGATTGATTATTGGCATCGGCCGTATATCTATTAAATTAAGTCAATGTTATATTTGTGCTTGCGCGATTTTTTCGGTCAACGTTTTGAAACTACCAATGTACTGAAGAGAACATCCTTAGTTTTTTTGCATTGAGGTAATATACTAGAGCGGACATCGGGAACAAAATCTCTGCGTATGGTGCGTGCACACGGGTACACAGTGAAGCGAGAGGGAAGATATGTTACTTCGTAAGCGTGACAGAGACAGAAATAGAATGTACCCTTCGTTTTGTTACAAACATTTTGTTTGCGGTGTCCCCTCGAGTATATTATCTTAATGCTTTTTAGTCAATGATTGGAACTTTATTTAATAGTCACTGTACCGTCATGTCCCTCTGTAGATCTTTCTTCTATACTGGTAGTATAATATCTAACATGTTTTATTTCCTTAATGCCTTCTCTTTTATTGCTAGCAAAATTCGACTTTAAATCTCTATGTAGATTTTCATAATCAATTCTTGTAGTTTCATGAATACCTGGTATTTTAAAGTTAGTTTTCTTCCTGACCATAGTAAATTCATCTAGTCTTTTCTTCATAATATTATTTTCTCTATGTGTGGGTGCGTAAGGATTTAAATTTAAATGACTATTGTCGATGCTTCTTAAAATGGTAGCTTCTTTACCATAGACAACTGAAATAATAAATCACAGTGTTATAATTTTAAATTACGATAAACGGGGTGTATTGAAACACAAGGATAAATTGAAATAAATCTGATCATAGATAAAAATTATGAGTTTTAGCAGCCCAGGCAGACTTAGTTCCGGTGCTTACTTTTAACGGGAAATCCGTTATTGATATACTTTTAATTTAAGCTCCGCTCCTATTTGTCATAGCGTATTGTTATATAGCCTATAACTTTCCTCTATAAATGGACTATCCAACATCAAAATAAATTTTCAATTAGAAACTATAGTTGTTAAGATTAGCGTGGTCAAACAAACTCTTGAGCTCAATGTAATATAATAGTAATAGGTGTTGCCGACATTACAAAATTATTTAAAATAATCACAATATAAAACTGCTAGACTTTTCGTAGTCATGTGTGTATTGATAGTCAATATTCACGCACTGTAAATGTTAAGGAAAACATCAAGAGGAAACCTTTTATTAGCGATTTAGCGATTTGTAAAAAAATTGGGGTGTAAAGTCTCCCAACCCGCACAAGGCCAGGGTGGTGGACTATACGGCCTAACCAGTAACCACTCTTAATCGTTCGATTGTAGTGGAGGCCCGTGCCCTCCAGTGGACGTATATGGGCCGACACAGTACATTTTAAAACAAAATCAGTTTATTTCTATTCACCTCGCGTTTCTATACACCCCGTTATTGTATTTTTATAGATTGTAGCGATATTTTCCACCGTGTAAAACTATAAAAAACGAAGAAATAAATCACAAACGTACATATACATAAAATTAACATATTTATGTTTGTATAATACATTTTTCAATAAATCCAATAGATTTATGAGTTTCTGTTACACAATATCACTTTCAAATAATAAAATATGGTAATAATATGAATTTATTTTTAGTAAATTTTAACTGATCGATGTTGCTTTTCGAATCTGGGAGAGAAGCTCTATTAAATTTGATTCTGCAATGAATTTAAATATGATTTTTATATTCGTAAAATATACTAATTTGTTTTAACTTTTAACTGGTGGTAGATCTCTCATATGTAAGAGACGGCCTGTGTTGGTACCACCGCAATGTCTATTTCTCCAGCCAAACAGCAATTTAAAAGCACTGTTGTGTTTCGAATTGATGGACATTGTAGGCTACAACTACTGGACAAATTGATACTTGACATCTTATGTCACAGGATGGCGAGCGCAGTGGAATGTCATACCTATCCAGTATTCGAGTGACAATGAATGAACAAAAAGTCATTTTCATTCATTGTCACTCAAGAAAAGGATAGCAGGCAACAGCGACGTCATTCAAGGTCAAATTTTTGTGCTTCACTTTTATATACGGAACGCAATTTCCATTTGGGTCTAAGCTTCTTGAGCGGTTCGGTACCTTTTTTTTTGTTTGCAGTGTCCCCTCTAGTATGTATCTAAATGTTAGTAATAAATATTTTTATTAAGATGTAAGGCTAGAACATTAGTTTTATGTTACAAGTAATTAATAATTGTCGCGGTATCAGATAGCATTGTTAAAGAGGGCGAAGTTCAAGTAATATTTATAGGTAATAATATTGTACTGTCGTGTGGAAATATAATAATAAATCATGGTTTTTACGCTTGAATTTTTGTGCAATGATATTTCTTGGAGGCAGGCTGAAGGTCAATAAAACAACGCCCATGTTCGTGCGCAGTAATAATTAGAGAGAGAGAGAGAGAGAGAGAGAGATTTATAATTATCCTTTTTATTTATTTATTTATATATGCTTTATTGTACACCAAGGAAAAACAAAATACTTAAAAAAACTAGACATGGCAATAGGCGGCCTTATCGCTTTTTATAAATTTAATTTCGTTTAAAAATTTAACAATAAATACACCCAACAGTCATACATAGCTGACCCCACACTAAGATCGAATTTTGTGTTGTATCAAAAATTATGACAGACTTTTCGCTCTCACAAATACTCAGAACTCAAATATTATGGCTCATACGAATATTAATTTTAGTTCGCGGATCGTAGTGGCCAATCCCCTTCTAAGCGATACGACAGCTCATGGACAGTAGCAAAACCAAACAACACTATGAATTACAAAGCAATGCTTGGCATTCCACTGCGCTCGCCATCCTGAGACATAAGATGTCAAGTCTCAATATGTCCAGTGGTTACTCTGGCTACAATGTCCTGAACGAAACATAACAGTGCATTTACAATGCTGTTTGACTGGAGAAATAGATTTTGCGCTGGTACCTACCCAGGTGGCTTCTCACATATGAGAGACCTACGACCAAACCAACTCCAAAAACACGCCTATTTACGTATTAAAATACTCTGAATGATATTATAAAGACTCCAGCCCTTTTCAATACACTTATGTTAAGTAAGGGTTGTTGACTTTCAATTTACCCTAACGTATTCAAACCCTTATACATTATTCATAAAAATATCCTTTTTCACCCTTTTTATACTTTTGACAAACTTAATAGTGACTTAGTTTGCGGATTGTGACTAATCCATTATGAATTCAAGTCAAAAATTCTGGAACATTTATTGTTCTTCATAATAATTGTTTCGGTATATCTGTATAAGCCCATATACGTCCCAATCTAAGTCTAAACTTTTCACCTTAAATTTCAAAGAAAAATCAGAAAAATCTTTTAAACTTAGACTTTTAAATCAATTAATGATTTTTTGCGCCTTCAATCTGCAAATTGTCACACAATCACATAAGGACGTAATGTACGTGAATAGCATATAATATATAAGGAAACGGACGATATAATACATTTTAATTCCTTTTGAATAGGAATCAATGTCTGCGCCACTTATGGAATACAAATTGACGCACCTTTTAGAAGATTTACCTAATGTGTTTTGATACAATTTAAAATGTCAAGGATTATTTTTAGCCACGTGAGCTTATAGCATAATCATTAACTGTTCTCCGAAATACATATGTTATAACTACAAAATAAATATTTGAAAACATTGGTAAAATTTAAGAATTTTATGTAAAGAAATATAAAATGCGAAAGAAATAATGATAATTGTAAAGGAAAGAAACAATTGTTATGTTCTTTTCTATTTGACTCAAAAGATAGCACTAAGTATTTGTTATTTTAATTTAATACAGTGTATATCAAGAGTGCTACGGAAAACGAAGCTGGGTGGTAGCTTTAGTGACTTCAGACACAATGCAACTAAATTTTGTGAAAAAAATTGTGATGTTTTTTTTGTTATTTTTTTTCTATCGTCTTATTGGGGTGGTAAATACATAGTTTTTTCTTAAATAGTAGTGTACACCTTTTATTTTTAAAGACGCTGTGGTATACAAAACTTTAAATTATTATTTTAGCAAAAAAATAATACCACCCAAACTCGACGATATTTAAAAAATAATAAAAAAATTGTCGCGTTTCTTTGCGAAATTTTTAGTTACTTCATGTTTGTAGTTACCAAAACTACCATGCGGCTTCGTTTTCGGTAGCAGTTTTGAGATACCCTGTATAGTTAATTTAGTGTAATAAGCATTTCAAAATACATACAGGGTATATCAAGACTGCTACCGAAAACGAAGCCGGGTGGCAGTTTAAGCGACTTCAGACACAATGCAATAGACAAAGTTGAAAAAAAAAGCGACAATATTTTTTTGTTATTTTTTTTCTATGGCCATATTTGGGTGGTAAATACATTTTTTCCTAAAATAATAGTGTATACCCTTTTATTTATTAATACTCTAAGGTATAAAAGAATTTAAATTAGTATTTTAGCAAAAACTATGGATTTACCACCCAAAAATGACGATATTTAAAAAATCATAAAAAATAATTGTCGCGTTTCTTTGCGAAATTTTTAATTGCATTGTGTTTGTAGTCACTAAAACTACCACCCGGCTTCGTTTTCGGTAGCAGTCTTGAGATACCCGGTATGTAATGATTTATTTGGTGTTATTAAATATTACGATATCTTCAAACTTTAGCTAAATTATTGCCAGCCTTCTTGCTTTCTTTAATGCCAATTGTCACCTCATACTTTTCTTGCCAAGTTTATATATAAATGATTGTATTATTGTTTACAGGTAATCAGAGGAGTTCACATCGAACCAGCTCATATAGTCAAGAAACGTAGCATAGACCAACCCTTAAGAATAAGTATATACTATGACCATTCTGTTTATAGGTAAGATATATTTTTTTTACGTAAGGTCAGCCAACGAGCAAACAGCGGCCCTACTATATTCATCCGAAATGAAGTTCGAAACTTCGGATGAACAAACTTTATATACGATACGAATGTACTTACATATACTTATGGTCGTTATTGACTTATGGTCGTAACCATAGACTTATAGTTACGATGTACGTTATACAAATCCGAACTTTTACAGAGTAGATACATTCGTATCGTATATAAACTTTGATCATCCGAAGTTTCGAACTTCGTTTCGGATGAATATAGTTGGGCCATAGAATACTAACAGAAGTCAAGCTTGTGTATGTACTTCACTTTTGTTGCCACCCTCACGCTACGCTCGGCGTTCGCGCAAAGGTTGAAACTCGCTCTCGCAGTGGTCTTGACTGGTTTCGAATATCGTGTCGGTTAACGCTGTCTATGTGTGCGTTGAGTTAGCGCGCTTTGTATGAAGCTTGACTTCTGTTAGTTTAGTATTCTGTGGTAGGGCCCTAGGTCACCTGATTGTAAGTTATCACTGTCATGAACGTTCACGAAAAGTCTCTCGTAGTTTCTGATACACGACACAAGACTCGATCTTAGTGTGGGGTCAGGACTATGTATGTGACTGTTGGGTGTATTTATTTTTATGTTATTTTATTTATATCTGCAAGCATCGATTATCACTACATAGTATAAAACAAAGTCGCTTTCTCTGTCCCTATGTCCCTTTGTATGCTTAAATCTTTAAAACTACGCAACGGATTTTGATGCGGTTTTTTTTAATAGATAGAGTGATTCAAGAGGATGGTTTATCTGTATAATACGTACATATTATTGTACAGAAATCTATTTGTACCCGGGCGAAGCTGGGCCGGGCCGCTAGTGCTTATGTAAACGAGAAAATTGGCAAATATTACGCAATCTTTAAACATAAAACATTTGAATTATTCAACAGACGCATCTGATAATGTAAATATTTATTCATCGTATACAAATGAATAAGTAAATTAAATTCATTATTAAACCACTGAATACTAAATCATCAATTCAATGTTTGTATTCATAAATTACTGTAATGTATCAGTCTGTGTTTTATTTATTGATATGAATGGCGAGACGAGCACGCCGTTCGCCTGATGGTAAGCGATACGACCGCTCATCGACATTCTGTATCAGCCCATATACGTGCCAGTGCAGGGCACGGGTCTCCTCTACAATCGAGAGTACGATTGAGAGGGGTTAGGCCATATAGTCCACCACGCTGGCCTAGTGCAGGTTGGCCGACTTACATAACATAGAAATTTTTATAAATCGCTATGGCATGCAGGTTTCCTCACGATGTTTTCCTTCACCGTTTTTAGTGCGTGGTGATTAACTATCAATACACACATGACTCCAAAAAGTCAGAGGTGTGTCCTGAGATTCGAACCCGCGACCACTGTGAACATTAGTAAAATATGGACATTAGTAAAACCAAATACAATGATAGTCCGTTTCTCACTAGGCCAGCGTGGTGGACTGTACTAACCACTCTCAATCGTACTCTCGATTGTGGAGGAGGCCCGTGCCCTGCAGTGGGACGTATATGGGCTGATACAGATACATATTGAGACGAGAGAATAATAAGATATACAGGGTGGAGTTGTGATGTGGATGCTTCTGTTCTAAATTGAGGGAAATAAATAAATAAGTACACCCAACAGTCACATACATAGTCCTGACCCCACACTAAGATCGAGTCTTGTGTCGTGTATCAGGAACTACGAGAGACTTGGATCTCACAGACACCCAGACCAAATGATCAAATGGATATTGCTTGATACAGTGTATTATTTATAACTAGCGGCCCGGCCCAGCTTCGCCCGGGTACAAATAGGTTTCTCTACAATAATATGTACGTATTATACATATAAACCTTCCTCTTGAATCACTCTATCTATTAAAAAAACCGCATCAAAATCCGTTGCGTAGTTTTAAAGATTTAAGCATACAAATGGACATAGGGACAGAGAAAGCGACTTTGTTTTGTACTATGTAGTGATTCGCACACAAAGATGTCAGTCTGAGTCAGGAATTTATGCTCGATATGGCGATAGGCTCGCCCTCTTTCACATCGTGGGACGTACTTGTTACTGGAAGGGCTCTCATATGTGATAGGCTGCCTGGGTAGATAATAACACCCAACAGTCACATACATAGTCTTGACCCCACACTAAGATCGAGTCTTGTGTCGTGTATCAGGAACTACGAGAGACTTTTCCACCATTTTTTTCCAGATACCATCACAATGTCTGTTTCTCCCGCCACACAGCAATGTAATTGCTCTGTTGTATTTCGGTTTGACGGATATTGTAACCAGAGTTACTACTGGACATATTGAGACTTAACATCTTATGTCACAGGATGGCGAGGGCAGTGGAATGCCAAGCATGCTTTGTAATTCAAGGTGTTGTTTGGTTTTGCTACTGTTCATGAGCGGTCGTATCGTTTACCATCAGGCGAAATGCTCGTCTCGCCATTCATAGTAATAAAAAAACTCACAAGTCGAAATGTGGGTGTTCTGTTTGCTACGAGCAGAACCATTGTCTACCCCTTCTGGGATAAAGGCGTGAGTTTATGTGTAAAGATATTGATAGTCTCATTTCGGTTTTCCATACTGATTAAATATTCCTAAATACCGCAATTTGTACTAAATATTGACGGTTTGTGGTCAGTTTTGGCTTACAGTATTAAATATCTTTATGCAATACATACTAGATTTTATACTGGGAAAATGATAAATACCCCAGCCTTTCAGGTATAGTTTGGTACGATTACAAAACTGAGGTCTCGGGTTCGAATCCCTGGTGGGGCAAGATGTTAGTTTTTTCTATCAATTATCTGTTCAGTCATGCCTAGGCAAATTGTACTTGAAGAATAAAATTTTAGTTGTGTTTGGTGTTAAATATAATTAATTTTTAATTTCTTTTGTGTTTTGTTGCAGGTTAGAGCAAGAAAAATTCTTCATGATAAATGTAAGTAAAATATTAGTAAACGCTTTATATTTATCAATATTTTTTCTTCCAAGACAATAATTAAAATTAAACCTTGGCCCCATTTTAAAGTCATAATAAGCAAACTCGTACGTCGATACAAAAAAGTCCCATATCTGTTTTTAAATTATGTTTTATGTAATCTATACTAATATTATAAAGAATGTTCTGTATCTGTATCAGCCCATATACGTCCCACTGCAGGGCACGGGCCTACTCTACAGTCGAGAGTACGATTGAGAGTGGTTAGGCCATATAGTCCTCCACGCTGGCCTAGTGCGGGTTGGCGGACTTACATACCATAGAAATTCTTATGAATCGCTATGGTATGCAGGTTTCCTCACGATGTTTTCCTTCACCGTTTTAGTGCGTGGTGATTGACTATCAATACACACATGACTCAGAAAAGTCAGAGGTGTGCGCTGGGATTCGAACCCGCGACCACCGTGAACATGTAGGCAGACGCGTCTAGTCCGTTTACCAACAGGCCACCACGCACTTTTTTTATAAAGAATGTTACTAAATGAAATTCATTGAATAAGGTCCGAAACTACTGGACCAAATTAAAAAATCTTTTTGTGTAGAGAGAGGTTATAACTCCATTATTTATTATTTCAGAATACAATACTTCCCGAAGCTGTTAAATTTTGGGAACAAGCACTTAAAGTACGGAAGACTGGAGGACCTATCAAGTTAAATAGGTAAGTCTTTTATTCATAGACACTTTTAAAACGTATTTTAGCTATCCAATATTTTGTCTTCTTCGCTCAAACTCAATTAAATGTCGATTGAAATAGAGAAAACTTTGGATAACTAATAGGTTTATATACTTCCTATGAATAAGGCAATTTTACCCATATAGATACGAGTATTTTACCGCGTTGCTGAATTTCAGTTTGGTTCGGGATCTATTAAAAAAAAAACCGCATCAAAATCCGTTGCGTAGTTTTAAAGGTTTAAGCATACAAAGGGACATAGGGACAGAGAAAGCGACTTTGTTTTATACTATGTAGTGATAAAAAGGAACAAAATATGTACAGATAATATTTATTAATAACCTTGATCTAATATAAATACAAAATCTTTAATTTACAACATACGTACGGAATCATAAAAATAATGGAATATACATTTATACAATTATATTAAAATGACAAAGTTTTTTTCTTTCGTTCATATCTTAATATATATATTTCTTGTGTGCGTGTGTATGTGACTGAACTCCTCCTAAACGACTGGACCAATTTTGATGAAATTTTTTGTGTGTGTTCGTGGAGATTCGAGAATGGTTTAGATTTACAGTTTGGTCTACTGGAAAATGTTTTTTCAAGGAGTTGTTGATTTTGGTTATACCATACAAAATGTTCATGGGTTTGTAACTGTCAAACATTTAATGTTCATACCGTCAATACGGTAAACTCTTCCCTCAAATTAAATAACGTATTTAAATAAAGGTTTCGAATCGACAACATATATCCACAATATTCGATTAATGGCGTATTTTAGATTTTAAAGATGTAAAATAATGACAGTAATGAAAAGTGGTTGACATTTAAATTGGTTGTCAAATATTTATGCATACGTTCAGAAATTTAATTTGTGTAAACTAAAGAGTATATTATGAAGCTAAATAAATATAGGACAATCAAATAAATAATATTCACACGTAAGAAGTTTTACTTCTTTTCAAGATAGAATGTCACTTGAAAATGAAAAATCTTTCATAAAATAACACATAAAAATAAAAACTGAACTGAACTGAATAAAATAACAATTTTATATAATTATGGAGAATATTGCAGGGATTCTCAAATTAGGCGTTGTCTGTGTCTTGAGAAACCAGTTATATATAATTGTTACTACCGTTACTCAATGACCGTTACTACATTAATTGTGTGTGTGAGTGTATTTCTATGAAAATTTATATTTAATCTCTTTATTACTAACAAAAAGTAATGGCGTAATGTTTTTGGAAAACAGCATACTGGGGGTGAAATAAGGGATGGAATATTGCATGGATAATCAAAATCGCTAAAGTGTTTAATGTCAAAAATTTATAAGGCACACTATTTGGATATGGAGAAACGGGATATAATAGAGTGGGAGGTAGGGGAGAGGACTGGGATAGCTGACACATTTGATAGGACGAAATGTAAATGCACGGTATAAGACGGGATGGTCAATGAAGAGAAAAGACGGGACGTATCGGGAAGTGACTGAACAGACGGGATGGGACGGAATTGAGCAGGACAGTAGGATAGCTAATTCATGTTTAGGTATACAAGAGCTTATACGAAAAATAACATGTATTTGGTGTGGAGTAAAATAAAAAAATATCTGCATCCAGGCAAAGGTGGGTCGGGCTTTTTTGCTATGCTAAATAATTCAATATAAAATTCATCATATAATAACTAAGCCATAGCGAAGCGTGGTCGGGTCATCTATGGTATCTTTTAATTGATTTCAATGAATGTCGTCGGAGTAGTAACAGTGTTATAATATTTCCACAGCAAAATAATGATTTGAATCTGGAGAGATGGGATAGAATAGAATATAAGGTGGATAAAATGGGACATAAGAATAGGTACAGGATGGGATTGAAAATGGATAAGCAGTTTAGACAACGGCTGTCATATTGATTTTAAATAAAATATGGACTGGAATCTATATTTGCACCCAGGCGAAGCCGGGCCGGGCCGCTAGTAATACTTATATTAGTCCGATATTTTTATTTAGTTTTATTTTTATTTTTATTTCATGGAGGACCAACGGCTACTACACAAAATTAAACAATTGGAAAGACGCAAATTAGCCAATTAAAGGTCCACAATATTATACATCCGTATATGACAAACATATATGTGTTAAATTCGTACAAATTGTTAATAATTACCACAATAGTCAATATCAAACATTAACTCTTATTATTTACATTATGCTCAAGACAAAAATATAAAATTAATATTAATATCCATTGATGTATTATACTAGAGCGGACATCGGGAACAAAATCTCTGCGCATTGTTCTGGTACAGGAACCCAGTGAAGCGAGAGAAAAGATGATGTTACTGCGTAGGCGTGACAGAGACAGAAACAGAAGCGGTACGGTACCGTTTATTTTTGTTACAAACATTTTGTTTGTGTGTCCCTTCTAGTATAATATCTCAATATTTTCTGTTTCCTTTTTTTATATACCGACTTCAAATAAAGTAGGAGGTTCTCAAATCGTCGGAATATTTTATTTTAACGTCTTCAACTGTAAGATCAATATTCAATAGTCAACATAAATCGTTTATCTTATAACGTCTTAAATATTGTATTATTGAATCACTTAATTTATTTTGCTTATATTAAATATTGTTTAATACTTACATCTAACGAGTAATTCCATATTTAAAATTGGAACAAAAATCTTTGTGACAAAATCATTTTGGTACATGTTTTCAATAATAGATGGAGCCACTTGAATACCACCCCGTAAGGTACAGTAGATTAAAAAGTAACAATTACATTTTAAATAACATCTGCTTCGATCAAATATATACTAGATTATAAGTAACGGCCTAAAAATCGGCAAGAGAAATAAGGGCACAAATAAGCGTGTGGTCTTATTTGATTTTAGTATGGCCCAAAACATAATAAATCTTAATTTAAATGAATAAGGTTTATTGTTACCTGAAGTTGATTATAATTTAAAACTTTTTGGTACATCTCATAATTCGAAATTCAAAAATATAAGTATAAGCAACCTCGGCCACTTTTGGCGTGTGATTTTGTTCCGGACCATGTATCTAGTATTTATTTGATCGAAGAGCATCTGTCTTAAATATATTGGCATGTGTCGCAAAATGAATTAAAAATTATCTTTAAAAAACCAATACATATTGTTTGAGATATATTTTCATAATGAAACAAGCATTAATACTCGACTCACTTTTTCATAAGAAACCGCTAATCAACTTCATAAACGTAAATTAGTTAAATCATTTTCAGAGAAGATAAAACGTTTATTAAGTCTTACAAGGTATTTTCTAAATATTTTGTATTATAATAATCCTAATGTTCATGATCTAAATTTAAATTAAAAATTAACATGCAAGGTTTAAAAAAAATTCTAATGGAAAATATATTAGACAAAAGCATGACAACTTATTCGCACGTCAAGAGATCGTTGACAATATTTTGGCTTTTAAAGTAAAGTTTTATTTTCAATTCCTTTTATTTAATTTCCGAGTATTTTTTTTTTCTTTTGCACATCTGCTCATGTCAGTGTTATTTATAGAATTTAATTAATAATATACATGAAGCTAAATTACTAAGTGATGTGGATAACCTTGTTATGGTTCAGGGGTAGCTCATATCCAATCATCTTGTTACAATTTGGACAGAAATGGCTCTTGTTCTTCAAACAATCCAGGCAGTATATCATGAATATTATCGGGAACATGCTGCGGAAGGAATATTTGTTTGTTACCTTTTGCCATAAACAATTTATGACATAAACATGAAATTTTATGTCCATGTGATGAAGAACAACATGTGTAGAGAAGAACAGCAGAAACCTAATAATTAATTAAAATACGTGCTAGAAATTCATTAAATTAAATTCGGATATGATGGGGCTGTCATAAACTTGTCTGAAAGGCCATCGATACATTTTGATTAAAAAATATATCAAACAGTTCAAGCATGTGGCGTCCAATATACGATAGACTGTCTACTCATTTATTTAAAGCTTCGTTGCGCACCAGATATAAAACAAAAACTAAACAATTTACAAAAACAAGTAAAAGTGACTGACAACAATGTCTTTGGTACTGTCTTTGGTTGTCAAGGCAAAAAAGGACGTTCAAGCTTGAAGGGATCCACCAACGTAAAATGATCTGTATTTATTTGACGGGTAATAGAACACAAATCTATCAAATTGATAGTCAATCACCCACTAAAACGGTGAAGGGAAACATCGTGAGGAAACCTGCATACCATAGCGATTCATAAGAATTTATATGGTATGTAAGTCCGCCAACCCGCACTAGGCCAGCGTGGTGGACTATATGGCCTAACCACTCTCAATCGTACTCTCGATTGTAGAGTAGGCCCGTGCCCTGCAGTGGGACGTATATGGGCTGATCCAGAACACAAATTAAGACAGGTTGGCAAAGAGAAGTATGCGGCGTATTTGCAAAGGGATGGTTCCCGAATTGAATAGCCGCCAATTCGTCCTCAAGCCAACATTAGACCGTTGCAGTGAGTTCTAGCCTTTTTTGTGTCAATAGGAAAAGCTGTACAGTTCTATATTTTTACTGGTGGTAGGTCTCTCATATGTGAGAGGCCTACTGAGTACGTATCACCGCAATGTCTATTTCTCCAATTCCATTCAATTTGATATTGTAGCCAGAGTAACTACTGGACATATTGAGACTTAACATCACGTGTCAGGATGGAGAACGCAGTGGAATGCAAAGCATTACTGTCAATGAGTGGTCGTATCGCTTACCATCAAATAGTATGCTCGTCTCGCAAAAATAAAAATATCTCACCATATAAGCAAGCAGATTAAAGCCGACATGTGCGTGATGACCCCGACTTCTCTTATTACCAATGTGTGAACATTCATGCCACAGTGGTGGCATTTGAGGTACTTCCTATCTTGGTTGGGGAGGCCTACAGGTCCTGGAAGAGAAATAATGAAGAGAAATAATAAATAAATACATCCAACAGTCACATATACCGGGTATATCAAGACTGCTACCGAAAACGAAGCCGGGTGCTGGTTTAAGCGACTTCAGACACAATGCAACAGAAAATGTTGGAAAGAAAAGCGTCAATTTATTTATTGTTATTTTTTTTATATGGTCGTATTTGGGTGGTAAATACATTTTTTCGTAAAATAATAGTGTATACCCTTTTATTTATAAAGACTCTAAGATATAAAAGAGTTTAAATTATTATTTTAGCAAAAACTATGGATTTACCACCCAAGAATGACGATATTCAAAAAATGATAAAAAAAAAATTGTTGCGTTTCTTAGCAAAATTTTTAGTTGCATTGTGTTTGTAGTCACTAAAACTACCACCCGGCTTCGTTTTCGGTAGCAGTCTTGAGATACCCGGTATAGTCCTGAGTCCTGACCCCACACTAAGATCGAGTCTTGTGTCGTGTATCATGATACGAGAGACTTTTCGGTCTCGCAAGCACAAAGACCCGAAAGAAATATTTGTAGTTCACACAAATATTTGTTTCGGTGCAGGTATCGAACCTGTAGCCTCTCGTTTCACCGGCGGCGTGTAACCTACTACGCCACCGAAGAATTTAAAAAGAGCAAGAGGATGAAATTAATACTCTTTGTATATTTATTGCTGGTGCGATAATCGTATCCCCACAAAGGGTATGGCTTTTACGTCCGTAATACGTTAAACATACATTAATAAATAATATATAACACTCAACAGTCACATATATAGTCCTGACCCCACACTAAGATCGAGTCTTGTGTCGTGTATCATGATACGAGAGACGAAACTACGAGAGACTTCTTGGTCTCGCAAATAACCAGATCTGAGACCTGTAGTTCGCACAAATTGGTTTGGATGCGGGGATCGAACCCGCGGCCTCTCGTTTCACAAGCGACATCTAACCGACTGCGTCACGGAGGCTGTCAACTAAAAACTTACTCTTTTTTCCCCAAAGGGTAGGCAAGGTCCCAACCACGTTACGTTAAGGTGAAAACACATTGTAGGTTTTCGTCGAAAACCTATAATCCATACTAATACTGGGTATATTAAGACTGCTACCGAAAACGAAGCCGGGTGGTAGTTTTAGTGATTAGAAACACAATGCAACTAAAATTTTCACAAAGAAACGCGACAATTATTTTTTATGATTTTTTAAATATCGTCAGTTTTGGGTGGTAAATCCATAGTTATTACTAAAATAATAATTTAAACTCATTTATATGTTAGAATATTTATAAGTAAAAGGGTAAACACTATTATTTTAGGAATAAAATGCATTTACCACCCAAATATGACCATAGGAAAAAAATAACAAAAATAAATTGTCGCTTTTTTTTTGCAACATTTTCTGTTGCATTGTGTCTGAAGTCGCTTAAACTACCACCCGGCTTCGTTTTCGGTAGCAGTCTTGATATACCCTGTATATAAAGTTGAAGAGAGAACCCATGGCCTCTCGTTTCACAGGCGGTGTCTAACCGCCTGCGCTACGGAGGCTGTCAATAGGGGTGAAGAAGTAGTGAAAAATCTAGCTTACTTACCTGGTACAATGACTTGCGTCCTAGGTGGAGGTACAGGCTGTGGTCTAGGCTGCTCCACTACAGGAGTGCTAATATTAAACTCAGTGTACGCTGGAGGGGGTTCAGGAAACCCCGTGATGGGCAGGGAGGCTGGTAGATTTGACTCAGGGATAGGTCGAGTATAAGATTCGGTCGCACTAGTAGGGAACATTGAGGTGGTGGAGGATATAGAGGGGATTTGTTGTGTTGATGATGATCCTGCAAGAAATATGTATATTTAGTAGAGGTCTATTCATGAGCTTTCAAGAAGGAATTCGTAGTGAGCTGTTGGAAGTTTTCCTAGGTGTTGATAGGTCTGCTGGGCTTCGTTTTTTATTCCTATGAATGGCAAGACAAACATGCCGTTCGGCTTATGGTAAGCGATAAGACCGCTCATGGACAGTAGCAATGCTTGGCAATCTACTGCGATGAGCGCAGACTCTGACATATAAGATGTGAAGTGTCAATATGTCCAGTAGTTACTCTGACTAAAATGGCTTTCAAACCGGTACAAAATAGTGCATTAACACTGGTGTTTGACGGAAGAAATAGACATTGCGGTGGCTTCTGCCCATTTACCACCAGTACTTTATGACACCAATGAATGCTAATGACACCGAGCATTAAAGCTCGCCGAGTCTCCGGGAATGTCTAATTTGACTTTATCCCTCAACGAATACAGAAAATTAAATTAATTGGAGGAGATGGATTAGGAGACTGTCCCACCCTCACACCCACCACTGTAACTCCTGTGAGCCAGGATCAACAGTGGCACGCAATGTAATGACACCGAGCATTGAAGCTCGGCGAGTCTCCGGGAATGTCTAACTTGTCTTTAACCCGCAACTAAATTAATCAGAAAGTGAAATGAATAGGAGTTGGAAATAAATTATTGTCCACTTCCCTCCGTGCAAAGCAAGTAAGTAAAGTTTACCTGATCCACTAGGCAAGTCCAAGATCCGTGGCCTGGCAGGTCGTGGGGGCGGGATCCTGGGGGGAGTCTCGGGGATGCTCTCCAGGTCTGACTCCGAGTTCCAAGAGGCATCCGATCTAATCGTACTGGGCGTCTTCGCCACGTCAATGCGCCTGTTCTCAAACGGGTCGTAGAATATTGTCTCCTGGAAGAATGTAAGAGATCCGATTGATATAAATTATATGAAATCATACTTGTTGGTAGGTCTTTCATGGTGCTAAAAATTCATTAAATTACAATAATTAAACAGTTTAAGCATGAGGAATCCAACCAGTATATGATGGACTGCCTTTGATTGACAGGAGATAAATAAGATTATAAGACATTCAAGCTTGAAAGACCAACCAAAGTAAAATGATCTGTCTTTATTGATGGGTGACGTAGTAAAACACAATTCATCGGTAAAATAACTTCTTATGAAATATGAAGTATATACATCCGCCAAATTGTCCGCAAGCCAACATTGGACCGATGCAGTGAACCTGTAACCTTTTTTGTATCAAGAGGAAAAGCTGTACAGTTCTATATTTTGACTGGTCGTAGGTCTCTCATATGAGGCTTCTGGGTAGGTACCATCGCAATCTCTATTTCTCCCGTCAGTTGTGTTTCGAATTGAAAGATATTGTAGCTAGGATAACTACTGGACATATTGAGACTTAATATTATGTCTCAGGATGACGAGCGTAGTGGAATGCCAAGAATTGCTTTGTAATTCAAGGTGTTTGGTTTTGCTACTGTTCATGAGCGGTCGTATCGCTTACCATCAGGCGAACGGCATGCTCGTCTCGCCATTCATTGCAATAAAGAGGACTTCCTATGGCTGAGATGATGATATGACAAGCATATATTATATATATTTGCAATGAGTAGCTAGGCGCGCATGCCATGTAAAACCAAACACCTTGAATGACAAAGTAATGCTGGGCATTCCACTGCGCTCGTCATCCTGGGACATAAGATGTTAAGTTTCAATATGTCCAGTAGTTACTCTGGCTACAATGCCCTTCAATCTATTCTATAATGTTGACTTACCTGCACGAATTCGGGTTCTGCCTCCCCATCTTCTCTGTTTTGTGAGACTCCACTCCCCCCTTCGTCTGGTAGGTCTATGTACACCACTGGGTTCTCGTCTGGCTCAGGTTTGAAGGGAAGCTGCTGTCTCACTGAGCTCGACGATGGCGCTTCTCTCTGGAAATAGAATCAAGAGCCTAAAATAGAGTTTAATGAAAATATCATTTATAAGTTGTCTTGTAGGTGGATGTCCTACGCTGCGCATTCCGCTACGTGGCCTCCATTCGAGAACTTCCCGACCCCATCGGCCATTAGTTCTCCGCGCTATGTGCCCTGCCCACTGCCCTTTCAACTTACTAATCCGCTGGGCTATGTCGGTTATTTTAGTTCTCCTACGGATCTCCTCATTTCTGATTCGATCTCGTAGGGAAACCCCGAGCATAGCCCTCTCCATAGCTCGTTGACTGACTTTGAGCTTAGGTGGTCAGACGACCTGGTCTGGGCGGGACGTCGCTGGATGCAGGCTGCCTCCAATACGTCACTGTGGAAATCACTGGGAGAGGCCTAAGTTCAGCAGTGGACTTCCTTTGTTGGCTGATGGATGGTAGCTGTCTTGAACTTATTAATTCGTTGAGAATTATTATTCAGTCGAATTATTATAATTCATACATATGTGTATTAGTAGAGGATAATTACATTAATATTTGTTTGTTAGTATTATATGCTGCCTCCGTGGCGTGTCCTTTGTAAACCGTACTAGGGTACGGTTTACAAAGCTGAGGTCTCGGGGTCGAATCCCGGGTTGGGCAAAGTGATATTGGATTTTTCTATTCATTATCAGCCCGGAGTCAGGATTTGTACCCGATATGGCGATAGGCTCGCCACCTATCACATTGTGGGACGGAACATACAAGGCGAAATGTGGGTATCCTCGCACCTCTGCCTACCCCTTCTGGGAAAAAGGCGTGAGTTTATGTATGTATGTAACTTTTTGGAGTTTACCTGAGTAAGCACATTCTGTTCCCCCCTCTCCTCTCTTGGAGTGATGTCACGCTGTGTGACGTCACTTCCGCCGTCTTCTTCCGGCAGGTCTATATACACTACTGGCGCTACATCCGGTTCTGGTTTTATAGGGAGTGCCATTCGGGATGTACTTGAAGATGGTTCCGATCTACCCTGGAAGTAAAAAAAATGGATTTTTAGTAAAACTGAATGTCTTAGGTTTTCTCACGATGTTTTCCTTCACCGTTATAGTGCGTGGTGATTGACTATCAATACATGCATGACTCTTCTTCTTTTTACCCCTCAATATTTGCCAGTGGCGTAACTACACCATCGGGGGCCCGTGGCAAAATTATCAAATGGTGCCCTTCGTAAATGTAAAATAAATTTGACGTTGAAATTTCGTTTTCATGAATCATTAACGCCTGTATACTGGAACGCAACTTAAACATAAGTTGCGCTTAACTACGTTAATCCCGCTTAAATGTACTGGCTAAGTAAGTCGTGCGCTGTTAAGAGCAACTTATTATTTGAATGGCGTTCCAGTATTCGGGCGTAAATAAAGTACTTACGCCCAAATACTGGAACGCAACTTAAATATAAATGGCGCGTAACTACGTTAATCCCGATTAAATTTACTGGCTAAGTGGGCCGTGTTAAGAGTAACTTATTATTTGAATGGCGTTCCAGTATTCGGGCGTTAGATACATACCGGGTATCTCAAGACTGCTACCGAAAACGAAGCTGGGTGGTAGGTTTACTGACTACAAACATAATGCAACTAAAAATTTCGCAAAGAAACGCGACAATGATTTTTTATGATTTTATAAATATCGTCATTTTTGGTTGGTAAATCCATAGTTTTTGCTAAAATAATAATTTAAACACTTTTATACCTTAGATTATTTATAAATAAAAGGGTATACACTATTATTTTAGGAAAAAATGTATTTACCACCCAAATATGGTCATAGGAAAAAAATAACCAAAAAAAATTTGTCGCTTATTTTTGCAACTTTTTCTGTTGCATTGTGTCTGAAGTCACTTTAACTACCACCCGGCTTCGTTTTCGGTAGCAGTCTTGATATACCCTGTATATGTAGGAACATACACAACATGTATTTTTCGAATTTTTATCTCATGGAAAGGACAGATAAATATGTAAAGAGTTAAATATACTCTTTTAGGGCTTTTTGTTCATCAAGTGTCAATGACATCATCAATGTTCAAATTACGAGCTTAAGAATTTTAAATATTGGATTCGTAAAAGTTATTTAATCACCTTGTTAAAGATAGATAGGGTACAGAGAACGGCCGTTAGTAAACTTTGTTAACGAACTCTGTTAACTAACTTTTAAGACAGACAATTAGATTTTGTAACTTCCACAACCTATCTACGGTAGCTCGTAATTGGCTATATTTTGTATGCAATTTGTATTATATACATTCTGTCTAAAAAGTATCGGGAATAGATGATTTGTTTATAGTTCCAAATTCATATTATCGTTTTTTTTGTTGTTAGATTGGCACAAGTGTTTTCCATTTTGGCGCGAAGTTTCAATTGCATCTGATAATTAGATGAAATATAATGCTGTCTTTTGTTATAAGGTATAAAAGAGTTTAAATTGTTATTTTAGCAAAAACTATGAATTTACCACTCAAAAATGACGATATTTAAAAAATCATAAAAAATAATTGTCGCGTTTCTTTGCGAAAATTTTTCTCGCATTGGGTTTGTACTCACTGAAACTACTATCCGGCTTTGTTTTCGGTAGCAGTCTTGAGATACCCAGTATTATGTGTATAAATACAGTGCTGTCTTTTGTTATATCGTATCTAGTGTGTATTACGAATATATCATATAATATGTATAGCTGTGAGCCACCAAAATAAATAAAATAAAACTTGAGGGGTGTCAAGGGACACCCGGATGGAACGAAGTTCCTTTCGATTAATTAGTGAAGGAATTGTAATAAAATTTTATTTCTTTCAAGTTATATTTTTTTATTATTATTAACAGATATGATGTAATATAAACTTAATCAGTAGGCTCAATTTTAGTAATAATTGACAGATACATAGTCAAATGAAGGGTTGATGATTGACAGCAGGGTAACAAACTAAAATTGTAAAAAACGATTGTCAAATGTTTTAAAGTGTTACAACTTTTGTCCTTATTTTTTTCCGTCTAACCCCCTTTCACAACGCGCGATAAGGAACTTCGTTCAAAACTTAAATTTCTATACATACCTGGTTGCTATTAGCTTCATTTTCAGACGAATATACAACATAAGGTCCAGTGCTAGGAACATTTATCTGCCGTCTGGGAAGATTAGCCCATCTTGAGGCTGTCGCTTGGTCTACAGTGGGGGCGTCAAATGAATGAGGGTTAACGTAGGGATAGCCCTGGTAGGGGTGCGATGTCGGGAACCTCCATGTGGTGCACCCTGGGCAACGTGGGTCATTGTAGTTGCAGTTCCACAACTACTATGGCCGACGGCGAATATCCGACGGGGAGGGCAGGGGATTTGGCGGTCGCTGCCTTTTGCGGTGGCCGCCCCCATCTGTCGTTTTAGGTGAGGCCCATCCCTGGGCCATCCTCCGGTTCTGTCCCGGAGGTTTCGGCGGGCCCGGTGTGCGCTTACCCCGCCACCGGGCGGGCTGTGGGAGTCTCCCTCCCACGGTCGCCGTCGCAAATCGTAATCCGGTCGTGAGGTTTGTGGTCATGTCTCGCACTCCTACCGGACCGAGGGTCTCGGCTTAACAGCCCGGACCGCGAGGGAGTATGCCTCTATAAAAAGTACCCCGAATCCCAAGCGGCGGCGCACCGCGAGGGGATGCATGGCTGATGGGTAGTTCAGTCTCTAGTGCGACCCCCGCCAGAGTACCGGCTGACCCTCTGGCGGGTTACGCTAGGCTTACCCAGGTACAGGGGGCACTGCCTGGGCGGACCTTTCCTTCCCCCATACTCGTGGGAACAGATATGAATGATCCTTTAAAAAACAAAAATCTTCGGAGTTCAGTGGTAGTAGATAGGTTGTCTGACGGAAACGCTTCTCAAGCGTCTAGTCGGGCATCCTCTTTGATGGGTCCACCTGCGGAGAGGATCGCGCCCACCCGAGACTTCGAATCGGAGTCCGGGATGAGCAGCGACTCTTCGCAGGCGTGTAAAAGAGACGCAAAGGTGCGAGGGTCCCGGTCTGCCGAGAAGCGGCAGAGGGCTAGTGATGGTGGTAGTGCGGTGGAGACTGACTCCCGTGCTGCCACCAAAAAGAAGCAGAGACGGCGGCCTCTAGCTCCGAAGCAGAGCTCGGCTGCCGAGGACGAGGAAGTCGAAAGGGCACAGGCGGCTTACGACGCAGCTATGGTCGCTGAGAGTGTCATGGAGGTTGAAATGAGGGAGGCAGACGAAGCCGAGCGGCGGAAGGCCAAGGAGGCTCATCCTAATACCAAGCCGGCTTCTAGGGAGGTAGGCCCGGTCACCCGCAGCGAGGTGCTAATGAAAATGGCGGAGCGGCTCCAGAACGTCTCTCGTACGTCCCGACATCTGAAGGGCACATACGTTCGTGACCTTAACGAGAGTGTGTCGGAGTTGTTTGCAATGGCCCAAGAGACGGCCCCTGCGGAGCTCGCAAGAGCAGAGGCGGAGAAACGTGCCCTCCGCGACAAGGTGACGGCACTGGAGGCGGCCTTGGCTGCCCAAGGAAAGATCCTGCAGGAGCTGCTGGCCGCGCAGCAGCGACCAGTGGTGGAGTTGGCGGACACCTCGGGTGGACCGAGGTTGGATCCCATCATACAGCGCCTGGAGGTGCATATGGCGAGGGTAGACGCCAAACTCGAGGCGTTCGCCATGCGGCTGCCTCCAGAGCCAATCCTCAGGCCTCCGCTGGCTGCTGACAGGGCAAGAGCCCATGCAGCTCCTAAGCCGCAGCCCCCTGTTGCGTCGCCACTGGGCACTTCATGGCCAGCCCTAGGGGCAAGAAGAGGAAGGGTGCCCCCCGCAACCTTTGGCCAAACTGCAGCGACAGCCCGACCGGCCGCAGCTGCTACACCACCGGAGCCACCTCAAGTGGCCTCTAGGGAGTCACGCGGTCGCGTGCGGGGACGCCGTAAACGCGCCCCCAGGTTGTGTACTTCGCTCCCGCCCCCCCAACCCACCACGACTACAGAGGCTCCGTGGACAGTGGTGGCTAGGAGGGGCAAGAAGAAGCCCCGGATGGCTCCACAGCCAGCCCAGGCCCCGCGAAAGACTGCTCCCAGGCTCCGCCTGCCACGTAAAGCCGCCGTCACTCTGACAGTGTCGCCGCAGGCGTTAGAGCGGGGAGTGACATACGCGCAGGTTCTGCGGGACATCACCTGTAAGATTGACCTCGCCAGCCTGGGCATTACAGCTGGACTGAAGCTAAGACGGGTGGCCACAGGGGCTTATCTGTTTGAAGTGCCCGGGCCCGAATCAGAGGCGAAGGCCGACTCCCTCCTCGGAAAAATGAGGGAAGCTCTCCTAGGGTCGGAGAAAGACGTACGCGTCTCCCGACCCGTCAAGACCGCGGAGCTGCGCGTCTCGGGTTTGGATGCTTCAGTCACGCCTGAGACAGTCGCAGCGGCCATCGCCCGCCTCGGTGAGTGCTCCTCGGAGGACATAAAGATCGGGGAGATACGCGCGGAGCGCTCGGGCCTGGGCGCAGTCTGGCTCCGCTGTCCAGTCAAGGCAGCGGAGAAAGTCGTGAAGGCGGGACGTGTCCTGGTAGGATGGGTGGCAGCGGGAGTGAGGCTTCTTGAGCCTCGGCCCATGCGCTGCTTCCGCTGCCTATACAAGGGGCACGTTCGAGTGCATTGTACAGACGAATGTGACCGCAGCGGGCTCTGCTACCGCTGCGGTCAACCTGGCCATAAGGCAAGGGGGTGCTCCGCGGACCCGCACTGCATGCTTTGCGCAGAAGCAGGGAAACCCGCGGACCACAGGGTGGGCGGTAAGGCCTGCGCTGCATCACCGGTCCCGCCCCGCACTCAGCGCGGCATGGGTGCCGGGGCTGCGGCGCGGCCGCCACCGTCCCGCCCAGAGATGATGGAGATCGCCCAGTCATAAATGGCGCTGAACTTCCTCCAGGCGAACATCAACCACTGCAAGGGCGCACAGGGCATGCTCGCCCAGTCCCTGGCAGAATGGTCGATCCACGTGGCTGTCGTCTCCGAGCCACACTCTGTCCCCGACACTGATGAGTGGGCCGGGGACCTGGATGGCTCGGTGGCCATCGCCACACGGGGCGCTGCCGGCTCCCCGCCCTTCGAAAAAGTAGCAAAGGGCTCGGGATGTGTGGCAGTTCTGTTGGGAGGGATTTGGGTCGTAGGTGTTTACTTCTCTCCTAACAGGCCCCTGGCGGACTTCGAAAACTTTCTCGTCCGTCTGGGGGCCCTGGTGGTGCAAGACAGTCAGCCTCGCTCGGTGCTTGTAGCCGGCGACTTCAACGCCAAATCCTTGGCCTGGGGTTCGCCGGTGACCGACGCGCGGGGCGAGGCCCTGGAGGAATGGGCGATCTCCATCGGGCTGGTCGTCCTGAATCGGGGGTCGGAAAACACGTGCGTGCGGCATAATGGCGGGTCGGTGGTGGATGTGACGTTCGCCACCCCGGCCCTTGCCCGCCGTGTTCAAGACTGGAGGGTCCTGGTCGAGGAGGAGTCGCTGTCCGATCATTTATACATACGGTACAGCGTCCAACCCTCCCAGGCCCCCGTCCGGTCTGGTAGTAGTCCGACCGTCGGTTTCATGGGCGGCCGGCGATGGGCCGTAAAACGCCTCAATGTGGAGGCGCTGAAGGAGGCCGCTTTGATTCAGGCGTGGCTCCCCGTACCGGACGGGCCGGTGCGGGTCGAGCAAGAGGCGGAATGGTTCGGGGTGGCGATGTCGCGCGTCTGCGACGCGGCCATGCCCCGGGTCACCCGCCTCCCAGCGAAGCGCCAGGTGTACTGGTGGTCGGCCGAGCTCACTGAGCTACGTGCGGCTTGCCAGGTCGCGCGCCGCCGACTCGCCAGGCACCGTCGTCGTCGGACCCGTAGGCCAGGCGACGACGAACAAGAGCGGCTCCTTCTCGACCTCCACAGAGAGGCGAAGAGAGCGCTGCGGGTGGCCATCGCACGAGCAAAGGCTGCGGCGAATGATGAGTTCCGGAGAACTCTCGACAGAGATCCATGGGGGCGTCCGTATCGCATGGCGATGAAAAAACTCCGCCCGTGGGCGCCCCCGCTGACTACGAGTCTCCGGACCGACCTCGTCGAGGACGTCGTCGCAGCCTTGTTCCCGGCCATCGAGGAGTTCACTCCTCCACCGATGGCGCCACGTCCATCGGCGCCATCGTCGTCATCGGTTTCGGAAAGGGATATCCCGGAGGTTTCGCCGCAAGAACTTGAGGCGGCAGTGCTACGACTGCGGAGCAAAAACTCGGCCCCGGGGCTTGACGGGGTGCCCGGTCGTGTCTGGGTGCTGGCCGTCGAGTCGCTGGGTACGAGGCTCCGCGGCCTTTTCTCTGCGTGCCTGGAGCAGGGCATCTTCCCGTCGCGATGGAAGACGGGCAAGCTTGTCCTGCTTCGGAAGGAGGGGCGACCCGCAGAGTCGCCATCGGCCTACCGGCCCATCGTATTGCTCGACGAGGTGTGCAAGCTTTTTGAGCGTATTGTTCACGCGCGCCTCGTCGAGCACTTGGAGGACACGGGCCCGGACCTAGCGGATTGCCAGTTCGGGTTCAGACAGGGCCGGTCTACGATCCACGCGATTTTGCGGGTCAAGGCACAGGCGGAAGAAGCGGTGTCCCGGGGCAAAGTCGTGGTGGCGGTATCTCTCGATATCGCCAACGCTTTCAACACCATGCCCTGGGCTTGCATCGTTGAAGCACTGCGGTACCACGAGGTGCCGCCCTATCTCCGGCGCATAGTGCACGCGTACCTTTCTGACAGGTACGTGGTGTATCCGGGCGCCAATGGGTGGCACCGAAGAGCGGTGTCGTGCGGTGTTCCACAGGGCTCGGTTCTGGGCCCACTCCTGTGGAACATCGGGTACGATTGGGTGCTCCGTGGTGCCAACCTTCGGGGCGTCGCTGTCGTCTGCTATGCGGACGACACATTGGTGACAGCGACGGCCAGGACTTTCAGGAGAGCCGCCCTGCTAGCCTCATTTGGCACGGGACTGGTGGTTAGCAGGATTCGGCGACTGGGCCTCAAGGTGGCCCTGAACAAGACCGAGGCCGTGTGTTTCCACGGACCTCGGCGTGGGCCCCCACCAGAGGCCCACCTCACAATGGAGGGCGTGCGGGTTTCCGTCGGCTCGAGCATGAAGTATCTTGGCCTCATCCTCGATAGCCGATGGAATTTCCGCGCGCATTTTGAGAAGTTGTCGCCGAAACTGGTGAAGGCGGCGGGCGCACTGGGGCGCCTGCTGCCCAACAATGATGGTCCTGGCATCCCTTGCCGAAACCTGTATGCTGGAGTCGTGCGGTCCATGGCCCTCTATGGAAGTCCCGTTTGGGCCGAGTCCCTGAACGCTCGTTGCGTGCGCCTGCTGCACCGTCCGCAGCGCATGGTGGCGCAGCGAATCGTCAGGGGTTACCGCACGGTCTCGCACGAGGCGGCCTGCGTTTTAGCGGGAACTCTGCCCTGGGAGCTGGATGCTAAGACCCTCTCGTCTGTCTTCTTCGGACGAGAGGAGGCGTCCGGGCGTGGGCAGAGGTTGGTTCCACAAGAGGTCGAGGCCATGTTGGCCTCCCTCCGCAGGTCTGCTGTGGAGGAGTGGCGTTCCAGGCTGGAGAACCCTAGTGCTGGTACGAGGACCGTCGCGGCAGTGCGACCTGTCCTCGAGCAGTGGCTGGACAGGCGCCACGGCGCGCCGACATACCGGCTGACGCAGGTGCTCACCGGGCACGGCTGCTTCGGTGCGTACCTGTGTCGCATAGCCGGAGCGGAGGAGTCCGCCGTGTGCCACCATTGTGGCAACTGCCGTGAGGACACGGCCCAGCACACGCTGGAGGAGTGCCCAGCCTGGGACGAGGAGCGCAGCGCTCTCATCGCGGTCGTAGGAAGCGACCTTTCGCTGCCGGCCGTGGTCGCCGCCATGGTCGGCAGCCGGATTTCGTGGCGGGCCATGCTCTCCTTCTGCGAACGTGTCATGTCGCAGAAGGAGAGCGCTGAGCGGGATCGGGAGCAGACCGATCCCGCTCGTCGCCACAGGAGACGTAGGAGGCGCCGGGACAACATCTAACCCGGCGCCGCAGAGGCCACATGGGGTCGCCGTCCCTATCTTGGCGGCCCCCGAGACGTGACGCAACACGCGTCCAAAGCTGCGTCGCTAAGCGGCAGTGCACAAGGAGGCGGTCCTGGCGCGTCCGTTGAGCGGTATCCCGGGGCCGTCTCCAAAGTGCACTGATGGTGGCCAACGCGGGGTTTTTAGTCGGTATTTCGGTGCGCAGACTACGATAGGGACCCGACCCAGCTCCACGTCTCGCTGGGCCGGAAGGCGCACCGGTGAGTCCGACACACCCCCGCCCCTTCGGGGGTGGGATGGTCCGTAAAGGGATTTTCCCCGCGAGAAAAAAAAAAAAAAAAAAAAAAAAAAAAAAAAAAAAAAAAAAAAAAAAAAAAAAAAAAAAAAAAAAGGGATAGCCCTGGTAGCTGCTTGACGAGGCTTGCATTGCTGGAATTAAAGAAAAAACTAATAAATTTGCGCCACACTAATATACTGGCTATACCGGCTATATCAAGACTGCTACCGAAAACGAAGCCGTGTGGAAGTTTTAATGATTACAAACACGAATTTTTAGTGACTTCAGACACAACGAAACTAAAATGTTTGCAAAAACAAGCTACAATTTTTTTTCTCTTCATCGTATTTGGGTGGTAAATAACACCCAACAGTCACACACATAGTCCTCACCCCACACTAAGATCGAGTCTTGTGTCGTGTAGCAAGAACTACGATAAACATTTCGCTTTCACAAACACCCAGATCCGAAAGAAATATTTGTGGGCCGCACAAACATTTCTCTCGGTGCGGGGATCGAACCCACGGCCTGTCGTTTCACAGGCGGCGTCTAACCAACTGCGCCACGGAGGCTGTCAAAGAAAATCTTAGAAGATCCATATTAACCAGAGAAATTCAAAAACTAAATAAAATTCAACCTTGATCCGGTGCAATAAGGCTTAAATTGCACTGGCGTGAACTAAAGTGCTTGTGTTTCATTAATATTTTTATGTAAGCCGATCGTATCTACAAAATACCTGATAAGAGTCTACAAGCTAATCACAAACGTCATATCAAAATATGTGTATTTATTTGAATATATTTTAATGCAATTAATTGCGAGACTTGCATGCCGTTCGTCCGATGGTAAGCGATACGACCGCTCATGAACAGTAGCAAAACCAAACAACGCCTTGAATTATAAACTAATGCTTGGCATTGCACTGCGCTCGCCATCCTGAGACTGGCGATTTTAAGTCTCAATATGTCCAGTAGTTACTGTGGCTACAATGTCCTTCAATCCGAAACACAACAGTGCATTTACACTGCTGTTTGGCGGAAGAAATTCGGGCGTTATGTCGACTGATAGATCTTACGATGATATATTCTTTATCTGTCCTTATCATTGCGCGTTCGGTGCATAGTGGACTGTACTAACCCCTCTCAATAGTACTCTCGATTGTAGAGCAGGCCCGTGCCATGCAGTGGGACGTATATGGGCTGATACAGATACTTGACTTGTCATAAGAGCTATTTAATTGCCTACATCACTAGTAAAACAATTTCCAGTATCCGATTTGCAAAACATAATATTTCTTAGAAAATTGAAATCGTAAGTAGTTGATGAATTAACACAGAATTGATAACGATTTGTTTGTAATTAACAACAATATTTATCTTTTTATAATAATAGAACAGTCTCGACATACCAAATAATTTATTTAATAATTTTCTGGGTGGCCTGGTAGCTCTGCCTACCCTTTTGGTAATCAGGCATGAGTATACACTATACATATGCATAATTTATTTAACATAACTATTAATTTTACACAATAATTTAGCTTTCAATATTACGCACTGAATGACATCAAACTCTTTCTTAATTAGTTTTTTTATTATGGTTTCCTATATTTACACATTTAAATGAAACTTTTAACATTTTTAATTCCATCATCATCAGAGGGAAGTTTGAAGTCAAAATTAAAACATATTCGCGATAAAATCCTTAAAAATAGTTTTATTCTAATCGTTCTTTGGTCTACAACCCTGTACTAATCTTTGCAGATTTTATTTAAAATCCTTCTATTAAATTATTACGTATATTTTACTTCACCGTTACACTAAGTTGTAATAAAACAACAGTGTTAATGCACTGTTGTGTTTCGGTTTGAAGGACATTGTAGCCAGAGTAACTACTGGACATATTGAGACTTAACACCTTATGTCTCAGGATGGCGAGCGCAATGAAATGCCAAACATTGTTTTGTAATATGGTGTTGTTTGGTTTTGCTACTGTTTATGAGCGATCGTATCGCTTACCATCAGACGAACGGCATGCTCGTCTCGCCATTCATCGCAAGTAATTTTAAAAAAAATTAGTATACACTAAATTTCAAAATGCCAAGCTTTGCTTTGTAATTCATAGTGTTGTTTGTTTTTGCTACTGTCCATGAGCAGTCGTATATGATTTTAGAAATTAAACTTCCTCTATTCTTTATTGATTGTCATTAAAGCTACAGGGCATTATGAGACCTCATTTCTCGTTGCGATGATACAGTGCAGTGACATGCAAACGGCGAAGTTTAATAAGTTGAGTGTACTTGTTTAAGGCTTGTACCATCTGTATCCGTCTTTAACAACTAGTAATGTCAATTATTGCTATTTCAAATCATGGACGTAAAAATTAACATCACCACCTTGTTATTTTTGAAACCCTAGCATGCTCTGCATTTGCTGTTGTTAATTGCGTCCCCTCAGAATATGTAAACAAAATAACCGACTTGTATATTATCGCAACCCCGGTGCAACAATGTCACTTTTGCAAAAATGCATCTTTTCAGGAAAAACATTTGAAACTTTGACATCATATAAAAATATGATATTTCAAGACATAGACAAGTTGAACAGCTTCTATCACAATACCAACTTTTAATTTACCGTTAAAAAAATTATAACCACGTAATATTCTAAAAAATATAAGATCATTTCTTTATACCTTCCAACCTTGCAATTTTTGCATAAGTGACATTGTTGCACCGGAGGTGCGTTATAATCATTTTTACATCTAAAATTACACACACAAAATTTACTGCTCAGATTCGTCTTTAAATGGGCACGTAAACACACTCGTATAAAAAGATTAGCCGATTAGCTTTGTGAACAACAATCGCAAAATTTAGCTTATTTAAATAACTTGTGAAATGTTATTATGGACTTTACATGCTATTTGTGATTTATATTTGCTATTTATTCCATCACAAATCAGCCCATACGTGTCCCACAGCAGGGCACGGGCCTCCTCTACAATCGAGAGTACGATTGAGAGGTAACATACAATGCTTCACGCAATCTTAGTGTCAGCTGGAGTACTTTGCATTACACAGAAATGTTTATCAGACGAGTATAAAAATATATATAATTTGTAGGTTATCTCATTTTAATAGCTAAGTTTTATTTAAGTACGCAAATATGTCAAAGACAAACTACAGAACATCTGCAGTAAATTGACGCGTGAAGAATTTAAAAGTACTAAATATATTTTCAACGCAGTATTTGCCATATGCTTTCATGACAAACAAGCATTTATAAATTTATAGTATTCATAATTCGATATACGAGTAATATAATTTGAAGAGAGATAAACTATTATTTTGCACAACACCTCTTTATGTAGACAGAAAATCCCGGACAATCTATATTTTAATTGCATTTTTATAATAATAAGCGGTAAGGTAGGTAGGGTACTTAACAAATGGATTATATTTTACCTGAATGCTTAAGGGCAATCCAATTTTACCATCACAAATTCACAAACACACCATTGTTTTAATAAGTATTAATGCAAGAGTAAAAATACTGTACAATGTGAGTTGAAATTTGTCCTGATATCCGCTATCATATAGATAAGATAGGGACAAATGCGAATGTTTTCTTGATAAAACCGATTGCGCTGGGGTAATGGTCGAGGCCGGCATAACGATTACAATAAGTTTTTGACAGATGCGCAATTTGACGTCACCTGTGGAACGATAGACGGGTACTATCTCTAAGGGGTTATTAAAATTCGGATTAGTGAGGGATTATCTTTAGACCATGGTTTTAATTGACTCGTATAATGTGAATATGTCATGATGTTATTGATAAAAACAGATGCACTTTGGCCTAACATGGCAATGCTGTTATGGCAACCACCTTATTTTAAAAGTTAAAATAATGAACACAATAATCGAGCCGATTCTAAAGCTTTGGGATAAAGTTAATCCCTGGCCCATCAAAATTGAGTGTGAGAGTGAGAGTTTATAAATAAGGCCTTTGTTTTTCTCAATTTGGGTTTGGAGAACGTCCAAAAAGTCTCGTAAGAAAAAGTCCACCAGATCTCGTAATTTTTCTATTTATTATCAGCCCAGAGTCAGGAATTTGTGCCCGATATGGCTATAGGCTTGCCACCTATCACATCGTGGGACGGAACATACAAGGCAAAATGTGGGTGTCTTGGCACCTCTGCCTACCCCTTCTGGGAAAAAGGTGTGAGTTTATGTATGTAAGAAGCATGTATAATCGTAATCTAATTTTATGTATCAACATGTAAGTATAAACATGACCAATGTGATAAATTGTCAAGAGGGTTTTTACTTTCTTAAGATTTTGATAAAAGCGCTTCCGTCGATAGAATATATCCTACTAAAAATATAGAACGATACAGGGTATATGAAGACTGCTCCCGAAAACGGAGCTAGGTGGTAGTTTTACGGCCGTTCTCTATATCCTATCTTTAACAAGAGGTTAAGATGGATATCGTTACTATGTCGCTACCACTGTATGCTTCAATAAACAAAGATAGACATACAATATTATCTTGCCTAGATATGTATAAATATATGCACATTATCTAAATATCTCTGTCTTTCTTTACTGAACCAAAAATGTATCTAAATTTCGAGAGAAATCTCTTGTTAAAGATAGATAGATGATAGAAACCGGCCGTTAGTGACTACAGATACAATGCAACTTAATATTTTACGATTTGTTTTGTTATTTTTTTTCCTATCGTCGTATTTGGGTAATAAATTAAGGCATTTCTACAATAGTACACCCTTCTAGTTTCAAAGACGTTATGATACGCAAGGGTTTAAATTATTATATTAGCAAAACCTACGGATTTACCACCCAAATACAATATTTAAAAAATTGTTGGGTTTCTTTGCGAAAGTTGCATTGTGTTTGTAGTCACTTAAACTACCATCTGACTTCGTTTTCGGTCGCAGTCTTGATATATCATATTTAAGGAATGCAAAATATTCGTGCAAGTCCCACGTTGCGATTAAATGAATGCATTGGCCACTTAAAAAGTCATTTACATAACAGTCCTCTCCGAGAATTTTCGATGATGTCATTCGCTTATTTACTTGGTTAGAGGCAATTTATTCCCAAACTAGCGGCCCGGCCCAGCTTCGCCCGGGTACAAATAGATTTCTGTACAATAATATGTACGTATTATACATATAAACCTTCCTCTTGAATCACTCTGTTGGCGCCTAGTATTATCCTTATGGCAATACGCTTCAGACATATAAGACGCAGCAAATAGTTAGGAGTTACATCGTTTGGTTATTAAGATATCCCCACAATATTTTTATTATTATGTATATTCACTTCTCTCCTTTGTACAACGTTCATCGCTCCAGTAATTATAAAATTATAACATGTAAAAATCCTATCTGTGTTGAAATACAAGTTTAAAAAATATCCGGGAGTTTCATTTATGTCCGTCGGAGACACACTCTATCTATTAAAAAAACCGCATCAAAAACCGTTGCGTAGTTTTAAAGATTTAAGCATACAAAGGGACAGAGAAAACGAGTTTTTTTTAATACTATGTAGTGAAGACGTGGCGAAGTTGGTTAGACGCTGGCTGTAAAATGAGAGTTGCGAGTTCATTAATATGTTTACCTTATTGTAATTTTTTTATGTATTTGTATGGAGTTAGTTTCCTGTTACTCTTCCGTGGAATTGTTAATACTTATAATTGTTATGTTTACCAGTAAAAATACATGTGTAGGATGACGGTAATAAAATCCATTGTGTTAATTACTTAATTATAATTATCACCACACGTTATAATTAACGGATTAACGGTTTATCCGAATAGCTGCGACAACTTGTTACTTTATAGTAAACACGCGTATGTCTATGCTTCACTGCCGACTGCTGGATCTCGAATCCTCGTCTACGGTCCGGACGCGTTTTATATTGCAAACTGTCATGCTCCCACCCTTACTCTGACTGTGGGTAGTGAATTAGAACGACAATCGGGTTTCCTTTAATAAAATTACTTCTACAATTACCCGTAGATTCCTAAGGGCCGATTTACAATTATTTAACATGTGGGCTCTACATAAGAACACCCCGACACATGTATATAGTACAAAATATTTTAAGTAATTGTAAGCATAATATTAGTGTTGCATAATAAATAAATTAAATTAAATTAAATTATTTGTCTCGGGTCTGAGTATATGTGGAAAAATTCTGGTAATTTCTGATACACAATACAGACTTAATTGACTTTAATGTGGGGTCAGGACTATATATGTGACTGTTGGATGTATTTATTATTTAATTTAGCCTGCTGTTTGGCGAGAGAAATAGACATTGCGGTGGTACCTAACCAAGCGACCTCTACATATTACACAGATCACCTGTGACACATAGAGACTTACCATTAGTATTGATGGAATAAAAAAATAAAGTCAAAATGAAAGTGGTAGATTGAATGGTGCCCAAATAAAGATTAAACTTGTGTTGTGGGCACCACTTGTAAACTTGTAATATTGATATTGGAATCTTATCATCATTATTATAACTTATGACATGAACCATTATCACTACATAGTATAAAACATAGTCGCTTTCTCTGTCCCTATGTCCCTTTGTATGCTTAAATCTTTAAAAGTACGCAACGGATTTTGATCCGGTTTTTTTAATAGATAGAGTGATTCAAGAGGAAGGTTTTTATGTATAAAACGTACATATTGTTGTACAGAAATCTATTTGTACCCGGGCGAAGCTGGGCTGGGCCGCTATAAATTTATAAAAAAAAGAAAATAAGAAGATAGTTCTTGTTGATCTTGTTTTCTTCTACAGCTACAACACGTTCCGAAGCGGTAGTAGCAGAAATTAACGATTCAAAAGATCTTGTGAAAGACTATTTGAATAAAGAATATTTTGATTTTGTATTAACAACATGTTTTGTTACAGAAAATGCCCAACGCGGCAGGTTTTTGTAAGGGGCGGAAGATCTCACTGTATAGACCAGTGTAATGCCGAGACCATGTGTGGAGAAGTCAGGGTGCCAGAGAAGCATCTAAACGTAAGTATCACCACTCTTCTTCTTCTTCTACCTGACGTTATCCCGGCCTGTGCCAGGATCCACCTTCCGGCAAATTCTTCTCCATTTCGCCCGATCTTCGGCATCCTCAATACTAAGGCCATTGAACCTCATATCTTCTTAAGTATTGCCATTATACAGTCTTATTTCTTCTTTGAAATAAAACTGTTTACAAACATTGTATGTGCAAAATTTGTAAGAAAAACCAAGTCTCGTATCTCAGTGCTTCTGCGGTAAAAAGTTGTGAGATCTTTGTAATACCAAGTCAGTAAATTAGTTCAGTCCCTACTTAAGGGATTGTGTGAGGTATCTTAAGTCATTACGTAATTAGCTAACCTAACAACTTCACATAAAATCTTTTGTGTTTTAAATAAAAGATATTGACTTCATTTTCTTGCAATGAATGGCGAGACGAGCAAGCCGTTCGCCTGATGGTAAGCGATACGACCGCTCATGGACAGTAGCAAAACCAAAAAACGCCTTGTATTACATAGCAATGCTTCGCATTTCATTGCGATCGCCTTCCTGAGACATAAGATGTTAAGTCTCAATATGTCCAGTAGTTACTCTGCCTACAATGTCCTTCAATCTGAAACACAGCAGTGCATTTACATTTCTCTTTGGCGGGAGAAACAGACATTGCGGTGCTACTTACCCAGGCGTCCTTTTTTATCTCTGTCTTACCATCAGGCGAACGGCATGCTCGTCTCGCCATTATGCAATAAAAAAGTCCTATTTATTTATAAGTGATAACAAAGTTATTTATGCAGTTGGTGTAATTAAGAAAACTGAGACGAAATTACAAATAGGAAAATAAATAAAGGACACGTTTAACGGTGAAGGAAAACATCGTGAAGAAACCTGCATACCATAGCGATTTTGTAGGAATGTTTATGGTATGTAAAGTCCGCCAACTCGCACTAGGCCAGCGTGGTGGACTATATGGCCTAACCACTCTCGATCGTACTGTCGATTGTAGAGGAGGCACGTGTCCTGCAGTGGGACTTTTATGGGCTGATACAATACAATACAAAAAGCCGAATTCTAAGTTTCATGATTTCCTAGTTGCAAATGTCTATTTAAAATTGTATCTTGCTAATTTTCAATTAAGTTAATGATATTTTTAAAGAACTAAATATAATGTTACATGTGGGATTAGATTGTCAGAAAAATGTAATCATTTGGGTCTCATGTAACATGCGATGTTTTCATAGTTACAGGAAAATGTCCAATTTTAATTATTAGACCTAAATTAAATAACACTTAACAATAGGAAATGTTAATGTAATAAATACATTATTGTAACAATAGAAAAGGATATTGTAATAAATAAATTATTACTATCCGCTTGATCGAAGCTAAATTTTAAATTAATTGACAATTGCGTTCAGGAGATATATGGAGTCAAAGATGAACGGTTTTCAGGCATTTTTTCAGGAACTTAAGAACAAACGCGTAGCCTGTCCCCTATCACAACGTGAGACCGAACTAACAATACTTAACTTGGGTGTTCCTGTGTTCTGGTAGCCTCCTGTCTACCCTTTCTGAGAAAAAGGCCTAAGTTTGATATGATAATGTCTGTATGCAAAATCAAACCACAATAAAATCAGAAACATGTGTAGTTAAATATCGATATGTAAATCTAAAAAATTATTGAGTACCATGAGATTCCTAACGAACCTTGCTTTGTAAAAAGTGTTAATTTCGATCCAATAGCTTATTCGGAACGAACTAATACAAGATTGCGCATGGATTATGTAACAATTAATAGAAATATACATATTTATTCCCAATTTTTATTTCCATTTAAATTATTTTCACTCTCCTTACCCCACCAATCATCCGAAGGTATTTTCGGCAATACAACCGGACCACTGGTCGCAATCAACACTGATTTGGGATAATTGGGATTGTCGTACTGGTCAAATTCGTTTCTTTCCTTCCTGGTGCTTAAGCTCTTTTGGATATTTTCAAAATCAAATGGCTCTATCGTTCCATTCTCTTTGGAATTCGAAGTCAATCGAAATCGACTAGGATTTAGGAATTTAGACTTTAAATTCGATTGACCGCGTAACATTTTTTCTGCTACTCCTATTGTTGAATCTAGATGTGGTATTTCGGTAGATTGTGATTGATCTAAATCGATTTTCGGCCTATTACGTTCTTCAATATTGTACGAATATTGATCAACCATTTTTACTTTCCTATCATCCATATTCTCCTGCCTTTTTGGTTCTGTTACATTGCCAGCATTTTTAAGATTAACAGCTCCAAATTTCTTAGGTCTGAAGTGTCTTAAAGTTTCTTTTCTAGTCTTTGATGTTCTAGTAGTCAATGTAGGTCGTCTAGGTTTAGATTTTGTTTCCTTAGGATGTCTTTGCCTGGCTATGTGGTATGAATCCCTGTTTTCCTTAGAAATATCTTGATATCTTCCTTTTTCGTTCTCATCAGAGACGTTTGTGATCATCTGTTCCGTAGCACGAGCTATGAATTCCGCTATCTTCTCTGCCAGAGATTCGGAGACGAATTTCTTTGCTAGTTTCTTAATATCGTCTATGTTGGCTGTTAGCAGGACGAAGCATTGCGCTATATGGTTTAGTAGGAGGAGATGGAGACCTAGAAAAGAGAATGGCTTAGTTATTAGATTTTCTGTTCCCGCCCTCACACCCGCCACTGCAGCTCCTGTAAGCCAGGGTCAACAGTGGCACGCATTGTAATGACACCGAGCCATGAAGCTCGCCGAGTCTTCGGGAATGTCTTACAGTCTCTCGCAGTTATTGAAACCACCGACACAAGACTAACTTGATTGTAATGTGGGTTCAGAACTGTATATGCGACGGTTGGTTGTATTTATTTATATATTTATTTTTCTTTTAAGAATGGAAGAAACTTCAAGTTTATAACAATAAAAATATTGTAATAAATTTACTTACCAATAACACACATGCTCCTCATTTTCGTCGACTGAATAAAATGTTTTACAACCACTCAAATGTTTATTGATATTGCAAGCAAATTTGATTTGCATGTTATGAGATTTTATGTTATTTCTTTACCCTTATTCATTATCAAGTCCTTGACTGAAAGCAGTTTTCAAATGCCCATTGTTTATTCAATTAAGTTTTGCAATTGTCATCGTCTATGGATACATCATATAAATCTATCTACAATGTCTTTCAAATTGAAACACGACATTTACACTGCTGTTTGGTGGGAGAAATAGACATTGCGTTGGCCCCACCCATGTTGACCCAGGCGGCCTCTCAAGTATTGGAGACCAGTAAATCATCATTTTTTATCATATTGTATTTCATTTCAAATTTCAAATACTACTTAATTTATGTTTTGTCACCCGCTTTGCACGGAAGAAAGTTTACAATAATTAATTTACAACTCCTATTAATTTAACTTTCTGATTGATTTCGTTGCGGATTAAAGAGAAGTTTGACATTCCCGGAGATTCGGCGAGCTTCAATGCTCGGTGTCATTACAATGCGTGCTGTTGATTCTGCGACACAGGAGTTACAGTGGTGGGTGTGAGGACAGTCTTCTACAGCTTAAGACTATCCTCTTATGAATCCAGGCCTCCACTGAATCTACTCTCTGCTTAATCTTTTATATTAAAAATATTTAATTTTTCCTCTATTTCCAGCCTTGCTACGTCTGCAACAGCACTGGACACAACTGCCGCATCCTTCCGCGTCAGAAGATCAAGTTAGAAGAGGTTACGACCGAAGGCTTCAGTGACACCACGGAGTTTCCAGACAATTCTACTGAACGTATAACGCCTGATAATGTTGAAGCAACTGGTAATGATACTAATATTATAAATGCGAAAGTTTGTAACACCTTCACCCTTAAACCGTTGGACCAATTTTGATGAAAAGAGAATGACCATTCATAGTGTTAGTAAAACATATCGTTCCTCCCGATACCGATGCTGCTTAAAATGATGTATAGCATTTTTTATGGTTTTTCTGTAAACGTATTCCTGTTTTATTCCGGGCGACAGTTTTTATAAAATAAAATTATTTACAGTTTGTTGAGAGTGCCGACAAAAAATACCAGGTATCTCAAGACTGCTACCGAAAACGAAGCCGGTGGTAGTTTTAGTGACTACAAACACAATGCAATTAAAAATTTCTCAAAGAAACGCGCCAGTTATTTTTTATGATTTTTTAAATATCGTCATTTTTGGGTGGTAAATCTATAGTTTTTGCTAAAATAATAATTTAAACTCTTTTATACCTTAGATTATTTATAATTAAAAGGGTATACACTATTATTTAAGGAAAAAATGCATTTACCACCGAAATATGGTCATAGGAAAAAAATAATAAAAAAAATATTGTCGCTTTTTTTTGCAAGGTTTTCTATTGCATTGTGTCTGAAGTCGCTTAAACTACCACCCAGCTTCGTTTTCGGTAGCAGTCTTGATATACCCTGTATATATATTTTATTGGACTTCAAGTTCGTTTCTTCAAGGATTCCGACCTAGATCGCAATTATGTTTATATTTATTGATTATTTTTTCCCAAATATAAAAGTTGGTTGCATGAAAAGACAAAAATCTTCGCACCGATCGATACTAAGTTTCATAGTAAAATGACCATTCTCCTTTTGCATGAAACTAGCTGGCACTCTGGATTCTCGGTCATTATTCATTGGTTACTTCCTCGCCTCATTAACAATTAAAATTATAATATTTGTCCTTTTTTGCCTGACTGCCGCGGTGGCGTAGTTTTTGTCTTGTTTTTTAATTTATAATCTTTTTTATACACCAAATAAATCTTAAACTAAATTAATATTTAACAGGACAGTACAAATGGCAGTCGTATCGCTCAAGACTATCTCTTATCGACTACCATGGTATGGACAATAAAAATAAAATAAAGATAGGGCAGTTTAAAGTGTACTTTTAAGACAAAGATTGAATGATAAAAATAGGAAATAATGAAAATAGTTGTGCTTCGGTACGGTTGCATAGGTCTCGGGTTCGAATCCCGGGTAAGGCAAAATAATATTCGATTTTTTTATTCTTTGTCAATTCGGAGTCAGGAATTTGTGCCTGATATGTTGTTAGGCTTTTCCCCTATCACAGCATGGGACGGAACGTACAAGGCGAAATTGGTGTGTCCAGGCACTTCTGCCCCTACCCCTTCTGGGAAAAAGGCATTAGTTTATGTATTTATGTATGTTATTTTTGATCCAGATCGTCCAATAACAGAAGAAGACGAGGAACCTATCGGTGTGGAAGACACTGACTTCGTCCTATACGTGAGCGCTGTGGAGACGGAACGTTGCCGACGCGGCCTGACAGTGGCTTACGCGTCGCATTGTCAGCAAGAATCTGCTTTGGACAGGTAGATTGTTCTCTTACATTCTAGTTTGACAACCTCCGTGGCGCAGACGGTTAGACGCCGCCTGTGAAACGGGAGGCGGGTACGATCCCTGCATCGAGAGAAATGTTTGTGCGGCCCACAAATATTTCTTTCGGGTCTGGGTGTTTGTGAGAGCGAAGTCTCTCGTAGTTCCTGATACCCACGACAAGACTCGATCTCAGTGTAGGGTCCGGACTATGTATGTGACTGTTGAGTGTTATTATTATTATTTTTGTGTAGATATATTCATCTGCTCTCTTCATACCAAAAACGAGTTTTTGCAAACTGGTTTTTGGTTACAACTTTTGGTCTTAATTTTTTCCTTCTAGCCCCTTTCGCAACGCGTGATAAGGAACTTCGTTCCAAAAATCAAACGAAATTCGCGATAAAATCCGTAAATTATAGTTTTATTTCAATCTAAGATGCGTGTAAATCTAAGTAAAATTATTTTTGTCTGCAGACCAGTGGCGGGTCACGCGAATTTCTGTCCGGGGGAACTTTCCACCAAATACAGAGACTTGCCTTCGGTGCTATCGACTGTGAAACACGAAATGCTACACGCATTGGGATTCAGCGTATCTTTGTTCGCATTTTACAGGTGAGAAAACTAAATTATTTCTACCCAGTTCATCCAAATGTTGCCTGAAAGATATCGCAGCTGGCGATAAGGGGACGGCATTAATCACGTGATATTTCATTTAGCAATTTTTGAACCCCCCTCCCCCCTTTAGTGATATGTGGTGACATTTAAGACTAAAGATCCAACATCACGTGTATTTTAGTACATATAAATAAATCTGAAAAATACGGGTATAAAGTATAATCCCTTGTAATTCTGAAATTAAGAAACATGATATGACAAAAGAATCGTTTAATTATACGAAAAATATATGTATTAGGAAGAGTTTAATCAAAATTATCGGTCTAAAAAAAAATACACGTGATATCTTACTAGACCCGTCCCCCTTGTGATGTTTATTGATTTTTTGTTCAAGCATCAGCCATCACGTGATTTAAGGCCGCCAATTGTTACCATGCATTTAGTTTTAAGCATTTTATCTTTTGATTTTTATTTTTCAAAAACTATGGTGTACTATAAAGTATATAAATGAATAAAACATTTTAAATCTATTCCTGCCTGCTTCGGTAGCGTAGTTGTACTATCGAATGGTTGGTTACAAAGCCGAGGTCACGGGTATATTGTCAACCCAGAGTCAAGAATTTTTGCCCAATATGGCGATAGGCTCGCCACCTATCACATCGTGAGACGGAACATACAAGGCGACATGTGGGTGTCCTAGCACCTCTGCCTACCTCTTCTGGGATTGTGTTAGTGTTTTTCAACTGTCCTTGCATAGTCACTGCACTGCAACTGAAGTATTTAATATGAAGGATTGCTAGTTTTATTTTGTATGTTTTACAGAGACGACAATGGTGAACCGTTAACAGAAAGGCGTCCGGACACTGGGAATCCACCTTTAGATGAAGAGTAAGTTACAAAATATTAACCATACCCTAAAATCTAATCGCATTATTCATAGACAGATTTCTCTATTTTCAAAAGAAGGTTTTATACAGGTGATATTCACATATCGACGCAGGAAAGCGATGTTGTCGTATCTCCAAAAATGCTTATATGCGTGTCATACATTATTTAATACAGAAAAAAATACCGCATTTCATTTCCTCGTGAAAATGTGGGGATTTATTTTAAACTGGTATTACTAAAAGAAACTGGTATTCCTAAGTCTTCTAGTTTAAAGGTTGTTCATTTTTTAAATACGTTCATTGGTTTTGGTGTAAAATTGCATTTTCCGAGTTACCACAAGATTGCTTTCTGCCGTCGATATGGTATTTAATTTAAACCACACCATTCTTTTCTTACCATTCCTGGTAACATTGTACTAAGTTTGAACAAAAACTGCCTGGTAGTTTTGACGAAAATCACGATTTTAGGTTTCAAGGCTTTTGATCAACCCCTATAGATACCGAGTCTTTTAACGGTTCAGGTAAGTTCCCGCGCCGAACAGAAGTTCAATTAAGCGGTAAAAATACTCGTATCTATAATATGGAACGCCCAAAAATCGTGAAAACTAAAATAAATAAATAACACCTAACAGTCACATACATAGTCCTGACCCCACACTAAGATCAAATCTTGTGTCGTGGGTATCAGGAACTACGAGAGCCTTTTCAGTCTAACAAACACCCAGACCCGAAGGAAATATTTGTGGACTGCACAATCATTTCTCTTGGTGCGGGGATCGAACCCGCGGCCTCTCGTTTCACAGGCGGCGTCTAACCGACTGCGCCACGGAGGCTGTCAAATGAAAATCAAGTATCTGTTTCGAGTCCATTTTTGAGACCAAAAAGTCTCATGTATGGGTTCATGACTTGAATGTTCAGAATTGTATGAGTTAGGTGTACTTATTAATTAAATATATTTTTAAACCTTATGCATAAAGAGGTGTAAAAAATGGACGTGTTTTTGTATGTCTGTTTGTATGTGACACCGTAACTCTTAAACTACTGAACTGTTTTTGATATAGGTTCTTTTGTTTAAAAGCTGGCTTAATAGAGAGTGTTCTTGCATACATTTCGAGAAAATATATGCAGGTTAAAAAAAGTAAAAATCAAACCAAATCCGCCATAAAATCCGTATATAATAGTTTTATTTCAAAATATATCCATTTATTTGATTTTCATTAATGATGATTTTGAGAACATCAGCTATTTTATAAATATGACGAAGTAAAACCATGGGTTAATTATTTTGAACCAGAAGATCATTATATTAAACAGATATTCGTTTATTAATTAATTTTATTGCTATCACAACACGTTATAATTAACGATTAACGATTTATCCGAATATCTGCGACAACTTGTTACTTTTATAGTAAACACGCGTATTTCAATGTTTCACTGCCGACTGCTGGATGTTGAATGCCTTGACTGTGGTTAGTGATATAGAATCACATTCGGGTTTTATTTAATAAAATTACTTCTACAACTACCCGTAGATTGCTTAAATCTTGTTTACCATTGTTTTAACAATCTTTTTGTTTAACATTTTGACTTTACATAAAATCCCAGACAAATATAATTTCAGGCTGCAGATTCACAAATGGTCAAAGCGCGTGGTGCGACCGGTTACCAGACGAAACTGGGTGGTCAGAGGTGGTTACATGGACAGGACATTCAACATGATCGTCACTCCGAGGGTAGTCAGAGAAGTAAGTACAATTGCCTCAGTATTTCTACATTTTTTTTATTGCCATGAATAGCGAGACGAGCAAGCCGTTCGCCTGATGGTAAGCGATACGACCGCTCATGAACAGTAGCAAAACCAAACACCTTGAATTACAACTCAGTGCTTTGCATTCCACTACTCTCGCCATCCTGAGACATAAGATGTAAAGTCTCAATGTGTCCAGTAGTTGCTCTGGCTACAATGTCCTTCAATCCGAAACAAAACAGTGCATTTAAAGGGCTGTTTGTGGGGAAATATAGACATTGCGGTGGTACCTACTTAGGCGGCCTCTCACATGTGAGAGACCTACCAGTAAACCATATTACAATAAAATATGGAACTACAAGCAAAAAAAGGATTTTTTTAAATCGCTCGCTTTCTGTGGACTTAGGTGTATGTATGAGATTGTTGGGTACAACATTGATACGACCGATGGGCGTTTCTTTAAACTGCATGTACTAGGTACCATTTTCAAAGTCTGTACTAAAAATCAGTATCATACATTTTACTTACTTTTTACTCTTATTTGTAAGCTGTTTAGTTTGTTTGAAACAAACAAAATCTCATTTTTGGTATTATTTTTGTGCCGTTTAGAATTAATACTAAGGACGTATAGTAAACGTAGCGTAATTTAATGCCCATCGGTCGCATCAATGTTGTATATTTATTATTTCCATTTCTAGGTACGCGATCATTTCAACTGCTCTAAGCTTGAAGGTGCAGAGTTAGAAGATCAGGGAGGAGATGGCACGGCCATGACACATTGGGAGAAGAGAGTATTTGAAGTAAGTCAATTCAATACTTTAGCAATTCTAGATGAACATTTAAATGCAATTCTATACATGTAGGATTTGAATGTAATGAAGAAAGATCTGTAGAATGAAACCTTATAGTATCTATAATATGGAGTGCTGGTGCTTAAAAAACGTAGATAAAAATGGTGGTGCCGGACCACCTTTTTCTGCCCTCCTATTGGCTGATATTTGACAGGTTGTCCAAGATACATTAATTACTTGAAAAAGAAAAATAAACAGTTTAGGGCTATTTAATTCCACTCAAACTCGTTTTAAAAGGATCATAGCTAAATATAATTTCGGCTATCAAAGGAATTTACATCAGTTTATTGCTTAATAATGAATTTACTACCAACGCGCTACCAACATTACGAACAAGAAAATATCTACGTTTTTTTTCCAAGACGCGAATGTATGACAGCGCTCCCTCTATATATAAATACTCTAAGAATGAAACGTTAGACGAATGACTGATATGGAACGTGGTTTGTGTGAAAGAGATGACTAATGAAAGTACTTAAGATGGAAAGAGTTAGAGGATGAATGATTAAGATGTTGAAGTATGAAAGGACGGAATAAAAGAGAACAGTCTGGAAGACGAGGAAGGACGGAAGACTTATGCCGTAAAGACGTATTTTAAATAAGATGAATTGTATTGAAGATAACTAAAACCATCTTCGTTTGATTTGACCCGAGACGGAACTATGCCCACATACAGGATTTCGAAGCCATGTGTGTATTGATAGTCAATCACCACGCACAATGGTGAAGGAAAACATCCCGAGGAAACCTACATACCATAGCGATTTATAAGAATTTCTATGGTATGTAAGTCCGCCAACCCGCACTAGGCCAGCGTGGTGGACTATACTAACCACTCTCAATCGTACTCTCGATTGTAGAGAAGGCTCGTACCTTGAAGTGGGACGTATATGGGCTGATACAGATACAGATAATATACATGTTTAGATACAGTTTAGCTTATGAGGACCTAGAGTTGCAATAAGTAGCAATAGCAATCACAAATACATAGCAAGTGAAGTCGAATAACATTTCACAAGTTATACAGAGTGATATTGACAAATGGTATTTAATTTAAAACACATGTTTCTTAATCCCCCTAGGTACTATTGTGACAAATTAGAATAAAAACTGCCTGATAGTTTTGTCAAAAATCACGATTTTAGGTTTCAAGGCTTTTGATCAACCCCTATAGATACTGAGTTTTTTTGGTTTCAATAAATTCCTTAACCGAACTGAAGTTCATCTAAGCGGTAAAAATACTCTTATCTACAATACATCGAAAGTCCAAAAATCCTGAAAACGAAAATCACGATTTATGACAAAAAATCTTCTCATATTGTTTACAAATTATACAATATCACCTGGGGTGATGAGAAACATGTGGGTTAATTTAAGTAACATGTGTCAATATCACCCTGTATAAATAAGCTGTGTGTGATTTGCGATTGTGATTTACAAAGCCGATCGTCTTATATTTAAAAAAAATTAATATCGTGTAATCTATGAATGAGTGAGTTTTTTATGAACCCATTTAAAGAAGACACTTTAACAGTCAATTTTGTGTGTTATATTAGATGTAAAAATGGTTAGTTTTCTTGTTTACAGGCGTGAATTTATGTATTTTAATATACATTTCAAATTATCATTAACCTGTGACTATTGTGGAAATCAATTTAACTGAGAAAATTGCTTCTCAGAACGAAGCAATGACGGGCACACACACGCAAAACTCAGTGTTCAGTCGAATAACATTCGCCATGATGGAAGACACAGGCTGGTACCGCGCCGATTACTCCCACGCTACTCCCCTAGACTGGGGCAAATCCCTGGGATGCAAATTCGCGATGGCATCATGCAAGGAATGGCTGAATACTCAAAGGTTCAGGTATTGTGTTTTTATGGGTATTGTGCTGCTTTTGCTTGCGGTGTGAGAAGAATGCTTGCTTGACAAAGATAATGGTGGTGGGTCTCTCATATGTGAGAGGCTGTTTAGGTACCACCGCAATGTCTATTTCTCCCGCCAAACAGTAGTATAATAGCACTGTTGTGTTTCGGTTTGAAGGACATTGTAGCCAGAGTAACTACAGGACATATTGAGACTTAACATCTTATGTCTCAGAATGGCGAGCGCAGTGGAATGCCAAGCATTGCGTTGTAATTCAAGATGTTTGGTTTTGATACTGCTTATGAGCGGTCGTATCGCTTACCACCAGGCGAACGGCATGCTCGTCTCGCTATGCATTGCAATAGCGTTCCAGTATTCGGGCGTACAACTCTTACGAAATTCATTTCATTGCTATAAAACAAAAACGCGTTTAAAGTGTGATTTGTGCTAATGATCAATTTGCTTGTTTTGTATCAATTAACGATAAGAATCTAATAAATAGAGATTTTGCTGCTTCAAATGTAATAAATGCGTGAGTTACTAAAATGGTTTGGGTGTAATGTGCTTATATATTGTACTTGTATTATACTTGTGAGAATTTATCTCAATATTATCTTAACATGACTTAGATTATATACTCGTATATAATCTAAGCTAACATGAGTTCTTTATTCACAATTAAATGTGACCAAAATTTATGTGGTATTGAGATTCGTGCTCACGATGTTAAGTCAAGCAATTTTCTCAATTGTATATTTATTTTAAATTGTTTTTTACAAGCAACGTTACGGATAATTCGACATTGGAGTAAGTAAAGTATCAATATATGTAAATAAATTAAAATTCAGTTAATAAATACCCCAACAGTACAATACATAGCCCTGACCCCAAATTAAGATCAATTAAGTCTTGTATCGTGGGTATCAGAAGCTACGAGAGACTTTTCGGTCTGACTAACACCTCTAGACAAATACTTGTGTGCCTCGTAAATATTTCTCTCGGTGTCAGGGTCGAACCCGCGGTCTTTCGTTTTTCGGTCACAACCGGCGTCTAACCAACTGCGCCATAGAGGATGTCAAAATAAATTTCTAGTTTCGGGTTAAAATGCATTTTATTAAAATTCGGGTATATAATATTATTTATATTTATTTGTAGTTGGTTTTGATACGTAGTTAAGTAGTAATTGATTTTAATAAATTCTTAAGGCCTTATTCAAAGATAGTTTGAAAAAAGATTTTAACTATCGAATGTTTGGTCTTCTTTTTTTTCTGTTTTGTGGCTACAAGCACTTTTCTGTGCTACGCCAATGACAAGTTTTTTGTCTTCTTCGCTCAAACTGAATTAAAAAGTTGTTGGAAAGGGCCAAAACATTTGATAACTAAAATAGGTTTCAAAACTGTCTATGAATAATGTCGTTAATATATTATTGTTTATTTGTAAGCAATACCAATGGGACGGAATTGGAGTAAGTTTATATTAATTTTTAGTAATTAAAAATATCTAAGTTAATTATAAGGGCAATCCATATGGACAAACTATGTATTGATGAGAAATGGTTATTTTTATTGGTCGTATTGAAATATTAAGCGGTTCAAACATTGCGAAATAAAACTGTATGTCGCATGTACCAACCAAACGCAAAACGAGCGAGACGGAACATATTGCAGCATACGAGTGACAAGGACAGCAATAGTACATGTACTACTAACTACCAATCAAACGCGGGAACAGATAAGCGAGACGGAACATAATCTAAGCGTAGGAGTGAAAGAGATAGGAACGTAACCTCGTCCAGAGGCTGTCAAACTATGTGTATTAATAATATTATTGTTTTAACAGGAGGAAAAATCCAGCGCCTTTTTGCGAGAGGGTCAAAGGAAATCCTCTTAGAACGGAGTGTTCGCCAAGAAGAACTGCCGTTGTATTATGTAATCTAGTACGCCATGACAACATGCTGCCAAAGGCTTATCAGGTGAGGTATTTTGGGATTAAATCCCTACTAATATTGTAATCTAAACTAATATTGTAAATCAACCAACACCTTGATCCAAGACCTGTCGCTGTATGTGGCCACCAGCTCGAAGTTGTTTCCGAATATACCTACCTTGGACAGATCCTTCAACTAGATAGGAACAACTTTGAGAAGGAGGCTACGAGGAGGATCCAGCTGGGCTGGGCAGCATTTGGCAAACTACGTCGAGTCTTCTCGTCACCCCTACCACAATGCCTGAAAACTAAAGTTTTCAACCAGTGCGTCCTACCTGTTATGACCTACGGTGCTGAGACTTGGACACTCACAGCACGACTGGTCCGCCAGCTCAGTGTCACTCAGCGAGCTATGGAGCGTGCTATGCTTGGAGTCTCTCTGAAGGATAGGATCCGTAACGATCTTATCCGACAGAGAACCAAAGTAGTAGACATAGCACATAGGATTAGCAAGCTGAAGTGGCAGTGGGCTGGCCACATTTGTCGAAGAACCGACAACCGCTGGAGCAGACGTGTTCTTGAGTGGAGACCGCGTCTTGGCAAGCGTAGTGTAGGACGCCCACCGGCTAGATGGAGTGACGATTTGCGAAAGGTCGCTGGCAGATGCTGGATGCGACAAGCCGAAGACAGGGTAAAATGGCGCAATTTGGAGGAGGCCTATGTCCAGCAGTGGACAACAGTTTAGGCTGATGATGATGATGATGAATATTGTAATTGCGAATATAAGTTTGTTTGTCAAGCTTTCATGCCAAATCTACTTAACCGATCATCATGAAACTTTGTACACATATTCTTGGAGGTATTAGAAGTAACATAGGATGCTTTTTATGAAAACAAAAATATTACGTGTGATAAAAAAAATATTTTGTCGGTATTGAACATTTACGTTTTTGAAGTACCAGCGCTCCCTCTTTATTATAGATGCTTGACCTAATTTCTGATTTATTTTCTCCTCAGCACTTTGATTCCTTGCCCGATGTTAAAGGCAAGGACCTGCCGTACTACGGAGGTTCTGTATCATTAGCAGACTACTGCCCCTACCTTCAGGAGTTCACGTGGAGACACAAAAGCGTGTTGGTGCGAGGCAGCCGGTGCTCTTACGAGGAAAATACGCCTAGTAAGTTCGTATTTGATATAAATTGACTCATGTTTGTGTGTGATTGGCGGTGCGCCGACGCCGCGCGTATTTCCACCAATCACGTGCGCGCTTTTCTGCGACAGAACTTGATTGGCCAATCAGCGCGTGCGGTCATTCCCGCCAGTAAGTTACAGCGTGTTACTATAAGTTGGTGTGTGGTGAAATTAGGAACTACAAATGAACAATATATTTAAGGCATTTGAAGCAAACTTTTATATAAAAAACATATTTATACTCGAAATCTTATAGTTATAATATAACTATAAGGACATATTATGTCCAAGGTAATGACATGCGAAGAGAGCAAAAAAAATAGAAGATTGCAGACGATATTTACTATTGTTATAATAGAATTAAGTAATAAAACAGCATTTAAAAATTTGATCACAAAGCATATTGATTTTCAAAACAGAGGCGGCTCGTAAATTTTTTTGATGGGGGTTCACAAAAAAGTAATTGAGAAACTAGAGCTTACTTATTATTATATTTGTATACAAAATCCATTCGCCGGTCTTTTTGGCGTGCGAAGATATCTATTACTTTCTTGTGAAAATCAGAAATGGAATAATTGATTAAGCGTACAAACTATTTTTTAATATTTATTTTTAAAAAAAACTGCGAATTAACTGACGAAGTCGACGAGCTTGCTTGAAGTTGTTTGTATACATAAGAACGGCAACTGAGTGACGCGTGAGCGGCGCTCCAAATTACGCTAATTTCTCATACAATATCTTTTGTTTCACGCGTCAGCCCGAGTCGTAGCTCTCTTTCGCACTCATTGAATACAGTACTACGAGTCGTACTAAACTTCATTTCATAGGAGCACAATCGCTGGCGCTCCACTCGTTACAAATTGACGCTACATGTACCTATATAGGTAATACAATATACTTATTATAGGCGTAGTAAAATATAAAGAATGTAATGTAAGGATTTATGTATTATAAATATATATAAATTATTAAATTAGCTAAGTATATAATTTTCGTGGGAGTGCACTGCACCAGCGCTCTTTCGGATGAGCCGCCTCTGTTTCAAAATCTAACATAGCGGTTTAAAATTTCATGGAAATCGGGATTAAAGGTCACACCATAGTATTTCGTCTTACGCATAGAGTAAAGAGCGGTAAGTAAGCGGCCAACTGACCAATCAGGAAAATGGATCATACAAGGTTCTTTCTATGTAGTCTGTGGTCACGTCTTAAGCGTATCACCTACTTATAATGTGCACACAAAAAAAAGAATCCATTGTTCAGATCGCTCTAAGACGCGTTGCTCTAGTATTTATGGCCGCTTCTTAACTCTATGTGTAAGACGAAATACTTTAGTGTGATTTCACCTTTAGACTACTAAAAGTATTTCCTGATATTCCTCACAGTTTCGGATTTGGCCATCCACGCTCACTTGGAAAAATCATATTTTTATGTATTAGTATTTAAGTAGTAGTGAAAAATCTAGCAAATATGAGGAATTTTTATTTGTGTTTCAAAGTCCGATTGGTCGATATTCTAAATTGATAGTCGGAATTCATTGAGATTATATACTAGAGGGGACATGCAAACAAAATGTTTGTAACAAAATGAACGATACCGTACCGCTACTTCTGTTTCTGTCTCTGTCACGCCAACGCAGTAACATTATCTTCCCTCTCGCTTCACTGCGTTCCTGCATGCACGCATCATACGCAGAGATTTTGTTCCCGATGTCCGCTCTATGTCGGAATTGAACAATTTGGCTGCCATTTTGAAAAGTTTACCAGCACCTGGGCGTAGCCAGGCCGGACAATGGTATTTCATAATATAATCCAGGGTATTTGATTAATAATTATACTTTTGTTACAGAAGTGGATGTGAATTTCGCCTTAGAGAACTACGGACAGCATTCCAAGTGTTTCGACCACAGTGACAAAGTGTGGGAACAGAAATCATGTAGACAGGTATATCGATATTATTATATACTGAGAAGTATAGTCTTTTATTCATGTACTTTCACTCTATTGCACATAAAAAAAATCGGATATTTTTTTGCAACAAATTAACAAGTTCTATATGTATGTTGGTAAGCTTTTACTGTTACTATAGGTATCTGTAAAAAAAATGTGAAATAAAGTAAAAATATTATTGGAACGAAGTTCCTTATCGCGCGTTGTGAAAGGAGGCTAGACGGAAAGAATTCTCTCGAAAAGTAGGCACGAAAAACATTTGACAATCGTTTTTTATTTCTTTATTTGAAAATGATGTCATACATTTTATTTAACTCTAATAGAGGCAATAAAATATCCCAATACATATTAATATGTTAAAGGCTATAGTAAAAACTAAGAACACGCTGAAGCCCAAAATTAAATGGGAAACGTTGCGACAATTTCTAATTTTCATCAAATGTCATAAATTAAATTGATACAAAAGAAACAAATTGCATAAATATGTGAAAAAAAACATAATGATGGTGATACCCAAATGATTCTTTTGATGGTGACATATAATGAAAATTACATAATAAAACCGTAATCATTGATTTTCGATCCTCCTTAATAAATGTATTATTATTTACAATTTTAGTTTGTTACTCTGCTGTCAATCATCAACCCTAGATTTGACTATGTATATTTGCCAATTATTACTAAAATTGAGCCTAATGATTGAGTTTATATTACATTATATTTGTTATTTTACAAAAAATTGCCGTTAACCACAATGTGTCGTAATTAATTTTGAAGATGGTTGTCGCGAAGGCGCAGGATTCGCGGAAGTTGCAGGCCACGCGCCCCTATTGGTCAGACACGCGATAACGTGACGCAGCGCTCACGTAATTGGAGGAATAGCTGCGCAGCGCCGGCGCACCGCCAATCACACGTGACGCAAGCCGTCAATTTTATTATAACTTAAAAAAAATAAAATTTTATTACAATTCCTTCACTAATTAATCGAAAGGAACTTCGTTCCATCCGGGTGTCCCTTGACACCACTCAACTTTTATTTATTAGATGGGATTAATATGTTATCAAATAAAAATCAGGCCAATAACTTTTAGACAGCCATGGATTAAAAAATAACAATAAGTACACATAATTAAAAAATACACAATTAATTTTAAAATTTATTAACTATTGAGGTGAATGACCTCGTAACGTACAATTTAATTTTGTTTTGATGTTCTTTTTATTGTATTTAGATACGAGAGTGGCAACACTGGGGCTCGGGTTGTTATAAGTACAAATGTGAAAGCGGGAGATTGCATATAGTGGTGAGTATTTTTAATTAAATCTAAAACAGTGATTAACCTTTTAGTCCTGACCATTTGACGAAATTTCTGTTTTGCCATTGACCACCTAGTTGATTGCAAAACCAAACACCTTGAAAAACAAAGCTATGCTTGGCATTCCACTGCGCTCGCCATCAGGGGGAAGGTCATGGGGGTCCTCACCCCCTGGACTGGCTGCACATTGACAAAATGTGTTAATTATCTTGTTGATAAAACTATCTTGTTGTCGAATTGGAGTATTGAAATCGGACCCAGTGTTCTGACTTGACCTATATGACTCACCCCTGGCGTAAAATCTGACATGAACTATAATGTGACCCCCCTCCCCCTGGCGTAAAAGCGGGATCCGCCCTTGGTTAAGTCTCAATATGTCCATGTGTATATTTATTTGTTTATACCTTTTCAATACTACTTAATTATTACATGCATATAAAATTGACGAAATTATTAAGAATATAAAAAAAAACCTTGTCCCACAGGTGGGCAACTACACATATACTTGTTTCCACGCGGGACAAGTGCTTCAAGTGAAGATCATCAAGAACGGCTGGCTACACAAAGGAGGCGTGGTCTGTCCACCTTGTAGAGAAATGTGCGCTGAAGAGTTTAGCGTAAGTAACTATAATATTAGTATGTAGTTTAGAAAGGAAAATGCCCAATATTACCGATACTGCTTATTTATTGTAACATTTCCAGTCGTTTTTCGGAAAAATTTCGCCTGGTATCACCATTTTTAACTACATTTTTAAAGTAACAGTGCTTCCTCTACAATAAAATGCATGCTCTAAGATTAAAGCTCAGAGTATTTATAAGATAGAGGGAGCGCTGTCTTACATTTGCGTTTTCAAAAACGTAGATATTTTCTTGTTCGTAATGTTGACAGCGCTTCTACATTAGTGAAAATTGAAATAATTATTTTACAATAAATTGCTTTAAATTCCATTGGTGACCGCAAGTAATTTTAGCTATTAACCTTCTAAAACAAGTTTGAGAGGAATTAAGTAGACATACTATTTTGTTAATCTTTTCAAATATTTTTGCTTGTTGTACAGCCTTTCAAATGTCAATAGGAGGGTAGAAAAAGGTGGTCCGGGGCCACCATTTTTATCTGCATTTTTGAAGTATCAGCGCTCCCTCTATTATAATAAATACTCTAAGGATTAACCAAGACACAGAATACCAAAATTCGTCTGTGTGAATCGCTGCCGCCTCTCTTTTCATAGCCGGCGTCTAATTGCGCGAAAAGCTGTCAAATAATTTAAAAAGTCATAACTTTTTATTTCAGGCAAGGAAAGAGTATTGCAAGCCCGGAGAAGAACCATTACCACCGAATTTGTACCCAAATGATATTTTAAAATGCGGCGTCGGGTCACTGACCTCAACAGCTGTTTTGACATTCGTCGCCATTTTGATAAGTGTTGTAACTTAATGTTTTACGAATGTGTCTTGTTTACTTGTCTGTGACGTTGTGTGTAAAGTGTTTTAAATTATTAACGGCAGAAATATGTAATGTTATAGTTAAGTTTAAATACTAAATCGGTCATAATAATTCATGCATATATAACGCGTATCAGTTCCAGCGTTGTAAAGATTTTGAGACAGCAAAAATGTGACGACTTATGAAAAAAATATTAATGAAGCCATTGAAGTATTATACTAGAGCGGACATCGGGAACAAAATCTCTGCGCATTGTGCGGGTACAGGAACCCAGTGAAGCGACAGGGAAGATGATGTTACTGCGAAGGCGTGACAGAGACAGAAATAGAAGTGGTAAGGTACCGTTTATTTTTATTACAATAATTTTGTTTGCAGTGTCCCCTCTAGTACAATATCTCAATGAAGGATATTCCAACATATTTTACTGTTTCGTGTATATTCTAATGAGACTGAACTCGCAATTAGATGCATTGTTGTCTCTTTGTCCTGCCAGTATAAGAAAAATCCTTTTTTATTGGCGAAACGGATTTTCACAATTGAAATATTAAATAGGTTTTTTTAATTAAGACTTTCTTGGCAATTTTAATTCCAAACGAAACCTATGGTTAGAAGTAAAACAGGAATTTAATATTTATTCATATTTTAAATTATGATAATAATTTTTGCCGTTAGTAATATTAATGTGAAATGGTGAGGTACCAAACTAGAAATCCTTTTCTATTTAACTCAGTGCCCCAAGCATAACATGAACCCATAGACATAGAAACTACGAGAGACTTTTCAGTCTCACAAAAATCCTTACACGAATTATTGTGAATCAAAAATATTTGTTATGAAAATATAACATTAAATGGGATGAATCGAAACACAGAGGAAATAGAAGCTGACCGATTTTGTTTTATTATTGTAATTCTATTGTGTCAATTCAAAACACCATTAGTTATTTTAGAACGTGGAAAAATACACACGTAATTCCATTATACATTTGGCCAGTTTTGTTTCTATTCACCCTTGAGTTTCGATACACCCCGTTTTATTGTACATTCATCCAACTAAACTTATGGGTGCCGTTTGTCGTTTCATACTTTTCAACTTTTGACAGGCGTATCACACAATTTCAATAATTTCCGTAAAACTACAATTACATGGTTTTATGTTTTTTTTATTGAAATTATATGAGTTACGCCTTTACAAAGTTGTTTACTTGAAAATAATGTATCATCAAATGACACCTATTAATTAAGTTGTATATTAATTTGTCTATTCGTCTATGGGTGATAGAAAAGGTTTATTTGACTGACCAAATCGGTCTGACTTAAAAAGCTACTTCGTAACTTAAAACGTACCTAAGGCTTGAGACTCGGAATAATGTTGATTCGTATGTCTTTGTCTTCTCTTGTTTTGATGCCTCGTTGGTGTAGAAAATAATAATAAAAATATTAAGTCCATTAGAATGTACATTTAGATTCAGTCATTTTTTGATTTACCACCAGGTTCGGAAAGCGGTTTTTACTATAGAAGAACGAACAAGGAACTCTAGTATTGCTTTTTTCAAACCAGTTTACAATGTAGTAATTATTAACAAAATTTTGAAGTTGGTTTAAATCAGAGCAGTTCATTAATACTTTGTTGTAAAACAATAATTGTTCTTATATTCTTCTTTTTCATTAGCCAGATGGAACAGTTGTTTAACGGTGCTGATACTGGTGCACTTCTAGATGTTTAATTTTCGCACGATTTATTACAAACGGTGAAGGAAAACGTCGCGAGAAAACCTGTATACCATAGCTGTTTGTAGGAATTTCTATGGTATGTAAAGGCCGCCAACTCGCATTAGGCCAGCGTGGTGGACTATATCAATCGCCCTTTGGGTTGTAGAGAAGGTACGCGTCCTGCATTGGGACGTCAATGAGCTGATAAAGATACAGAATACATTTTTAAGTCGTCGTAAATTTTGTCTAATTTCTTTCACGTTGTTGGCGATTTCAAAAGTGTATCTGGTAACATGTACAATATAATTATTAAATTGGTTAATTGAGTGAATTTACGTCACAACTACGAAACTGCTAAACCGATTTGAGTGAAGTTTCTTTAAAATATAGCATAATATTCATAATTCAGTTGAAAATGGGGATCCAGCTAAAGTCTGGAAATTTCTTAAGACACTAGGAGTGGGTAAATCTCGACAAGATTCTATTCCTAAAACTTTAGACTTAAACTCCTTGAACCAACATTTTTCTTCTTCGTCCAATCTGGATAAAGCGACTAAGGACAAAACCATAAATTATCTTTCTACCCTTCAAACTCCTGATTGTTCTGCCTTTGTTTTCAAAGAATTTGCTCGTTGTGATGTTAGGAAGACCATTACGCTTATCTCTTCCAATGCAGTGGGGAGTGACCATGTCAGCCGCAATATGATTCTACCCATCCTGGACGAAATTCTTCCCATAATTTCCCATATTCTCAATTTTTCCATTTCCACACAGACATTTCCTAGTGCTTGGAAAGAAGCCAATATCATTCCTATTCCCAAAAAGCCCAACGCTTCTATATTTTCCGAATTCCGTCCCATTTCCATTCTTCCATTCCTATCCAAAGTCCTTGAACGTTTAATCCATACCCAATTAAATGACTTCCTTACCAAACAGAACCTTCTAAATCCTTTCCAATCGGGGTTTCGCCCAGGACATAGCACAACTACCACTCTGACCCATATTGCGGATGGCATTAGGTCTGGTATGGAGGGAGGCATGCTGACAGTCTTAGCGCTGCTAGACTTCAGCAATGCCTTCAATACCGTTGACTTTGATATCCTACTAAGCGTACTGTGTTCTCTTAACATATCTCCAACGGCTGTTGCTTGGTTTCGTAGTTACCTGTATGGGCGCCGGCAGCGCATCAGTGTCGAGGATAAGTTATCCTCGTGGTGCAGTGTAACTGCTGGCGTACCACAGGGCGGCGTGCTATCTCCTTTACTCTTCGCAATTTTCATAAATTCCATTACATATAATCTTCGCTCTTCCTACCACCTCTACGCAGATGATCTGCAAATTTACACTCGAGCACCTTTAGATAAGATTGTAAGTGCAATTGCAACTATAAATCTCGACATCCATGAAATTTGTGAATGGAGCAAGACTTTTGGCTTGAAAGTCAATCCTACCAAAACTCAGGTCATTATTGTCGGCAGTCCCAGAATGATTTCGAGACTTGATCACACTCAATTACCAAGTGTTTCTTGCGATGGTATAATTGTCCCATACAGTGACACTGTAAGAAATCTTGGTCTTCACTTCGATCAGTCGTTCACCTGGGGTCCTCAGCTTCGAGAGTTAAGTCGCAAGCTGTTTGCCTCAGCAAGGTCCCTGCGACGGTTTTATTTTATTTATTTTTTATTTATTCGGAAAACTTACAGCAAACTTATAGTAAATCAAGATAATACAGGTATACTTACAAAGCCATTTACAAGTTTTCACAAATATGTTAGTACTTAAATAGCGTAACAGTCGGCTAGGTCTTAACTTAATGAGATACAGAGTAAAATACAAAGAACAATAGAATTAAAATATAGCACTTTACGTAGGAAAAAGACACATGAAACAAGCATCGTAATAGTAATTAAACGTTAAAAAACGTATTAGAAAGAAGATATTTGAGTTGAGACACACTCGTAAAAAATAAATCTAAGTTGAGCTTATCGGCAAGTTGATTAAACGATTTACACGCACGGATTGTGAAGGAGTTCTGCCTATAACTTGTACGTGCTGGGGGTATGCGCAGTAGATTTGGTTTTCGCAACGATATATGTCGCGTTACGAAACCCAGCTTTCCCAGTAGTTCTGGACAATCAATTGTACCATTTGCAATTTTAAAAAGATAAATAAGGTCTGCTATGCGTCTGCGTTCCTCTAACGGTAAAATGTGAAATTTTTTACATCGTGTTACATAGTCAGTTGAATAACTTTTGCTTTTAAATTGAAGAAATCGCAGGAATCTTTTTTGGATGCGTTCTATTCTATCAGTATAGATGCTGTAACACGGGTTCCATACTTGCGAAGCATACTCTAAGTGGCTGCGAACAAAAGCACAGTAAAGTATCTTTATAGTTTTTATATGTTCAAACTCTGCTGACAATCGCAGTATGAAGCCAAGGGCCCTGTTAGCTTTCTTTATTACATTTTCGACATGAGCATGAAAAAGTAATTTGGAATCAAAGATGACACCAAGATCCTTCATTATGTTACTTCTGATAAGTGGACCTCCTTGAAGTGTGTAACTGAAGACAATAGAATTAGGCTTTCGAGTATATGAAACAACAAAACACTTGGATACATTCAAGTCTAATTTATTAAGATGGCAATAATTTTGCAGGGCGTTTAAATCTTGTTGCAGGGCAAGACAGTCAGAAAATTGTGAGATAGGGCATAAGATTTTCATGTCATCAGCATACATAATTATTTTAGAACGCGTAAAGCATGAACCTATGTCATTAACAAAAATTATAAAGAGCAACGGCCCTAGCAACGAACCCTGTGGAATTCCTGAAGTTATGTTTATAGTAGCAGATTGGTAGCCATTCAGAACAACTGTTTGACATCGGTTCTCAATGTATGATTTGAACCATCTGAATAGGTCACCTCTGATACCTACATCCAGCAACTTGCGTAGAAGAATACAATGGTCTAATCGATCAAAAGCCTTGCTATAATCTGTGTAGACTACATCTACTTGCGAAGGCGTAGACATTATATCTGTTAAATAATCAGAACATATCAAAAGATTGGAAACAGTGGATCTGTTTTTTAAGAAACCATGTTGGTAATCACTCAGTGTATGTTTAATGCTGAAATATATTCTAGAGTAAACAATTTTTTCGAGGATTTTTGCGAATAGGCAGAGTTTGGATATAGGCCTGTAATTTTCCACTTGGTCTCTAGCGCCTTTTTTAAAAATAGGGGTAATAAACGCGGTTTTCCAAATTTTGGGTACTACCCCTTCTGTAAGAGAGCGTCTATACAGAATAGAGAGTGGTTTAGTTAAGCTCTTAGCGCATTTGGAAATAAGTATAGCGGGTATACCATCCGGCCCAGCAGATTTCTTAAGATCAATAGCTTGTAATAATTTGGAAAGTTCTGAAGTACAAATTTCTACTGTCCCTAAATCCGCGACGGTCTGTTGTGTACTTAGATGAGGATCAAGATTTGTGCTGGTGGTATGTAAGAAGTTACGATAAAAGTAATCACTGAACATATTGCAAATAACAATACCTTGGTCAGACGAATTTTGACCAAACTTCATAGTAGACGGAAAAGTAGCAGACTGTTGCTTACTTTTAACAAAGGACCAAAAAGTTTTTGGAGAATTATTTATATTATTCTCGATATTTCTTATATAATTTTTAAACATATCTGATTCCAAGGATTTGGCACGATTACGTAATGTTACAAAAGATTCAAAGTCAGATAAATTGCCGTATTTCTTAAACTTACGATGGTATTTAAACTTTTCTTTTAGAATTTTAATGAGGGGGCTCTTGAACCAGAGTGGATATTTTGTAGACGACTTCACAGTAATTGCGGGTATGAAGTTTTCCCGAAGTTTATTAAGCCTACTATAGAAAACCGAAATTGCATTTTCTACCGTTCCGTCATTAAGATCTTTAAACCAATCATAATTATCAAGTTCACTCGATAGCCCTGTAAAATCTCCTCGATCGTACATGAACCTTGTGTGAGGCTGAGTTGGCAAGGCATGGTATCTAGTGAAGTTTACGGAAGCAGAGAGGGCTACGTGATGGGGGTCTTCCGGTACCAAAGGGTCATCGCATACTGTTACCGTTACAAGATTATTGCATAAAATTAGGTCTAGTATTCTATTATTGACATTTTTATGGCTGTTATACTGACTGAGGTTGCAAACATTTATGGTGTCAAAAAAGTCACATTGAATCGGACCTTGTACGGTCGTGCAATCGGGTACAAATGAAGAAGGTTCGTCATCCGAGTTAATCCAAGTTATATTCGGCAAATTAAAATCACCTACAATAATAAAAGTGTCTGGTAAATTGTTAGTCACGATGTCCAACAGCTTGTTATAGAAACATACGAGCTGGGTGGTTATAGAGTTACCCATATTTTGGTTACATATGTAAACAGTGCAGATATTTAAATTATAGGTGATTTTTGGTTTAGAACATTTAAGTTTTAATGTAACCCAGATGTCCTCTGCAGAAGAACACCAATCATCTCGGCCTTCGGCCACAAGTTCACGGCGGACGGCTATAAGGACACCACCACCAAGCGTCTGACAGGTATCGAGATAGTTTCTATCACGCCGCCAAACTAAATAACGGTTATCAAAAAGTTCACCAGTATCGAAGTCATCCTTAAGCCAAGTCTCAGTCAAGCATATAATGTCATAATTATTAATACATACATTTCTAAGAAAGTATGATGCTTTTGTCCGCAAACCACGTACATTTTGATAATACACTTCAAGCGGCATTTTTAATGCAAGTAAGAAATAGTTGTAAAATTGAACGCATCATAACAATAATCCATTTTAAAATCCAGATATGAAAACATGCATATCTATATATATAAAAGAAAGTCGTGTTAGTTACACTACTTATAACTCAAGAATGGCTGAACTGATTTGGCTGAAAATTGGTGGGGAGGTAGCTTAGAACCAGGAGAAGGACATAGAATACTTTTTATCATGTTCCCGGTTTCCCGAGTTTCTATTAGCTTATTAACATTTTCTCATACAAAATGTTCTTGGGTTTGTAACTGTCAAACATTTAATGTTCATTCCGTCGATACGGTAAACTCTTCCCTCAAATTAAAAAACGTATTTAAATAAAGGTTTCGAATCGACAACATATATCCACAATATTCGATTAATGGCGTATTTTAGATTTTAAAGATGTAAATTAATGACATTATTTAAACGGATTGACGTTTAAATTGGTTGTCAAATAATGCGTTCAGAAATGTATTTTGTGTGAACTAAGGAGAATATATCAAGCTACATAAATAGAGACAATTAAATAAATAATTTGCACGCGTAAAAAGTTATATTTACTTCTTTTCAAGATCGAATGTCACTTTTATCACGAATTTTTACAGTAGCCTTTAGTTCGCTATAATTCACTGATAGAAATTAATGTAATATATCGTCTCTGAGTGAGATAGGTTATATTTTACCTAAATATTGAATGCAATATTTTTGGAAAAGCAGCATTGTGGGTGTGATTAAGGGATGGAATATTGCATGGATAATCAGAATCACTAAAGTTTTTAATGTCAAAAATTCATGAGGCACACTATTTGGATATGGAGAGACGGGATATAATAGAGTGGGAGGTACGGGAGAGAAATGGGATAGCTGGCAGATTTGATAGGACGAAGTGTAAATGCACGGTATAAGACGGAATGGATAGTGAAGAGAAAGGACGGGACAGATCGAGAAGTGACTGAACAGACGGGTTAAGACGGGATTTAGCAGGACAGTATATGAATATGTAATATGAATCCTATGATAACCAAGGCAAAGCGAAGCGTGGCCGGGTCAGCTAGTAAAATATAAAAGTAGATAGAAGACATAATAACAAGCAAAATGGTTAATAAATAAGATATTACAAATGACGGTAGCGGAATATAGACAGGGAATGCAAAAAACACTGCAAATAAAAGCTTATTAAAACTAAAAAGAGCCCTAAATCTAAGAACAAATGGTTTAAAATAAAAATGAATAGAGCAATTAGAACGCCCCGCCCCGTGCGATAAGAGAACAAAAGAATCAACCGGTGTCAAAGCAAGTGAATAGAAACAAGTTAATATCGTACCAGTGTCTCTCAAACTCGATGCCGTGCGATATGTGAGTGTATACGACAAAACAACTTTCATCCAATCTTCCTTAAATCCACTTCGTTCCTGATGGCATACGTTGGAGATGTTGAGTTTTTTCTCACATATATAGTGCAATTTTTCACCCAAGTGTAGAGAAAATCCTTTTCATTTGCTAGTGACTTCGCTTGATTTAATAATTGTTTATTATCAACTGTTAGATGATCATTCACAAAAATTCTGTTATTGCCGTCGAGGTCTAGATCGCTAGTTGAGAGAGTTTTACACTTTTTAGCGGAGGCTATAAATTCATCTCGTAGGTATCGATTATGTAGGGATACAATTATGTTTTTGTTGTTATTATTTCTCTGAGGCACCCTAGCGATATAGTTAATTTGGCTTTTATTGATTTCGCAGTTGATTTTCCTACCGATTTTAAACACGATGGAGTATAAATTTTCTGATGACGTAACTGGAACTCCTTTTACCTCGATATTATTCAGCCGCATTCTCTGCTCTGAGTCTCGCATACTTGCTTCGAATCTATCAAGACGTTGTTCTATGCTTGTGATATCGTCTCTGGTTTTTTGGATGGATTGAGTTTCCCGTTCAACCTCCGCAACTTTGGTAGTGAGCTCATCTATTGATGTATGCGCATGGTCTAGAGAATTTTTGAAGTCCAACATCTCACTCTTCATTGCCTTAAGCTCCGACAGGTCGGTTTGGATTGTCTGAATATTTGCGATTAACTGTGGTAGCGAGGACATTTGCTTCGTGAGCTTTTTTAGCTCTTTATGAATATTTTCTAGGTCCCCCGGGGTTACCAACTTATCTTGTGTGGACTTCTCAGGAGCAACGTGTGGACTCACACCTCCAGTTTTACATGCACCACATTTCCAAGTTGCTTTTCTGTCACCTAGTTTTCGGTATCCGGCTTCAGTTATACCCGCACAAGGATAGTCAAAGTAATTGCGACATGATGTACATTGGACTCCGTCTCTGGCTTCAGAATTGCAGCGATGGCATGTGAACATGTTATTACACGAAAAATACACCAAGAAGAAAAAGTGTAAAAGTAGATAAAGTTTGAGAAGCTTTGGCCAAACTACGAATGCAATAGCTACGTCTACGTGTACACTCGTTGCCGACTACCGACTGACTGATTCTTCCCATCCTTGATTATGCTGATGTCAGCTATCTTGATCTCACCGAAGACCAACTTAATAAACTTGAGCGACTTCAAAATTTCTGTATTAGATTCATATTTGGACTACGCAAATATGATCATGTCTCTGAGTTTCGTGTTAAGCTCAAGTGGTTACCTATACGGCTTCGTCGGAATACTCACGTTCTCTCACTCCTTTATAATATTTTGTTTAACCCTCTCACCCCATCTTATCTTAAAGAACGTTTTACTTTTCTCCATGATTCACATTCAAGATTCCTGAGGTCGTCAGAGAACCTTAAGCTGAGAATGCCCGTACACACCACGACATTTACTGATAAATCCTTTGCTGTTGAAGCTGTCCGACTTTGGAACGCGCTTCCTGTTGTGGTGCGACGGGCACAAACCTTGTTATCTTTTAAAAAGCTGGTGAAAGAACACTACCTTTCTCACTAAACAGATAAAGCATGGTACTATTTCCTTTTTTCGGATATATTTTTAATCTATAGAATAATTACAAACTATTATAGATGTTTACGTAATTATTTTAAATGGTATGTATGTATATATGTATATATTATATTATGTATGTGTATTTATTATATTATTTATACGTATTATTTATGATTATCTATTTAATTATTTATATCTATTGGAGCTTTTCTTATCTTTGTTTTACACTGCCCTTTCTTTCTCCTTCTTTTATATCCATCCAAAGGTTGTCTGGAAGAGATCGCTTATTAGCGATAAGACCGCCTTTTGTACTTTTAATTTATGTTATTTCTGTATATTGTTATGTTCTTTGTTTGTGTACAATAAAGATTAAATAAATAAATAAAATAAATAAAAAATAAATATGTGGTAAATGTCCTAAAATAGGTATAATCCCCAAAAATTGTAAAAAGAATACTGAGTTTATGACATATTTAACAACATTATTCCGTACTCAATGTTAAAATGGAAAACGTCCAGAGCTTTTTAATTAGTACGTAAGTTATTCTTATACTGAATTGTTATTGGTAGCGCAGACGGGCGGTTTTTTAAACGCTTCAAAATTTCACTTTTTATCTTACTTATCCGACTTTTGTTGATAAATAAGGTTCTCAATTTACCTGTTTGAGAAAGCAAATAAGCAAGCGTTGAAATAACCGCCCGTTTGCCCATTAAACACTCAATTTCTTAGCCAGAAACAACACTGGACCAACTTGTAAATATTCTTTAAGTCTTAACTCTAAGCATAATTCGTGGACATAGAAATTGGACTTAGTATGTCAAATAAATACACCCAACGAAGTGTGATCCATCAGAAACCCTAACTATAAATTTAATTTCTTGGCGTTTTATTTATCATACAATACATCTCAAACAAAACAGCCATTAAAACTCTCTTTCTTGACGCGTCCATTTTCTATGTCCACGGATGAATTATTGTTTGACATTGACATCTGTCACTTTTGACAGATAAATTCCTTTCGACTTTAGCATGCTTGACAGTGTTACAATTAGGCATAAATATATGGACAGAGCGGAAAGCGCGTAGTGTTCCGACGTAAGTGGTGCGCGCGCTCCAGTACATCTCTAGTGGAGCGTTACTGAAATAAGTCGTCGCTTGCAACTGTTTTGAAATTCTTACTCGTATTATGACAGAAAGTTCAGACGAAATCTATTTAATTTAATATTTACTTTAGCACGATTTTTACGGTCATGAGCTCCAAACATACAGAAGGGTCTATACTTAGTTTTTAAATCAATTCATTTAGGTAATATACTTCAACGGACATCGGGGACAAAATCTCCGCAGATTATGTTAGTACAGTACTACAATATTTTTTATCTTATTAGATCCATCTTCTATTTCCTTTTGTAGCCTAGTCTTGACTTTTTGGTTACAGTACTGTCAATGTCAAACATTTATTTTCCACTAAGTGTGCTCTGGTATGCCATAATCTAATTTATTTTTATTATGACTATAATATTTGTGTGTGAAGATTGCTTTACGATATTAGATGTCTTAAGTCCGATTAACTAAAAGAACTAAAAACTCATAATATAATTTACAACATTTGTATACCGGGTATATCCAAATTGCAACCGAAAACTAAGTCAGGTGGTAGTTTTAGTGACTACAGACACTACAGATCCATAAATAATAATAAAAATAAATACATTTCTTTACAGGGCTTCTTAACCAACCGCGCTGTAATGATAATTATTATTTACATCAAAAAGCGTAGAACAATCTTTACACAGTAACATTAAATCCAAGGGAAAGCAGACGAGCGTTTTGTTAATAAACAGCCCGTCTGCACGCCCGAACTGTAAATATTAGTACTTAAGTGTATCCAATTTCGGTGCTTTAATTGTGATTTATTTTTCATTCCTACGTTATATTTTATTTTTATTCGCCTTGGCAATTGTTGCAAAAGTATTTTGTTTTATATGTGCAATGTATTTAATGAGTTTTAAGATTTTTATAATAAGGCTGTATGTTCGTAGATTCCTTTGTCTTTTTTTAACATTGGAATTATAAATAAACTTTTTAATGCAGATTTTGTGTAAAGAAGTTATGTTTTTAAACTATTTTACTAAATAATTTATTATTTAAGGTAGGTACCATGAAATAAGGAATTCATATTTTATCTGTATTTATTTCAATCATGTCTTATTTAATTAATATTTATGGTAATTATTTTAATTTAATTTATTGAGCTGCTTCAATGTTTTTTAAATACTAATCGTGAAAACATGATATTATATTATTTTTTATAACTAAATTGTTAGGAAATACAAGTCTATAAATACTTTGACTGGGTTCGTTTGTTATCAAATATACCGGGTATATCAACACTGTTACCGAAAACGAAGCCAGGTGGTAGTTTTAGTGACTACAAACGCAATGCAACTAAAAATGTCGCAAGAAAACGCGACAATTATTTTTTAAATATCTTCATTTTTGGGTGGTAAATCCATAGTTTTTGCTAAAATAAGATTCAACTCTTTAATGCCTTAGATTATTTATAAATAAAAGGGTATCCACTATTATTTCAGGAAAAAAAAATGTATTTACCACCCAAATATGGGTCATAGGAAGAAAATAACAAAAAAAATGTCGCTTTTTTGCAACATTTTCTGTTGCATTGTGTCTGAAGTAGCTTATATACTACCACCCAGCTTCGTTTTCGGTAGCAGTCTTGATATACCCTGTATAACATAATGCTTTTGTACGTGAACAACACGGTTCAGTCATTTCTTTATGGAATTCAGAATTCTTTTATTTTTGTGTAATCAATTTTGAAAATTATTTTCTAGTTGTCAGAATAAAATTTAATTCGAGACGCAAATCAATGTTACGATTTTTAAATATTTTAATTTTACTATAATAATTTATTTTTGGATGACATGGATGAAAACAGGTATGATTTTGTTACAATTAATTTTATAGACTGACAGTCTCATTCATGCTTAGTTTTAGCCATCAAATATTTTGTCTTCTGTTTTGAAAAGGCAAAACATTTGATAAAATAGGATTTTAAGCTATCTGAATACGCAAGGGATTTACGACATCAGTTCCAAACATAATATTTTTGCAACAACGTGTACCCAATACACATAGGGTCAACGCAGAAAAGAAACAAAGCTTCAATCTAAAAATTGTCACAGGAAATTCAACCTTATCTCCGAAGTTTAAAGAACATATTTCTAAGGCAATTAGGCTTTTCGCGCGTAAACTGCAGAATGCGCGCGAATTTGTTTGTTTTCTACTAATATGTACTTTAAGGCTATGGAGATAAGGGTAAATTTGCTTTATCAATTTTTTTATTGAAGTTTCAGTTCAACTGCGCGAACCTAAAATCATCGTTGTAAGTATTGTACTGATTTATATTTAAAAATATATATTTTGTAAATTGATTCATTTGTTTTATTGTATCCTAACATATTGTTTCATAATGGTATATCAAGATTGATACTGAAAACGAAGCCAGGTGGTAGTTTTAGTGACTAAAAAATGCGACGATTGTTAATATTATATATTTCCTATCTTCGTATTTGTGTAGTAAATACAATAATTTTTCCCTAAAAAAGTAATCTAAAACCTTTTATTATCAACTAGCGGCCCGGCCCAGCTTCGCCCGGGTGCATATAGATTTCTCTACAATAATATGCACGTATTATACACATAAACTTTCCTCTTGAATCACTCTATCTATTAAAAAAACCGCATCAAAATCAGTTGCGTAGTTTTAAAGATTTAAGCATACAAAGGGACATAGCGACATGTATGTATGTATCAGCCCATATACGTCCCACTGCAGGGCACGGGCCTACTCTACAATCGAGAGTACGATTGAGAGTGGTTAGGCCATATAGTCCACCACGCTGGCCTAGTACGGGTTGGCGGACTTACATACCATAGAAATTCTTATAAATCGCTATGGTATGCAGGTTTCCTCACGATGTTTTCCTTCACCGTTTTAGTAGGGACAGAGAAAGCGACTTTGTTTTATACTATGTGTAGTTATAGTGATAAATGCCATGGAACGTAAGGGTTTAAATTATTATTTTAGTAAAAACTATGGATTTATCACCCAACGCAATATTAAAAAAACACAAAAAGATGTCGTGTTTCTCCGCGCAATTTTCTGAAGTTACTAAAATTGTGAATAAAATTATCATACGAGCTGCCATTTATATTTGTGTTTAATTGGATTAAACTCAATTAAAAATCTAAGTGTTTTTTAATCATGTATTGAAAATTTTTATTAGCAATATAATTTAAGTTCATTAAAATTGCAAGTTTGTGCTAAGCATGTTCGTTATTATACTACTGGGTAAGAAAACGTTTTTATTCTGATTGAATCAATTTATTTTTAGACATAACCGAAATTATTTTTCTTATACAACGCTTGAAATTAATTTCTGTGGTTCACCAAAACATTTGTCCTTGAGCAGTAATAGAATCCACAGCGTCTCGGTTCCTAACCGGCATTTAACCAGCTATGCTTAGGCTAGGCTGCTTATAGATCGAATTTTTTTGTTGTTGCATATATTTTTTTACTCTGGCACGGCATAGTGGCGGCATTGCAAAGCGCAAATGCCGCCCAGGCAGAGTATCCATTGGCATCGGACGGCAGTCCCATGCCAATGGAAACAATTATGCCGGCCTGCTAAGGTGCCTCTTCACGCTACGGCGGAAGGACCCAGGATTGTAGCAAGGAGGGAACACGGGAGACGGCAAACAATTCCACAGCCTGACGGTGCAGCACAACGCAAAAAATGAATGGCGAGACGACAATACCATATGCCTGATGGTAAGCCATACTCATGAACAGCAGCAAAACCAAACAAATGAATTAGAAAGCAATGCTTGGCATTCCACTGCGCTAGCCCTCCTGAGACAATGTTAATTCTCAATATGTCCAGTAGTTACTCTGGCTACAATGTCCTTCACACCGAAATACTACTGCATTTTGGCGGGAGAAACAGACATTGCAGTGGTTCCTATCCAGGCAGCCTCTCACATATGGGATACCTACCACCAGTATAAGTTTTTCATACAATCTTTCCAGGTTCCTTACTAATAGAAGCGGAATCCTACGTTCTCCTACAAGTAAGAAAACAAGACAATAATTACTCAAATATAGACGCATTAATTCACAAAGTTGTTCCTTCTGATAAATTCGAGAAAATTGCTAGTAAATTGGCAAAAAAGGATTTTAATAATAAAAGGCTTGCTCGGAACGGTGATAACGATGACAGAGTTAGTGAAAATAAAAATAATTTCGAAGATATAGCTAATAGTATTCTTGAGTATGCTAAGAAAGCTCCTGTGTTTCGTTCGCAACGGGATGGGCATGGCAGTAAGTAGATTGAGGTATTATATGACATCGGGAACAAAATCTCTGCGCATTGTGCTGATACAGGAACCCAGTGAAGCGAGAGAGATGATGTTACTGCGTAGGTGTGACAGAGACAGAAACAGAAGAAGCGGTACGGTTCGGCCGTTCATTATTGTCACAAGAATTTTGTTTGCAGTGTCCCCTCTAATATAACATCTCAATGGCTGAAGGATATTCCAATATATTGAACTGTTCCGTGGATATTCTATTCGATTTAACAATCAACATTGATAAAACAGAGGGAACAACGCGAACAAATTGTAACAAAAAGAGCGGTACATGTAATATTGCTATCCCTGTCACTCATACGCTGCGCTATATTCCGTCTCACTTGTTGCGTTGGGTACAAATTATTTTCTTTTATAGCAATGAATGGCAAGACCATTAACCTGATGGTCAAACGATACCACCGCTAATGGATAGTAGCCTTGAATTACAAACTAATTATTGGTATTCCACTGCGCTCACCATCCTTAGACATAAGATGTTAAGTCTCAATATGTCCAGTAGTTACTCTGGCTACAATGTCCTTCAAAGCGATACACAACAGTGTATTCACAATGCTGTTTGGCGGGAGAAATAGACATTGCAACGGTTGGCCTCTCACTTATGAGAAACCAGTAAAATATATTTATATTTATAGCATATTTTTCAGAGCCAAAGATAATAAACTTCAGGAGCGACAAACCTTCCGTGGTATTTGAGATTGATTCCAAAGCAGTTATTAAGACCATAAGAAATGTATTAGCTTCTGATACTTTTCATACGTATATGGAGAAATTCGCCAAACAAGCAGCTGTGGTATATCGAGCTATTAAAGAAGAAATGGAGAAAGATAGTAGAGAATAAATGATTATAGTCTGTCCTTGTATTTTACTTACACTTAGAGGAAGAGAGAAAATATTTTTCTAAAGTTATTTTTTGAGAAGTGGTAAAGCCAACATGAATGGGCAGCCTCATTCAGGGCAGTACCACTGTCTCGCAGGAGATCGGAGTAAAGTGATAGCTTTGCTGTCGCGTGTCATTCGGTGAGTGGGATTGCCGGATGCCCAAAGCAACTATCCTCTTTCCATTTCCCTCCCTTAGAGCAACGATTTTGTGGATGTTCATTGACGGCAGTGATCACTTACCATTAGGTGACCTATTTGCTAGATTACCGCACGAATTGTATAAAATAAAACTTTGGGCATTAAATCCTTTACTGTTGTAGAGCAACCAAAATTATTAAAATAATTAAATTATATGAGCTATGCTTCCTCCAAATTACATCTGCGAATTTAGGTTTAAAATCATATAAAGAATTTATCCGTACAGCTAGTTTCACCATAATAGTTTTCGTAGTTAAGCATTCATTTATTTTTATCGTAAATATAATTCAGTCGAGGGTAGTTTGTCCTTAGCCTCTCAATTGTCATTTAGTATAAAGTCCCGTGTGCGCCGTATAGCGTGTGCTCTAGCGCCGAGCTTGGTATTCGCGTAATTCATGTGTCGTGGACTATCTAGTGTTTATTGATTGGTGAGTCTATAGCCAGCATCGTCCCGCCTTGCTACGGAGGGCAGTGAAGAAAAATATTTTCAACTACTGTTATTTAACTTGATTGATTTCGTTGTTGGTTAGAGACAAGTTTGACATCAGAGACTCGGCTCGCTTCAATGCTCGGTGTTATTGCAATGCGTGCTGTTGATCCTACGGCACACGAGTATCAGTGGTGGCTGTGAAGGCGGGACAGTCTCAATCCAGCTTCGGGTGATTTCGGTGAGTTGGCTTGAAATATTCCATCTTTTGTATTCTTTTGGTATTAATTCTTTGCATGCATATTTTGATAAACGAAGTGTATACATCGTCAAAAGATGGAATCTACAAAACAATTAAACACAGAAATGCATCGTTTTAATGTTGTCGTTTCGCTAATTTAAATTATACTGTTGCTTTAAAATAAATTAGGTATCTATAATTTCCTTCCCGCTTTGATGGTGCAGCAAAAAATCAATGGTTCAAGTGTTATGTATGTCATGGGCGGCAGTCACTTACTATCAGGTCATCTGATTGCTTGTTTGTCGAACATATGCAATTAAAAAAAACAAAACTTATTCCTATAAGTCCATGGTTCCTAACCTGGGGGTAATTACCCCCGCGGGGGTAAAAGTTGTATTTTGCGGGGGTAAAATGACCTTGTTTCTGTCTTAAGTGAAACAAAATCTAATATTACCAAACTTATACTTGGGAGGAGGGGTAAAATCAGTCACCCTAGTTAGATCATAGGGGTAACGGACCTAAAAAGGTTAGGAACCACGGCTATAAGTTTACAACGCTGGCCTAGCGCGTTAGAAGACTTTATACACATATCGTAGAAATAATTACAAAACGCAATGGTTTCATGACGTTGTTTTTCTTCACCATTATACTCCGAGGTGATTGACTATCAATACATATATGACTCCGTAAAGTCAGAAGTGTAGCAGAAGACATCCCAGGGTTTGAACCTGCGACCACTGTGAACATGATGGCAGCCGCATCTAGTTCGTAAACATAATTATGAGAAATTATCGCTGTAACTTAATACACTTCTTGGGGATTTTTCGGTATCTCATCGCCCTACTTTTATACATGCATACATTTCTCTGAAAAGTCGGAGGTTGTAAACACGTAATCAGCCACATTTAATCCACTACCAATAGGCTTTAAATAAATAAAATACACCCAACAGTCACATACATAGTCCTGACCCTACAGTAAGATCGAGTCTTGTGTCGCAGGTATCAGGAACTACGAGAGACTTTTCGGTCTCACAAACACCCGACTCGACTTTGTTTTATACTGTGTAGTGATTAGCGGCCCGTACCAGCTTCGCTTGGTGCATCTTACTGTTTCCAGAAACTGGGTCAGCTTGTATATGTATTATACAATTTAACCGTCTTCTTTAATCACTTTATCTAATAAAAAAACGCGTCTAAATCAGTTGTGTAGTCCTAAGATCTAAGCATATGTAAATAAGGACAGACAGACGGGAAGCAACTTTGTTTTATACTATTTGTAACAGATTTACACAAAAAATATTATTCGACCACGCTACCACACTCCCATAATTCGTTTTTCTACTTATAGTATTACAAAAAAACACATGAATAGTTTTCAAAATTATATTTCTCAAAAGTAAAAAATAATTTCAATTACAATAAAATCAATACAAAATCAAATTAAATATGTACAATAGTCATATGCCTTCAATACTGACAATTATTGATAAAAATAAAACGAAATATTTAAACATTCTGAAATTTTCCCTCCAAATATCACACTTAAATGCAAACAGGGTGTTGTCTATTCTAAACACCATTCGCTTTTAGCCATAGTCACATTCCAAACTTAACCTAACTTTTAATCTAACTTAATTTCAAAATGGCGGATGTCAAAATCACTAAATCTACCAATTTCATCAGATTCTTTACAAGGTTAAAATTCCATCATAGATTTGAGTAATTTTATTACATTTCATTATAATTTAGTGATTTTAACGCAAGACGATATCAACCATTGGGGTTTGTTTCTATTAGATAAGCTTAATAAAAAAAAATGGCAACGACAAATACGTAATGAAAAGTAAAATATTATAAACAGATCTTTTGTCCCCGAAAACGTTGTTGTTAGAATAATAATAGTTTACCTCTCTTCATATTTTATTCCTTTGGAGATGTTATACTATTAGATTAAAAGTATAAATGCTTGTTTATTGTATGAAACCATGTCTCAAACAATGCATTAATTAAATAATTTTAAATGTAATTTGTAGTTTCAAATTCCGCCATGTCAAAAGATTTTAGATGATTTATAATTATTTTTGTGCATATAGGTTTGGTAAAATACCTTAACGTTTTCGCAACATGGCGTCTCTATTGAGCCAATATATTATGTGCCTATGGTCAGTCATCGCGAAAATAGACGCTTGAGGAAGTTTGTATATTGGAATGTTTGCCCAAATTATCAGATTTACGAAATATATTTAGTTTTAATTTTATTTTAAATTGAACTAATTAATTAATTAAATCATATCTTAATATCTTTCAATTTATTTGAAAATTCTTGGGAATCGAGTTAATTTTTTCTTTTAATATAAAATTAACTTTCAGCTCAATGATTTTAAACAGACAAATCATAGAAAATTTTAAATTATGAATATTTCAAGTAGGTACCCAGTTAACGAAGGAAACTAAAAACTGATAAATTGGTGTTGGTCGACTGTAGATAGAATTATGGACACCTTAAATATACCATCATTAGACCATTGGCACAAATATTGGATTTAGTAAATTAAAACCTTAAAACATAAACATCATAACACAGCCTACGCTTTGGCATAAATCCGGATTAATACAAATAATTATACAAATTTTATATTCATAAAGTATGACTGGAAATAAACATTTACAACCATATTCGTAGACAAGGGGGTTTACTCTATGAAACGATAAGAATGAGTGTTCGGATGTTCGACGTCAGGAGTAAGATGTAAATTTTCTACTTATAAAAATCAATATCACTTTCTATTATACTTGTCATTTCGATTAGTCTCCGAACTAAGTCTATGATTACGACGTATGATAAAGAATTCCAAAATGTTGTGGAGTATCTAGGCTCATTAGTGAAGTTTACGTACGGCGTCCGAACTTTCGAATTTCGTATCCCCCTGTATAATAAAGTATTTTAGTTATTAATATTTTGACCCATTCGAATTACTTTTGAATCGAGTTTGAGAGAATAAGACAAAACATTCATAACTAAAATAGATTTTAAAACTGTCTTTGAATAAAGCCTTAAATATATCTCGTATTTTCATATAATACTAGAAGGAACATCACAAAATTTAGCAAAAAGGAACGGTATATGTACTATTGCTGTCCTTGTCACTCGTACGCTGCGCTCTTTTCCGTCTCTCTCTGATTTGTGATATGATAACAGATTTCGCTCAAAATTCACGAAATATAATCAATGATTTTCATTTGCCATACATATTGATTATCGATTTAAATTAGTTCTAAATGCCACCGAATTCAATTATAACAATGAGCGCTACTGTAGTATTCAATAGCACCAAACTTTTCGATCATAATCCTAAATTAAATCGACTGTAAAATGCAGTTTTTAAGTAATATAATAAAAAGAAATTAATGTACCATTTAAAATAAGTTACGTCGATGTATTTGCATAAAAAATATTTTTTATATGCGGAATTATATATCAACCAATCACAAGGCGTTCTTTAGGCGCGTTCTTTTCAAAGCTAACCTCAATAAAGTGTCAAAATCGCCTACGATCTTCCGTTTTTCTCACTTCACATTTTATTTGTTCGTGATATTATTATAATATTCGTCATTTGAATATAAGTATACTCGCAATATGCTTGTTGTTAAGGCTGTGAAAACATATAAGTATCAAATAATTAATTAAATAAATATTTAGTTATTTTATTTGTAGTTCTAAATATAAACTGGCTTTTGTGATTATTTTTAACTTTTTTATCGATGTAACTTTTTAAATGGTACACTTATACATTTAAACATTAAAGCTTATTTGAGCCTGTGCCTTCTACATATCGCTGCTTTAATTTGATACTGGCACATAACTAAATGTGTCATTTTTATGATAATGTTACCATTTAATACATAGCAATCTAAAATATCATGTGAATAAAACTCATATTCCAGTGTATACATTTGGCTGGGTGGCGTGACTAAATGACGTTATCTGATTGGTCGAAATATTGCGCCATTTTGTTGGTACATCGACACAACGCCATTTGCTTTGAGTTCTCGCAAGGTGACACTAGCATTTTTTTTAAGATATAGGCATAAAACGAAATAATTTGCGGCTATTTGTGATTTTTTTTCTGATATAAGGTCCTATTTCGTGTTGTGACGATATATTATTAGAAGTTTTGATGGCATAGTTGTTTTGCTTCACTTATAGAACGTGGTATTTGATGTTGCAACGTTATCAAAACAAGTAAGTATTAAAACTAAGTAGCGTATTTCACAATGAGTGTGTATTCAAATATTTTTTGTGCAGTTAAAGCAATTAGTACGAAATATGTCAATTTCGTTTATAAACTCATCATTTTTATGATTATTCTTTGCAAAATATGTCCCTTTTTGTGCTATAATTGTTAAATGATTTTAAATATGTGCCATTATTCAAGATAATTCAATTTAAAAAAATAATTTTATGTTACATGTAGCGTAGTGTGGATAAATAAAATAAAATATTGAAAATATATTTAACTGTGACCTAATATATTTATTTTTTCACAGTGTATAATCGACGTACTCTTCAGATGTTTAAAAACATGAACATGGATAAAAATACACAGAATATCATTTCAAAAGAATTGCAGATTTCGACAGCTGATGGTCCTGCTAAATATCAAGAAAGGAATGCATTATCACCTTTGTCGATTAAAGACAATAAGGTAGTATTTAACGAATTTTCTACGGAAGAACAAGATTTTTGTTCAGACGATAGTGTAAAAGATCCCGACTACGAAAATAAAAGTGAATCAACTAATTCTGAAACTGATGCTAAGAAACTTTGTGCAAAACAACGACAGAAAAAAATTTCGAAAACCAAAAATACACCAAATAAAATGTTAAATTTTGATGTTCGTAAGCCTTTGCAGCTGTTGCAGAACAAAAGAGACTATGTTTCTACTCTTCAAACAATGCGTTCTAATGCGGATAATAAATTAAATACGCAACCTGATTGTAATGAAATTTATTTCGCTGGTCAAAACTTCTCAACTAAAGTAACTGACGGCAATATTGAAGAGAATATATCTGATTTAGCAACCTCCACATTAAGCAGCATTCAGCAAAGGTCTAGCTCAAGTAGCTCATCTAGTACCAGTAGTTCCTCCGATTCGAGCAATTCTTCAGATTCAAGCAGTTCATCAGATTCCGAATCGGAAAGACGAAGCGTAGCGGGCGTTATCTTATCAGATAAATTCCCTGTGGTCGAAAATAACGCGTCAACGGAGACTGCGCCTTCTAACCAGAATCTTGAGAACTTCAATTCGGCGGCAAACTCAATAATTGCATTAAACACTACTGATACTCAAAATTCTGCAAGCCTTGTTCTTGAACAAGAGCATCTTGATGCTATTGATAACCCGTTGAAAACAATAAAAATAACCCGAAAACGTAAACTAAACACAGAAAAATGGGCATGCGTACAAGCAAAGATATTAAGAAATAGAGGACAGGAATACAAATCTAAATGTGGTAAAATTGTCCAGGAAAAATCAATGAAGGCTCCATGTGGTGACAAGTGCAAACAAAAATGTACAAATAAAATAACAGAAACCCAGCGAAAAGATATTTTTGATTCCTATTGGAATATAGGCGACCTGCATAAACAAAGAGAGTTTATATTGCGACATACTTCAGTTATTAAACCAAGATATTCTTACAAAGTTCATAATAGTAACCGCGGAAATAATAACGCTTTTTATCTGACAGTAGATGGCGCACGAATAAGAGTGTGTAAACAATATTTTAAGGCCACCTTGGATATATCTGATCGACCTATTAGAACGGTTCTAGAAAAAATTAAAAAATCGGGATCTTTGGAGTTGGATCAACGTGGCAAACACAACAATCATCATGCTGTAGATCCAGCCATTAAAGATGGTGTCAGGAAACACCTTAATTCGATACCGAAAATTGAAAGCCATTATTGTCGAGCGGACACTAAACGTGTATACATTGATGGTGGTAAGACTGTAGCGGATTTGCATAGAGATTATGTAGCTGAATGCCAATCGAAAGGTTTACCGAGCGCAACTTACATTATGTATTACAATATATTTACATATGAAAATAATATTTCGTTTTTCCAACCAAAAAAGGATCAGTGCGAAGATTGCACAGCCTATGTTAATGCCACTGAAGAAGAAAAAAATGGACTGAAGGAAAAGTATGAAAAACATTTAGAAGAAAAGAACTTATCGAGACAAGCAAAAGATGATGATAAGAATCATACAACAGACAATACTATAGTCTGTGTGTATGATCTACAAGCAGCAATGAGTTGTCCAAGGGGTGAGGTGTCTAATTTTTATTATGTTTCAAAATTGAACTGCTATAATTTTACCATATGCAATATTAAAAATAAAGAAGTTAGTTGTTTTGTTTGGCACGAAGGTCAAGCAAAAAGAGGGGCTGTTGAGATTGGGACCTGCGTTCTGAAGTATATTAAAAATTTAAAACAAACGGCTGAAAATCTTGATTCCAAGTTAGATTTAGTATTTTATTCCGATAATTGTTGTGGGCAACAAAAAAATCATTACATAATAGCACTTTATATGTTTATAGTTCATAATTTTAATTATATAAACACAATTACCCACAAATTTCTAATCAAAGGACACACGCAGAATGAAGGCGATAGTGCCCATTCTGTAATTGAAAGGCAAATACAGAAAACTTTAAAATCAGGCCCTATATATACACCAGACCAATATACCCATATAATTAGGAATGCAAAAAAAACAGGTACCCCATATAAAGTTTACATCGACATAAAAGCATTAGCTACATCCATAGGCAAAAATTACTCTAAAAATACAGAAAAGGAAATTGTGAAAATAACAGATATTGTGATTTTAAAAGTAGAAGCAGAAGATACACATTACTCATATTATTATAAAAATTCGTACGAAACAAATAATTTTAAAAAAGTGATTGTTGAAAATATTGGAAAGACAAGAAACAGTAGCACTACTAATAAAAATATTTCACTAAAGAGAGCTTACAAAACTAAAATGACAATATGTGAGAACAAGAAAAAAGGCCTACTTACTCTGCTAAATAAAAAACTTATTCCCAGATTTTACGCCCCATTTTTTGAAAATCTATAAATGTATCTTGTTATAATGATTTAACAGTTACATAGTTTTCTACCATTTTAAAAACCCTTAGTTTTTTTTTTCTATTTTAACATTTTTATGTTTCGATTTATTTTTGTGTTGTATTACTGATTTTGGTAGTTAAATAGTTTTTTTTTCTTTTTTATATAAATTTAAATTTGTAATAAAGTGGGCTAATGGCACTACAGGTATAGTTATAATTATATTATATTAGAAGGTTATAATACTGTTTCTGTTATGTGCTGTATGTAACAAAACTATCTATTTTTACAATTTTGAGGGTAATGTGTGTTCTTTGAAAGAAAGTTTTACTAAATTATAATGTTTATGATCTCTATAACGTTGGAAGACTGATAGAATGTTACCCATACAAAACAAGAAATGTCATTATGTAATAAAAATATATTAGATTTTTATTTCACTTTCCTTAGAATAGTAATGTAATTGTAAATGTGACATTATTTAGAAAAAAGAATTCCGAAAAAAATTGTTCTAAAAATAAATAAAACGTTCTATAAAAAATTCTTAACTGAAACAATTGTTCTATTACGAATAGTGTCATTGTTTACGAAAGGATGTAGTCAAAATAAAGGTCATACTATTGTCTAAGTCAATATTGAAAATAATTAAACCAAAAACTTTTTGACGTATGTTAGAAGCATGTTGTTTTTTATAAGATTATATTTTGTTTTTGTACTGAAAGAGTTAAACAGCTCATTAATAATAGAAATTTGATAGATTATACGTTGATTAAAGCAACTTTCAAAGAGTTTTCATTATTAAAATAAAATATATAAATAATTACTTCTTTTGTTTTATTTAAACTGCTCTCCTGAAAAACGTTCATTTTTGAGATATGTCGTTATCAAATTAAAGCAGCGATATGTAATACATGTCACACGATTTCATGTAAGAAATAGTTATTTTCACTTCTGAAATATTAAAATATAATAAATTAACAAATGAAAAACGGTAACATTAATATGGTATCGAAAATAATAATGGGTGTAGATCTAACATTTTTTATAATCCCTGCAAATTAACATATTTATCATATTAAAAGGATTAAATGCCGTAAAAAATATCTAAAAATCTCATAACTTATTTAAAAATAAAACATTTGACAAATAATGGTACTGTTGCACCGAGTCTTGCGCACCATTTATAAAAACATATAATATATACAGGGTGATATTGACACATTGTACTTATTTTAACCCACATGTTTCTTATCACCCCAGGTGACATTTTACATAATTAGAAAAAAATATTGTGATTTTCGTTTTCACGATTTTTGGACTTCTCATGTAGATAAGAGTATTTTGACCGCTTAGATGAACTTCAGTTCAATTCGGAAACTTACCTGAGCTGTAAGAGACTCGGTATCTATAGGGGTTGATTAATAGCCTTGAAACCTAAATTCGCGATTTTTGACAAAACTATTAGGCAGTTTTTGTTCAAATTCGGCACAATAGTACCTAGGGGGATTAAGGAACATGTGTTTTAAATTAAATACCATATGTCAATATCACTCTGTATATAAAGAAGAAATATGTATATACATTTCTAACACTTACTAGTAACTAGTGAACATCGATTTTTTTTTTGTTTTTCTTCATAAATCACAGACAGAAAGACAGTTAAAGATATAGAAAAGATTTTTATCTTTGTAGGTTAAACCATAAAGATAAAAGTTATAGAACACATTAAATAATTAAGAAGATAGACTTATAAACTACATAAATTTCACAAAATAAACTCGTATTGTTTTTAAAAGGGAAAATGAAAATTTGTGGGAGACTTTAGAATGGAGACAGAAACACAAAGCAAAGTACAGCACCGAAAAATTTATGCCTAAAGACTCAATTTTGTGAAACGTAACGCAGGCCACACTTAGAAAGAGAAAATATAACAGATATATTAAAAAAATGAAGGAATGATATGCCATAGATACACCTATATTTATAGTCACAATAAGAAATATTGAAGAATATCAACATTGATATAAAAAAGGACACCGCGAGAAAAAAGAGCGGTACATTTATATAGCTGTCCTTTTCACACGTACGCTGAATTATATACCGTCTCGCTCAGATTATGTTCGCGATGTCCCCTCTATATTTCAATAAAAATATTCTTAATTGGAACACGATATCTAATATCTACCACGATTAAGATTAATACATTTATTTCTATATAATTTCTATCTTATTTTAGTATGGCAACCCAATATGTAAGTCAGCTTGATGGACCAAACCATTTCGGCAAGAACCAAAAGATTCGCAAATTATTTTTTTTGCCATCAGACTGTGGAATTGTTTGCCGTCACGCGTGTTCCCTTTCTATAATCCTGGGTCCTTCCGCCGTAGTGTGAATAGGCATCTTAGCAGGCCGGCATAATTGTATCTATTGGCATGGGACTGCCGTCTGATGCCAATCGATACATTTATTATACGGACGGCATTTATATTTTAAAATATTTTTTTCTTGTACTTCCTTTGGTATTTAATTCTTGTTTCTAGATTATTAGTATGGCCACCGGAGAAACCTTTTGTTTAAATTTTTCTTAGAAGATATATCTTAACAGGCCGACATAATTGTATCAAATGGCATGGGACCACTGTCTGATGCCTTTAAATACTCTGCCTGGACGGTATTTGAGCTTACCATCAAGCCCAATCCAGTTAATATGCCATGCCATTAAAAAATATTACTACCCTTAAGAATCGCCAGCTTTAATGGACATTCTGATATGGTGTTGAATATTAAATGTAATGGATTTTATATACAATTGGAGACATTATAATGAGTCAAACAAAATACTAAAAAAAATATTCAATTAGATGCTAAGTTAACCTCCTAAGACCTGGGATTTTGAAATATATTTTCAAATAAAAACCGAAATGGCTTCCTGTAGGACAAATTGGCAGCCCTTTTTTAGACCTTACCATATTTAACTTACAGGTAGTACTATGACCGAACGTTCTATCAATAAAACATTATCGTTTTATGTAAATACACATCAACTTTGTACTTTTACAAGGACATTTGGGCATAATTTTGTCACATAAATAGTAATTACCAGGACTTACAGATGATCGCTATTTTGTTCTTTAGAAAGTCACCCAGGACTTAGGAGGTTAAAACTTAAAAAATATATTTTAAATGATTAAATGTATAGTTATTGTGGTAAAAAATATTCGATAAATGTTGAAATTGAAGTAAAATAATTATTATTTGACAAAGTAAAATACACATTAATTCTTAAATAAAATATCTAGTGAAGAACAAACGGCCTAGACAAATGATTTATTTATTTTAATAAATACAGCTTTCCTTTAAAAATTACTTTAAAACAATATTTCGAAATTAAACGGTATTTCGTATTTTTTGATGATAAGTCTATAATATATTGTAAGATCTGCGAACGCTATGTTAATTAAACTTACAATGTCACCACCAAAAAAAAAAATAGTTTTAAACTGGCAATACTTTCCTTAAAACATACTTTCACAATTCAATTTGACCAATTTCGGCGGGTTGGTGCATGTATACACTTTTTTGGTCATAAACGGGCGTATTTGCTTGACTTCCCCCTTTTTTAGGTCCCTGGCAAGTTGGCGCGGACTTCTCTTGATCTCTTCAAGTTGGAATTTATGGTATTGCCAGGACAAGTGCTTCTGAATTCCAGTTGTGACTATGACGTTGCACACGCCACAGTGGTAGGCTGAATTTTTCTGCAAATGAAGAAATTTTGTTTAAAAATTATGAATATATTCAAATATGAAGCTGAATTTGTTTGTTTACGCGGTAATTGCAGGACCTAGTAGGTCGAATTGAAGGAAGGAATCCAAGGAAAGCTATAGGCTATTTAATTTTTCGATATGGCCAATAGGAGCGGAGCAGTATTGGAAAATGTTGCAGAAGCCGGACCGCAAGTAAATAACATATGTAAAATAAAGTATTAAAAAAACTCACCCATCGAATTAAATTCAATTTGTAATGATACATAAACTTGCAGCTTTTCAAATTATCATCGTGCTTGGCACTCGCTATATGATGTTTGAAATCTTGGCATATAACTGGCTCCCAGCATACAAAACAGCATCTGTTCCCATCGCCTGAAGGTACTAGACTATTATAAGCACTGAAAGATATCTTAAACATCACATCTCTGAGTTTCAGATAAACGTACTCCTCTACATCGTACGGTTCATTTAAATCTAAAGTAATTTCATTTACGTCTGATGTTGATTCGTTTATAGATGATCCATCGTCAAGATTGTAGTCTTCTGCGTCCAAAACAGTCGTTTCTAGTTCCTTGGGTGTTACAAGTTCATTTAAATCCGTAGATTGTGCGTTTATTTTCACCTTTTCTTCGCTTGCGGATACTTTTTGAGTCTTTTTGTGCTTTGTATTTTCCTGCGTTTTTGGATCCTCAAAATCTGTAGATTTATTCTTGCCCCTTTTAGAGTCAGCAATAGATATATTTTTTACACTTTCTTTTAAAGCTTCTTTATGTTTTTTATCTTCTTGCCAGGATATATTTTTCTTTTCCACTTTTGCATCGTCTACGGTAGGAATATTTGGTGTTTCAGTGTCGGTTTTCTTTTGATTTAAATCAGATGCTATAGAATCTTCTGATTGACTGGTTTTCTTAACATCATTAGTTAGTTTCCTTTTATCTAAATTAGGTTTTACAATCACGCCCTTATTTTCATGTTTAGTAGATGTATCTTTTATCGCTTTTTCACTTGCATCCCAAATTGTTCTATCTTCCAACGATTTGTTTTCTGTAATAATGTCTTCTTGAGTTTCCACCCATATAGTTTTGATAAAAGCGGTTGGATCGTAGGCCAATGTGAGTTTCTTTGCGTCTAAATTTGATTTTCCTATTAATCCATTTTCCGATTTGGCAACAATCCCATTATTAGGTGTTAAAATGGGTGATTTAACCAACTCATCCGTTTCACATTGTTGTTTACTTTTGTCGCTTTTGAATTCTTTAGCTAAATTCGAAATATTGATTTTTTCTTTAAAATTCCAAGGACTTTTGTCGTCTACAGCAAAATCTTTAATTCCTTCGCCATCAGTTTTAGTAGGTTCATTGGCAAGTGTTTTATGTGACGAAATTCTGTCTTCCCAGTCTGGATCATTTAGGGCTATCGTATCTTTAACAAGTGGTATTATGTTATCATTAAGTAGCGCAAATATATCAGCTTTGATCCTAGATGCGACATCACTGGAAACACCATTTGCCCCATTAGTTTCATTTAGATCCGGCGTTTTGTTTACCGCTTCCTGTTTGGGCTCATTTACTACAGAAACTTTAACAGCGTCTTCTTTAGTAATATTTTTACCTTCTATAACTTTACTTTCGATTTTTTCATTTACCTTTACCTTAATTTCTTTCTCAGTCTTACTATCACTTGGTTCCTTACTAAGCTCGTCCATTTCAAATTTCCTAATTTTGTCTTTTATTTTCGCTATCGTTTCTTCATCCACAAGTATACTAGGGTCTGTTTTTACATCACTACACTTAGCCGCTTTTTCTTTAACCTTAGCTATTTCCTTTATAACGTTAGAATCTATTTTCTTCTCATTTAACTTCACTTCTTCCTCTGCCTCCGCTTTGTAAGACCCGCCCATAGAGAAAACCATCGTGTGAACATTAGTGCCTGGACTTTCAGGTTTTTTTTTCTGTTTCGACCCATCTTCTGTACTATCCGGAGATTTTACTGGCGCTGGTTGTTGTTGTCCCATTACAGTCTGTACTGGACCTTGCACCGGGACTATGAGGGGAGGAGCGGGACACCGTGGGAACACATAGGGCCAGACGGGATAGGAGACTGGCGGCGCGAACTGTGCCACTGGCATCATCGGATTTGGCATTGGCATACCACATTGAGGTAGCGGCGGCCACCATCCAATTATTGGGTTTGGCATCTGCCCAGGCATACTAGTTGGTATATTACCTGGCATGGGGCCAACCATAGGTGCCATGTTTGGCCCAGGCATAGATGTGGCCGGAGTGGGAGGTCTGAATGGACTGGCATTAGGGGCCTGAGTGCCAGGCTTGTCGCTGGCAGATGCTTTAGTGAACAGCGTGGTGTGTGGAGGGTTCATTATGTGGTTAAATATGTTGTCGTGGGGCATAAAGACATTGCAAATGGCGCAGTGAAGACGGTCCTTTATCTGCAAGAAAAAAAGTGTATAAATTCAATAGACACTTTTATTTTGTTCTCTTATTTCTTAACTACTCAAGCGATTTATTATATTTTTCAAAAACGTTGTTAGGAGCATTAAAAAAATAGGACATATTTACAATAAAAGTCAGCATGGTGGTTTAATATTTAGGCGAAGTGTCCACCCAGATATCGTATTTGGAACTAATCGTACCACTAACTAAGAAATTCAAAATAGCGGCCGCAATTAGTTTAGAAATTAGTTAGTTTAGAAAATTCGAAGAAAGGTTTCTTCGATGTCAAAGTTGAGAAAAATTTTCAATTCAAAACAGTTATGTTATAAAAAATATATATATTCTTGTTTTTACGTTCCTTTGGTCGACATGACTAAGAAAACATCAGAAACTCACCTCTCGTATCAAGTTATTGTTGAAATTGCATATGAATGGGGTGCACCTCAATATTTCTGTGTGAACCGTCCCGCAAATATGATGAACGGGATCATCTTTAGGCACCAAAGCATCACATAGGCCACATACAAGATTATCAGCATTCATAAACACCGTATTATAAGACAGCAAATTGATCCTTAACTCCATATCGAAAGGGCATATTTTAATATCACTAGCGAAAACGTTTGATTTCTTAAAATAGCTGGATTTTGCCGTTTCTGTTGCGACTTTGATTACTTCTGGGCTTTCCGATTCTCTAGTGGATTTGCCATCGCTGGTTTTACTTGCTGGACTGTCTGTAGCCCTTTCGGGATCTTCATTTGCTTTGGGTTTAGCTCCTTTGACAGTGGCTCCTTTATCTAGTTCGTTAGCTTTGATAGTCGCACTAGGTTTGAGAGCATCAGCGTGATCAAGTGTTTCTTTACTTTTAATCGCGTCTAGTTTATCGATATAATCGCGAATGTCAGCGTTTTTACTAATTTTATCATTAACAATTTCACTAGCCTTCACATTTTCGGTAACATTAAGGGTAAAATTTGTAGGAGTTTGTCTAGCAGAATTGTTTTCGCTTCGGATCTTTTCCTCTATATTATTATTGTTTTTCTTCGCTTGCGGATGTTTTGTAGCTATATGTCGAGCCATGTCAGGACAGAATTTTAGGTTGTTACAATGTCCACAATGGTAAAATTTGTCGTCGACCTAAAAAAAGAAAATATACTAAGAATACAAAATTTTATAAACTGATGTTAATATATATATATATATATATAAGAAGGAATATATATATATATATTCCTTCTTTTATCTCCATTTATCCTGCAAAAAAAAATTATTGGTGCAATACGTTAAAACAGACATCACGGACAAAATCTGTGCCTATAAATACGTGGAGAGAAAGAGAAGATAGGCAATTACGTAAGAGTAACAGAGATATAAAGAGCGGTACACTACAGTTCTTGTTGCATTTTTTCACGGCTTCTGCATAATAATATATTTAAATGGATTAGAAAAACGCGGCATAGCAGAAAAAATACGTCCGGAATTGCATTGCGAAGATAATTAAAGAGATACGTCTAAACATTAGGATGTCCAATGTCCATTCTTAATAACAAATTCTTCAATTTCCAATAATTAATCAGTCAGGTTTCCAGTTTAACATACAAGTATTGACTCCTATATGTGAACTAGACTTATTCTCTCAAACACCCAGGCCCAAAACGAACACTGGCAGATCACAAATATTTTTAACTTCGTCTATATCATTTTTCGTATCATTTTCTTCGTTCTATTTATTTTCCTGGCATATACCAATCTTCAGCGTCTTCAATGGTAAAGCCATTCTTTAGAATTCTTCTCAAATACATAATTATTTGGCGTTGGTTCAGTCTTTATGAATTTAAAAAAAAACGTACAAAAAAAACTAAATTATAAGTTACAAAATAATAAAAAACAAATAATAAAATAGAAAATACATAAAAGACTTTTCAATTTATTTATAGTAAATTTTTGTCCGTGAAAATAGGGATGTTGACTATTTTTTTAAATGCACCTTGTGGCGAGCCTGTCAAGCCAATACCCAGGCGGCCTCTATACAAATGAGAGACCTACCAAATTCCCTGAATTCCATAGGCTTGTTTCAAAAAAAAAATTTTTTTCAAATATCCAATTATTACTGTAAATAACCTTTGCTAGCGGTCGGGCTCAGCTTCTTCGCGTGCTAATTGTTTTTGATCAAGTCTACATCGAAAAATATATTTCGCATACTGTTTTATATTAAGATTCAATGTGACCACCGTCGACTATATTGTTTTTTTCCCATACCGTCCCAATCTATCCCGTTCGGACCCATTTTACTCTGTCCTCATGACGAAAAGCAGGTCTTTCTCTCCTTTTCTGTCCTGTGTCACCCATTTGTATTCGCAAGAGTATTAAATATGTATATTTGAATTCCAGTCTCATTCTACTGGAACACTACAATATTTCTGGATGAAGAGTAGCCTATGTATTAATCAAGGGGTGCCTGTTATCTTTATACTTAATTTCATCAAAATCCTTCGAACCGGTTTCGCGTAAAAGAGGAACAAACATCCATACGTAATATTAGTAAGGATATCAAATATTAATTTAAAGAACATCAACATTTATGGTAAAATGACGGAAATATTAATATTTTTACTAGTGCGGTTGGGGGAACACACAAATTAGGATATTGTAACATTTTTATTGGTAAACGGTTGATTTTGTTCTTGTTTACGATTTTGAATGATCTTTTCGACGTTACTTAAAAAAATAAATTGAGTCAACATCCCTATTGAAATATCTGTTATATCTTTCAATACATACTGTTAAAGTCTCAAAGTTAATCAACACAAACTAAAAAAAAAAAAAAAAAAGAAAAGAAAAATAAAACAAAAAATCATACCTGTCTTACAAAATAATCTTCGAAAGCATCAACAATGGGACATCTTTGAATATTAACAATATGCGTGTCAGTGTTGCAATGTTCCATTCTGTCAATTACATCCATTTTACATGCCATGCAATAATAGCCTCTATTCCTTACACATATGATCATATTCCACGAATCAAATCTCACTTTTACAACCTTTTTATCGTATTCTTTGAACAGAAATTCGGGTGGCGTTACTACAATCTTTTTTGCCGCAGACGCGTACGACATTCCGCTCGCAGCTCCAATATCCGTATTAACGGATCCAACTTCTGTATTAATGGGTTCAACTTCTGTATTAATAGGTCCAACTTCTGTATTAATGGGACCAACTTCTGTATCAATGGGTCCAACTTCCGTATCAACTGATCGATTACCGACCGTTCCAATATCGAAAGGTAAATTATGACTCGTTCCATCGGTAGACGCACTATTAATGTTTTCACTATCACTATTTAGATTTACAGTGACCAGTTTTAATTTTTTTGACCGTGCAATCTTTTTGATTCTACCATTGCTTTTAATTGCTTTTTTAGTATCAGCCTGTCCCGGAGTATTTAAAGCAGGCCACTTATTTTTATCAATTGGCCCTTTATCACAGACAGCGTCCTTGTTCGTGGACGGTATATTATTACTAGAAGTTTTGTTATTGGACCGCCCAGGAGTTTTTAGAGCAGGCCATAAGTGTTGTTGTTCTAGTCCATTATCACTTATAGTACCAGTGTCACTAGGGGCTATTTTCTTATTTGTCATTCCATCATTGGATTGTCCAGGATTTTTTAGAGCGGGCCACTTATTTTCATTGAGAGGTACATTATTACTAGGCGGGACATTATTGGCCGGTCCATTATTTGGCTGTCCACGTATTAAAGTAGGCCACATATGTTGATTTAAAGCACCATTATTACCAGCAGGTCCACTATTACTAATAGGACCATTATTACTAGGCGGAATATTATTGACCGTTCCATTATTTGACTGTCCTCGAATTAAAGTAGGCCACATATTTTGATTGATAGGGACATTATTACTGACAGGTCCATTATTACTAACGGCTACATTATTGTTATAAAACCCAGCAAAGTTGGGGACAGGCCACATATTCGGAACGGTTCCAATACTTGGTCCATAATTACTAGTCGGCCCATTATTGACAGGCCTGGGAAAGTTCATACCAGGCCGAATATTCTGAGGACCACATGCACGAAGCATCGCTCCATAAAGAATTTCATAATTACTTATGGCCGGTCTAGTTTGGTTATTAGGAACATTAAGGTTATGGACCATTTGGTTATAATTATATGGTCCATTATGGAACTGGACATTATTGTAATACTGTTGGGGATTAATTAAATTGGGGCTAATGTTCGGTGGATTTACGGGGTTTTGGTTATGGACAGGTCCATTATTGACAGGTCCATTACTGACAGGTCCATTATTGACGGGTCCATTATTGACAAGCGTTTGTGTAGAAGTGGCAGTAGCAGGCGCATTTAAAGGTGCATTTTTCTCGTTTTTATCACTGATAAGTAATCCTGAAGCTTTATTAAGTGCGTTGCTGTAATTTTGATTGTGGTTTGGCGTGAGGAGGTGTTTTTCTATTCCTGAGACTGTTATGACGTTGCAAACACCGCAATGATAATGGGTTTTAATCTGGAAATAAACATAGTTTTGGCATTGAAATGGTTAAAGTTTAACTTTGGGAAAGTTGATACGCAATGTGAGTTTTTGTCAGTTAAATTAAAAAAATACACAGAAATGTTTGCTTGGAATATTTTAGGATGTAAACCTAACTTGTTGATTTAAATTTCGTTTCGACGCCATTTTTCGAATATGGCGACGCGAGCGACAAAAATACGAGGTCGCAAAGTAGAAATTCGAAAAGAGCACCTCAAAATCTATATAGTCCCCATTTCCAAATCCCCCGGATTTTTTCCACGTAAAAATAATTCATGACTGGACTAAAATATACGCGGTATGAAGATTTCTACCGAAAACGAAGTCAGGTGGATAGCTTTAGATCAAACACAATGCAACAAAACAGTTGAACCAAAGGTTTTAAATCTTTCTTTTAATAAGTTCGTAAATATTTAAAATAAAACAAATATAACTAAAAATCAAATATTGAGAAAATATAATAACAATGAACAAAATTGAATTAATTCTGAAAATTTGAAATACTCTCCATAGTCCTGACTCTAAACTTAATACAAGCCTCGTTTCTGTATAAATAAAAAAATAAGTAAAAATCAAAAAGAGTATGCAAGAGTTATTAATTCTTTTTTAGTATTTATGTCCTAGTAAAGGCATTTAAACCGCGGTCTCTCGTTTCACAGGTAGCTCTAACCAACTGAGCCACAGAGGCTGTCAAATTCATGTTTTTCTACCATTATATATTATGGATACGATATTCTATACTTTTACTACGTAAGTAAGCTGACTGTACTTTATAAGACCTATAAGTTTACAACTTTACCAAAACATAATTTCACAATACCCTCCAATAGATGGCAGCACAAGTTCACAAAAGTTTCTAATAATACATAATAGATGTCAGCACATGTAATGAACTATCAGATGCTCGATAACCCTCATATATTTCCATTCTTTTTCCATCCCGCTCTCTTCCCGGTCCGGTTAAACATCCATTTACCAAGCTTATTGAATGTTCATAAGCGGGTGTCACTTCCTATCAGATGACCAGCCACCAAACGCTTCTGATCTATTTCTTTCTACAATCGTTAACGCCTTGACGTAAGTGGTTAAGTTTCGTAAACGTTATACAAAATGCATTTTAGATAGCATTTGTATGGGAGTTAGCCAATGAAGTTGTACAACGTACAAACGTCATCGATTACGCCCAAGCGTTAACGATTATAGAAAGAGAATAGATTAGAAGCGCTTGTAACTAGACTAAAGGGGCTCATAACTCGCTTACCAGACCGTTTAAATAAATAAATACACACAACAGTCACATACATAGTCCTGACCCCACACTAAGATCGAGTCTTGTGTCGTATCAGAAAATATGATACACTTTCGGTCTCACAAACATCCAGCCTCGTAACAAATGCCTGGGAATCTCACAATCATTTGTCTCCGTGCGAGGATCGTACCTACAATATCGCGTTCCACAGGGGTTTACTCTATAAAAACAATACGAACTTCGAAAGTTCGGACCCAGTACGTAAAACTTCACTAATGTAGGATTTTAATGTTTGAAAAAAGATGAGTAGAATGAAACGTCAGACGAATGACTGATATGGAACGTGGTTGGTGTGAAAGAGATGACTAATGAAAGTATTTAAGATAGAAAGAGAGAGGATGAATGATTAAGATGTTGAAGTATGCAAGGACGGAATAGAAGAGAACAGTCTGGAAGACGATCGAAGACGTGAAGACGAGTTTTATTTAACATGAATATATTATACTGAAGATTATTAAAACGATCTTCGTTTCATTTGACCCGTAGCGGAACTATTCCCACACTAATGTGTCTAGATCAGTGATTCTCAACCACTGTGCCGCGGCACTTTTGTGTGCCGCCAAATTTCAAAAGTGTGCCGCCAAATTTTGCAAATCCTTACTAATATTATAAAGGTGAAAGTTTGTATGTATGTATGGATGTTTGTTACTCTTTCATGAAAAAACGGCTAAACAGATTTTGATGAAATTTGGTATAGTGATAGCTGACACCCTGGATTAACACATAGGCTACTTTTTATCCCGAAAAATGTAGTGTTCCCGTGGGATGAGTCAGGAAACCAAATATACATATTTTCTACTCTTTCAAATTCAAATTGTTGGCACGGGATGTCCTCTCCTACGGAAGGGAAATATAGTCGACGGCACGCGGAAAATATAGTTAGTAGACACGCGAAATAATATGTTCTTGATGTGGATTGGACTCAAAAACTATCTGCACCCGGGCGAAGCCGGGCCCGACAGCTAGTACATAATAATGTTAGTATTATTAAATTATATCATTTAAAAAGAAAAATATTTTTAACATGAATATATATTTAAATCCACAAAAAAGTTAATTATTTTATTATTTGCTTTGCAACTCGTTTTTTCTTAGTGCCAAATTATGATGAAGCGGCGTGCGTAGCAATAGGAATATGTCTCAAGGCGCTCTTTGTGTGCCGCCAAATTTTGAAATCGTTAAATATGTGCCGCAACAAAAAAAGGTTGAGAATCACTGGTCTAGATACTCCACAAAACATTGGACTCCTCTATCGTACGTCACAACCATAGACTAAGTTCGGAGGAAATGATATGTATCATAGAGAATTTTAGATTTTCAAAAGTGTAAGTCTTATATCCTACTCCGGACGTCAAACATCCAAACTTTCGAAGTTCGTTATTAGCAAGTCCCCGCATTCTAACAGCCGCTGCCAATAAACAATCCCAATCCTAAATTTGCCGTTTAAGATTGACAGCTCAATCTTTTTTCTGATACTATATTGCCAATAATCAATCTCAGTAGTGAAAAAACTATGGCAACATGACAAGAGACCAATCCAAAAGTAGAAAACAATCCAGATTGACTTCAATCTAATTTTTTTGATTGATTATTGGCATCGGCCGTAAGTGTCAAAAAATTCAACTTACTTTTCTCACTACGTTTAATTCGTACTCCGGTAAGGGCTTACACCTATTCAGCTTCTCTTTATGCTCTTCGTTATTTATATGATTTTCGACCTGTTCTTGATTCACTATAGTATCACATACCGCACATTGATAAACTTCTTCTAAAGGTACCACTGTATTCCAACTGTGGTCGCCGATGAAAACGTTCGAATTCGCCACCACGCCATTATCTACTTTTGTTATTGTTAAATCCGATGGGGTGTCTGGAAATAAATACATCATCAACATTGTTATTCTGTATTAGCCCAAATACGTCCCACTGCAGGGCACGGGCCTCCTCTACAATCGAGAGTAAGATTGAGAGTGGTTAGGCCATATAGTCCACCACGCTGGCCTAGTGCGGGTTGGCGGACTTACATACCATATATTTTTTTTATAAATCGCTATGGTATGCATTACTACAATTCTGCTTAATATGTTTTAGTACGTACTAGTTATGGGAATAAATGCTATTTCAAATTAACATCGCCACCTTGTTATTTTTGAAGCCTTAGCATTAGGGCATCGAAACTCGGTTCAATTTTGAAAACCCGGGTTTTCGGGTCTAAGAGTAATCAAAACCCGGGTAGACCGGTTTTTTCGAGCATTTCGATCATTTTATTGTAATTTTTTAAAATACACTAATCTGCGTTTATATATCGATTTCCTATCTGTATCAGCCCATATACGTCCCACTGCAGGGCACGGGCCTCCTCTACAATCGACAGTACGACTGAGAGTGGTTAGGCCATATAGTCCACCACGCTGGCTTAGTGCGTGTTGGCGGACTTACATACCATAGAATTTTTTATAAATTGATCCTATCAAAAACATCTGTATACCTTCTGTATAAAGTTATTACGTAAGTTATTATCATATCAATATTATTATTTTTTTACATTTTAAATAAATAGATCGACTTGGCCAGTAGCATTATGTATAAATTGTACGATACATTATGTTTTCATGCGATACAGAAGGTCCCTTTAGCGAGGACTAAATATATTAATCGACTTGGTATTACATGGATCTCACAACTTTTTGCGGTTGATAAACTGAGCTGCGAGACTTGGAATTTGTTTACAGGATGTTTTTGATGGGATCTCACATCTTTTTGTAGAGTCCTACTTTTTTCTTTTCGGTACTTTTTATTTCTAGAATATATATAACGATTTTTCTTAAAGCCTCTGTCTTATGGTTTTTTTCTTATTTTTGTAGGTATCAATTTATCACAAATATAGCGGATTTGATTATTAGTGTTCTGTCTTTCATGGTAATTGATATTTTCGAGCTATTTAGTCTATTTATTTGCATCGTCGTGTTTTCCTAGAGGAACGTTGTACAGTTTCATGGGCTGAATACACCCTTTCCCTCTCTATACCCCCTCCTATTTTGCCTCATTTAAATAGATACCTATCTACAACTATTATTCCATTATATACGGGTACAACGAATCATTAACTGCAAATGTAACTTTGTAATCCTATACATTTATATGGGATTACAAAGTTATTCACGCAGTTATTGTATCTAGAAAATTAGACAGAAATTATGAAATGTTTAAATTTTCCCTTAACTTAGACACTAAATACTAATGATATTCTAAATTTGAAGGTTATATGTCTGCTAAAAGTGCCTTAGACTTTTGATGATCGGTCAGTCAGTCAGTGAGTGACAAAATTACGAAAGTTTGACAAGTTACAATTCTTAAACCACTGGTTCAAATTGAATGAAATTTTAAATATACCGTGTTTACACAATGCCTGCTTAGTAACTGAAAATTCAGGCTTCTTGCTTTAACCACAACGAAGTTATGGGGGGTTGAAAATGGTCTGAATTGCTTCAAGAAAAGGATGGTACGACAGTGCCGCTTTTTAGCTCGACTTGGAGGGGGCACTGCCGTGCCCCCAGATATGATATGCAGGTTTCCTCACAATGTTTTCCTTCACCGTTTTAGTGCGTGGTGATTGACTATCAATACACACATGACTCCGAAAAGTCAGAGGTGTGCCCTGGGATTCGAACCCGCGACCACCGTGAACATGTTGGCAGTCGCGTCTAGTCCGTTTACCCAACAGGCCACCACGCACTTTTCCTATAATGAGTACAAAATATAAAGGATCAGGAAGAATTTAAATAAATGAAACAGTACTTTACAAATTACAAGAACAGTTAAATTTATATACATATTATATATTTAATAATTTAACTAACCCACTGCTCCACACTTCACCCCATTCATGTCTTCAGATGGACGCGCGCGTTCCATTTAACTTGCATGGCTTGTTTTATTGGTAGGAAAGTAGCACCGAAGCTACTTTTTACGTAATAAATAATAATTTATCAAAGCGTGTTTTTATCCCATTTACTTATTATTGCATTCGAAGTGGCTTAAACTTAATAAATAACAAAAACAAAAGTATTAAAAAAAACCCGTAAAACCCGAGTTTTAAAAACCAAACCCGGGTTTTTTTATAATCCTCAGAACTGGGAAAACCCGGGTTTTTTCGGTCCGGGTAAACCCGGGCTCGATGCCCTACTTAGCATGCTCTATATTTTTGCTACTGCTAATTGCCCTCCACAGAATTTGAAACTAACAACTGACCTAATAAAACCATTTGTCACATCTAAAATAACACGCACAAAACTGCCTATTCAGTTTCTTCTTTAAATGGATTAGTAAAAAAACTCACTGCTTCATAGATTACAGATAGATCCTATAAAAATATTAGCCGATCGGCTTTGTGAATCACAATCGCAAATCGTAAAATTTAGCTTATTTATATAACTTATTAACTTCGATCAAATATATACTAGATACAGGGTCCGGAACAAAATCACACGACAAATTAACATGGCCGAGATTGCTTATACTTGTGCATTTGAATTTCGAACTAGATGTAGCAAAGTCCTAAATTATAATCAACTTCATGTAACAATAAACCTTATTCCTTTAAATTAAGATTTATTTTGTTTTTGGGACCATACTAAAATCAAATAACGCTTATTTGTGTTCTTATTTCTCTTGCCGTTTTTTAGGCCGTTTCCTTCCTATACACTAGATACAACATGAGCGCTTAGAAAATGGCACCAATAAGAATGCTTTAAGCACTCTTTCGCCTTCAGTCACGCACCGACTGTTGCTTCTAAAACATCGCAGAACTTTAGACAATATTATGTGAAAAGCTACTTTAAGCTCCAGGAATAAGGTGGAATTTGTGTTAATACATTTGCAATATGTGATCTTTTTGTTTACTTTTTTTGTTTCAATGCATCGGTGCCACTTTTTAACAGAACATTTACAGGGAACTGTGTATCTAGTGTATATTTGATCGAAGGCCGTTTCTTGTAATCTAGTGTATATTTGATCGAAGCTTGTAAAATGTTATTATCGACTTCACTTACTATTTGTAATTGGTATTTATTGGAATAAGTGTTGGAACACTAAGTTACCGTATATTGCATTTGCCAATTACCATCAGGTAGAATATACAATTTTGATAATTCAAAAACTAAGAAAATGTTCTAAAATATACGCAAAGTTTCCACACATAGTTCGCCATGCTTATTGTTATGAAAAGTATATTGTACAGTCAGCAACATAAGTCGCTACACACTCGACATTTTTTGACAACCCTTTTATGAATTAAAATTTTTAATTACTAGTCTGTAGTCGGAAAGTACGATCAAGTAATGTCTTCTTTGTCGATAAGTGCTATAAGATATTGGGAATTATTATCCTTTTGGATGATAAGACCATTCGAAATTTCATAAATGTGTAGCGACTTATGTTGCTGACTGTACAACATTTAAAAATCTAATTTTCTATTCATAGACTAATCTAGTTTTAAAACTTTTGACTGTCGAATATTTTGTCTTCATTCCTCAAATTGAATTCAAAAGGCGCACGAAAGGGAGGAAATATACTAAAATTAAAAATCTGTCTATAAATAAGGTCGTAAATACATATTTACACTAATATATAAAGCTCTTTTTTAATTTATTTAACTCTAGCGGCCCGGCCCAGCTTCGCCCGAGTATAAATAGATTTCTGTACAATACTATGTACGTATCATACATATAAACCTTCCTCTTGAATCACTCTATCTATTAAAAAAACCGCATCAAAATCCGTTGCGTAGTTTTAAAGATTTAAGCATACAAAGGGACATAGGGACAGAGAAAGCGACTTTGTTTTATATCTTTGATTCAATAGGTATTTTAGCATTTATAAACCACAAAGGTTTGTCCATAATGCTATCTATCTACAAGTCGACGCAAGGCATTTCTACAACTTCATACCAGGTGTACAATCTGAAAACTGTGTTTGTTAGTACGCGCTAATCTCACGAAATACTGGTTCGATTTAAAAATGCTTTTAGTGTTAGATAGTCCATTTATCAATGAAGGCTATAGAGTTTTTATCCCGGGAAAAATATTGCGAGATTTTTATAAAACTGTTTCAGTCAAAGACGCAAGCGATACTATCAATTGAACTGGGAATCAAATTTATCACATCAAGGTTCACAGTCCATACATTCTGTCAATGGGCCATTGAGGCGATTGTAACTGTGTCAGTCCATATACATCCCACTGCAGGGCACGGTCCTTCTCTACAATCGAGGAGTACCAGAAATGGTTAAAGCCATATAATCTATTGACACGACTAACAGTGTTTACTAATTGAAGGTCTCTCATATGTGAGAGGCCGCCTGGGTAGGTACCGCTGCAATGTTTATTCCTCCCGCAAAACAGCAGTGTAATTGCACTGTTGTGTTTCGGTTTGAAGGACATTGTAGCCAGAGTGACTATTATTCCGGTTAAGGCATTGATTTAAAAACAAAGGATACGCCCTTTAGTACATTTGGAGTGTCATAAATATTAAACTAACTTAATTTTATGACTTTTCGGAGTCATGTGTGTTTTGATAGTCAATCACCACGCACTAAAACGGTGAAGTCCATCGTGAGGAAACCTGCATACCATAGCGATTTACAAGAATTTCTATGGTATGTAAGTCCGCCAACCCGCACTAGGCCAGCGTGGTGGACTATATGGCCTAACCACTCTCAATCGTACTTTCGATTGTAGAGTAGGCCCGTGGCCTGCAGTGGGACGTATATGGGCTGATACAAACTTAATTTTATAGAGTTCGTCTAAACGGTCATAAAAATATTACCTTCATTTTAACAATCTTTCTGTCATAATTCAAGCAAGCCTTTTCAGAATCATTGCGAGCGGCGACTTATTTCAGTAACGCTCCACTAGAGATTGGAGCGCGCGCACCACTTACGTCGGAATGATAAGGACGTACTTTAACTAAATGACCAATATCTTACATCATGCCTTCGCTATGCCAAAAGTACTTATAATTATACTATACTAGCAGAGACCGGATTCCTTCGATCAAATATACACTAGATACAACATGAGCGCTCAGAAAATGGCACCAAAAAAGAGTGCTTTAAGCACTCTTTCGCCTTCAGTCACGCACCGACCGTTGCTTCTAAAACGTCGCAGAACTTACGCAATATTATGTGAAAAGCTACTTTAAGCTCCAGGAATAAGGTGGAATTTGTGTTAATATATTTGGAATATGTGATCTTTTTGTTTCAATGCATCGGTGCCACTTTTTAACAGAACATTTACAGGGAACTGTGTATCTAGTGTATATTTGATCGAAGCCGGATTCGCCCGGGTCCACTTAACAACTCAACATTACTACCGCATTTTAAACTGTCCATCCCATTCCTCTCAATTTGAAAGAGGATCGAATACATTTGAATTACTTGCACATCCTACGGGATCACTACATTTTGGCGGGATTAAAACTGGGCTATATTTTGGTCTAGGGTGTCAGCTATATCCATACCAAATATCATTAACGGCCGTTCTCTATATCCTATCCATCTTTAACAAGAGGTTAAAATATCGTTACTATGTCGATACCACTGTATGCTTCAATGAACAAAGATAGACATACAATATTGTCTTGCCTAGATATGTATAAATATATGCACCTCATCTAAATATCTCTGTCTTTCTTTACTGCAGCAAAAATGTATCGAAATTTCGACAGAAATCTCTTGTTAAAGATAGATAGATTATAGAAACCGGCCGTAAAATTAGTCCAGTGGTTTAAGCGGGTAACAAACACAAACTTTCGCATTTATATAAATAGGATATATCTTATCTACAGTCTACTTATGATAACAAATAATTATAATTTCATATTTTCCATAACAAGAAGTCGCATAAAGGGGCACGGTACTAGGAATAACTATTAGTTTCTATAACCAATCTAGCTATCTATATTACTACTAGCGGCCCGGTCCAGCTTCGCCCGGGTACAAATAGATTTCTGTACAATAATATGTACGTATTATACATATAAACCTTCCTTTTGAATCACTCTATCTATTAAAAAAAACCGCATCAAAATCCGTTGCGTAGTTTTAAAGATTTAAGCATACAAAGGGACATAGGGACAGAGAAAGCGACTTTGTTTTATACTATGTAGTGATATGAGATAGGTCGACATGGCAATAGGATATTTGACACAAATTTTTTAATTGTATTTATAAAAACGTATCCATTGCTATGGTCTAATAACCAAATAATTTTATAAAACTATTCAGAATGAAACAAGTTTGAAACGTTTTAAATTTTGTAGCGGGAGAAACAGAAAAAAAATGCAAAATAAAGATAGTGACGTCACTAGGGTTATTATACAGTACAGTGTGCGCGTGTGAAAGAGACAGAAAGATTTCCCTTTACACCCCTACTCGGTAATTATAAATATTAATATTTGCCTTCATTGTAGGCCTATGTTCAGCAGTGGACTTCCTTTCCTTTGGCTGATGGATGGGATTTGCCTTATGTTACAAGCTACTTTAATGCTTTTTTGACAGCAAGGCTTTATTTTTAACGTATTTGTGTTTGTAAGAAAGAAAGAAAGAAAGAAATACATTTATTGAAGGCGCAAACATACATAGGTAGGTAATAAAATAACAAAATATACAATAAATAAAAACATGAAAGAAAAAATAAATACAATTATGCAACAAAATTACGTGCTAAACTATTGCACCGACAATGGGCCTCCCATTCAGCTTTATGCTGCAGAATGGGAAAGCAATCTGCAAAATAATACCAAAAATCTTCGATCAAATATACACTAGATACACAGTTCCCTGTAAATGTTCTGTTAAAAAGTGGCACCGATTGTAACATATAAGTAAATGATGACACATCTACTAGTGGGGCGAGCGGTAGTGGTGGGGGTGCGGTGAGTGCAGTGCCTGCACTCACCGGACACTTGCTGCTGGTGCGCCGTACGAATAGTGTGTCTGTCGGAAATCAAACTGTGTTTCCTTTATATATAACCTATACTGAATAGTGAACTCTACATGTGGCGACCCTGCCATCCACAAATTAAGGTTATAAAGGTATGTGCCAAACAATTTAAAAACTAAGCATGAGCTTAGAGGTAAATCGGTAGCAAATCAGTTTTGTTAATATTCGTGCCCTACATAATTGTTTCTGCGTTTTATTAGCATCTTTATAGTATTTATGGGCATTGAATCGTCGTAACTGACTTAAGTTGTTAAATTACATCTATAACAAGGCACTTGTTATTGCAAAACGGAACTGATTTAGTTACTTTGATTGGTACCTAAATATGTAGCACATCAATGACTAAATGCTTTGATTATTGGCAAAGACAGATTAGAATGTGGGTTTTGCTCAACAAGATATATTTAAACTTAAAGCAATAAAACGATTTTCTGGAAATAAACTATAAACAGCTGTTATTTATTATTGTAAGAATGTTTAAATCAAGATATTGTAATGGACTTGATACAGTGTGAAATATTCTTCGATTTTTATGATTAATTATTATCTACCCACATTTTCTTTTATTGGTTAAACGCAAATGTTGAACATTGGATAGCATTCGTTAGTTATCTCGATGTCGATGTTCAAATATACACTTTTTAGTCTGTCAATAATCAAAGTTAACATTGTTGTCAGAGGTAGTTTGCTTATGCAAACAGTACCTAAATGATCTTACATTGTATAAAGAACAGGCTAAATGGCCTTAAGTTAAATACAATAAGATCAAGAGGTAGTTCGATTTATTCGGAACAGTACCTAAAAGGAAATTACTCCAGCCTTCTGGGTAGACCATAAAAATGTCGCAAACACCACCTTTGGAGTCTTTTGACTGTGACAGCGACTCAGCTTCAATTGGTCTATGCTGGAAAAATGGGAGTGTGCACTACTAGTGTAAAAGGGGACAAAGGCCTTGCTCCTGCATATGGACGGGTCAACCCTACAAGAAATATATTATAATATTCCTGGTGCATATGGTGCATATGTAGAAACTACTAGTAATAATAATACTAGTATAATGACAACGATGTATTTATCGTCGCTGTCAACATGCTAAAGTTTAGCTAAACGAATACTTTTCCTCCAAAAAAATAAAAATAAATAATAATAATAAAAAAATAAAAAAGGGGTATTTATGAGCGTCACTTGTTTAGGCTCATCAAATAAGGAAGTGGAGGAAAAATAATGACAATATTCTCATAGAGTTAGACACCAGAGCTCTAAATGTCAATTCACTGCCCCTAACGAACACGTGATTGTTCAAGTCACAGAGAAATGTAAGTCAGCCAAATTAAGGGAAACAATTCTAACCCTTACCGATGATGTGACTCTTGACAAATTATTTCCGAAACCAACGCTCTAGAGGAGTGAATCGACAAATTAATAATTTTGGTTTGTCGAAATCAAGTAAATACCTAACGGTTAATATAATGGAGGGTTCAAAAAAAAAAAAAAACTTGAAATATCGAGTCCCGTGGACGTTATGAGGACACTATTAAATGTACGCTAGGGGGGTGTCAAAGTTGAGATGGTAAGAGATTCCGGTCGTAAATGCAATATTACTAATGATGTTACATGGCAAGTTCTCAAGAACAATAGGGTCCTAGTTGAAAATCAAGTGAAATCTCCAAACAGAGATTCATGCTAATGCATGTAATACTTTAATTGTACTAGGATCTTTTGAATCATTACAATTGGCAGCAACTACCCCCGAGCCGAAGCCACCTTTTATGTAGTTAAAGATGGTCATGGGAATTTGCTAGGAACATATTATACTGCCACGTCCTTTGGCTTTCTAAAAGTTGGATTAGTTTCCAAAATTTAAAGATGTTCAGATTCATATCTTTTTAAATAAATCAATCAAATCAGCTGCTCAGCCTTGTCGTAAAGACCCTGTTCCTCTTGAGTCTAAAATTAATAAGAAAACTTAAGAACTTATTGAGTCAGATATTATAAAGCCAATTAATGGCTAGCCTGACTGGATCTCTCCCTTAGTATCGGTCTTAAAAGCAGATGGTGATGTACGCATCTGCGTAGACATAAGTAGAGCAAATAGAGCTATCATTATGGAGAACTATCCTTGCACAATATGGAACAGTTTATTCCAAATTTCAGAAATGCTATCATTTTCTCTTAAATTGAAAAAAAAAAAAACTGTCCACCAGCTAGAGCTAAGTGAGGACAGTAGACATATCACGACATTTTATAAATGTCTAAACGAATGTTGTGTTCGCCTGTTATTGGCACGTGTACGTGTGTATTAGACCAATGGTTAATTTACTTAAGAATATTATGTATACTGTGCTGTTGGTGTACCAAATATACTAAAATACATTCACTTGTAGCCGGGGACTATCTCTGCCTGTTTAGGTACAAACGCGTCATTTTGTGAAACTCGTGTGTCTCGAATATTAAATATAAAAAATAAATAAATTAGAAAGTATCCTGTTGCCTTGTACAGGAGTCGCCAACTTTATTGGTGATATAGTCGTTTATGGTAGCAATGAGGCCGAGCCTTGCACAAGACTACAAAGTTTTGTTAACCGATACAAAATGTGCATTCAAGTAAATCAAATAGATTTTCTTGGTCATCAGCTATCTTCCGAGGGACCTAAGCCTTTTAGACAAATATGTAAAGGCAATCGAATTGTTTCGAGAACCAAAAGTTACGGGAGAAGTGTCAAGCTTTTTAGGGCTAAGTAATTACGTAGGAAAATGGATCCCTAACTTAGCTACTTGGACAGAACCTTTGCGCTAACTTCAAAGACTAAAACAAAGCAAAGGTGTAAATATCATTTTATTGGCGCAATAAACAAAATAGGCGTTTGAGGGGTCGAAAAGCGCTATGACTCAAATTAAGACCTTAGGCTACTACGATCCGCTTGACTGTATCCAAGCCTTCGCCAATGCTAGTCCAGTCGGTTTAAGAGCTGTGCTCGTCCAAAATGGCACTAACGGGCCTCAAATTGTTGCATACAGCAATAAAAAATCTGACAGACCGTGAGAACCGGTATTGTCAGACTGAGAAAGCTCTTGCGTTGGTTTGGGTGGTGGAACATTTTGATACATACCTATTTGGGAAAGATAGTTTTGAACTTGTCAGTGATCACAAGCGATTAGAGGTGATATTTGGACCTGACTCTAAGCCGTGTGCAAAAAAATGTTTTGCGCTTACAGTCATATAATTACATATTGCCCTTAGGCATTAAGTCTGCCTGTACTATTAATTTGTACAAAGTGGGTAAATAAATAAAATAAAAATAATTTCAAAGTGGTCTATACTGTGTCAAGACTGTGGGTGATAAGTCACCACAGCTTTTGATGTTAATAATTATTCGAACTTGTTGTTGACCAATATCGACCTGTAGCAGAGTTACCTTGCACGAGTCAAGAATAGTTTGCGAGGGAGCCTTTAGAGCTAAAGTTAGTCAGAAACGGAATATAGGTATAACAGCTGGGACCAGAGTGCTAACGCTTATAAGGTCTTTGTCCAGGAACTTCGTTCTCAAAGCAATTTACTATTACATGAGAATAAAATTGTTCATGAAGACCATCCAGGCATTGTAGCTATGAAAATAAGACTACGTTCTAAAAGTGCCTAGGCCCAAAATTGATAGAGATGCTGAACATTATATATGAGCTTGCAAGGGTTGCACTCTGGTTTCCGCTCCAAATTCTCCTAATCTCATGCGCAGAAGAAAACTGCCAATCAACCCTGGGTTGATACAGCCATAGACTATCTCGTACCTTTACCTATCGGCCATTATCTTTTACTATTATAGATTATCTTAGTAGATATAAAGAAATCAAAATTACTAAGAACATCGATTCTGCCTCGGCGTAGTTGTACTAAGGTATGGTTGCGAGGCTGAGGTCTCGGGTTCGAATCCTGGGTTGGGCAAAGTGATATTAGATTTTCCTATTGATTATCAGCCCAAGGTCAGGAATTTGTGCCCGATATGGCGATAGGCTCGCCACCTATCAAATTGTGGGACGGAACATACAAGGCGAAATGTGGGTGTCCTGGCACCTCTGCCTACCCCTTGTGGGAAATAGGCATGAGTTTATATATTTATGTCTCGATTCTGCCTCATCGATTCATGATAAAGAGATTTTCCTCGTTTAGGCTCGCATAGGTATTACCGCTGACAATAGTTGGCAGTTTGTTCATACCGAATTTGAAGTTGTTGCAAAGAATTTGGAATTCGGTTGGACCATAGCATTCCTTATTGGCCTCAACAAAATGGGAAAGTTGAGAAGCAGAACCGTGATATATTGAAACAACTACGGGCGTCAGTTTAGAGATAAGTTGCCTTCCGTTGTTGATGTTTAGTTTACTGACCTAGAAGCAAGAGACAGGGATACTCTAACGAAAAACAAGGAAAAGAATACACAGATAGAAAGAGGCAAGCAACGGAATCTAATATTGATATTGGAGAGAAGGTATATGTTTAATATACAGTGAAGAAAAACAAGTTGTCGACCATATAGTAGTAATAAGCTTTATAAAATGTGAAAACATGTTAATTGTTAATTGTAATTTTAATATTGTATATTACCTAGATATATAACTGTTTGTTTTCCGAATAAAATAAAATAAAATAAAATATTATAAGAACGGTTACGTAGAAATATAGTACATTCCAAGAGGGTTGAAGGAAAGTGAGTAGTCTGCACAAATGGTGATGATAATTCTTCAAATAACGACACCACCGATGACGAAGCAAGTGTCGAAAATAAATAAGTGATGTGTTTAATATTATATAACATACATAGCGTTTGAATTTAATATTGTTCGATGATTATTTTGATAAACTAATTTGTAAAAAAAAAAGAGTTGTGAAAAGAGCAACACTAGAGTTTCTTGCCCGTTCTTCTCTAGTGAAAACAGCTTTCCGAACCGGGTGGTAGATAAAAGAATGACTGAATCTAAATGATGTTGAACATTTTAATATTTGACTATAAAAACTAATTCTACTTTTTTAAATTTTGTAAAAGGTAGATGTAACATATAAGTAAATGATGACACATCTACTAGTGGGGCGAGCGGTAGTGGTGGGGGTGCGGTGAGTGCAGTGCCTGCACTCACCGGACACTTGCTGCTGGTGCGCCGTACGAATAGTGTGTCTGTCGGAAATCAAACTGTGTTTCCTTTATATATAACCTATACTGAATAGTGAACTCTACACCGATCATTGAAACATAAAAAAGTAATCAAAAAGATCACATATTCCAAATATATTAACACAAATCCCACCTTATTCCTGAAGCTTAAAGTAGCTTTTCACATAATATTGTCAAAAGTTCTGCGACGTTTTAGAAGCAACGGTCGGTGCGTGACTGAAGGCGAAAGAGTTATTTAAAGCACTCTTTTTTGGTGCCATTTTCTAAGCGCTCATGTTGTATCTAGTGTATATTTGATCGAAGCCAAAAATCGATAATAGTCACATACCCTGTTGTCTAATAAAGTAGTAGTCTTAAAATAAACAGCAATAATAATCACAAATAGCATGTGAAGTCGATAATAACATTTCACAAGTTATATAAATAAGCTTTTGCGATTTGCGACTCTGATTCTCACAGCTGATTGGCTAATATTTATGAAAATACACGATAATTGCTCTAAACACATGAAATGGTCACAAAAATTCGCTTCTATAAATCTATGAAGGACATTGTAGCCAGAATAATTAATGGACGTATCGAGACTTAACATTTTATTTGGTTTTGCTACTGTTCATGTCATTGTGGAGATCATTGGGGGAGGCCTATGTTCAGCAGTGGACTTCCTGTGGCTGATATGATGATGATGATGATGACTGTTCATGAGCGGTCGTATCGCTTACCATCAGGCGAACGGCATGCTCGTCTCGCCATTGCTTCCAATCACTACATAGTATAAAACAAAGTCGCTTTCTCTGTCCCTATGTATGCTTAAATCTTTAAAACTACGCAACGGATTTTGATGCGGTTTTTTTAAATAGATAGAGTGATTCAAGAGGAAGGTTTATATGTATAATACGTACATATTATTGTACAGAAATCTATTTGTACTCGGGCGAAGCTGGGCCGGGCCGCTAGTATAATATAAAAATCGTTCTCACCGATAGATGTCGCTAGTCTCTCACGATCGCTGTCAGTCAGATCTTCCTCACGCACCTCGAAATTCACAATTTCATTGTCAATTCTAGTGTTAGAGTACTCTTTGAATTCCGTCCCGTTGATTTTGTATATTTTCTCAGGCGGCTTCAATTGGAATGTAGGTTTCAAAAAAGCTTTGTTAACACAATAATCATCCATTAAATATTTCACCCATTCTTCCTTTAAGATATCATCCATTTTTCCTGAAAAGAGAAGTTGAATACATTGAATTAATTATCTTGGAATAGTAATGAAATAAAGTTGCAATTTATTAACCAAAGGATATTGTCCTGTGAAACGAGAGACCGCGGATTCGATCCCCGCACCGAGAGAAATTACGTAACACAAATATTTCTTTCGGGTCTGGGTGTTTGTGAGACCGAAAAGTCTCTCGTAGTTCCTGATACACGACACAAGACTCGATCTTAGTGTGGGGTCAGGACTATGTATGTGACTGTTGGGTGTTATTTATTTTAGTTTTTAATAACATTATGAATATAAGACTGCCCCGGTGGCGTAGTTTTACTATGGTACGGTTACAAAATCGAGGTCTCGGGTTCGAATCCAAGTTTGGACAGGGATATTGGATTTTTCATTTAATTATCCGGTCGGAGTCAGGAATTTGTGCCCGATATAGCTCACCCCTATCTCGTCCAAGTTTGGACAGGGATATTGGATTTTTCATTTAATTATCCGGTCGGAGTCAGGAATTTGTGCCCGATATAGCTCACCCCTATCTCGTTGTGGGACAGAACATACAAGGCGAGATGTGGGTGTCCTGACACTTCTGCCGTTTGGGAAAAGGCGTGACTTTATACTTGTATCTATATATCTATGTATACATATACTAGCTTCTTGACCTGGCTTCGCCTGGGTGAAGTTTACATTTGGGTTCAGTTCACATCAGCAATATATTTTGGTAATTCACACAATGTAATATTTCTGTTTTTTTTCACCTTATGTCACATTATTAAAGTTTTAGTAAGGAACCCAATTTTTTTTAAATATTATATTGCCTACCGAACATACACCATCCAAATCGGTGATACCCTCAACAAGGGTCAGGTTAAAAGCACCCTGAACTGACGAGAATGCATGAAGACGTTGATGAAAGTGGATGAAGCGAAAGTAATATGTCAGGATCGAGCAAAATGGCGGTCTATAGTCTCTGCCTACCCCTATGGGAAACAGGTGTGACGATTATGTATGTATGTATAATATTGCCTATGTTACCTGGGGATAACACTATCCCCACTAGCTTTCCAACTATGAAACAATTATTAAAATTGGTTTAGTAGTTTCAGAGCCAATTTAATGCTTACAATCAAATATTTTCTATTTATAATTTTAGTATATTGTAGCTAAACCACATTACCAATCTACAAGTTACTTTAAACCAAACCATTTATGAATGTGTATGAGTCTGACTCATACATTCATAAACTAATTACTGTCAAGGCCAAGCTGATAAGAATATAAGTATTAATAATTTGTAGGCATTGTTTAGAAACTTGGTAAAACACAGCAAAGGATAACAAACAGTCATTTTATTATTCATAAAGTTTGACAAAAGTATATGAGATGCCACCTGGGTAGGCACCACTGCAATGTCTATTTCTCCCGCCAAACAGCAGTGTAAATGCACTGTTGTGTTCTGGTTTGGACATTGTAACCAGAGTAACTACTGGACATATATGTAATGTGCCAGGATAGCAAGCGCAGTGGAATGCCAAGCATCGGTTTGTAACTCCTGGTATTGTTTGGTTTGACTACAGTCCGTGAGAGGTAGTGTTGCCTACGATCAGGGGAATGGCTTACACACTTCGATCAAATATACACTAGATACAACATGAGCACTTAGAAAATGGCATCAAAAAATAGTGCTTTAAGCACTCTTTCGCCTTCAGTCACGCACCGACCGTTGCTTCTAAAACGTCGCAGAACTTTACACAATATTATGTGAAAAGCTACTTTAAGCTCCAGGAATAGGGTGGAATTTGTGTTAATATATTTGGAATGTGTGATATTTTTGTTTACTTTTTTTGTTTCAATGCATCGGTGCCCCTTTTTAACAGAACATTTACAGGGAACTGTGTATCTAATGTATATTTGATTGAAACCTGCACATCTCAAAATTCAATGTAATTAAAAAAACATGTGAATGGTTTTACTTTATGGCTGAATTCATACACATTTCATTTGTATAAAAGTTAAGACAAAATTATATTTGTTTATTTCTTAAGGAAAAAATTGATACCTAAAATATTTAAATATACTATGTATTGTAAACTACCAATCTACATTTTTTTCACATATGTTTTTTAATTGACTAGCTACACAGACCAACTTGGCATGATTGCATTTTAAAAAACACTTTGCATCAGGCCCAATCATAAATCTTTTTAAAATCCGCTTAAAATATATACAAAATTACATCAATAATTGGTCTAGCCATTTGGAAGTTCAATTACACACTTACTAACTTCACAATATTAATATTTAATCCTTTTTGCTTTTTAAAGATCCAATTACAGTAGGGAAATGACAAAATAATAATAGGCAAAGAGGCAAGAGGCCTTATGCCACTAGGCAATTTCTTGCAGGCAATGTTAGGATGGATCAAATAAGGGTCTTTATTATATTGGTGAGAACAAAATCTAAATATAAAATGAACAATCATTATACAATGAAATCAAAATAGATTTTATCAACTTCATTGCTTAATTGGTATTTGTTTATGTTTTTGTAAATTTGCAATGTTTCAATTCTTTACAGCATTTGAAGTCACTGGGTAGACTCAATAATTAAATATTTATTTAGTTTGAGTAAAGCTCTACTTTGAACAATTAAAATATCTATGTTATGAGACACAACTCTTCAAACAAATAAAAAATATCAATTTCACAATAGCAAATATTTAAAACAAATAAATAAAAAACATAAACAGGCCATAGAATCTAGAACATTCTGCCTAAAATTCCTATGACTTCATATTTTTTTTTATTGCACTTAATGGCGATACGAGCAAGCCGTTCGCCTGATGGAAAGCGATACGACCGCTCATAAACAGTAGCAACATTCCACTGCACTCGCCATCCTGAGACATAAGATGTTAAGTCTCGATATGTCCAGTAGTTGCTCTGGCTACAATGTCCTTCAATCCGAAACACAACAGTGCATTTAAGCAGTGTTGTTTCACGGGAGAAATAGACATTGCGGTGGTACCTACCCAGATGGCCTCTCACATATGAGAGACCTACCACCAGAAAAATATATAAGATTCCTATAATAATCTGTATTGGTTTGTTGTGCTAGGATATCACTTATTACACAGTAAATGCATTAACAGCTCATTTTATCATGTCCGATGCCAATGGATACTCTGCCTGGGCAGCATTGGCACTTTCCATCAGGTGCAATGCCGCCACTATGCAGGCCAGTATATAAAAAAAAAATGAATTCTTGGGGTACCTATAATAACTCTAAACATATCTTTAACACTGTTAGTTATAAGATTTTTATTCTGTATTGTTAGTTATGAGATTCACGGGGATCCCACAGGCAAATTGCAGCAGCAGTTTTGTGGGGCAAGGTATTTAATTGTATTGTTTTTATTTTTGTAAATGTTTGTAATAAATAAATAAAAATAATATGGGGTAAAACATCTGATAATTTCTATACCCCACACTGAATTTATGTCCCTATATAAAGGTCTTATCCTAATTATGAGGAAACAATAATAGATTTCCTATTTAAAATTTATTTTAAATTGTTTCTTAACAATTATGACATATTAATTGCCTTTATTTTTATAATATTTTTAACCATAATAATTACGTTCTTAAAAGTGCCAAGTGTGTAGATTATCCTTAATTTAGATTTCATAATAATTTATTTTCGCAACAAAATAACAAATTTATAATGTTTTATTATTTTCAAATTATAATAATTGTATTAGGTATAAGATTTAATTAAAATCCGTATGATAAAGTAATTGTCTAAAGTCACTTCCTAAATTAAAGATGTCCTAATTAGGAAATAAAATCGATTGCCTTTCTTTACTTTCCGGAAATGGAGGTCAAATCAATCGATTTATGCAGCCAGAGGAAATATAAATGCTTATGATGAGCTAAAGTCAATTAATAAACCCTTTTTTCAATTAAACAGATATTTAAATGGTTTTAGAACAAAAATACAAATTTTACCTCAGTGTTTTTATGCCGGGATATTTTATTATCGAAAAATCACAAAACTGCATTACAGAAGATCGTTCTCACTATGCCGGGAGACATTAAAAGGTACAATATTGTCCATAAGAATTACATTTTAAGAAAATATACAACACTTTTACATACCTTGTATAAAACTTCGATTTGGATACAACCATACACATCTAAGAAATAAGAAACCTTTTTCGCCGGGAAACAATAAACAATACTGATTTGTTTCACACAAAATTAATGACAGCTTCAAATAATAAAACCCTTGTACGATGTCAGTTTTAATCGATATAATTCGATTGAATATCGATTAATATGTATAATTGAAAGCTCATTTATTTAACCGATTATTTATCGTAGATAATTTCGATTTGGAAGTTGGTATGTGAAAATTGTTGTTATTTAATATCTAGGACAAACTTCTTTGAACTTACTTCGAAGAATTACTTTTTACATGTTTTATAGCTTTCCTACAAATTCCAAGAAACCGAATCGATTATACTAAAAGTATCATATAATCGATTATTTTAATCGATAGTTTTTACCAAAATTCATCACTATTCAACAATTTTACAGGTAATACCGGTGCATAGACAATAATTCTACAACAACGTGTTTCTACAACCATGAAAAATAAATCTAAAACCGGTTCTTCTTATCTTTATTGTTGATAAATACCCTAGAATTCCGTATTTATGAATTATAATAATAAATATTCCATATAGTAATAAAAAGTAAAGTTTTATTTCGGGCATAGCATTGTTTTATGTTTCTGCCGGCGAAGTAAAGTTAAATAGTAATAAACTGTAGATAGGCCTCACGTTCGCTGTTCCTTTGACAATGCAAAAAAAGTTTCATGAATTCTTTGGCCAATCGCCTTTTGCCACGTTAGCTTTTTAGGGCACACGAGGGCCTTTTCCGGCATCGAAATAATAATTTATTAAGGGGAATACCGCAAACAGAATAATTGTTGCAACAAAAAAACTATACATCATACACGTACCGCTATTTCTATTCCTGTCTTAGTCACTCCCGTATACCATTGTTTTCTTTCTCGCTCTACTGGTTTGCCGCGTAGTTATGTAATACATGACGACGCAATAATTTTACCTCATCGATGCAAAATAATATGACGAAATAATGATAATATTTGAAGTTCACTATTTCCGATATCCTATTTCCGGAATAGTGACTTAGTTTATCACCATGTCACACACAAAATTAAGTCGAAAATATCTTTATTGCAGTCATTGATATACCTACCTAAATAGAAGCACGTAAATTGATCCGGCATAAGTGGTGCGTGCGCTTCAGTAGTTAATTAGTATCTCTAGTGGAGCGTTACTGAATTAAGAATTTGGTCTTTCCTGGCAACGATTTTGAAAATGCTTTCTTGTATTATGACAAAAAGTTTAATAAATATGAAGATACTATTTTTATCACCATATAGACGAAATATATTAAATTGAGTTTATGTAATGTTTGTTTTAGCGCGATTTTACTGTAAAAGTACTGAAGAGCTTATCATTGGATTGAAACCACGGACTCTCGTTTCACAGGCGGCGTCTAACCGACTGCGCCACGGAGATTGTTGCTAAATATAGAGTAAACCCTGGTAATAATAAGTGTTTTTAATTAATCACTAGGTAATTGCCAATAAAATGCTCCATTTGAAAAATCAATCAGCATTTCTTAGAGGTTAAAATCGATAAGAACATTGATTTACTGAAGTTGTTAAGATGAAATCAGCCTTGTTTTATTGGCTTCTACAATTAAGTTTTATTTTATGTAAGTATCGTTTTCGTAAAGACCTGGGTTCGATAACTAAACTAGGAAATTATATTTTTACACTATCTGTACCCGCGACTTCGTCCACGTGGAATTTAACAAAAAAGTTAATTAGTTCATTAAGTTTTTTTGCATTTTTATTTTAATTATCAACCTTTGTAATCTTATTCTACGGTGGCACCATCTCCTAGCGAGCGGCGGTAAACTCCCGTTACACGTTTATTTTCAGTTTTTTGTACTAACTTTTTCTAAAATAAATGTAGCCTAAGTTACTCCTTATTATATCAGCTACCTGACAAAAAAAGTCTCGTTAAAATCGGTCCAGCCATTAGCCAGAGATTAGCCGGAACAAACAGACAGACAGACAAAAAATCTAAGGTCATTTTAGTTATAGGTATCGTGTATATAACGATATGTACTTGGACATTTTTATTTATTTTCACTTTACAAACAGACACTTCAATTTTATTTATATGTATAGATTGAGATTTTATAAAGGGGACACAGCAAACAAAATGTTTGTAACTAAAATGAACGGTACCGAAGTTCCTACTGTTTCTGTCTCTGTCACGCCTACGCAGTAACATCATCTTCTCTCTCGCTTCACTGGGTTCATGTGCCAGCACAATATACAGAGATTTTGTTCCCGATGTCCGCTCTAGTTTATTACCTCAAAGTTTTTTTAATTTTTTTACGTCATAGTTTAGTAAACTGGAGTAATGCTTAGGCTTATTGAAGTTAAATATTGAATTAGGGTTCCTACTGTTTACAGAATTATAAAAAAGATATATTAGGCTTATTAAAATTACTGCTGGTATTACTTGCTATTGTTTTATATGATTATTTTAATACAATGTTTTCTATTTGACAGCCTCCGTGGCGCAGTTGGTTAGACGCCGCCTGTGAAACGAGAGGCCGCGGGTTCGATCTCCGCACCGAGAGAAATGTTTGTGCGGCCCACAAATATTTCTTTCGGGTCTGGGTGTTTGTGAGACCGAAAAGTCTCTCGTAGTTCCTGATACCCACGACACAAGACTCGATCTTAGTGTGGGGTCAGGACTATGTATGTGACTGTTGGGTGTTATTTATTTATTTATTCTTTTGTGTTTAAATTTTATTCTTATTTTTAAAATCTCTCACGGTGATTTTATACATTTTTTTGTACAATAAATAAATATTTTTTTCATAACATCTGTTCTACTGATGGTCAGTGGCAGAAAACTTTTTCTGACCCAACAATGCTTAGCATTCCACTGCGCTCGCCATCCTGACAATACAAAATTAATTGTTCGAATTCTTCTTTAAATGGGCCCGGAAAATCTCACTCTTTCATTGATTACACGAAATCATTTAAAAATATTAGTCAATCGGCTTTGTGAACCACAATCGCAAATCGCAAAATTTAGCTAATTTATGTTTTTTTTTTTTTTTTTTTATTGCAATGAATGACGAGACGAGCTTGCCGTTCGCCTGGTGGTAAGCGATACGACCGCTCATATACAGTAGCAGAACCAAACAACACCTTGAATTACAAAGCAATGCTTGGCATTCCACTGCGCTCGCCATCCTGACACATAAGATGTTAAGTATCACTATGTCCAGTAATTACTCTAGCTACAATGTCCTTTAATCCTGAACATAACAGTGCATTTACACTTCTGTTTAGCGGGAGAAATATACAATGATAGATATACTAATAACACCTATAATGATATTCAATTTTTCTTTCAGATTGCTTCTGTAGTAAGAAGCCTGTAAAATTTAATCAAACGGAGTAAGTATTGGAAATTCGATTATGCTGTTATGATATGAATTCATATTATGTTCTACGGGCTAGAATAATTGACTGTGGTCGATTTTTATACCTATGTTTACTTATTTTTTCAGCCCAGCAGCTAAGTTTGATAACCCGAACTATATCAGAGATCGATTCAAAAGTGAGTACTCAGTAAATTACTTAATCCATGAAGCATTGATTTAAAAACTAAATATAGGCCCTTCAGTACATTTGGAGTTTCAAAAAGATGACCTATCCATGACTAATTTCAGTAATGCTACACTATAGATGCACTGGAGCGCTCCACTTACGTCAACGTAACTCCTAACTCCAGACTGTTAATTTATATTGCAAACTGTCATGATCCCACCCTTTGACTGTGGGTAGTGAAATAGAATCACAACCTTCTTTTCTTTAATAAAATCACTTCTACAACTACCCGTAGATTGCTTAATGCCTACCATTGTTTTAACAATCCTTTTAACATTTTGACTTTACATAAAATCGCTCCGACATATATTATTTATTTCAGATGTGATATTCAAACCAGAAATGCCAATACCTTGGAAGAACAGGTTTAGGAAACCGTTCCATTCAGCCTGGATGGATTACTGCGACCCGTATCATTGTAACGACTATCACAAATTGGCTTGTGGACTTAATCGAAAGAATATGAAGTTCAAATGGTTTCAGAGTGCCTGTCATATTATTTTAAACAACCAATGCGCTAGTTACAGGGGCAGTTTGAGTAAGTAGGAATTATTTATATTTATTTTAAGACTTTTATATTTTTTTTATATTAAGCAATTGGTCATGTAATTTTTTTTAATCTTTATGTTTTATAACTTAGATATAAGTCAAATATTTTGTTTTATGTTTTCATTATTTAAATTTTTATTTAGAATATTTTTGAATTGTTATTAATTAGTGTAATTGGTGTCAACCGTACTAATTTAATAAAAATAAATAAATAAATGTAGGCTGTAGGGATATGGACTCATATCACAAATACGCGTAAAGAAGGATGCCAGATTTTCATAGAGACTTCGGCTTGATGTAAAATATTCGCGGACAAAGCTGCAAAGTATTTCGATTTGCAAAACATAGTATTAGAAACTTTTGTGTGTTACTATTTTTTACTGCGAACTGTTAAAAAAAAAGTTATTTCCAAAATTCTGTTTACTTTTGAGGTTATGTAATTTTGTTTACCTTAGTCATATAATATTGAGCGTGGGTCTCCACTCGATTGAGACGTGTTATGTATACAAACACGATCAAACCATATCCGTTCATACAAGTTATCCTGTTTATAAGTGCAAAACATGGCGGGTAGATAGGTACATAAAGATAATAAAAATAGAAAAAAACCATCCGATTTTTCAGACATTAGTCTGTCTGTATCAGCCCATATACGTCCCACTGCAGGGCACGGGCCTACTCTACAATCGAGCATACGATTGAGAGTGGTTAGGCCATATAGTCCACCACGCTGGCCTAGTGCGGGTTGGCGGACTTACATACCATAGAAATTCTTATGAATCGCTATGGTATGCAGGTTTCCTCACGATGTTTTCCTTCACCGTTTTAGTGCGTGGTGATTGACTATCAATACACACATGACTCCGAAAAGTCAGAGGTGTGCCCTGGGATTCGAACCCGCGACCACCGTGAACATGTTGGCAGTCGCGTCTAGTCCGTTTACCAACAGGCCACCACGCACTTGACATTAGTAGATACTCAATATTTTTCATATTGAATAAGTTTTACTTAATATTTTTATATTTATAGGATGAATATATGAACTATGCTATGTATATTTATGACCACCATGTTATAGCATAGTTACCCATAAATAAATCCTTATGTTAAAATAAAAAAAACGTTGCTATAAATATTTTTATTCAGTATCATTTTGATCATAATCAAAGTGTCAAGAAACTGTGCAGGGGGCTCTATATTACTTTGATGTTGTGCTCAGCCAAGACACCACAAAATTGTCATTGTATGGGAACAACACCCTACAGTTCTTTTCCACACTACACAGTTACAATAGTATTGATTAACTGCCTCTTTCCCACAAGATTTATATCAAATAAATATAGACAAAATATATTTTCCATCCAACATGCCTACTTTGGATTTTTGCTCTTATAAGGCTGATGCTTTGACAGAGAGAGACAATCCTGTTCTTATAAGATCAAACAAAGTATCCCTTCACACCTGTATCATATAACATCGATTGATTTGAATATGCTCTCCGTAATAGGAAAGAGCTTGTCACAATTGATAAGTTCTGCAAGCAATTAAAATCAAATCATTGTATTCAAATACAAGAAAGTCAATCACATTTCCTGACTGTATATTAATATTTATAAATTGAGCCCTTCTTCTGTTTTAATTATTGTTTATGATATAATCACTCAAGGTATAATGTTGATACATCTTTTCTTGAATAATTTGCAAAATCTGTGGCACTGGTTCTGATGAATTGCGCTGCATTGTATAAAAAATCCTCTGCCAACATGGATGGCAAATCTTGTCTGATGCTTGTAACTAAAACAAAAAAAATATCTACTGAGCAACATTTTCGCTAAGTATAATTTATGGGATTAATTATTTAATAGTTTTATATGAATATTTCAATAAAAGAGGGGGCCTGCGTTCAAATATAACTGTTTTACACAACTAGCAAAACATTTACCAGGAATAATAGGGTATTTTACTGACATCATCATGCTATTTAAATGTGATAAATGGGTAGCAGCTAGCATAATGTAATTATTAAAGCTGTGAACTGTAGGTCCATTCCCAAGCAGTGTAAGAAATAAAGTGTTAGTTTCAATATGCAAAAAAATTATCATATGAGTGAGTTAAAATGAGCAGATGCAATATTGGGATTGTTTTTTGTCTCATAAGTATAATTAATATGTGTATGTTTACCTGGCTTGTATATGTTTACGTGGTTATGTTTGATTCACTTTCTTGTTCAGAACTGCTACTCAGTAAATGAGACCGTATATGATGTAAAGAACGTCCACAACCAACACAATGATTTTGGTGACCAACTGTTTGTGTTGGTACTCCATCTCGCAAATTATTCCAAGCTCGTTCAATTAAAATCCAGCAGGCATGACAAACTACACTACCACTTTGAATCTGCAACAAAAGTAATAAGTTATAAGCATATCCCTTATTACTATAGGATATAGGTACTAAGGGAGGCGATTGTTTTAAGTTATGGTCCTGAGTCTTAATTAAAATGTATAAGTGATTATAAAATAAGGAAATAGATTCATACAAACTAAAACCTTACCTGATACCTCCGATAGAGCATTCCATTGTTGTATTAATGAACGGGGGTCCTCATTATAAATATAATGTCTCCGCATTCGAAAGACTCACGATTCCGACATTTTTCTAAAAAGATCCAAATCAAATGCCCTTAATCCTTATGGTTAGTAAGGTGGTAAAACAGCGTAGAAGTAGCAAATACTTAACGTAAAACTTTTGAATTCACTGTTTTCTGTTACCGCGCGTTTATTTTTTATAATAAAGTCCACAGACGATAACTGAAACTAGAACTACGCAAACAATTGACATTTGGCAAATGTCGAAAACTAGTAATCGATTATGATCGATAGTAGCACAATGTTTAATCGTATAAAAATATATATGCCATGCCGGCTTAAAGAACCATTAATAATTTGTATATATGAAATAGTAGTATTCTTTACTGGATATAATAAATTATTAACTGGATTATTGCATAAATAGCCATTTTTGCAACCAAATCGATAACGAGTATCGATTCATTCGTAGTTTATTTGAATTTATCTTACCCACACTAGTTTTAAATGATACATCGGAAGTCGGTTAATGTTAATTCATAATTAAAATATTATTTATTTATTGTAAAGTTCCCACAATGCAATTACTACATTGAAATAAATGGAGCAATTTAATATAATCGCTCACGTATTTATTTAGCTTGTCCGCGGTATTTAAAATAAAAAAGTATTTTAAGCCTGAATCTGGCATTGTCCTTTAATTTATACACTTTAAAAACAGTATTTTAGAACCTAATATAATATTTTGTTAACTCAATTGTTTGTAATGAGTTAAATAAAATATTTTACATACATATACTGCATACGCAGTAACATTATCTTCTCTCTCGCTTCACTGTGTACCCGTGTGCACGCACAACACGCAGAGATTTTGTTCCTGATGTCCGCTCTAGTATAATACCTAACGTGACCATACGTCCCGCTTTGGGCGGGACAGTCCCGCTTTCAGGAAGTCTGTCCCGGTGTCCTCAGCAAGGCCGACATAGTCCCGCTCTTGCAAACAGACCAAACGATAATTTAAAATGTATTTAACGCTCGAAATTCTTTACGGAACTACTGCTAACAACCGTGGCGTCGTATTATTCCAGCACTTTCGTAAATACAATCTTGCTTTAAAAACTTTTCCTCAATTATTGAGTAAATTATGTGTCTGCTTGGAAGTAACGCACCTATCGAAGATATTTAACTCAGATTAACAAAATATATATTATAGATTGTAAAATATAAAGTTATATTATAAAAACTTGTAAAAACTTTATTATTATTATTTAATTCCTCAGATGTCCCGCTCTGGTACTAAAAATAAATGGTCACGTTAATAATACCTCAATGGCTCACCGCCATATTTTTTACAGAATACGACGTAGTAGACCCAAAGTTCTGTATGATCTACGTAATGTATTTGAGAACTGGATGCCCTGTTACTTGTACTAAAGATATGTTGCAACCCGTCTGTGGGGTTAGCAAGATCGATGGACGTAGCACACTGTTCATTAACAAATGTATTATGGAAAACGAGAACTGTGAGACTGACGTCCCAGGTAAATTGAATATTTTATTTTATAATAATAATATTTATTTATTTCAGATAAAACATCAGTATAAAAAAATAACATTATTACAAACAAATATTTAGAAGAAAACATTAATCTATAACAAATCTTCCTTTCTTATAAGTTTTGTTAGAGACCAATTTTACTTGAAGCAGATACAATTTATAATCAATTAATACTTATTTTAATAATTTGGTACTATAATGGGAACAAACTATTGCACATATCACACATCTAATTGCCGAGCGATGAGTTGTCATCCAGAAGCACAATAATTTGCTGTCGAGCCTGTGCCAAAATGAAAAATGAAAAAAGTACGAAAAGAAAAACTCAAACCAGTAACATTTCTAACAAGTACTCTTAAAGTATCGATAATGTAGAGGGAGCGCTGGACGTAGAGATAAATGATCGTGCCAGGCCACCTTTTTCTGCCCTCCTATTGGCTGATATTTCACAGGTTGATATACATTACTTGGAAAAGAAAAGACAAATAGTTTTAGGATTTTTAATTCCAATCAAACTCGTTTTAAAAGAATAATAAGTAAATGTTATTTAAGTTATAGTATATAAGGTGGGTAAAAGCCAACGCCATGGTAGGCAGGTTTTTTGTAGTTTCTGATAGGGCCCAAGACAATGTCACCGTAGGGTGTATTTAATATTTATTTGTTCACAGAATACGAAGAAGTAGAATTAAAGGAATGTTTTAAAGATGGACTAATTATGAAAGGAGAAAACACGCATTTGCAGGAAATATTAAATCAATATGCGTAAGAAAATCAACTAATAACGGCTCAATTAAGGAAAAGAGGAGAATAAAATAACTTCTTAGTTAATAATGTGTTTTCAATACATCAGCCTCTATTCCTCTCTAGGAAATACTGGTAGACCAACAGCCCGTGGACGCCAGACCGTTTGTCTGATGGTAAGCGAAACGACCGCTCATGATAAGTAGCAAAACCAAACAACGCCTTAAATTACAAATGATGCTTGGCATCCTGAGACATAAGATTTTAAGTCTCAATAAGTTGAATATTACTCTGGCTACTGTGTCCTTTAATCCAATACATAATAGTGCATTTGCACTGCTATTTCGCGAGGGAAATAGACATTGCGGAGGTATCCAGGCGGGCTCTCACATATGAAACACCTACCACCAGTAAATGTCATACTTGAATAGCAAAATAATCATAGTTTAAATATTTTCGTTTATAAATGTTTGAACATGCTCGAGTGACTTTAATCAGGCGATATTTTATGCTCAAACTTTGTTAAATACGCAATATGTATCAATCATAGTGCCTAAGTTAGTTGTTAGTTTTAAACATGTATTTATTTTTAATATTATTTGTGATAAGTAAGTATAATATGTATGTGATATCCTCCTCAGTTTTTTGGCCTGAGAATGTGTGACTGCATGCAACTAAAATTAAAACAACAGCTTTCATAAATAAAATATCCATATAATGCTCTGTTTGAGATATATTTTCATAACGGAAACAAAAAGCATTTATTTCAACAAACAACAAGCAAGTTTTTCTCTGGTGAAATCCGCTTTCCGAACCAGGAGGTAGAATAAAACACGATTGAATCTAAATGATGTTTAGATTTTATGGGTTCAATAAATTCTTTTCATTTTTAATTGATCTTAATGAGTTTAAGAACTATTTACGGAAGGGTGTACGTATTAATTGCGTTAGCTGCGGCTGAAGGCCCGAAAAAAAACAAAATTTCTTACAAATAATTTAATTAATAAAAATTATTACAAAATTGACAAAAAGTCATGTGTGTATTGATAGTCAATCACCACGCACTAAAACGGTGAAGGAAAACATCGTGAGGAAACCTGCATACCATAGCGATTTATAAAAATTTCTATGGTATGTATGTCCGCCAACTAGGCCAGCGTGGTGGACTATATGTCCTAACTACTCGCAATCGTACTTACGATTGTAGAGTAGGCCCGTGCCCTGCAGTGGGACGTATATGGGCTGATACAGTACAGTATTTCAAAATTAATTCTAACTAATGCTAATTCGACCGAGTTCGATACCCGAATGAATAATGTGTTAAATAAAATCGGCACGAGGCAGGAATCTTCATCAGCAGTTTCCATTGGACGTAGTAACCGATGAATCGGGTGTGTCAACGGTTTTCATATAGTCGAAATATGTATTTTATTTAATAATTTTACAGCCGTACACGTCACCAATCCTAAACAAACAGAAGTAACGTTAAACATACACGAACGAGTGAGACTACTCAAAGAGGAGTTTGTGAATGAAATGCAGATTGCCAGGCTAGGACCCGTCAACCCCGTGGCAGACGACTTCCCAGACTACGTTTACGAAGACAACGATGTTCAGCCCATTACTCCAATATCCAATGACGATGAACGGAAGAAGAAACACAGATTCATGTTGCGACAGTTTAAGACGACTAGAAATGCTGCACCACAGTTTAAAGTGCAAACAGGTTAGTGTTTTGAGTACTTAATGTCTTCAATTCAATCTTAAACCATTTAGAAAGAGAAACCATTTGACGAAAAAATCCAGCCATTGACTCATGCTTTTGATTGATTGGTTTGATTTTAAGTGAATACAGTAACGAAATGTAAATTAATAAAGGGCCTTTAAATCTATCTATAAACAAAACATGCTAAAATTATTTAAAGATGGTCTTATTATGGCTCCGCGTGTCACTGGGGATGCTTCCAGGGACCATCGGTCAAGAACCTCCGATAGAAGGAGCTGTACTGTATCAGCCCATACACGTTTTAAGTCCGCCAACCGGCAATAGACCAGTTTGGATGATTATATGGCAGAACCACTCTCAATCACAATCCTGATTGTAAAGGACGCCCATGCCCTGCAGTAGGACGTATATGGGCTTATACAGATACAGTAAGTCAATATCTACACAAAAATATTTGTTCCAGAACCCAAACTCCACAAGAAAGCCAGAAACATGAAGGAAAAAAGACACCGTAAAAAGAAGTTGACGTCAAAACCAGTCGATATTTTCTACAGAAGACAGTACGATTTCAGTTTCATGGAGAGCCAAGCTTGTTGGATCCATTGCCAAGACCTAATCACCCCGTTTCTAACTGGACAGAAGAAGAATTTAACCAGGTCTAAAAGAGTGGTGGTTAAGGATCCTATTGTTATAAGGTCTGTTCAAAATTTATTTTTGAAGACTGCCTCGGTGGCGTAGTTGTACTCCGGTACGGTTACAAAGCTGAGGTCTCGGGTTCGAATCCCGGGTTGGGCAAAGTGATATTGGATTTTTCTATTCATTATCAGCCCAGAGTCAGGAATTTGTGCCCGATATGGCGATAGGCTCGCCACCTATCACATCATGGGACGGAACATACAAGGCGAAATGTGGGTGTCCTGGCACCTCTGCCTACCCCTTCTGGGAAAAAGGCGTGAGTTTATGTATGTATGTATGTATTTTTGAAATCTGTCCAGGCCGTCCATAAATCACGTGAGGCTTGCATGGGAGGGATCACAGTGAGCTCCTTCTGCGTTGATCGGAACGCAAAATCTAATCAACTTTTTAATGTACTAATTATAAATTAAGTATAGTTAAATTGTAACAGTCACAGAGCGGATGACTAATACCTCCGTCCACCCCGTGATCACGAGAGCTGTAAAGTAATCGAAACGTCGGGAACTCAAAAAATGTAAAAATTAAACCAAATCCGTGATAAAATCCGTAAATAATAGTTTTATTTTAATAACCATTATTTTCCAGTGTCCTGTACATTGAATTGTAAGTACATTTTTCAGATTGGTACAATTGATAAATTTGAATACAACGGGGTCATCAAAAGACGACATCTATTCTATACTTTACCAAATTAGTAATTTACAGATAAGACTATTTCAATGGGATGTCAGTGCGATAATGTTTTTGTACAAAGGTCTTCTAAAAAGTAAGTACTATCAGTTACAAACAAGACTTTCCCCCTTATTCATAAGAAATCGCGAATCAACCATATTATAAATGTAAATTAAACGCAAGTTAAATCATGTTAAGAGGAGATAAAACGTTGATTAAGTATTGCTATTCATAATGTTTTTTCTATATATTATCTACACATATAAATAAAATAATTGAAGTGTCTGTTTGTCAAGTGAAAATAAAAAAAATGACCAAGGTATCGTGTATATAACGATATGTCGATATCGTACCTATAACGAAAATATCCTTAGATTTCTTTTGTCTGTCTGTTTGTTAGAAAAATAAAGTAATGTTGCAATGCCCAAGTACTGTCCAGTACCGCGCGCAGCTCACGCGCATGCCACCACTGGGCCGTCACGTCTGGCGCCTCCCATCACTTCTCCCACCAACGAATCAATATCACAAAGGCTGCCTTCAGGTATGGAGTGGAGTGAAAGAATATCTCCACCCAGGCGAAGCTGGACCGGGCCGCTAGTTTTAACTAATATTGCTACTTCACAGAAAAAAGTGATTTCATTCATTTGACAGTAATATCAAACGTCCAGCTGACAGACATTCGCCATTTTTCGGCATAAAATTTGCTTAGACTAGCAAAACTTAACGAATAAATATTCATCTTAACTTCATTTAACTAATTTACGTTTGTGTGATTGATTAGCAATTTCTTATGAATAAACGGGCCATACTTGACACAAATTCTTGTTGGCCTCAAAAAAAATAGCGCGGGAACGAACGTACACCGGCGTTTAACTACGCCACGGAGGCTGTCAATGATTTACAATAACATTATTTTTGTATTGTAGATCAACAACCAAGTTTTAGAACTTTAAAACAAGCTTTGAAGGAAAGATTCAAGTCTTGGAGCCTGGATATCACTAATACAACCAATCTTTTGAAGCAAGCAAGGATCTTCAGACCGCCTTGTGTACAAATTACTGGTTTTGATGGTAAGAACATTTTCATCATCATCATCATCATCACCATATCAGCCACTGGAAGTCCACTGCTGAACATAGGCGTCCTCCAAGGATCTCCACATCTACTTGTTGGAAGCAGCCATCCAGCTACTTCCTGCAACCTTAGCCAGGCAAGAGCGGATCCAGGGGGGAGGTCATGGGGGTCATAACACCCCTGGGCTGACCCCAGATTGGCAAAATGTATTAATTATCTTGTTGATAAAACTTATAAGCACATTTAATTCTTTGTATGTCGATAAGGTTCTCAAATTCTTTTTTTGGTTCTCAAATTCTTTTTTATGCCGCACCTGGCTGTGGAATTGTTTGCCTTCTCGCGTGTTCCCTCCTTTCTACAATCCTGGGTCCTTCCGCCGTAGTGTGAAGAGGCACCTTAGCAGGCCGGCATAATTGTTTCCATTGGCATGGGACTGCCGTCCGATTAGCGCTTACCACCAGGTGCAATGCCGCCACTATGCCGGGTCATTATATAAAAAAAGTAGTTGTGTGCACAAATCACGCCTGTAACAAACTTTAAAAAGTCATTATTACGAATTGGAGTATTGAAATCGGACCCAGTGTTCTGACATGACCTATATGACCCCCCCTGGCATAAAATCTGACATGAACTAACCTGAACGTTGTTTCGGTTTTAAGTTTATTGTAACCAGAGTTACTACTGGAAATATTAAGACTTAAAATCTCGTGTCTCAGGATGGCAAGTGCAGTTGAATGCCAAACATTGCTTTCTAATTCAAGGCGTTTGGTTTTGCTATTGTTCATGAGCTGTCGTATCGCTTACCATCGCGCGAATGGAATTCTCGTCTCGCCATTAATTGGAATAAAATATACAATTAAAAAAAATCACGCAGACTAAAATTGCCAAAATGTGTAATTTCCATATTTGTACACCTAATATCTTCTAAAGTTATCAAAACTTATTTTGTAGGTTCTACGAAAAATCCCAGAAGTACATTCTACACAAGGCCAACGACGAAGAAATGTGCTGAAGACGACGATGACGAAGACTGTCGGTATCAGGGGAAGTAATACAATAAAACATATTCATGTGGTATTCATTTTATTTTATCCATTGACTTAATACAGGGTATTTCAAGACAACCACCGAAAACAAAGTCGGTGGTTTAAATAACTACAAACAATGCAACTAAACATTTCGTAAAGAATCGCGTTATTGTTTGTGACTTTTTAAACAACTTCATATTTGGGTGGTAAGTCCATATTTTTTGCTATAATAATGATATAAACCACGGCGTCTTTCAAAATAAAAAGGGGTACACTATTATTTTAGAAAAGATAACAAAGTATTTACCATGCAAATACGAAGATAGGAAAAAAATCGTCGCTGTTTTGCAAAAACTTTGAGTTGCATTGTGTCTGAAGGCACTAAAATTACCACCCGGCTTCATTTTCAGCAGTAGTCTTGATACCTTGTATTTTAGAGGTGTGGTTACAAACAAATTACATTAATTAATTAGTAACTACTGGACATAATTATGTCCTAAGATGGCGCGCGCAGTGGAATGCCAACCATTGCGTTGTAATTAATTTCTGTTTGGTATTTTCTCCTATCTATAAATTGTCGTCTCTCTTACCATCAGGCGAATTGCATACTCGTTTCACAATTTCAATTTTTATTTTTATTATCGTCTGACATCTCTCAATTCAATTTCTCAATTATAAAAAAATGCTGATCAGACGGAAAAGGCCCTCGCTTTACTTTGCTTTTTTTGTGCATCGATGCTAAGGCTGTAAGAATAAAAAGCCTTTGCCTAAGTTATTTTTATTAAAACTATAATTAAATCATTCGTCTCCGACCAGACAATGCGTTGAAAGTCCCACTGTACACCGTTCCGCCATTTTTGCTTCTTTCTCCTTCTAAAATTATTTTCATTCCTTGCCGAACAGTGAATTTCGGCGGTAGCTCCGTGTATCTCATTAAATTTTGTATCGACAGAGGTTGCAATCCTCGATTTGTGTAAATATATTGATTTACTGGGTTAAAATCGTTTACTTTTAAAGGTATTTTCAGAACAATTGGTACTGAAGCAGTTGAAAACGTTACATAAAATAATAAAATTATCAATGCCGCCATTTTGTAACTCAGATGGCTGCAAGTCACATGTTTTCACAATAAAATAAACTTGTTATAAAACGTTTTTTACGTTCCAATTATTTTTGAGATTAAATTTTACGTGATTGTGTGCCGTAAAACAATCGTAAAATAAAAAAATACGATTTTTGTATGATTCTAGGGCAGAGTGCTGATGATATTAAAAGTCATATCACTTATACCAAAGTTTCTGATAAATTAATACACCCAACAGTCACATACATAGTCCTGACCTCACATTAAGATCTAGTCTTGTGTCAGAGGTATCAGTAACGAGAGGTTTTTCGGTCTCACAAACACCCAGACCCGAAAAAAAGACCTATGGCTCAAACTTCACACAAACATTTGACTCGGTGCGGGGATCGAACCCGTGGCCGCACGTTTCACAGCCGCTGTCAAATCCACTGCGCCACAAAGGCTGTTGTCACTTATCATCATCATCTCCATCCAAGGAATTACAGTGACGGATGGAAATTATTTTGCTAGTTCCTACAACCTAATAGGGAGTCGCCAACCAACTTTCTTGTGGACATAACAATAATTATTTTGATTAAAAATGAAAATTCGTTCAACATACAGGGTATATCAAGACTGCTACCGAAAACGAAGCCGGGTGATAGTTAAAGCGACTTCAGACACAATGCAACAGAAAAAGTTGCAAAAAAAGCGACAATTTTTTTTTGTTATTTTTTTTTCGTATGACCATATTTGGGTGGTAAATATATTTTTTCCTAAAATAACAGTGTATATAATTTTATTTGTAAATAATCTAAGATATAAAAGTGTTTAAATTATAATTTTAGCAAAAACTATGGATTTACCACCCAAAAATGACGATATTTAAAAAATCATAAAAAATAATTGTCGGGTTTTTTGCGAAATTTTTAGTTGCATTGTGTTTGTAGTCACTAAAACTACCACCCGGCTTCGTTTTCGGTAGCAGTCTTGAGATACCCGGTATACTCAAAAAAAAAATTACACTTTGCTGGCTATACAGCCCACTCAACAATCTGTCTGTAGTCTGTATCAGCCCATATACGTCCCACTGCAGGGCACGGGCGTACTCTACAATCGAGAATACGATTCAGAGTGGTTAGGCCATATAGTCCACCACGCTGGCCTAGTGCGGGTTGGCGGACTTACATACCATAGAAATTCTTATGAATCCCTATGGTATGCAGGTTTCCTCACGATGTTTTCCTTCACCGCTTTAGTGCGTGGTGATTGACTATCAATACACACATGACTCCGAAAAATCAGAGGTGTGCCCTGGGATTCGAACCCGCGACCACCGTGAACATGTTGGCAGTCGCGTCTAGTCCGTTTACCAACAGGCCACCACGCACTTTTTTCACTCAACAATAATACTCCGCAATCACAATAACAGAAAAATAAATGCAATAGAAATATTGAGGGTAGTCGTAGGAAATATATGGACGAAAGACAACTACGAAACTTTAAGTATCTGTTGATTACGAATCGTTTCATTGAGCATTAAGGCATGCTAAAATATATATTCAAGTTTGTGTTTAACACTATCAATGTTAAATGGAGTAATAATGTGAAACGTGAAGTGATTCTTGTATTTAAATGGCGCTTCAGTATACGGGCGTAAGTATTTTAAATATCTGTAATTTAGATTATTATAAATATACGTCCTACTGCAGGACAAGTTTCTCCTCTAAAATCGAGAGTACGATTGAGAAAGTTAGGCCATATTCCATCAAGTTTGTCTAGTGTGGGTTGGCGACTTTATATTCCATAGTTTTTTTACAAATGACTATAGTATGCAGGTTTCCTTACGATGTTTTCCTTCATCATTATAGTGCGTGGTGATTAACTATCAATACACATATGAGTCCGAAAAGTTTAATGTGTGTCGTGCGCCCTAGCGTTTGAACCTGCGACCACCGTGAACATGTTGGTTAGTTTTCCAAATATAATAAAAATACTGGTGATAGGTCTCATATCTGAGAGGCGCCTGGGTAGGTACCACCGCCATGTCTCTTTCTCCCGCAGAAAAGCAGTGTAAATGCACTGTTGTGTTTCGGATTGAAGGATATTGTAGCCAGAGTAACGACTGGACATATTGAGACTAAACATTTTATGTCTCAGGATGGCGAGCGCAGTGCAATGCCTAGGATCGCTTTGTAATTCAAGGTGTTGTTTGGTTTTGCTACTGTTCATGAGCGGTCGTATTGGTTGCCATCAAGCAAAAGGCATACTCATCTAGCCGTTCAGTAAAATAAAAATAAAATGTATTTGTAGACAAAATGTAAATAGACAGCCTCCGTGGTGCAGTTGGTTAGACGCCGCCTGTGAAACGAGAGGCTGCGGGTTCGATCCCCGCACTGAGAGAAATGTTTGTGCGGCACACAAATATTTCTTTCGGGTCTGGGTGTTTGTGAGAAGTCTCTCGTAGTTCCTGATACCCACGACACAAGACTCGATCTTAGTGTGGGGTCAGGACTATGTATGTGACTGTTGGGTGTTATTTATTTATTTGTAATGTGGACTTCTTGTACACATTCTACCTTAGGCCGATATCCCCGATATTGTACCAAAACTCTACCAAGAAATCGCTTTGTGTTAAATTGACGTGCTGCGCATTATTATAGAGATATTTTTTATTTAACAGGTTCAGCAAACGAGCAGACCACACGGTTCCAATACTGGTAAGTATGTATCTATGTATATGTATCAGCCCATATACGTCCCACTGCAGGGCACGGGCCTACTCTACAATCGAGAATACGATTGAGAGTGGTTAGGCCATATAGTCCACCACGCTGGCCTAGTGCGGGTTGGCGGACTTACATACCATAGAAATTCTTATAAATCGCTATGGTATGGTATGCTATGGTATCATACTGGTAAGTGATAAAGCTTTATTTATTGCAATGATTTGGGAAACGAGCATTACGATCGCATGATGGAAAACGATACGACCGCTCAAGAACAGTCGCAAATTGATGATTGATTTATAAAGCAACGCTTGGCATTCCACTGCTTTGGCCATCCTGAGACATAAGATTTTAAGTCTCAATATGTCCGGTTGTTACTCTAGCTACAGTGTTCTTCAAACCGGAACACAACAGAGCATTTGCACTGCTATTTGTCGGGAGAAATAGATATCGCGGTGGTACCTACCCAGGCAGCCTCTCACATATGAGAGACCTACCACCAGTAATCTTGATTTCGGAATAAAATAAGATTATAATTTATATTATTTAAATGTGAGAGACATTTGAGAAACTATCACAAACATGAAACTTTACTTTATATTACAAATTTACTTTTTTTTGTTTCCAACTCCTGCTATTTGTTTTCTTTTTGATTAATTTCGATGCGGGTTAAAGACAAGCTAGTGTCCCTGAGAGACTCGCCAAGCTCCGGAGTTCGGTGTCAATTCTCTGCGTGGTGTTGATCCTGACTGACAGGAGTTGCTGTGGTGGGTGTGACGGCGGGAAAGTCTTAAATTACCTTAATTTAAACTACAATCTAATCTTTTTATTAATCCTAGCTGGAGGGTTACCGATATATTTTAATTTCTCCGGCTCTCTATCTTTCTCAGGCAGAGGTTCATTGAAGTCATATTTCTCCGCTACAACTGGTAATTTCTTATAATAATCAGGAGAGCTCATTTTATAATATTCCTTTGTTGGTATCATAGTGCCTTTGCCTTTCTTGGTATTGCGTACCGCGCGTTCTCTGGTCCGGTTTTGGCGTATTTCTCTATCATCGTACAATAGGCTTTCAGTTCTAGCTTTTACTTCATCATAGTCTTTTAAAGGTCTTTCGTTATAATTATGATTTTTATATCCTTGACGTGAAGGTTTAGTTTTCTTTGTAGCTTTAGATTCAGCGCTTTCAAATATTTTCTCTTTGGGTGGAGTCGCGTAATCTTCGTAACTGTCATTTATATTCCTTAAATCGAATTCGTGGAATATTTTGCCGTCTGCGTTTTGGTTTTTAGCTTCTGTATCGCTCTGTGTCACGCTTCCATGATATTCTTTCTGTCCTCTATCTTTCTTCGTAACTCTTTCGTCTCTTTCAATTTTAGGCCTAGCTTTTTTCAAATTACGATGTTCAGTTGTCATTTCTTCGTAATTATTAACAATTGGCTGCCTGTTTTCTACGTTGTCTCCTTCGTAACTATTTTGACTATAATCTCTATGTCCCTCATCATTTTTATAAGGCTTTTTGACTACGTTTCGATTCTTTTCGTACATCTGCCTCTGTTTTGTATTTTCTTTAGGCTTACGCTGTTCGTTTAGCAGTTTCTCCCTTACTTTTTCCACTATTTCGTCAATATCTACTTCGGGGACTTGATTTTGAATGACGTAACGTTTTTTGGCCGTTGTCTGAGGAACTTCTGTAGCAGGAGTTACAGTGCTATCTCCTTCACTCTCGTACTCTTCATATACTGCGTCCTTTTCTTCCGCGTTCTGTCTGTATTTGGCTGAAGATTCGGATGCCATTGCGGCTAACTGGTCCGCCAGTTTCTCAGGTATGAATTTCTTGGCAATGCTTCGGAAATCTTCCAGATTTGCAGCGAATAACACGTAGCCATGACTTTGGTTTGATATTATTGTTAAAAATCCTAAAAAATATTTAAATTTGTCTATTATTTCATATCTACAATAATGTTCAGAATGTTTGACTGTGATACCACTTAGGGAAAACAGAAAGTTTGCTATGCTGTTTAATTTAAGTTAGTTAAGACCCAAGAACTGTTAGGATATTCTTAACCGCTATCTAAACAGGTAATTTTTTGTCCAAACCTAATGAAATGTTTCTTAGTATCGGAAAACTCACTGCAATGGAATAATGAAATACATTGTCCAACAATTTTAATAAATTTAAAAGTTAATCACGATGATATAACGACAAGGGGTCTGTTTTCAATCAATATTTACATATTTTTTTTATAATTGCACTTAATTTTAAGTTTAGTGGTAATTTTTATAAGTGCGTGGTGGCTTGGTGGTAAACGGACTAGAAGCGACTGCCAACATGTTCACGGTGGTCGCGGGTACGAATCCCAGGGCACACCTCTGACTTTTCGGAGTCATGTGTGTATTGATAGTCAATCACCACGCACTAAAACGGTGAAGGAAAACATCGTGAGGAAACCTGCATACCATAGTGATTTATAAAACTTCTATGGTATGTAAGTCCGCCAACCCGCACTAGGCCAGCGTGGTGGACTATATGGCCTAACCACTCTCAATCGTACTGGCGGTTGTAGAGGAGGCCCGTGCCCTGCAGTGGGACGTATATGGGTTGATACAGATACAGATACAGACTTAATTTTAGATGAAAACAAGTGAAAAATACACAAACGAAAGAATACATAATTTGTTTAGTACCATTGGCGGTCTTATCGCCTTTGGAGATAAATTCCAGACAATCTTTGCATGGAATGGTCTGAATGGAAGAAGAAAAACAGTATTTCTCAATCAGGTATCAGGTACTTCCAAGTATAAGGTTAAGCATTCAATTTCCAAAGAGAAATAAAAAAATCTAGATATTTTGTTGACTGAAATATGAAATTGTACTCACCTACACACAAAATTGAAATCAAGAGCATTTTACACACTCTAATAAGATTTTTACGACTTCAACTTTATTGGTTTTGAATTAAGTTGAAAATAAACTTTCTTAGCGTGAGGTTGTATTATGCTACTTTTGTTTAATAGTTAAACCAATTTTCTATGAAACAGCACGTGTAGAAATTAATCCTTTTTTTCTAACCCATGCAATTATAGCTTCGGCTGTTATTATCTCCCGTGAAACAACACTGCGTAAATGCACTGTTGTGTTTCGGATTGAAGGACATTGTAGCCAGAGTAACTACTGGAGATATTGAGACTTTACATCTTATTTATCGCTTACCATCAGGCGAACGGCTTGCTCATATCGTCATTCATTGCGATAAAAAAAATTGTTCAGTATTTATACAATTGTGCGTAAATGCACTGTTGTGTTTCGGATTGAAGGACATTGTAGCCAGAGTAACTACTGGAGATATTGAGACTTTACATCTTATTTATCGCTTACCATCAGGCGAACGGCTTGCTCATATCGTCATTCATTGCGATAAAAAAAATTGTTCAGTATTTATACAATTGTTCTGATTATTTGCATGTGTTTAACTGAATAGCTGACTGCGGTTTACTCGTTATAGATATATATACAGGGTATATCGAGACAGCTACCGTAAACGAAGTTGGGTGGTAGTTAGACTTTAGACACAACGCAACTAAATTTTGTGCAAAAAAATTGTGACGATTTTGTTTTTTATCGTCGCTTTTGGGGTGGTAAATACATAGTTTTTTCGTAAATAATAGTGTACACCCTTTTATTTTTAAAGACGCTATGGTACGTAAGGCTTTAAATTATTATTTTAGCAAAAACTATGGATTTACTACCCAAACTCGACGATATTTAAAAAATATTAAAAAACAAATTTCGCGTTTCTTGGCGAAATTTTCAGATGCATTGTGTTTGTAGTTACTAAAACTACCTGCCGGCTTCGTTTTCGGTAGCACTCTTGGTATACCCGGTATATATATAATTAAGAGCCCGTGGCCGCCAGACTTTCGTCATTTTATAAAAGTTGAAATTTACTGTGCATGCTCTGGCGTAGACATCTCACGATCAGCTTTTCTTAACTTCCAATTGTGGTTGCTTTGGAAGTTATCAGTTTTAATGTGGCTGGCAAGATGAAAGAACCATGAAAAGTATCTGAATACCAAATATTTGTTGATTGTTTAACATATATAAAATTCAGCTTTTATACCATAACGCTGATAAAAGTACATTTGATTAAATTTTGATGATATCGTAATATTTAATAAGACGTAACTTTGCCAGAGTTATAATACAAGAGCTGAATTCTATAGTGTTTTATTTAAGCCCACGTCAAAAGTTATACTGCCATTTTAAAAAAATAGATACACTTTAAATTTTATTTTTCAAAATACTGTATGGTTCAGTTTTTTTTTCTCTTTATTTTTTTAAGAGGGGTTTTAAATACACATATTTATGTCACCCTCATTGGGGCACGTTACACACAACTATTCACCGCTACGTCTCTTAATTCCTGACATAACATATTTATATACAGATTTAGCTTGATCCCTGGTTCAGTTCAGTTCAGGATTTTGGCTTTTTCGGTGTTGCTATACCCCAATTTTGCCAATGTCTCATAAGTCATACATAGTCCTAACCACACACTAAAGCTGAAAACACATTATAGGTTTTCGTCTTACGCATAGAGTAAAGAAGCGGCCATAAATACTAGAGCAACGCGTCTTACAGCGATCTGAACAATGGATTCTTTTGTTGTGTGCACATTATAGGTCATACGCTTAAGACGTGACCAGACTACATAGAAAGAACCTTGTACGTTCCATTGTCCTGATTGGTCAGTTGGCCCCGTACTTATTGCTCTTTACTCTATGCGTAAGACGAAATACTACAATGTGTTTTCAGCTTTAGATCGGGTCTTGTGTCGTGTATCAGAAAGTACGAGACATATTTCACTCATACATACCCGAAGAAGAAGGAAGATTAAACAATAAATTAAATATATTCAAATCACAATAATTTATTATACATTTTTAGATAACACATTCCGTCCAAAACATGAATACTGCGCGATATAACAATTGAATTTAATTCACTGATGTCTTGTTTGTACTTCTTGCTACACGGACGTTTGCTGGCAAATCTGAAAGAAAACAATATTTATTTTTATTTATGTATCCACTTTATAGCACACAAAAAAATACAAATTAAACGAAAATCACAATCATAAAAGTACAATTAAAAATGTTATTTTTAAAAGATTTGGAATTGTTAGTATATTTGAGGGATTCCCAAAATATGTGCTACCGCCCCCTAACAAACTACTTTTAACCTTACACTCAACAAGGTTAAGGTTAAAAGTAACCTGAACCGACGAGAATGCATGAAGACGTTGATGAAAGTGGATGAAGCGAAAGTAGTATGTCAGGATCGAGCAAAGTGGCGGTCTATAAACTCTGCCTACCCCTATGGGATACAGGCGTGACGATTATGTATGTATGCCCCCCCGGCTTTTGATGGCGCCACAAGCAATTCTTTCTCTCAATTTAGATGTTTATGCCTGTCTACCTAGTAGTACCTAAGTAACATTGTATTTATGTATTTCAGTGGAATGACAAGCATTGCTTTGTAATGCATGGTTGTTAGTTCGTCCCGCTTAGCATAGGCGAATGGTCCGTCTCACCATTCATTACAAAAAGCTAGACAGGTTAGGAAGCAGATACTAAACAGTAAACATTTATTGGGTGTTCAAACCTTGTTTTATAATTTTTAATGGTCTGTACATTTGAGACTACAAACATACGTTGAAATTATCAAAGTTAAAGTTAAAGACTATGTAATTGGGCCTTAGTAAACATACATATAATAAATAAACACTTACCATAGCTCAATTCCCTTCCTAGTCTGGGCGAGAAGTTCATAGTTCGTCCTAGTCTGGGAGAGAAATACCTGGTGCGTGTGTCGATCTGTTCTGGGTCTTGATGGTAACTGAAACAATACGGTGTTATTCTTGTATCATAACATTTTTTTACCAGAAGGGGTAGGCAGAGGACCAAGACACCTAAGTTTAGCCTTCTGTGTTGCAATAAAGAACGAGCCTATCGCCATATGTGAGAGGTTGTCTGGGTAGGTACCACAGCAATAAATAAATAAATAACACCCAACAGTCACATATATAGTCCTGACCCCACACTAAGATCGAGTCTTGTGTCGTGTATCAGGAACTACGAGAGACATTTCGGTCTCACAAACACCCAGACTTGGAAGAAATATTTGTGGGCCGCACAAACATTTCACTCGGTGCGGGGATCGAACCCGCGGCCTCTCGTTTCACAAGCCGCTGCGCCACGGACACTGTCAAAGCTATGTCTATATCTCCCCCCAATCAGTAGTGTAAATATACTGTTATGTTCCAGTTTAAAGAACATTGTAGCCAGAGTAACTAAACATGTTGAGACTTTACATCTTATGTCTCAAGATGGAGAGCGCAGTGGAATGCCAAGCATTGCTTTTTCATGGTGTTATTTGTTTTTTTTTTTAATTGTTTTATTCCATTTTATTCGATCGAATATACACTAGATTATAAGTAACGGCCTGACAAATGAGTATGGTCCAAACCATAATAAATCTTAATTTAAAGGAATAAGGTTTACTGTTACCTGAAGTTGACTATAATTTAAGACTTTTTGCTACATCTGATAGTTCGAAATTCAAATGTATTTAAAGCAACCTCTGCCACTTTTGGCGCGTTATTTTGTTCCGGACCCTGTACCTATTATAATTATTTATTAATAAAAATAATAATAAATACTTACTATTCCTGATCGGGCGGTGTGGCTGGCATATCTTCGGACAACCTTCTGCCCAATCGAGGGGTGAACTCTACATTCTCATAGATATTCTTGTCTTGGAAAGAGTCGACACTTCTGCCGAGTTTCGGAGTGAATATAACCTTCTTTGTTACTGAAACAAGAATTATATCTAATTTGACTCTCTATATGCCACATAAGAAAGTAATTATTTCTAGTAGGTACTAACTTGTTTCTATTGAAATGATATTGAATTGGTTTACTGTTTTTTTTTCTTTTTTTTAACTTGCTTAACAAAATATACAATAATTGTAGTAAATAGCATAAGAAACTAAGGTTTATATTGATGCTATCAGAGTTGACAATGGGGTTATAACTTATAACAAGATATTTATACTGTAGTGAAAATAGGAGTACTGAGATTAATTCAAAGATTATTATTTATGTGATGTAGGCAATTAAATAGCTCTTATGACAAGTCAATACATTGTATTGTATCAGCCCATATACGTCCCACTGCAGGGCACGGGCCTACTCTACAATCGAAAGTACGATTGAGAGTGGTTAGGCCATATAGTCCACCACGCTGGCCTAGTGCGGGTTGGCGGACTTACATACCATAGAAATTCTTATGAATCGCTATGGTATGCAGGTTTCCTCACGATGTTTTCCTTCACCGTTTTAGTGCGTGGTGATTGACTGTCAATACACACATGACTCCGAAAAGTCAGAGGTGTGCCCTGGGATTTGAACCCGCGACCACCGTGAACATGTTGGCAGCCGCGTCTAGTCCGTTTACCAACAGGCCACCACGCACTTTTCAATACATACTTATTCTAAATTTACAAAATAAATGATTTTGTTGTTATATAAATTAAATTTATTTAGATTTAATTTTTGGTAGTCTGGCAGTTTGGAAGGGTATTAAAACTGAACGTGAAATCCGTCTCTCTACTGCTTTTGCTTTCTGATAAACTGTATGGAAATGTGAACATAACAATCCTCATTTCCGCATGTATAAGCATTTTCATAAAGAATAAAAGTTTTAAAAACGCTAATTCATGCTGTTAGAAGTTAATTCAGCCAATATTATTATCTGCGTAAAATGGAGAAATTCGTAAATCCAAACGATTTTTGGGCCTCTGGTGTTAAGTTACTCAAACCGATGATTTTAATTTGCCTTCATTTGTTCTAAGTTAAAGCACCGTGATGTAAAATGATTTACCTTTAGTGGGTTCGTCGACTTGTCTTTCGTAATAAGGCAACTGATCGTAATAGAATTTGAGGGTGTCCGCTGCTTCCAACAACCTGAAGAAGGCTTGTCTGAAAACAATGATGTTTTTTTTATGGAATTTGTTGATAACATTATGCCGATGTCAAGTTTGGGAAACTGAACAAGTATTGAAAATTCAAATTTGGAATGAATTAAATTAATAATTCAGCCTTGTTACTTTTTAGATTATTAATTTATTATTGGGCAAAGAAGTCGGGCTTTCTGCCTAGTTTGAGAATCACTTGCAATTTTTGAACACATACCTAGTGATGTGCAATTTTCCGAAAAATTATATATATCGAATCTACAAGTACAAATTAATCAAATTGACTTTTCAACAAGAGTTCCAGTTGGTTTCTATTTGTCCGTGAGATTCCATTCACCCGGTATAGCAATAAAATTTCAAAATGAAAAACGTCTGAAAAATATTCGGAAAATGATCGAAAAAATCAAATGAAAAATGTCAACTTTTCGGAAAATGTTCATTACCCATATAAGATGTGCATTATTTTGCTATTGGTTATAATGAATTTCAAAGTTACTGTTTCATTAATAAATTGACATTAATAAGTACTATTTCCAAACTAGATTGAAACAAAATTAAATATAATTACCTGTCGTCTTCGCTTGTTAATTTTAATGATCGTTTGCCAAGTCTGGGTCCAAACCAAAGCGCTCCTCTTTCACTGTGAGCCCCTCTGTCTCCTTCATCCTTTATAACAAGAGAATATATTTGGTCATTGTAGTTTTTTCTCTATCTTAAGTTTTCAAAATTATCGAAATTGGGGGAAACCGAACGTTCAAGTGTTAAACTCAATAATTATATAAAAATTAAATAAATGAAAAGCTGCAAGAAAAGTAGTGAAATCTTCGATTAATTATGTTTAATCGAAGTATGAAATTGATAAACGCAAAACGTTAACGTTGTAGGCTTTATATTTTCAATTCCTTTTTTTTTTTTCTTCCTACAATGTAAAAGAAACGTGTCTAAAATCTTAACTGAAACATTTTTTTATCCCCCGAGTATATATGTATGTATATGTATTTAATGTACTCGGGGTACAGCTATTTATCATGCTATAGTTGATGCCTGAACACAAAGTTTCTATTTTCCTTTTTTTTAATTATTTGCAATTTTTTAGTTAATTTTTTAATCGCCATATTTTTTTGGCTGTGGAAATACTTTGTTTCAGCCAAAGAAAAGCTTATATTTTTAAAAGTATGAATTTTTTTTGTAGCCAAATAGGAGTATGATAAAGGCCAGATTTATGTTATTAATGCACTCAATATACTTTAAACTATATTGTAAAATATCAAATACTTACCTTTAAATCATTGCTGGACGCAATAACACAACTGAACAGACAAATTATAATTAATTCTAACGTGACGTAATGAAAAGACATTTTGTTGGTTTGAAATCACACGAGAATCTGATACAAGGGATGGTGAACTAGGCTATTTATACAGGGGATGCTTGTATTGAATAGTAATAAGGGGAGATCGGGTGGAACGAACACTTTGAAAATTATGTTGAAATTTTCAGAGATTGTTTTTTTTTTTATTGGGATCAAATAGTCTCCCGTAGTTTATGATATTATACAAGAGTTAAGTGATATAATTTGGGATCAGGACTATGTATATGACCATTGGTTGTATTTATTTATTTACAACACATACCCGAACCAATTCCTATATTATGTAGAATTATTGTGAGATCGAAGGCGCAGTCTCTTATCCCATAAACTTTTTAACCACTGCACCACGGAGGATGTCATTTATAAAATAAATAGATTAAAAAACCCTTATACCACTACCACAACTCACAATCGTCAAATTACATAGAATTATAATAATTATATCATCCATCATCATCCATCCATCCATCAGCCAAAGCAAGTCCACTGCTGAACATAGGCCTCCCCCAATGATTTCCACAGTGACCTAATAATTATATACTGAACAATTATTATTAATATAGGTATTATATTAGTATTTATAGAATTTAATTTATATTTATTCTGTATACCATATACACCCCACTGCAGGGCACGGGCCGCCTCTACAATCGAAAATACGATTGGGAGCAGTAAGGCCATATAGTCAACCACGCTAGCCTAGCGCGGACTGGCGGACTTTATAGAAATCGCTATGGTATGCAGGTTTTCGTCACGATGTTTTATATATTAACACTCAGCCGTACCGCATAATTATCAATTAATTATTATTACTAATTATTTATGAACTGCCCTGAATTGCAAATCCTGTATAATCACTGTATTGTAAACTTATTTTGAAAAGAGCAACGCTAGAGTTTCTTGCCCGTTCTTCTCTGGCGAAAACAGCCTTGTGAACCGGGTGGTAGTGGAAAAAAAGGTGACTGAATCTAAATAATGTATGGATTTCATGGATTCAATAAATATTTTCATTTCCTTTCATATTTATTACATTAGGTCAAAATATAAAATCTGTCCAATTATTATCATTTATATTTCTTTGCTATGGACGCGTCATTTTTTTTTTATTCCATTGAATGGCGAGACGAGCATGCCGTTCGCCTGATGGTAAGCGATACGATCGCTCATGAACAGTAGCAAAACCAAACAACACCTTGAATTACAAAGCAATGCTTGGCATTCCACTGCGCTCGCCATTCTGAGACACAAGATGTTAAGTCTCAATATGTCCAGTAGTTACTCTGGCTACAATGTCCTTCAATCCGAAACACAACAGTGCATTTAAACTGCTGTTTGACGGGAGACATAGACATTGCGGTGGTACCCACCCAGGCAGCCTCTCACATATGAGAGACCTACCACCAGTTAATCGTCATTCACTTTTAAGTAATTAAAACTCTCCCTAGTGCATTGACACGAGCTGTATGCAAATGCAGGTTCTATCTGTGTTTATCGTTGATTGAATTTAGCATTTATTTAGCTTAATCCGTATATATTCTAGCCTACGTCTTGTTAGGAAGGCAGAGATTATTGTTTTTTAGGTATATAGAAACCTCTTTGGTTTTTCCTGGCTTTTTTGAAGAGAGGCTTAACAATGGAATTGTCCTATTCATTATAAGACTGGTGTCAGGAATTTGAGCACCTTATGGCGATAGGCTCGCCGCCTATCACATCGTGGGACGGAACATTCAAGGCAAATCGTGGATGTTCTAGTTACTACCAGGAGAAACTTTGCCTACCATTCTGGGAAAGGAAAGTCGTGGGTTTATGCATGTTTAGTGATAAAATCATGCTTCTCTGTTTGATACGATTATTGCAAATTAATTGGGGTTATTTACTAACCTGTGGCCTGTTGGTAACGGATTAGACGGGGTTACTAATAGATTCATGGTGATCACGAGTTCAAATCCCAGAGCACACCTCTGACTTTTCGGAGTCATGTGTGTATTGCTAGTCAATCACCACGCACTAAAACGGTGAAGGAAAACATCGTGAGGAAACCTGCATACCATAGCGATTTGTAAATATTTTTTGTAGCAAGTAAAGTCCGCCAACCTGCAATAGGCCAGCATGCTGGACCTATGGCCTAACTCCTCTCAATCGTACTCTGGATCATAGTTTAGGCCCGCGCCCTGCAGTGGAACAAATATGGGCTGATATAGAATTTGTAATGAAATTGAAATGAATTTGTAGCAGTGTAATTATTTTGCGGTTTGAATAAATTGTAGCCAAAGTAACTACTGGATATATTAGCACTTATCATCTGCGGCGAGCGCAGTGGAATGCCAAGTATTGCTTTGTTATTCATGGTGTTTGGTTTTACTACTGTCCATGAGCGGTTGTATGACGTATCATGCTCGTCTTACCATTAAAGGCAATAAAAAAAAACAAAATTCTATCGTCATTTTTATTTAACTTTCTGTCATAATACAAGCAAGCATTTTCAAAATCTTTGCGAGCGAAGACTTATTTCAGTAACGCTCCACAACTTAAAAACTAATTACATTACATATATTCATTTACTCAACTAAGTTGTCTAATTGCTAATGACAAGCCACCACATATAAATAACTGGCGGCCCGGCCTAGCTTCGCCCGGGTGCATATAGATTTCTCTACAATAATATGTACGTATTATACACATAAACCTTCCTCTTGAATCACTCTATCTGTTAAAAAAACCGCATCAAAATCCGTTGCGTAGTTTTAAAAATTTAAGCATACAAAGGGACATAGGGACAGATAAAGCGACTTTGTTTGATACTATGTGATAAACTAATGTCGACATAATTGAGCAACATAAAATTAAACAACATAAATAAGACTAAGGAAATGTATTTTATTGCTTTATTTATTGATATTTATTCCAACACTACTAAGCATAGACATGTTTGTCCCTACATCCCTATTCTCCCCCGAGTCTGGAGGTATTAGTGGCAAATTGAAATAAATATTTTTTGCAGGCGGCAACGATTAAATTGTCTATTTGTAAGCGTCAATCGTGACATCTTGATGTATATTGTCTAAGGGTGTGTTACCACTGGAGAGAAATAAGTCGCGTTTTTAAAAGGTCCATAGGTCTACTAGCGGTGCGACCCGGCTCCGCCCGGGTGCAGATAAACTTTCAAAATGGCGACCATAATTCAATTCAGATTAATAATTTAGATTATCGAGTAATCGGACTGCTTAACTCCTATAGGACATACAATAACAAATAAAAAACTCTTCAGGCTAGGCTCATAAACCGTGATAGCTAGAAAGCTGAAATTTTCACAAATTTTCACAAATAATATATTTATTTCCGTTGTTGCTATAACAACAAATATTAAAACTGAAATATGGAAATATTAAGGTCCCGATACAATTAAAGTGTTGCCTTTACGTTTTTTTCGCGCAATATTAATAAAGGTAGCCGGTAGACGCTTATCCGTATCCGTATCAGCCCATATACGTCCCACTGCAGGGCACGGACCAACTCTACAATCGACAGTACAATTGAGAGTGGTTAGGCCATATAGTCCACCACGCTGGCCTAATGCGGGTTGGCAGACTTACATACCATATAAATTCTTATAAATTGCTATGGTATGCAGGTTTCCTCACGAATATAATTTCACAGAATGTTAAGTTGTATATTAACTTTCAAAATAATAATGGGCTCTCATACAACAAACTTAATTTTTAAGCAATTTTAACTCGATTTTAATAAACAGGAACAAACGTGATTTATAGGGTTTCTTTTATAAATTACTAGCGGCCCGGCCCAGCTTCGCCCGAGTACAAATATATTTCTGTACAATAATATGTACGCATTATACATATAAACCTCCCTCTTGAATTAGTCTATCTATTAAACAAACCCGCATCATAATCCGTTGCGTAGTTTTAAAGATTTAAGCATATGTACAGAGAAAGCGACTTTGTTTTATACTATGTAGTGATGGTACGGATTCCATTTGTTCGTTTACCAACAGGCCACCACGCACTTTGCACTTAATATCTATACATATCTACTTATTATCGATTAAATTCAGTGAAATTACTTTTATACATTATTTAAAAGAAAAAGATTTCAAGAAAGAGGTCGCACAAGCACGTGCGGTGGGCGCGAATATGGAAATGCCCCCTTATAACATAAGGATACTATTTTCAACTATCATTTGCCTACTTTAGTTCGTTTGGGATGCGGTAGGAATGGACTCAACCAGGCTGCTACCACGATCTTTTGGAGCTTTTCCTGCCTTCATACCCATCAGTCTGCAACTCCTGTATTCAGGAACAGTGGTATGCATTGTAATGACACCGAGCATTGAAGCTCGCCGAGTCTCCGGGAATGTCTAACTTGTCTTTACGGTACTGTATCAGCCCATATACGTTCCACTGCAGAGCACGGGCCTACTCTACAATCGAGAGTACGATTGAGAGTGGTTAGGCCATATAGCCCACCACGCTGGCCTAGTGCGGGTTGGCGGACTTACATACCATATAATTATTTTTATAAATCGCTATGGTATGCAGGTTTCCTCACGATGTTTTTCTTCACCGTTTAGTGCGTGGTGATTGTTTAATACATACATGACTCTGAAAAGTCAGAGGTGTGCCCTGGGATTCAAACCCGCGACCACCGTGAACATGTTGACAGCCGCGTCTAGTCCATTCACCTACAGCCACCACGCACGTCTGGTCTTGTCTTTAACCACCAACAAAATCAATCATAATTAGCTATAGTTATAGGTAAAAGATTAGTTATTTATATTTAGTATTTGCTGTAAGCTTCTCTATGATAAAACAAAAAAAAGTAAAGTAAAAAAACGTCAAAGCATGTTGTCCAAAAATTAAAATTACGGCGTCCACGTAAACAAAAATGTTCATAAAATGAAAACTACTAGGCTAATTATGTTAAATTTCTATGGGACACAATGCCCAGCTATTCTGCATCAAACTAAAGAAGAATTACGAAAATTGGATCATAAATCTCAGCGTAATCCGTGTACATACATAAAAAATACAAATCGAATTAAGAACCTCCTCCTTTTTGAAGTCGGTTAATGCAAGCACTATATATTTTTTGTTATTGCAGCGAATGGCGAAACTAGCATGCTGTTCACCTGATGGTAAACGATGCGACCGCTCATGAACAGAAGCAAAACCAAACAACACCTTTAGTTACAAAACAATGCTTGGCATTCCACTGCGCTCGCCATCCAAAGACAAGATGTAAAGTCTCAATATGTCCAGTAGTTACTCTAGCTACAATGTCCTTCAATCTGAAACAAAACAGTGTAAGTATATTTATACTACTGTTTGGCGGGAAAAATAGGCATTGCGGTGGTACCTATCCAGGCGGCCTCTCACATATGAGAGACCTGCCACCAGTAGTATATAACAAATCGTCATTATACCATTGACAAAAATATATGGACAAGGCGGAAAGCGCATAGTCTTCCGACGTAAGTGGTGCGCGCTCCAGTACATCTCTAGTGGAGCGTTACTGAAATTAGTCGTCCCTCACAATGATTTTGAAAATTATTCCTGCATGAAAGTTTAATAAAAATAAAGTTTATTTATTATTTTTCATCACTGTTTAGACGAAATCTATTTAATTAAGTTGATTTAATATTTATTTTGGGGCGATTTTCACGGACAACTTTTTGAAATGTTTTTGAAACTCCGACGCCCGAATACTGGAACGCCATTCAAATAATAAGTTGCTCTTAATAGCGCACGGCCCACTTAGCCAGCACATTTAATCGGGATTAACGTAGTTAAGAGGACGGGTAACGCCAATGACCTTGCTCGAACGGGCGGCACCAAATCTCATGCACCGGCGCACGCCGGCTCACGACGTGCGAGCGAGCGCGCTGCTTTATACCTATTCATTCATTATTTCGCTGCGGACAAAACGATATATTTGTAGTGTTATTTCACTCGATGTTCCCATCGAGTACAGTTAGGACCGTAGTGTATGATTAATTCACTTACGTACGTCACAGCTATCGTGGCAGAATTGCACGAACGCTGACTGTTTAACGAGAAGACGCGGGTTCGGTCCCCGCACTTGTAGTTCTTCAATTTTTGTGTTTACTTATTTCATCTATCTATACCAATATTACATTTTAGATTTTTAATATTTTTATTTTTGTTTTTCTTTTGTAATATTACAAAGAGGATAGATACATTTATATTTTTGGATTTTTATTTACAATGAAACTCAAAAATTACTGGACCAATTTAAAAAAATATTTCGATTTTCTAATGGTCTAATCCGGGATTAACAGAACTATATATTTACCTGAAGAGGTTGAAATAAGGGTTTAAATGGAAAATAAAAATGTTCAAAAAAAATTATCTCGAATGGTTTTTATTTTTCATTTCAACCCTTATTTCAACTCCTTTAGCCAAACATACAGCCAATGTTACTCCAGGATAATGTTGGATTCGAATGGTGAAAGAATTTTAAGATTAAGTCGGTCGGTTAAGTAATTTTTGTGTTTATTCATTATGAATAAATATCGAAATATTCAAAAATCTAAAATACAAAAATGTAAAAATACACATGTTACAAAAATGCAAAAAATGAAATGTTTCTTTTATAAAATATTATAGGTTAGACATATAGATGAATTTATAAACAAAAACAATCGTGTCGATGCGGGGATCGAACCTGCGGCCACAACAATCATCTAGCGATCGGTCAAACCTTCGGGCCGACAATACTTACTTCTCGGTGACCAAATTACCGGTAACTATCTATTATATTAGTGCCTATTTTGGTGTTTAAATGTTACCTACTATTTCAAATATGATCGGAACATAACAATTCATTAATTTATATGTTGGGTAGGTCTCTCATAAGTTGCATGAAATTCAATTGAAATATTAAAACATCGCACGATACTTATATTTTGCTATGTAGGTACAATTTTTTTTTTTTTAGTTTCATTTTTTTTTTTTAACACCCAACAGTCACATACAATATTATGATCGTTAACTTTAACAAAATAAATATACTATTATAGTACAGTTACTTTCTACTAAGAACATAAATAATAATTTTATAAAATATGGTAGATTATTTTTCCGACCCAAATATCGACCAATAGAATTGCACCATTCGACGTCACGTGGTACAACCTACATGGTATTATACTGATATTTTTTTGAAAATTTTCTCTGGTAGTTGCTATATATAAAAAACAAAACATGATCCAGTCAAATTAACCACACGTCAAACTGACAGGTTGAATTCAATTGTGAAAATTGGAGATTTTGCATGAAATTGAGTTTTAAATTAAAATTTGGGACGGAAAAATAATCCCCCGAATACCACACGAGCTTCAAAATTATCTGGCATTTCCCTCAAGGTTCCCTGCAAACAAATAAAGTCGTCAAGTTTTGACTCCTTCATTTGTTTGCAACGAACCTATCGGGAAATACCCGATAATTTTGAAGCTCTTGTGGTATTATATGTGAATATTTTTTTCAAAAAAATATCTTCAATGATTTTTATTTTCCATTTTAACTCATGTCAACCCCTTTAGGCAAATATACAGCCTATGTTACTCCAGGATAATGTTGGAATCGGATGGTGAAAGAATTTTAAGATCGGTTGAGTAATTTCTGGTTTATTCATAATAAACAAAAATCGTAATATTCAAAAATCAAAAATACAAAAATGTTAAATAAAAATGTTACAAAAATGCAAGAAATAAAATGTTTCCTATATAAAATATTGGGTTAGATAGTAGATAAATGAATTTATAAATAAAAACATTTGTTTCGATGCGGGATCGAACCCGCGGCCACACGTTTTTATTTGGCATCCAAGCAACAGCGCCACAGTTGCAGTGACGTAGTATAGTAATTTACTACGGTTAGACCGGCCGTAACCGTTCTCAATGAATGTGTCGAGCGAAATAGCAATATTAAATTTACGTTGATATTGCGAAGACAAGCGACATAGGTCCGTTTAGCACGGCGGTTCGTCCCGCAATGATTTGTTGGGCGACAGCGGGGACGTGCTCGCGATTTAGAGTATCGATAATGTGAAAAATTCGTTAAAAATAAATGAGACAGAAATTAGAAAAAATAAAAAGAAGGTCCCATCCGCCTTGCATTTCTTAACATCCTGATGATAATAAAATAATCCTAGTGCTCGTAGTTTAAGAGAAAAAACGTTGTAAATGCGAAAATAGAGGTCACTTTGCAATTTTATTTCAAGTACTTTTAATACACTTTTAAGAATTCTGAAAAGAAGGGCCCAAGCTCCATATAGTGTAGATCAACATATATTTTTTTTGAACACCTAATAATAAAGATCACCAAGAAAAAACGTTGTGAAAAAGGCCATTTCACATAGACCCCGCTCTTAAGCGCAAGTTATATTTAAGTTGCGTTCCAGTATTTGGGCGCGAATGTACTGAAGGGCCTATCTTTAGTTTTGAAATCAATGCATTAAACTATGAATTTATTTTCATGTTTCGTTCAGCGGGATTACTGGAATTCCAACACCTGGACAAATGTGACTGGTCCACAGGTGTTTCTTTCGGGTCCGGGTGTTTATGAGACCGAAAACCCATAGTTTATTTTACACCGCCCTTTCTTTTTTCCTACTTATATATCCCTCCCATGGTTGGCTGGCAGAAATTGCCATAGAGCGATAAGACCGCCATTTGTACTTTGTTGTTTTATCATCATCATCATCATATCAGCCACAGGAAGTTCACTGTTGAACATAGGCCTCCCCCAAGGATCTCCACAATGACCGTTGGAAGCGGCCTGCATCCAGTGACTTCCTGCAGCCTTAGTCAGATCGCCCGTCCACCTTGTCCACTTTGTTGTTTTATACTATCTCTAAACTGTTATTTCTTTTTTCTGTGTACAATAAAGAATTAAATAAATAAATAAATAGTTCCTTATACCCACGATATGAGACTCTATCTTAGTGTGGGGTCGGGACAATGTATGTCTGTTGGATGTATTAATTTATTTTCCCATTCAATATCAGCCCGGATTCCGCAATTTGCACTTGATATATACAAGGCGAAACGTGGGTTTATGCCAAATATTTATTTCGGTGCGGGAATCGAACCCACGACCTCTCGTTTCACAGCCGGCGTCTAACCAACTGCGCCACGGAGGCTGTAAAAAAATCCAAAATGACTGCCTGACCCGGAATTCGAACCCGAGAACTCAGCGTTACTATCCTTTTATCCAAAAAGTCCTTCGAAAAACAGTTTTCGTCTAAATTTGTCGACGCCCTGAATCTGTCTCTCAAGAAACCCATTTGTACAAATCAGTCGGTTCATTTAAGGAAACCAAAGAGATTTAATGGACCCGAAATAGTTTTAATTAAAACTCTTCGGGACGTGAAAACAAACATTGGAAGAAAGGAATATAGGCCGATACCTCTCTTACGCCATAATACATATATAAAGGTTTTATCCAGGCAAATTAAAATATTCATATTGCAAACGAAAATATTCATATATCGCTTAGCGGCGCTGAGATTTTGTGAAATTTTTGAGACACTGCTTAGAAGACCATGATAAAGATTTAAACAAGTTTCCAGCTTATTAAATCTCAATCAGAGGTAGAACCCTTATTTAATACTGTAATAATAATATTTATTTCAAACCTTTTTTTAACATCGTTCATATTTTCATATTTACGAATTATAATTTGAATTGTAGATATTTGACTCGGCTAATATTATGCACGTTACTGATCCAAAATTACACAAATTGGAGCGCACAAACTAGGATTCGAACCCAAAGCCACGCCGACAATCACTAACTAGGCGAAACAAATGCTGCCTAACCGCAACGACATGGCAATTGGCAAATAATTCATTTTATAATTTCAGAACAAATTGTTTTAAATTACAAAACATATTCAGCCACACCGCCATCTATTGACAATAATTACGCATTAAATTGTTATTACCTAATTAGTTGAACAACAAAAAATAAAAATAATAAACGCATTGGCACAGTTGTATAATTATGTATTATGATTATATTTGATCTATAAATTGAATTTATATATTTTTTTAAATTAAAATTAATTATTGTTCACTTTCACTGAAACCACTCATAAGATGACTTTGTAAATATTCAATCAGTAAACTATTTACAATAAATATCTATTTTAAAATAAATATTTAAATATTATGGCGTGAATAAGATATATGTGTGTTTTAATAGGGGAGTTAATTATTTATATTTTTTTTTTCCTTTATTTGCCGCTAAGCGGCCAAATCTACAATATTTTAATTACGAACTTCCGCTTCAAGCTGTGTTAGCTCAGCTTAACAGTTTAATTTATTTCATCAAGGTAATAAAAGCTTATGTTATAAAATTGATACTAAATATTTTCTTATAAAAATATTTAATTACTATTTTCTTTATTTTAAACAATATTAGTTTTAGTAATCGAGTTAATACTGAAAAAACAGTAATGTGATTGACTGCTAATGAATGAAGAATTTCGTTTCGCTTTTGTTATTGAAAAGCGCGGCAGAGCCCATAATTCCTTTATTCATTTGTTAAAATTATATAACTAAATGAAACAATGCTTATAAAGATGAGTGACGTGAGTTTTGAACATTAAATTGTGGTTAATAAACAAGTTTGAATTGCGTTTATTACAATTATAGTTTTTGTTTCGTTTTAAAAGTGACGCCATAAGGTTTCTGACCCGTTGCTCATTTATAAACTACATTCCCATTGATTTAAAAACTCATCCATACATTTAAGATTTTTATAAAATAGACCGTTGTGAATAGAACATAATCTTTTTGTGGCTTATGTGATTAAAGTGTAGTTTCGTTAATTGAAAGGGCGCGCCATCTTTTGTCTGCACTGAAAAAGTAAGTAGAAAATATTTTTAAATTTAAATCCATATTATTCTTCACTGTTGCTTATTTAATTGATTGATAATTAATTACAATTAATATCTTCTACGGGTAAAGTTATTGTTTGTTTGCATAGAATAGGCTTTGAGAGGCTACTGGAGCGATTTGAAGAATTCTTTCATCATTAGACTTCTACATTATTCCTGATGAACATAGGCGATCATTGACTAAATATTATCCCGTTGATACGTTGTATGTAGGCGATACATTGAGATATATATATCGACGCAGGAAAGCGATTTTGCCGTATCTCAAATAATGCGTATATGCGTTTTGTATATTATTTAATTTTTAAAAAAAATACCGCATTGAATTTCCTTGTGAAAATGCAAGGTTTTATTTTAAAATGTTATTATTAAAGAAAACGGTATTCCTAAGTTTTCTAGTTTAGTGGTTATTCATTTTTTATTTTATTTGTTGATTCTGGTTTAAAGTTGCTTGTTTCGAGATACAACAAAATCGCTTTCATGCGTCGATATGTATAACATTGATATCGATGAGGCGATAGAATATTTTCAATAAAGTATGTCCCCTGGGCGGAGCCGGTCCTTTGGGCGACCAGGTAGTTTTCGATTAAATTTCTGACGTTTTTTATGCCATTTTTTAAATATCTATTTTAATTACGAATAAGGATTAATATTGTAACGAGGAAAGATTTGATTGTTTGAATTAAATAGACTGAAATTACTACAGTTTTTGAATCCTACATGATTTCTGTCACACCTTGTACTATTTCATACCTTTTGGTTAATGATTATTAATTAATGTTTTGGTTGGTTAGCGGTAGAGGGCGCTATGAGTTTGTGGCTTTATGATTGTCGTATAAATTGGTGTTCTTATTTCAAATAATAATTGTTCTTTTTTCGTTTACACAGATTAATGCTGCTTCGAGAGGGAAATCTTCATCATGGTAAGTGCTTAAGATAATTTTTATTTTCTTAATTACTTACTTTATTATTGAAATATAACTTACTTTTACGGATTTAATCGAGGATTCGGTTTATATATATTTCGGTATAGATATTTCTTCCTCCAAACAGCTTTGTAAATGCACTGTTGTGTTCCCGTTTGAAGAACATTGTAGCCAGAGTAACTACTGGGCATTATGCGACTTAACATTTTAAGTCTCAGAATGAAAGCGCAGTGGGATACCAAAAACTTTTTAATTCATATTTCATGGCGTTGTTTGATTTTGCTACTGTCCATGAGCGGTCGTATCGTTAGCCATCTCAAAAATTTTCAAAAAAAAAAAACACGTATTAATTTCATTAATTTAAAAATCATTTCAACTTCAGATAATCACATACATCCTTATTCACTATAAACCTCATTTACACGAGGAAAATTTCTTGCCGAGAATCGTATACCATTATCGCATGACATAACCGCCGTAATATTTATTTTTTTGCCCACTTCGTGTGTTCGAGGGAGTTTGCTGGGAAAATTGGCTATTTAGCCATCTCCGTGCGCATCAGCGCCAAGACATATTATAAGGGTCAAAGCGGTTGCCAAGGCCGAAATCGGTCGGATTACATCAGATATATTTTATAAATAAAATTCGAAGCATGAAACTCCCTTGTAAATTTGGCTTTATTTAACACCAACTCACTTTGAAAAACCTTTACGCAATGTAACTTTTTTTATGCTTAAGATAATTGCATCTTCGCGGTATGAAACTCTGTCGTGATAATGGGGCTTTATTTCTTGCTAAACCGTCATGGTACAAGGTCAGGGATCCACCTTTGGAATCGGAAGGGCCAAAAATACAATTTACCACATTTCTAAGGTTTTAGAGAGCCACATATTTTCTGACGACTTTCAAAAGGCAAGGACAAGAGGCTGAGAGATAGAAATTGTGCCTAATTCTCATTAATCGATTAAAAATCATTTTTTAGTATTCATATTTTGTGATACATAATGATAGATAATGAGGGGGCAATGTTGTTCAATAAATTACCAAATAATATTAAAAACAGCGAGAGAGTAAATAGTTTTAAGAAAAAATTAAGGTATATATTGGCACTATGAGTATCAGTGACTAACTAACTAACTAGTAGTTTTAATTATTTTTGTATCTCATTGTAAGTTAAATGTAAATTTCTTATGAGAATAAATGTCTTTAAACCGATCCGATATTTGTAAATAAATTGTATTGGCCTATGGAATAAAAGTGCCGCTGCTCGACATCCAAAGAACCGTATGTGACTCGCGAGCCGCAGGTTGCCAGATCCTGTTCTGTGTCACCCCATATACGTCCCACTGCAGGGCACGGGCCTCCTCTACAAACGAGAGTACGATTGAGAGTGGCCATATAAGTCCACCACGTTGACCTAGTGCGGGCTGGCGGACTTACATACCATAGAAATTCTTATAAATCGTTACCCTTCCTCTACTCCTGTGGAAATTATTAAAGGCTTCGATGAAATATATACTAGATACACAGTTCCCTATAAATATTATTTTATAAAGTGGCACCGATGCGTAGAAACAATTATTTTTTAATAAATAATAAAAATAGTCTTCAAAACAAAAAACCACTAAAAACCAAAAAAATAATAAGTACCAATGCAAAAAAAAAAAAATTAATTTGTTGTACTTGTGCATGTTGATTAATTTGCTTAATGACTTGACTAGCCAACAAATCAAAATATATGCGTAACATATTGAAGGCTAGCCGCTAAGTACCTCACATGTAGGACCTATACGTTATATTAATTTAAATATCTATATGTTTGGTACTTGGCAACCCGCCTTCAATATGTTACGATATATTTTGAGAAGTTCTACTCTCTAGGTCCGAACATGATCATCAGATCTTCATGTTGTATTTCTGGGATCAACATGTCAATACGTTCTTTCCAAGTAAAAAGAAATCACTAAAATCGGTTAAAAGCTGCCGAAGATATTAGTATTTACGTGTATTTTAATATTAACAACCCCCCCCCCCTCACCCCTACCCCCTTTTCCCTCTTTCACTGTAACTTAACTTTTATAATGAAGCTAATGCAAAAAGAACCATTGGAATCCTACTATTTTGAGGAATTCCCCTCTCTAGGTCCGAAGATATCCATCAGATCTTGGCCATATTTTTTTAGGACCAAATGACGAGCACCAGCTTTCAATGAAAGAAAGAATGGTCGAAATCGGTTCGCACAGTTCAGAGAAATAAGATGACAAACATAAAAAAAACAACATACAATCGAATTGAGAACCTCCTCCTTTTTTTGAAGTCGGTTTAAAAAGAAAACAAAAAGATTACATATTCCAATTAAATTAACACAAATTCCACCTTACTCCTGGAGCGTAAAATTGCTTTTCACATAATATTGTCTTAAGTTCTGCGACGTTTTAGAATGAGACGCTCTCGAAAGTAATACAATTATACGACTTTTGTTAAACAGCCGAATAAAGGCGCAATGGAGTCGAATGATTACATATCTTTCTATGAACTTGCAAGAATGTAATAATTACATAATCTAAAATATTTTGTCCGAATATGTAGAGGATAGGAATATGGAATAGGAGTCACACTCAGTACACTACGCTCGAATTGTTAGGTTTAAAATTTTCTTCGTCTATTTCTTGCGAAATAATTTCACGTCACTTATTCCTTTCTATTGCATTAAGTGGAAATATATAATAAATGTTTGTGGAGTTAATTTATAATAAAGTATACATTACCTATTAATAGTAATTAAAAAATAAAATAAAACGATTCCATATATTTCCTGTTCCAAATCATGACACTACCCGTCTTTATCTATTTAAGCGAGTAGAGAGGGACAAGAGATGAGTGAGATGCACAGTTTGTCGATTTTAGGTTGCTAATTTTTTTATTTAATTATACGTAATATTTCGCATATTTATTAATGTTGAAAGCAAGTACATGGGTTAGAATTGCCGAAAATATGAAATCCCATGTGTTTAAAGCTTTTTAAGTGTTTAGTTTTCCAATTTTTAGCAGAGCATTTAAGCACTGTCACAAGCAAAGGTCGGTGTGTGACTAAAGGCGAAAGAGTGTTTACTCGATTTAAGCACTCTTTTTCGGTGCCATTTTCTAAGTGCTCATGTTGTATCTAGTGTATATTTGATCGAAGATTAAAAGCTTTCTTGACAAATAGTCGATAGAGCTGATATAAGAACTCGATATGTAAAACAATAAAGAATTGAAACAATAAATGCATAAATATTTATATTTATTAATCAAACAAGTTACATTCACAATTATATAAGAAATCAATGTTATCGAATAAATTATTTATTTAATACGCTCTATAAATAGATTTCAATAAGAAATAGTACTTAACATAAAAATTGTAGTATTAGCGATTTTTTTAGCCCGATTTCTCGAGATTTTTTCATTTGCCACAAAAAACAATTATTAATTTGTATTATTGACTTAAATGTAGGGAAGGGGCAGAGAGCGCGTCAGTACTTCTATTTTTTAAATGGGGATTCGTTTATGGTTGCTAAATTATGTGCCATTGTAATTTTTAATATGTCATCCCTTATCGCGCATCTGTCTAAAATGTAATTTAAGTCAATATGTAAGAAGTCATTTAAGCAAGTTTCAAAAACATGAAGCGAATTCATAAGCGCCATTGAACCTATCACTCAACTACGTCATATAAATATTAAAAAGCCATTCTAATGACTATCTTAGTATTGATTCCGAAATAAGCCAATCATAATGAGTCGTGTAACCGTGTCGATAAATCTTCAATCTGATTGGTCCGTTTTCGTGTTCGATATTTAACTTGAAATTAGATCGTTTAATAATAATCGTTCGTATAGTTAATAGTAAACTTAATAGATGGCGCTATTTCGAATGCCGTTTTCTTCGAAGTTTTATACAGTCGTATCCGTTTTTAAATCAATTTACAAACCCAACCTCTTTCGGTACTTCAGGGGTATTTCTTCAATACTATCTACACAGAAGCAGATTTTGCCTTCGCCGCAATGATGCAGAGGGCGTTTAGGGCTAGTGAAGCCAATTGTAGTAGTGCTTCCAGATGTAGAGGTAGTGCCTTCAGATCCTGAGGTAGTACCACCAGAAGTAGAAGTGCTGCTAGCCGTGCTTGGGGCGTTAGGTCCAGTTGAGCCTCCAGTGCTGCTTGGGCTGCCGGTGTTAGAAGTGGTGCCTGCAGGTCCTGAGGTATCGACATCAGAAGTTGAAGGGCTGCCAGCTGAACTTGGCTCGTTAGGTCCAGCGGTTCCACCAGTTGTGCTAGAGCTGCCGGTTGCAGACGTGGTGCCTTCAGGTCCTGAGGTAGTACCACCAAAAGTAGAAGTGCTGCTAGCCGTGCTTGGGGCGTTAGGCCCAGTTGAGCCTCCAGTGGTGCTTGGGCTGCCGGTGTTAGAAGTGGTGCCTGCAGGTCCTGAGGTATCGACATCAGAAGTTGAAGGGCTGCCAGCTGAACTTGGCCCGTTAGGAACAGCAGATCCACCAGTTGTGCTAGAGCTGCCTGTTCTAGACGTGGTGTCTTCAGGTCCTGAGGTAGTACCACCAGAAGTAGGAGTGCTGCCAGTCGTGCTTGGGCCGTTAGGTCCAGCGGATCCACCAGTGGTGCTTGGGCTGCCGGTTGTAGTGCCACCAGGTCCTGACGTGGTTCCACCAGAATTGGATGTACCGTCACCAGTTGTAGTATCAATAATCTCATCGTATGCGGGTTCCGGGATTTCGTACGTGTACACTGTACTTGAAGAACTCGTTCCTAGGAAAATACAAATAATTTTAACATTCAAATTATTTTAAATTAAGTCCAATAACAAAAATCAATAGTTTAAAAGAGAGAATATAACTTCAGTGTGAACCTAAAACGTTGATAATAGTACAGCATTTATATCCTTGGACATGAAAAATGCAAATATTTGCAGCATCTAATAATTAGATTTATATTATTATTTATAGTCTGTGATCTCAAGATTTCGAAATGAAATCATAGTTTGCCAAACAAACATCAAATGATCTTTTAGGATTCAACACAGTCATGATCGCATCAATAGAGTTATGTAACATTTTAAAATTACCTCGTAACAGCTACCTCAGTGCAAATGATAGTGATTGCATATTAATATCAAACGGCCATACACGCAAGATAAATGTATACCACTATTGCCAACTGGCATCCACGACACTCCGATCACTTGCTACCGTAATGTACTGTCCGCACTTAAACAGCGGTAACAGAAATGATGGGAAGAATTGAGGGCTCCAACAATCTCGATATAAACTAAGAAAATTGCATCGTAAAAATATATCGAATTAGTTCAGACTAACCTGATACTGTGGTGGATGAAGTGATGCTGTCCTTCGTGCTTACAATAGTACGCCTATCATGCACAGGCACCGGTTTTGGTCTAGGCCGTGGACGTCTGTGATGTGGGCGTCGGTGCCTGTGATGATGGCTTTTATGGCCGCCACCGCCAGTAGGGCCGCCAGTTGTGCTAGAGCCACCCGTCTTGGTTGTGGTGCCATCTTGTCCAGTTGTGGTTCCACCACTAGTGGAGGTGGTGCCGCCCGTGGTAGTTCCATCTTGTCCAGTAGAGCCGCCAGTTGTGCTAGTGCCACCCGTCTTGGTTGTGGTGCCATCTTGTCCAGTTGTGGTTCCACCACTAGTGGAGGTGGTGCCGCCCGTGGTAGTTCCATCTTGTCCAGTAGAGCCGCCAGTTGTGCTAGTGCCACCCGTCTTGGTTGTGGTGCCATCTTTTCCAGTTGTGGTTCCACCACTAGTGGAGGTGGTGCCGCCCGTGGTAGTTCCATCTTGTCCAGTAGAGCCGCCAGTTGTGCTAGTGCCACCCGTCTTGGTTGTGGTGCCATCTTGTCCAGTTGTGGTTCCACCACTAGTGGAGGTGGTGCCGCCCGTGGTAGTTCCATCTTGTCCAGTAGAGCCGCCAGTTGTGCTAGTGCCACCCGTCTTGGTTGTGGTGCCATCTTTTCCAGTTGTGGTTCCACCACTAGTGGAGGTGGTGCCGCCCGTGGTAGTTCCATCTTGTCCAGTAGAGCCGCCAGTTGTGCTAGTGCCACCCGTCTTGGTTGTGGTGCCATCTTGTCCAGTTGTGGTTCCACCACTAGTGGAGGTGGTGCCGCCCGTGGTAGTTCCATCTTGTCCAGTAGAGCCGCCAGTTGTGCTAGTGCCACCCGTCTTAGATGTGGTGCCATCTTGTCCAGTTGTGGTTCCACCACTAGTGGAGGTGGTGCCGCCCGTGGTAGTTCCATCTTGTCCAGTAGAGCCGCCAGTTGTGCTAGTGCCACCCGTCTTGGTTGTGGTGCCATCTTGTCCAGTTGTGGTTCCACCACTAGTGGAGGTGGTGCCGCCCGTGGTAGTTCCATCTTGTCCAGTAGAGCCGCCAGTTGTGCTAGTGCCACCCGTCTTGGTTGTGGTGCCATCTTGTCCAGTTGTGGTTCCACCACTAGTGGAGGTGGTGCCGCCCGTGGTAGTTCCATCTTGTCCAGTAGAGCCGCCAGTTGTGCTAGTGCCACCCGTCTTGGTTGTGGTGCCATCTTGTCCAGTTGTGGTTCCACCACTAGTGGAGGTGGTGCCGCCCGTGGTAGTTCCATCTTGTCCAGTAGAGCCGCCAGTTGTGCTAGTGCCACCCGTTTTGGTTGTGGTGCCATCTTTTCCAGTTGTGGTTCCACCACTAGTGGAGGTGGTGCCGCCCGTGGTAGTTCCATCTTGTCCAGTAGAGCCGCCAGTTGTGCTAGTGCCACTCGTCTTGGTTGTGGTGCCATCTTTTCCAGTTGTGGTTCCACCACTAGTGGAGGTGGTGCCGCCCGTGGTAGTTCCATCTTGTCCAGTAGAGCCGCCAGTTGTGCTAGTGCCACCCGTCTTGGATGTGGTGCCATCTTGTCCAGTTGTGGTTCCACCACTAGTGGAGGTGGTGCCGCCCGTGATAGTTCCATCTAGTCCAGTAGAGCCGCCAGTTGTGCTAGTGCCACCCGTCTTGGATGTGGTGCCATCTTGTCCAGTTGTGGTTCCTCCACTAGTGGAGGTGGTGCCGCCCGTGGTAGTTCCATCTTGTCCAGTAGAGCCGCCAGTTGTGCTAGTGCCACCCGTCTTGGTTGTGGTGCCATCTTTTCCAGTTGTGGTTCCACCACTAGTGGAGGTGGTGCCGCCCGTGGTAGTTCCATCTTGTCCAGTAGAGCCGCCAGTTGTGCTAGTGCCACCCGTCTTGGTTGTGGTGCCATCTTGTCCAGTTGTGGTTCCACCACTAGTGGAGGTGGTGCCGCCCGTGGTAGTTCCATCTTGTCCAGTAGAGCCGCCAGTTGTGCTAGTGCCACCCGTCTTGGTTGTGGTGCCATCTTGTCCAGTTGTGGTTCCACCACTAGTGGAGGTGGTGCCGCCCGTGGTAGTTCCATCTTGTCCAGTAGAGCCGCCAGTTGTGCTAGTGCCACCCGTCTTGGTTGTGGTGCCATCTTGTCCAGTTGTGGTTCCACCACTAGTGGAGGTGGTGCCGCCCGTGGTAGTTCCATCTTGTCCAGTAGAGCCGCCAGTTGTGCTTGGGCTGCCTTTTGTAGATGAAGGAAGGGCACTTGGCCCGGAAGTGATTCCACCAGTAGTAGGGGTTCTGCCAGTCGTGCTTGGGCCGTTAGGTCTAGTTGAGCCTCCCGTGGTACTAGTGCTGCCTGTTGAAGAAGTTGTGCCTCCAAGTCCAGAGGTGGTTCCACCAGAATTCGAAGTGCTGCCAGTGGTAGTCGTGATAGGAACTGGGTGTGGTCGGTGCTTGTGGCGTCGATGGTGTCTTGGTCTATGGCGATGATGCGAACCAGAACCTGTTTTGCTTGTGCTACCCGTCTTGGATGTGGTGCCATCTTGTCCAGTTGTGGTTCCACCACTAGTGGAGGTGGTGCCGCCCGTGGTAGTTCCATCTTGTCCAGTAGAGCCGCCAGTTGTGCTAGTGCCACCCGTCTTGGTTGTGGTGCCATCTTTTCCAGTTGTGGTTCCACCACTAGTGGAGGTGGTGCCGCCCGTGGTAGTTCCATCTTGTCCAGTAGAGCCGCCAGTTGTGCTAGTGCCACTCGTCTTGGTTGTGGTGCCATCTTTTCCAGTTGTGGTTCCACCACTAGTGGAGGTGGTGCCGCCCGTGGTAGTTCCATCTTGTCCAGTAGAGCCGCCAGTTGTGCTAGTGCCACCCGTCTTGGATGTGGTGCCATCTTGTCCAGTTGTGGTTCCACCACTAGTGGAGGTGGTGCCGCCCGTGATAGTTCCATCTAGTCCAGTAGAGCCGCCAGTTGTGCTAGTGCCACCCGTCTTGGATGTGGTGCCATCTTGTCCAGTTGTGGTTCCTCCACTAGTGGAGGTGGTGCCGCCCGTGGTAGTTCCATCTTGTCCAGTAGAGCCGCCAGTTGTGCTAGTGCCACCCGTCTTGGTTGTGGTGCCATCTTTTCCAGTTGTGGTTCCACCACTAGTGGAGGTGGTGCCGCCCGTGGTAGTTCCATCTTGTCCAGTAGAGCCGCCAGTTGTGCTAGTGCCACCCGTCTTGGTTGTGGTGCCATCTTGTCCAGTTGTGGTTCCACCACTAGTGGAGGTGGTGCCGCCCGTGGTAGTTCCATCTTGTCCAGTAGAGCCGCCAGTTGTGCTAGTGCCACCCGTCTTGGTTGTGGTGCCATCTTGTCCAGTTGTGGTTCCACCAGTAGTGGAGGTGGTGCCGCCCGTGGTAGTTCCATCTTGTCCAGTAGAGCCGCCAGTTGTGCTAGTGCCACCCGTCTTGGTTGTGGTGCCATCTTGTCCAGTTGTGGTTCCACCACTAGTGGAGGTGGTGCCGCCCGTGGTAGTTCCATCTTGTCCAGTAGAGCCGCCAGTTGTGCTAGTGCCACCCGTCTTGGTTGTGGTGCCATCTTGTCCAGTTGTGGTTCCACCACTAGTGGAGGTGGTGCCGCCCGTGGTAGTTCCATCTTGTCCAGTAGAGCCGCCAGTTGTGCTAGTGCCACCCGTCTTGGTTGTGGTGCCATCTTTTCCAGTTGTGGTTCCACCACTAGTGGAGGTGGTGCCGCCCGTGGTAGTTCCATCTTGTCCAGTAGAGCCGCCAGTTGTGCTAGTGCCACCCGTCTTGGTTGTGGTGCCATCTTGTCCAGTTGTGGTTCCACCACTAGTGGAGGTGGTGCCGCCCGTGGTAGTTCCATCTTGTCCAGTAGAGCCGCCAGTTGTGCTAGTGCCACCCGTCTTGGTTGTGGTGCCATCTTGTCCAGTTGTGGTTCCACCACTAGTGGAGGTGGTGCCGCCCGTGGTAGTTCCATCTTGTCCAGTAGAGCCACCAGTTGTGCTTGGGCTGCCTTTTGTAGATGAAGGAAGGGCACTTGGCCCGGAAGTGATTCCACCAGTAGTAGGGGTTCTGCCAGTCGTGCTTGGGCCGTTAGGTCTAGTTGAGCCTCCCGTGGTACTAGTGCTGCCTGTTGAAGAAGTTGTGCCTCCAAGTCCAGAGGTGGTTCCACCAGAATTCGAAGTGCTGCCAGTGGTAGTCGTGATAGGAACTGGGTGTGGTCGGTGCTTGTGGCGTCGATGGTGTCTTGGTCTATGGCGATGATGCGAACCAGAACCTGTTTTGCTTGTGCTACCCGTCTTGGTTGTGGTGCCATCTTGTCCAGTTGTGGTTCCACCACTAGTGGAGGTGGTGCCGCCCGTGGTAGTTCCATCTTGTCCAGTAGAGCCGCCAGTTGTGCTAGTGCCACCCGTCTTGGTTGTGGTGCCATCTTTTCCAGTTGTGGTTCCACCACTAGTGGAGGTGGTGCCGCCCGTCTTGGATGTGGTGCCATCTTGTCCAGTTGTGGTTCCACCACTAGTGGAGGTGGTGCCGCCCGTGATAGTTCCATCTAGTCCAGTAGAGCCGCCAGTTGTGCTAGTGCCACCCGTCTTGGATGTGGTGCCATCTTGTCCAGTTGTGGTTCCTCCACTAGTGGAGGTGGTGCCGCCCGTGGTAGTTCCATCTTGTCCAGTAGAGCCGCCAGTTGTGCTAGTACCACCCGTCTTGGTTGTGGTGCCATCTTGTCCAGTTGTGGTTCCACCACTAGTGGAGGTGGTGCCGCCCGTGGTAGTTCCATCTCGTCCAGTAGAGCCGCCAGTTGTGCTAGTGCCACCCGTCTTGGTTGTGGTGCCATCTTGTCCAGTTGTGGTTCCACCACTAGTGGAGGTGGTGCCGCCCGTGGTAGTTCCATCTTGTCCAGTAGAGCCGCCAGTTGTGCTAGTGCCACCCGTCTTGGATGTGGTGCCATCTTGTCCAGTTGTGGTTCCACCACTAGTGGAGGTGGTGCCGCCCGTGGTAGTTCCATCTTGTCCAGTAGAGCCGCCAGTTGTGCTAGTGCCACCCGTCTTGGTTGTGGTGCCATCTTTTCCAGTTGTGGTTCCACCACTAGTGGAGGTGGTGCCGCCCGTGGTAGTTCCATCTTGTCCAGTAGAGCCGCCAGTTGTGCTAGTGCCACCCGTCTTGGTTGTGGTGCCATCTTGTCCAGTTGTGGTTCCACCACTAGTGGAGGTGGTGCCGCCCGTGGTAGTTCCATCTTGTCCAGTAGAGCCGCCAGTTGTGCTAGTGCCACCCGTCTTGGTTGTGGTGCCATCTTTTCCAGTTGTGGTTCCACCACTAGTGGAGGTGGTGCCGCCCGTGGTAGTTCCATCTTGTCCAGTAGAGCCGCCAGTTGTGCTAGTGCCACCCGTCTTGGTTGTGGTGCCATCTTGTCCAGTTGTGGTTCCACCACTAGTGGAGGTGGTGCCGCCCGTGGTAGTTCCATCTTGTCCAGTAGAGCCGCCAGTTGTGCTAGTGCCACCCGTCTTGGTTGTGGTGCCATCTTGTCCAGTTGTGGTTCCACCACTAGTGGAGGTGGTGCCGCCCGTGGTAGTTCCATCTTGTCCAGTAGAGCCGCCAGTTGTGCTAGTGCCACCCGTCTTGGTTGTGGTGCCATCTTTTCCAGTTGTGGTTCCACCACTAGTGGAGGTGGTGCCGCCCGTGGTAGATCCATCTTGTCCAGTAGAGCCGCCAGTTGTGCTAGTGCCACCCGTCTTGGTTGTGGTGCCATCTTGTCCAGTTGTGGTTCCACCACTAGTGGAGGTGGTGCCGCCCGTGGTAGTTCCATCTTGTCCAGTAGAGCCGCCAGTTGTGCTAGTGCCACCCGTCTTGGTTGTGGTGCCATCTTGTCCAGTTGTGGTTCCACCACTAGTGGAGGTGGTGCCGCCCGTGGTAGTTCCATCTTGTCCAGTAGAGCCACCAGTTGTGCTTGGGCTGCCTTTTGTAGATGAAGGAAGGGCACTTGGCCCGGAAGTGATTCCACCAGTAGTAGGGGTTCTGCCAGTCGTGCTTGGGCCGTTAGGTCTAGTTGAGCCTCCCGTGGTACTAGTGCTGCCTGTTGAAGAAGTTGTGCCTCCAAGTCCAGAGGTGGTTCCACCAGAATTCGAAGTGCTGCCAGTGGTAGTCGTGATAGGAACTGGGTGTGGTCGGTGCTTGTGGCGTCGATGGTGTCTTGGTCTATGGCGATGATGCGAACCAGAACCTGTTTTGCTTGTGCTACCCGTCTTGGATGTGGTGCCATCTTGTCCAGTTGTGGTTCCACCACTAGTGGTGGTGCCGCCCGTGGTAGTTCCATCTTGTCCAGTAGAGCCGCCAGTTGTGCTAGTGCCACCCGTCTTGGATGTGGTTCCATCTTGTCCAGTTGTGGTTCCACCACTAGTGGAGGTGGTGCCGCCCGTGGTAGTTCCATCTTGTCCAGTAGAGCCGCCAGTTGTGCTAGTGCCACCCGTCTTGGTTGTGGTGCCTTCTTTTCCAGTTGTGGTGCCACCACTAGTGGAGGTGGTGCCGCCCGTGGTAGTTCCATCTTGTCCAGTAGAGCCGCCAGTTGTGCTAGTGCCACCCGTCTTGGTTGTGGTGCCATCTTGTCCAGTTGTGGTTCCACCACTAGTGGAGGTGGTGCCGCCCGTGGTAGTTCCATCTTGTCCAGTAGAGCCGCCAGTTGTGCTAGTGCCACCCGTCTTGGATGTGGTGCCATCTTGTCCAGTTGTGGTTCCACCACTAGTGGAGGTGGTGCCGCCCGTGGTAGTTCCATCTTGTCCAGTAGAGCCGCCAGTTGTGCTAGTGCCACCCGTCTTGGTTGTGGTGCCATCTTTTCCAGTTGTGGTTGCACCACTAGTGGAGGTGGTGCCGCCCGTGGTAGTTCCATCTTGTCCAGTAGAGCCGCCAGTTGTACTAGTGCCACCCGTCTTGGATGTGGTGCCATCTTGTCCAGTTGTGGTTCCACCACTAGTGGAGGTGGTGCCGCCCGTGGTAGTTCCATCTTGTCCAGTAGAGCCGCCAGTTGTGCTAGTGCCACCCGTCTTGGTTGTGGTGCCATCTTGTCCAGTTGTGGTTCCACCACTAGTGGAGGTGGTGCCGCCCGTGGTAGTTCCATCTTGTCCAGTAGAGCCGCCAGTTGTGCTAGTGCCACCCGTCTTGGATGTGGTGCCATCTTGTCCAGTTGTGGTTCCACCACTAGTGGAGGTGGTGCCGCCCGTGGTAGTTCCATCTTGTCCAGTAGAGCCGCCAGTTGTGCTAGTGCCACCCGTCTTGGATGTGGTGCCATCTTGTCCAGTTGTGGTTCCACCACTAGTGGAGGTGGTGCCGCCCGTGGTAGTTCCATCTTGTCCAGTAGAGCCACCAGTTGTGCTTGGGCTGCCTTTTGTAGATGAAGGAAGGGCACTTGGCCCGGAAGTGATTCCACCAGTAGTAGGGGTTCTGCCAGTCGTGCTTGGGCCGTTAGGTCTAGTTGAGCCTCCCGTGGTACTAGTGCTGCCTGTTGAAGAAGTTGTGCCTCCAAGTCCAGAGGTGGTTCCACCAGAATTCGAAGTGCTGCCAGTGGTAGTCGTGATAGGAACTGGGTGTGGTCGGTGCTTGTGGCGTCGATGGTGTCTTGGTCTATGGCGATGATGCGAACCAGAACCTGTTTTGCTTGTGCCACCCGTCTTGGATGTGGTGCCATCTTGTCCAGTTGTGGTTCCACCACTAGTGGAGGTGGTGCCGCCCGTGGTAGTTCCATCTTGTCCAGTAGAGCCGCCAGTTGTGCTAGTGCCACCCGTCTTGGATGTGGTGCCATCTTGTCCAGTTGTGGTTCCACCACTAGTGGAGGTGGTGCCGCCCGTGGTAGTTCCATCTTGTCCAGTAGAGCCGCCAGTTGTGCTAGTGCCACCCGTCTTGGTTGTGGTTCCATCTTGTCCAGTTGTGGTTCCACCACTAGTGGAGGTGGTGCCGCCCGTGGTAGTTCCATCTTGTCCAGTAGAGCCGCCAGTTGTGCTAGTGCCACCCGTCTTGGTTGTGGTGCCATCTTTTCCAGTTGTGGTTCCACCACTAGTGGAGGTGGTGCCGCCCGTGGTAGTTCCATCTTGTCCAGTAGAGCCGCCAGTTGTGCTAGTGCCACCCGTCTTGGTTGTGGTGCCATCTTGTCCAGTTGTGGTTCCACCACTAGTGGAGGTGGTGCCGCCCGTGGTAGTTCCATCTTGTCCAGTAGAGCCGCCAGTTGTGCTAGTGCCACCCGTCTTGGATGTGGTGCCATCTTGTCCAGTTGTGGTTCCACCACTAGTGGAGGTGGTGCCGCCCGTGGTAGTTCCATCTTGTCCAGTAGAGCCGCCAGTTGTGCTACTGCCACCCGTCTTGGTTGTGGTGCCATCTTTTCCAGTTGTGGTTCCACCACTAGTGGAGGTGGTGCCGCCCGTGGTAGTTCCATCTTGTCCAGTAGAGCCGCCAGTTGTGCTAGTGCCACCCGTCTTGGTTGTGGTGCCATCTTGTCCAGTTGTGGTTCCACCACTAGTGGAGGTGGTGCCGCCCGTGGTAGTTCCATCTTGTCCAGTAGAGCCGCCAGTTGTGCTAGTGCCACCCGTCTTGGATGTGGTGCCATCTTGTCCAGTTGTGGTTCCACCACTAGTGGAGGTGGTGCCGCCCGTGGTAGTTCCATCTTGTCCAGTAGAGCCGCCAGTTGTGCTAGTGCCACCCGTCTTGGATGTGGTTCCATCTTGTCCAGTTATGGTTCCACCACTAGTGGAGGTGGTGCCGCCCGTGGTAGTTCCATCTTGTCCAGTAGAGCCGCCAGTTGTGCTAGTGCCACCCGTCTTGGTTGTGGTGCCATCTTGTCCAGTTGTGGTTCCACCACTAGTGGAGGTGGTGCCGCCCGTGGTAGTTCCATCTTGTCCAGTAGAGCCGCCAGTTGTGCTAGTGCCACCCGTCTTGGTTGTGGTGCCATCTTTTCCAGTTGTGGTTCCACCACTAGTGGAGGTGGTGCCGCCCGTGGTAGTTCCATCTTGTCCAGTAGAGCCGCCAGTTGTGCTAGTGCCACCCGTCTTGGATGTGGTGCCATCTTGTCCAGTTGTGGTTCCACCACTAGTGGAGGTGGTGCCGCCCGTGGTAGTTCCATCTTGTCCAGTAGAGCCGCCAGTTGTGCTAGTGCCACCCGTCTTGGTTGTGGTGCCATCTTGTCCAGTTGTGGTTCCACCACTAGTGGAGGTGGTGCCGCCCGTGGTAGTTCCATCTTGTCCAGTAGAGCCGCCAGTTGTGCTAGTGCCACCCGTCTTGGTTGTGGTGCCATCTTTTCCAGTTGTGGTTCCACCACTAGTGGAGGTGGTGCCGCCCGTGGTAGTTCCATCTTGTCCAGTAGAGCCGCCAGTTGTGCTAGTGCCACCCGTCTTGGTTGTGGTGCCATCTTGTCCAGTTGTGGTTCCACCACTAGTGGAGGTGGTGCCGCCCGTGGTAGTTCCATCTTGTCCAGTAGAGCCGCCAGTTGTGCTAGTGCCACCCGTCTTGGATGTGGTGCCATCTTGTCCAGTTGTGGTTCCACCACTAGTGGAGGTGGTGCCGCCCGTGGTAGTTCCATCTTGTCCAGTAGAGCCGCCAGTTGTGCTAGTGCCACCCGTCTTGGATGTGGTTCCATCTTGTCCAGTTGTGGTTCCACCACTAGTGGAGGTGGTGCCGCCCGTGGTAGTTCCATCTTGTCCAGTAGAGCCGCCAGTTGTGCTAGTGCCACCCGTCTTGGTTGTGGTGCCATCTTTTCCAGTTGTGGTTCCACCACTAGTGGAGGTGGTGCCGCCCGTGGTAGTTCCATCTTGTCCAGTAGAGCCGCCAGTTGTGCTAGTGCCACCCGTCTTGGATGTGGTTCCATCTTGTCCAGTTGTGGTTCCACCACTAGTGGAGGTGGTGCCGCCCGTGGTAGTTCCATCTTGTCCAGTAGAGCCGCCAGTTGTGCTAGTGCCACCCGTCTTGGTTGTGGTGCCATCTTTTCCAGTTGTGGTTCCACCACTAGTGGAGGTGGTGCCGCCCGTGGTAGTTCCATCTTGTCCAGTAGAGCCGCCAGTTGTGCTAGTGCCACCCGTCTTGGATGTGGTGCCATCTTGTCCAGTTGTGGTTCCACCACTAGTGGAGGTGGTGCCGCCCGTGGTAGTTCCATCTTGTCCAGTAGAGCCGCCAGTTGTGCTAGTGCCACCCGTCTTGGTTGTGGTGCTATCTTGTCCAGTTGTGGTTCCACCACTAGTGGAGGTGGTGCCGCCCGTGGTAGTTCCACCAGAAGTGGAAGTACTGCCAATTGTGGTTGCAGGCCCGGTTGATCCCGTTCCGCTTGGTTTATCGTCGTTGTCGTAACTTCCGTCTTCCTCATCATCTCCTTCATCTTCATCATAATCACCGTCATCTTGATCATCACCCTGACCATTATCATCATCATAGTTGTCATCATCATCATAGCCATCTTCATCGTCATAGACATCATCATATTCGTCACCGTCCTCACCTTCGTAAATGGTGCCGTCATCAATAACATATCCATCTTCGTCGATGTAAATTGTTTCGACAATGCGGTCGTCAGTTGAAGTGATAGTTGTGGTACCTGTAAAATTAATATTTTTTAACATTGACAAAAATATATGGACAAGTCGAACGGCGCACAAACTGTTCAGACCAAGGTTCCGACGTAAGATCATTTGTTTTTAAATCAATGTGTTATATTATTCAATTTTTGCTCCATTGTTAAACGATCTACATGGTATTAAGTCATTCACAAATATATCAAAATTAATTTTACAATGATTGAACTCCAAGAAATAATGTTACTTAACTTTGTCCATGCTTTTATGCCTCTGAACCTAAATATTGATTTATTCTGTACTAGTACGGCAAGTGTAAAAAGAATCTTAACACAGCATTTCTTTAAATACAATGATTCAAATAATGTATAGATTGCATAGTGACAAACTTAAATTTTTTAATTATAATTGTTATTTTGGGAATAGCCATAATCGTGATGTATGTTTTACACATTTTTTATATTGTTATTTGGTAAGATATATTACTCTTAGTTTACTTTAATGTAATGGTCTCCACCATTGCTTGTTGTCAGCATTTTTTTCTATATTTCATTTATTTCGACTCATATTTATAATTTGTCTGTAAGCCTTCCTAAAATAAAATAAAATAAAATAAAATAAAATAAAAATACTAACCGCCTGACGTGCTGGTACTCGATGTTACATATACGACGCGGCCTGGTCTTCTGCCCTTCCTTCTACGCCTGCGTCCCGAGGCAGGTCCACCAGGTGAGGTGTTACCAGGTGCGGTAGACCCACCGGTTGTACTGGTGCTACCTGTTTTTGATGTGGTGCCTCCAGATCCTGAGGTGGTTCCACCTGAAGTGGAGGTAGTTCCAGTGGTGCTTGGATCATTCGGTCCAGATGAGCCTCCAGTAGTGCTAGAGCTGCCTGTTTTAGAACTGGTGCCTCCAGTTCCTGAGGTGGTTCCACCAGAGGTAGAAGTACTGCCACCTGTATTTGTTGCTGGAGCTGGTGTTGGGCTAGGTTTTTGCGTTGGTGATGGACCTGGTTTTGGTTTAGATGTTGACGCTGGTGCAGGTCCAGTTGAGCCACCAGTTGTACTAGTGCTGTCGGTTATAGGTGTGGTGCCTCCAGTTCCTGAGGTGGTTCCACCAGAGGTAGAAGTACTGCCACCTGTATTTGTTGCTGGAGCTGGTGTTGGGCTAGGTTTTTGCGTTGGTGATGGACCTGGTTTTGGTTTAGATGTTGACGCTGGTGCAGGTCCAGTTGAGCCACCAGTTGTACTAGTGCTGTCGGTTATAGATGTGGTGCCTCCAGATACTGAGGTAGTTCCACCAGAGGTAGAAGTACTGCCACCTGTATTTGTTGCTGGAGCTGGTGTTGGGCTAGGTTTTTGCGTTGGTGATGGACCTGGTTTTGGTTTAGATGTTGACGCTGGTGCAGGTCCAGTTGAGCCACCAGTTGTACTAGTGCTGTCGGTTATAGGTGTGGTGCCTCCAGTTCCTGAGGTGGTTCCACCAGAGGTAGAAGTACTGCCACCTGTATTTGTTGCTGGAGCTGGTGTTGGGCTAGGTTTTTGCGTTGGTGATGGACCTGGTTTTGGTTTAGATGTTGATGCTGGTGCAGGTCCAGTTGAGCCACCAGTTGTACTAGTGCTGTCGGTTGTAGATGTGGTGCCAGTTGTAGTCGGAGCAGGTGTTGGCCTAGGTTTTTGCGTTGGACGTGGCTTTGGTTTTGACGTTGGTGCCGGAGTATTTCCCCTGTTTGGCCCAGTTGATCCGCCCGTCGTACTAGAGCTGCCTGTTGTAGAAGTGGTGCCGTCAGATCCAGAAGTGGTTCCACCAGATGAAGAGGTACCTTCAGTTGTAGTTGTTGACGGAGCAGTTGTAATGCCTGGTTTTGTGGAAATAATTACGTAGTCAACACCATCTCCGCCGTTGTCCCCACCAACGCTGCCGTCATCACCTTCGCTACCGTCATAGCCACCATAATCTCCGCCTTCACCACCATCATCACCTTCATCACCACTGGCGATGTCATCACTATCGCCTTCGTCGTCAGCTCCATCGCTGTCTTGGCCACCACTTTCACCATCGTCGCCGCCGTCTGCACCATAGTCACCACCATCTTCGCCTTCTTCATCAACACCGACGCTACCATCATCTAAATCACTACTGTCGTCGCCACCAGCCTCATCATCGCCGTATTCACTGCCATCATCATCTGTACCATCTTCGCCGGCATAAGCATCGTCGTCACTGTAGTCGCCATCACCGACATACACAACGCCATCGTCGATAATATAGTATACGTCGTCGTCGTATGTTGTGACCACTGTCTCGCCATTAGTTGTTGTTACCACTGTTGTGACGCCTGCAAACAAAAGATTGTTTATGATTTGACCGCCATTGTTTTCGGATGAGCAACACCTCTGCCCGCCCCGTTAACTGTAAAGATCTCGAACTCTCATGAAGTTATATCAATTAAAATATATTAAAATAGTAATTTGTTTTGACAGCCTCCGTGGCGCAGTTGGTTAGTCGCCGCCTGTGAAACGTAAAGCTGTGGGTTCGATCCCCGCACCGAGGGAAATGTTTGTGCGGCTCACAAATGGGTCATACACATACGCATGTTCAGAATGAATATTATCTTCAAATTTCTGGATTGATTCTCTGACTTAATTTTGGTAAATGACTTACAAGTATTACTATTAAGACATATACCAAATAATGAATTATCTTCAGCAATGATTAATATAACAACAAAAATTTCCTCAAATGTCCCCTTCTGTGGACTGTTCGTAAACGCACTTGGCATATTTTGATAGATATTTCTCATACTTGATATGCGTTATCTATTTAAGTTATATTAAATATCATTAGTATATATACTGACTATTAAAATTTTACTGAGTAAATTAATATATGTTAAAGTGACTCCACAAAAATTTCAATAAACTGTTGGTTACACGGTACTGCGACTTTTCTGTGGACTTTAAATTCAACCGAATAAATTGGCCTGAATAAAATACTATTTTACAAAAAAAAATTAAACTGGCAACACTGACGGTTGGCATCGGTCACATTGGATTTAATGACTGAGCCCAGCGTAGGTTCTTCATTAAGATATTGAGATCTTTAATAGTGTTATTGTCAAAGATCGGTGCTTCTTTTCTGTTCCTTGTGTACTTGAGTAAATAATTACATATTAGTTTTATTAATTCACATGTTTTTTTTTTTATTGCAGTGAATGGCGAGACGAGCAAGCCGTTCGCCTGATGGTAAGCGATACGACCGCTCATAAACAGAAGAAACATTCCACTGCGCTCGCCATCCTGAGACATAAGATGTTAAGTCTCAATATGTCCAGTAGTTGCTCTGGCTACAATGTCCTTCAATCCGAAACACAACAGTGCATTTAAGCAGTGTTGTTTCACGGGAGAAATAGACATTGCGGTGGTACCTACCCAGATGGCCTCGCACATATGAGAGACCTACCACCAGGTAAACCTCACATGCTGCCGAAATAGCTTAAAGGGGAGTAGTTGTGGAATAAATTTACCTACTTGGCTATCCTCAAAACTAAATTAGCATTGCTAATTTTTTTTAAAGAATGTCCTTTCTGTGGACATCTTTTCTGTGGATTTATAAGTCCACACGAAAGACAATGTCTACAGAAAAAAATAAGTAATAATGATTTAACAAGTAAAGCAGTATTTTGCTTGCCTGTAAACGTAGACGTGGAGTGCTGTGGGCTCGATAGTAATGTATTTAGCTTATAATAATATTAAATTATTACTCAGTATCGGAATAAAACCATGTTCCATATGATAGCGAATTATGTGATGTCCGTTCATCATTCTTTAACTTTAGTGATTCAGATAACTCAATTGCACCATCGAAAAATCAAAAAATAAATTCAGCGATGGAGACACTTGCTTTGTAACTATTTTTGATATATTTGTTCTTTTGTGTAAACACAACACAACCTTCTGTGCTCGAAAAAAAAATGATAATTTCATTTTTTAGCCTAATCGAGGAAACGATCTTGTTTTATGTTTTAATTTTAATATTCTGATAATATCATATTAAATGAGACTGATTTTGTAAAAATCCCGACCATGTTTTTTTTATACAATTTTTCGCCTCGTTTTGTGTATGACCCAAATAATTCTTTCGGGTCTGGGTGTTTGTGAGACCGAAAAGTCTCTCGTAGTTCCTGATACCCACGAAACAAGACTCGATCTTAGTGTGGGGTCAGGACTATGTATGTGACTGTTGGGTGTTATTATTAATTATTTATAGTAATAAGTAATTATAGGTAGCTAAAAGAGTAAAAAATAGTTTGACTGCAGGGACTCAAAAATATAACCTATCAAAATCTGTCAAAGATCTACAATGGTTAGATTCTACAATCTAGCGCACAGCCTCTAAAAGTATTTCGCCCCATTTGAAGCCCAGATGTCGTGAAAATCCTTCAGAAATCATCGAATCGCAATGAAAACAAAACACATACTAGTTACACACAAAACAACCTCACATATACGTTCGGATAATACACCCGGCATTGTGAGACTCGAGAACAATCCACTCGTAAAAGCAATTAGTCTTAAATGGGCGGCAGAACGCGTGGCCTTATATCAATCATGGATGTTTATGTCGCAACTCACAACCGACGGCCCAAATAGTATTAGAGTGTAAATGCGTACTCAAAAGTCTAAAAATGACTCCTTCACGAATAACCTGCCACATGCAAATTAAAACATATCTTCCAGTATATTCACCTGAATCGGAAGTAGTAATTGTCGTAGTCTTAGGCTCAGTGGATGCGCCAGTTGTGTTAGTGCTGCCTGTTCTAGAACTGGTGCCTCCAGTTCCTGAGGTGGTTCCACCAGAGGTAGAAGTACTGCCACCTATATTTGTTGCTGGAGCAGGTGTTGGGCTAGGTTTTTGCGTTGGTGATGGACCTGGTTTTGGTTTAGATGTTGACGCTGGTGCAGGTCCAGTTGAGCCCCCAGTTGTACTAGTGCTGTCGGTTATAGATGTGGTGCCTCCAGATACTGAGGTAGTTCCACCAGAGGTAGAAGTACTGCCACCTGTATTTGTTGCTGGAGCAGGTGTTGGGCTAGGTTTTTGCGTTGGTGATGCACTTGGTTTTGGTTTAGATGTTGGTACGGTACCAGGTCCAGTTGAACCGCCAGTTCTACTAGTGCTGCCTGTTGTAGAACTGGTGCCTCCAGTTCCTGAGGTGGTTCCACCAGAGGAAGAGGTCCTGCCAGTGGTAGTCGATTTCGGGGTTGGTGATGGGCGAGGTTTTTGCGTTGGTTGTGGACTTGGTTTTGGTTTAGATGTTGGTGCTGTTCCAGGTCCAGTAGATCCACCAGTTGTGCTGGTGCTGTCGGTTGTAGATGTGGTGCCTCCAGATCCTGAAGTGGTTCCACCAGAAGTGGAAGTATCGCCAGTTGAAGAAGTTTTCGGGCCAGGTGTAGGACGAGGTCTTGATGATCCTGGATTAGGTTTGGGAGCAGCAGAACCACCAACTGTACTAGTACTGCCTGATGTTGATGAGGTGCCTCCAAGTCCTGAAGAAGTTCCACCACTTGTGCTTCCTCCTGATGTGACCGGGCTATGTGTGGGTTGAGGCGCTGGTCTCGGGTATGGTCGGGGCCTAGGGCTCGGTCCAGGAGCGATACTCGATCCTCCAGTTGTGCTAGTGCCTGTTGTAGATGTACTGCCTTCAGGACCTGATGTGGATCCGCCAGACTTGCTTGTACCACCTGAGGTACCTGTTACTACAAGAATAAATGATTTTTATTCATTTATATGACATTTATTTTAGTATTTTTTGTGGTATTTTATATGTAGAATTTGAATGTTATAATGAAAGATGAGTAGAATGTAACGTTGACGTATGACTGATATGGAACGTGGTTTGTGTGAAAGAGATGACTAATGAAAGTATTTAAGATGGAAAGAGTTAGAGGATGAATGATTAAGATGTTGAAGTATGCAAGGATGGAATATAGGGAGAATGGTCTGGAAGAGCTATAAGACGACGTAAGCTGGAAGACGACGAAAGACGATTTTTTTTGTTGATTATACCGAAGATTATTGAAACCATCTTTGTTTCATTTGACCTGTAGGGAAACTATTCCCACATATATTACAAAATATTGGAGTATAGCCCAAAATTAAACCGTTGTGATCAACCTCTCGGGTTTTAAGTTTTCCATATATTATGTTCAGCCTGTCGTCGTCCACTGCTAGACGTAGGCCTTCCCAAGTAAACGCTAACCATCCCGATCTTGAGTTCTCATCCATCCGCTACCCTCCACTCCTTTCACTTTTCTTTTCTTTTTTTAGAATTCCCTTACTCAGCAGAAAACCGTAAAGCTAATATAACACAAAAAGGCGACAATTTAAAAAGTTGCACATACCGTCAGGACTCCTTGTTACCGGGTAGCTAGGTATCAGATGAGGTCTTCCAGATATCGGAGGTATGCTATAGCCGCCATAGTGCGCAGAGGAAGGTGGGTACGGATGGCCGTGATGTCCTGAAACGGGATTTAGTGACTCGATAAGTCCGAACTCTGAAACTTAAAATAAAATAATTACAAGTAACAATTAAACATAGTTGTGATCCTAAGGATATACCAGTATTATCCTGTAAAAGAAACTCTGACTTCTAATAACCTCCAAACAAGAATATGGATTAATTATTATGGTAAGCAGAGTTGAAAGAAAGAAAGAAAGAAAAATAGTTTTATTTGCCACAAGCATTAAAAACGACGTACAAAAACAGATACACAAAGGTCTATTTAAAAAATAAAAATAAAGAAGAAGTTCGCACGTCGTGGCTGTGACAAGTAGGTGATCACTCAGCAATTATGTTGCGCTGCGGTGCAGGCCGCAGCACAACGCAAAATTGGGCAAAATTTATTCGAATGACGAATAACGAATAAATAATTTTTTTTATTCGTTATTCGAATAAAGAATAACATAGGTTATTCGAACCAAAATGATTCGAATAACGAATAACTTTTTTTATTCGTTATTCGAATAAGAATAAAATAAACGAGCGAATAATTGGTAATAAATTCGGTACATATTTTATTTGAAAACTACTTTAAAAAACGAATAATAGCAACTGGACATGAATACACAGACTGCATACACTATTTTTTTCTGTTATTGTTGGTGGGGAATTGTTTATCGTGAAATATTAAATTGTTTTCGTCACTGATTTATATTTGCCATTGACAGTGTGTGATGCAACTATACAATCGTGTGCTAAGCGGACAATGACAAACAGAAAAACGAATCAATCAAATCAACATCCACGCCCACTTGAAAAACTCACCCTGTATATTTCGTTAATAATATAACATAGTTTTTGAATAATCATTCGTAAAAGGCTTTTTAAATAAAAACAGATGAACAATAACATTATATTTTCATGATATCTTTCATTCGAGTGTCATTAAATCGACTAATCAATGGTAAGTTTACAATATTTTTATACATATAGGCTAGGTCAGTGATTCTCAACCACTGTGCCGCGGCACTTTTGTGTGCCGCCAAATTTCAAAAGTGTGCCGCCAAATTTTACAAATATATGGGTGATTATACAAAAGTTGGGTAACTTTTGAGGATATTTTGTTTACTATAATAATTAAATCAAATTATAACAAATTCGGGTGCATATGATGACAAATCTAATGATTATATTGTTCCAAATCGGGCCAGTCACTTTTTTAAGTAAATTATGAGATATTTAAAATTTTCTGAATTTGACTGCCAGGGGACTGACGAGGCTAACATAGTACTGATAAAGTACACAATTTTCTAAGAATTATAATGAAATTTAATAAGAATTTGTACAAATCTCTTAGTTTTAATAATGGCACATGTCTTTTAAGTATTCAAATCACTTAGTAACAATCAAAAATAATTATAAAATTAAAATAAACGTAAATACCAATATCTTCGGCAGCATTAACTGATTTTAGCGATTTCATTGTCATCGGAAAGAACATATTCCTTGTGGGACCAACTCTTCTTCATTGAAATGCCTATCAACACTAAAAATATACAAATAACTAAAATATTTTATAAAAAAATAAAAACCGACTTCAAAACAAAAACCACAAAAAATATTAAAATAAAAAGTACCACTGCAAAGCAAAAAAATAATATTTATTTCATTGGACTTGTGCATGTTGATTAATTTGCTTAATGACTTGACTAGCCAACAAATCAAAATATATGCGTAACTTAATATTTTATTATTTTTTGGTTTTTAGTGGTTTTTTGTTTTGAAGTAGGTTTTTATTAAAAATTTTAGTTATTTCCTTAAGTACTGAAGTTTTTGTTTTTCTTTGTATTCCGCTAATTTAATGGGGCACTTTTAATTCTGGCCAAGCGAGCCTTTTCGGCTTCTCTTTTTTTTCTAATCTTCTTCCCTAGTCAAATTGCTTTTAGTGTGCCGTATGATATTCTAAACTGTAATATAAAATAGAAATGCTTATACACGGTAGCAATTAAGATAAAAGTGCTCTAAAACAACAACAAAAAGCAGTATTATGGAGACAATTCAATCTTCTGGCGCGATACCTGACAAAGGACTGACGCCAGCGGATTGACGAAAAAGACATAATTTGAGGTTATAATCAGAACTAATGTTTTTTTTGATAATTTCGAATATCAACAAACCACATTTTAACAAATCATAGTTAATTATGTATAAATGATGATAAACCTCAGATTAACAAGAAAATAACGACCCACCACGGGACTGAAATTTTGACTGGCTTTGCATGTGTATAGAAGACAAACACAACCCAAGAACTCGTACAGTTATGGCGGCCGTCAAATTGTGCTGTCCGCAACTAACTTCATTACCAACATTAATACATAAACAGGGATTTGACCTTGACTCGGTGATATATGGCGAGAATTTCAAATTTAAAGAACACACAACGGACTGACGGATGAAAACAAACACAAAGTTTCTTATTTTTTTTTAAATAAATTGGCGGACATTGCATTATGAAAGTTGTAGTATATAATACTATGTTCATCACAGATTGTAGTAAATTAGTAAGTTTTCTTAAATCAATGATAATGTTTAATAGATAGTCACTTGATTGTTGGTTTTCGGGATTGTGACATGCCAAAGGACTGACATTTTAAGTATTAATTTTGTTTTTTTATTAACTTGTATTTAAAATGAATAAGTGAAATTGGGTGACCATATAAAGGACTTTTCATTGTTTTAAAATAAGTTGTTATTTCAATAAAATATAATAAGACTTTGTATATATTGGCTGATGACAGCGAGTTACCCAATTTTTGTATATTCACCCATATAATAATGTTAATATTATTAAATTATATCATTTAAAAAGAAAAATATTTTTAACATGAATATATATTTAAGTCCACATAAAAGTTAATTATTTTATTATTTGCTTTGCAACGCGTTTTTTCTTAGTGCCAAATTATGATGAAGTGGCGTGCATAGCAATAGGAATATGTCTCAAGTCGGCGCACACTTGCCACTTCTGCAAGGTGTTGCATAGTAGTTACTGCACCTTTTCTTTACGATATGAGAGTAGCATTGTCATTTTTACGACCAAATATAAATCAAATTACCAAAAAAATCAACCTCAAATTTCGCATTAAAAATATTTTTATTATTAGCTTGTAATTAATCCCTTAATAAACGTTTAGTTATTCTTGTAGTATATATTAGTTTATTTCGTATATTTAAATATTTTGGCATAAACTATTTATGCAGTGTGTTGTAGTAAGTAAATAACTTTTATCTTTTTCTTTGTGTGCCGCCAAATTTTGAAATTGTTAAATGTGTGCCGCCAAATTTTGAAATCGTTAAATATGTGCCGCAACACAAAAAAGGTTGAGAATCACTGGGCTAGGTACATGACAAAATGACACAGTTGACGTTTCATTGAACATTTTTGTTACCTTCGAGTATGATTTGTTTTATTGGATTGAATTTGTTTATTTCTGGTTGCGTTAATAAATAGACTCTGCTGATTTCACACTGTGGCGGAGGAATATGGGAATGGTAAAATCCTGAACTAAAATAAGTATAAAGCAGCCAAATACATTAGCGGATTAACTACTGGACATATTGCGATTTAACATCTTATGTCTCAGAATGGCGAGCGCAGTGAAATGCCAAGCATTGCTTTGTAATTCAAGGTATTGTTTGGTTTTGGCACTGTTCATGAGAGGTCTTATCGCTTACCACCAGGCGAACGGCATGTTCGTTTTGCAATACAAAGTAATAAAAAAAAATTGTCATTGTCAAATTGTTAAAAAGTTAAGGTCAAAATGTTATGGATTTCTTATTTTTTCTGCCCTTAAAATGACAATGGCATAATTTTTAATGTATTTTCTGATAATAGATACCCTTATTCTGAAATAAGCCCCAAAGAACCCAAGTGTAGGTAAGTGTTCGTTCTTAAACCAAGACACTAAGAAAAATGGGAATTCCCCTTGATAGAGAAGTAAATAGGATAGATGTGCCATGGTTCTTTCCTCACCCACCTCACCAAGTTTAGTATCTCTAGAACCAACCAGTAAACCTAAATTCCCTCCATACCTTACCTCACCACCTCTAATCATTTCTCGGTCACTACCGTAATTGGCAATTTGCGGTTTCCACAACATACTAAGAAAAACTTCAGTCCCAGGTAACTATTACCCAATATAGAAACCACAATTTGGAGTAAATACTCGCCCTGTGTTCGAATCAAGGGTCTTATTGACCCACAACCTATATGAAGTACCGAGCAAAAATATTATTCAGAATAACGAATAAATCATAAATAAATAATTCGTGAGGATATTATTCACGAATAAATTATTCGCGAATAATTTATTCGTGAATAATTTTGGTGCGAATAAATTTTCATTCGAATAATTATCTAGATAACGATTCATTCGAATAATGCCCAACTCTGATGGTAAGTATATGGATGATAAAAATTAAACCAAATCTGCGATAAAACCCGTAAATAATAGTTTTATTTCAAGAATATGTTGGCTAAATTTGTGTAACTATTAATATTCGTTACATTATACAAGATCAGAAACTAAGGATATATATTTTAAATAAGTTTAATACTAAACAAGTAAAAATTATTTCATTGATCGTAGGAGGAATAAAAAAGGATGCAGCTATCGTGCTAGTTTCAAGTAAATAAGGTTCTAGTAAATAAACTTCCAAAATGTTATAGTTGTGACAGAGAAAGGAAATGTTCCCCAGTGCTAAAAATAATATTAATAGTGCTAAAAATAATAAAAATATTAATGTCTGTCATTGTACGGCCAATTTTTATACTATTGTAAATTAATGTTTGCTATAATCAATATTTTGCAGAGATAATTAAATGCTATTCAAAATTAAACATAAAAAATATCCATGTTCCAAATAAATTGTATTGTATTTGTTGCGTTTGAATGAGACCCTCAGAGCTTTTTACTCGGTTTTTTTATATTATTGCAATAAATTACCAATTCGCTAAATGGTAAGCGATACCGCTCATGGACGGTAACAAAACCATATACCATAAATCACAAAGACATGCTTGGCATTGCACAGCGCTCGCCATCCTATGACATAAGATGTTAAGCCTTAAATATCCAGGAGTTACTCTGGCTGAAATATCCTCTAAATCAGAACACAACCTACCTGTGGTGGTGTGGTACCTACCCAGGCGGGTTCTCACATATGAGAGACCACCAGCAAATGATACCAGCATGGGATAAGGTAATAGGTATTGGGCATCCGCCAATCTACTGTAATCTTAAATTATTTCAGATCTGTTACTTACCCACAGGCTTCAGCATCAAGGTTATGACTGGTTCACCTTCTTTGTCAAACGTTTCGTAGGTTTTAATTTCGTAGTCCAATTCTTCGGCTGAAAATAGATAAATATTTAATGTCTGTTTCATAAAATTGTAACTTGTCTTTATTTGGCAGAAATAACGAAAACCTAATATGAAAAGTCTATATAATTCAAGCAAGAAATACTAGAGTCTATTTTGAAATTTAAAATAGACGCGTAATTTAACATTTAAAAGATTTTGATTAACTCGTAACGGTCTTGTAGTTTCAAGACTCCAAATAAAAATCTAGTAGTCAATTTAACTTACGTGGGACATATTCTGTCTGCGTAGTCGAAGACGAAGAAGAAGTAGAAGAACTAGTCGAAGTGCTAGCTGACACGCTTCCATCATTCTTCTTAACGATGTCGGTATCACTGCTTGAATACGATCCGCTTTGCGCGTTCTCAGAGTAACTTCCTTTCTTATCTTCGTAGTACACACCGCCTTGTTGGTACGAACCACTCGAAACGCCAGAATGCAGGGCTGTTTTCTCCTTATCTTGAGTTAAGGAATGATGTTCCCCGCTATTCTCAGAGCCTCCAGCATAAGTAGAGAGCACTCTACCGTCTTTGTCATAGTAATAGCTGTTATGCTGCTCATTTGCGTAATTACCACTTCCAGAGCCAACTGTAGTCCTATCTTTGTCTTTGTAATAATCATCATAGCTATATTCTCCCTGGTTGGCATATCCAGACTTGATAGACGTTGCCTCAGCGTCACTGTAATATTGATTGTAATCTTGGTTGTTCTCCGAGCCTCGGGAGTTATATTTCGAAACGCTATCCTTATCAACATAATAGCCGCTGTAATCCTGGTTAGATTTTCCAGCACCCACGCTGTTAACAACTGTCTTATCTTTTCCATAATAGTAATCGCCGTTTTGCTGATATTCTGAATTCCAGTTGCTCTTACTTCCGCTCTCGGAGTCGTCTGTAGCGTAGTAATTGCTGGATTTTCCAGATGTTTTTCGATTGTTCTGGTTTGTTCCAGATACATTGCCTTCTTCGTCAGTATAGCTGGTGCCAGTACCGTGGTTTGACTCGGAGTAGTCGTACTGGCTGTCGCTAACAGTGTGTTGGACGTCAATCTTACGGAATCCATCGTCAGGTTCTTGTATTATTGTGCCATCATCGCCGTAGTTTATTATATCAACGGGTTGGTATTCGGGTTCTTCTATATCTGCAAAGAGAAAAAATATTATTTAAAAGCTGTCATTTCTTAAGTGTAGGTACTGTGATCTCGCCATGTGTTCTAAAATGTGCTCTATATGTAAGAAATAAACAATAACTATGTATATAAGGGTGACCATGCGACAATGAACTTTGATAATAATTAACATTATGAAATAAAAGAAGGACATACAACATTCTGAGTACAAAATACTAAAAAAAAAAGATAAACAAAATAGATTTAAAGCTCAGGTGTAAGATTGAACTCTGGTGTCCAAAAAAATATTTAACTTGTGTAACGGGAACCAAGGATTAAGGGAGTTAACTAAAACGTTATATAACTTAATAATGTTATCTAATTGATTCAGTTTGATATTACTATATTTGTAGTGTTGTTACGAAATGAAAGATACACTTACCCCCATAAGCACTCGACGCCTGAAAAACAACAAGTGAAAAATATTAATAAAGCATTCGGTGTTTGTTACATAAAATAAAAAATAGAACAAAGATTGTAAAATGTGATAAAACTAAATCTCTAGGATACTTTACAGTAGCTTGAAGCTTTCATATGAACAAGATAATACTAAAATTTAGTTGACGTAAAAGAAAAACTAGAGGCGACGCGAAACGTAAATATAAATCTATTTTAAATTGCTTTACCACAAAAGTACTGCTGTCAAATTTAATGATAGCTCTCCTACAGATGCTAAACACTTTCAAAGGAACGTAGAATACTCAAAGAATGTTAGGAGGGTTTACGAAAACTGCAGACAATAATACATCAATATGAACTTGACATGGCCAAGAAAGTACGGCTATCAAGCATCAAGTTTTAACTGCTTGGAGTTAGCCAATGGCGTTGTACAAAGTACAAACGTCATCGCTTACGTCAAGGCGTTTTATGATTCTAAAAAGAAAATAGATCGGAAGATCTCGTAGCTTGGGTAAGGGGGCTGTAAACAGCAATGCTGGCAAACAAGGGCGTCGCCAAGGGGCAGGTAGGGGCAGCTGCCTCCCCTAGAGATAAAAAAAAATGCCAAATGTAAAGCAACCAAAATCTTTGACTTGGCTTGCCTTACTACACGATTTTGTTTTGCATATACCATACTAATAATGTACAATTACGTTGAACGTCTCGGGGCCGCCGTCAAAATTGTGTAAGTTGCAATCTCATTCTGCATAATATTTAGGCCCTAGGCCCCCCCTAGGCCATTAGGTGGCGACGCCCCTGCTGGCAAATAGCTGCTTGATGGTAGAAATGGAAAAAGTAGTAATACCTACTTTCTACAAGCGACCAAATTCAATCGAAGGATCTACCACTTGTTAAAATTTAGCTAAATGTATAAAGAACTTGTAATTTAGCGTTTTTTTGCATCTGAAGTGAAATAGAGGAAAGCAAGCAATGGTGATCAAAGGAAACCATTTCAAACAGACTTAAAAAATTAAAAAAAACTACTGTAGTGAGAACACAGAGGAAAGCAAGCAATGGTAATCAAAGGAAACCACTTTAAACAGCCTTAAAGAAATTTAAAAAAACTTACACTGAGCGCGAGGACCAAAAGGCATGTTACCAGACGCATTCTGGCCCGTGGATCCAAAGACCCGCTATAGACCAAATAAATCGACTGTAATCACGACTCGCAACTATGAGCTTATATACGCATACAAAGTAAATAATAAACGCAATAAATTATAATATGCATCTGTGTAAATTTTTATTGTTTATATTTAATAAATAAAGTAAAGGATTATATTTGCATGTAATATGTTGGACGTTAATTTATTGATTTCTGCCTTTTGTAGTGACGCGCCGCCATGTTTGATATGATTCTATTTATAAATAAACTAGCGGTCCGGCCCGGGTTCGCCCGAGTGTAGATATAATTTTCAAAATGGCGACCTAAATGTGGCCAATCGGACCACGAAAAACGAATAAAATTTCCTCATGTTTGCTAGATTTTTCACTACTGCTTCCCTCCTATAGGTCATAGCGTGATGATATAGCCTATAGCCTGCTTTAATTAGTAGAATAAAAAATCAACATGGCTTAAAATAAAAAAATAACTATGTTATACTATACAGGGTATATCAAGACTGCTACCGAAAACGAAGCCGGGTGGTAGTTTAAGCGACTTCAGACACAATGCAACAGAAAATGTTGGAAAAAAAAGCGTCAATTTTTTTTTTGTTATTTTTTTTATATGGTCGTATTTGGGTGGTAAATACATTTTATTCTAAAATAATAGTGTATACCCTTTTATTTATAAAGACTCTAAGGTATAAAAGAATCTAAATTATTATTTTAGCAAAAACTATGGATTTACCACCCAAAAATGGCGATATTTAAAAAAGGATAAAAAAAAATTGTTGCGTTTCTTTGCAAAATTTTTAGTTGTATTGTGTTTGTAATGACTAAAACTACCACCCGGCTTCGTTTTCGGTAGCAGTCTTGAGATACCCGGTATGTGAGAGGGCGCCACTCGCCAGGGTAGGTGCCACTGCATTGTCTATTTCTCCCGCCAAATAGTATTGTAAATGCATTGTTATGTCCCTGTTTTAAGAACATTGTAGCTAAAGTAACTACTGGACATAATGAAACTTCCCATCTTACACATGTCTTGCATGGCAAGCGCAGTAGAATGTCAACCAATGCTTTATAATTCGTGATGTTCACATTGCTACTGTCCATGAGCGGTCGTAACCGTCAGATGAATGGCATTCTTGTGTCACTATTCATTGGAATAAAAATCGTGGATACTTGTTACCAAGAACTTTAAATTCATCCTTCCGCCGTAGTGTGAAGAAGCATCATAGCAGGCCGGCATAGTCATATCGAATAGCATGAAACTGCCGTCTGATGCCAATCGATACTCGGCCTGGACAACATTTGCGCTTACCATCATGCGTAGACATTATACCGTGCTAATATAAAAAAATGGTTGCCTGTAAAGTCGGTTTTACGGGTGAAGATTTTACGTGACAACGTCTTTTTCTCGGTAGAATATTTATTGATATGAATATAATTAAATTGCACAATAGGAACAAGGAATTGAATGAAAATAAGAATTGCACAAATTTTAACTATAGAAATATATTTTGTTTACTAAAACATTGTACATGTAATGACGAATCTAAGCACTCCATATTTTCACTACAGACACAGTTGACGATACTTTAACCACACGTGTGAACTTGTATTGTGACGCTTTCTTGTTTTTCCAACGCCAAGAACGTTCGAGAAAGACAAAGACAGAGACACAAGCATGCGCCGATTCAATGCGCCTAATTCTCTAGTGCTGCGCGCGCGGCAGACCGATCATAGTTGAGTGGGAGAGAGACGCAAGGCATTCGGCGGGCCTCTCTCTCGTTCGGTGACTCATCGTAACGTTACCGGGCGTTACACTTTTTCATAAGTGACTCCCAGCCGCAACCTAATTTAAGACGTTGTCACGTCAAAAAAGATTAATTGGTTTTAGAAATTAATACCTTTTCTTTTTCTACCACAGGAAGTCCACTGAAAAATATGGGAACACAAGGAACTCCAAAGCGACTTCTTCAAAGCGGCCTGCATCCATAGGCTTCGTGGGTTAAGGATTTTATTAAGTAATATTTTAAAACAAATTAACTATTACAGAAATAACTCTGACCATACTACATAAAAGCCCTTAATTTTGCGTCGTAAGTATCCATAACTACGCTATGAATTTTGAGCAACACCAAGATCTGAAGTTAAATACATTATCTCGGTGAAGTATCGTAGTGGTTTTTCATTTCATAGCCGGCGTCTAACCAACTGAACTAAGAAGGCTAAAAGTATTAAAAAATTATTCCTTGAGACATGGTCTTACTTTCTCCTCACAAATCCTTATAATGATTATGTGGATCGCCTTCATCAACATCATCATATCAGCCACAGGAAGTCCACTGCTGAACATAGGGCTCCCCCAAGGATCTCCACAATAACCTGTTGAAAGCGGCCTGCATCCAGCGACTTCCTGCAACCTTAGTCAGATCGTCCGTCCACCTTATAGGTGGCCGTCCGACATTCCCACAAGAACCTTTCGGCCCCAACGGCCATCGGTTCTACAAGCTATGTGCCCAGCCCACTGCCACTTCAACATGCCAATCCTATGGGCTATGTCGGTAACCTTTGTTCTCCTACAGATCTCTTGATTTCTGATTCGATCTCATAGGGAATCACCGAGCATAGCCCTCTCCATGGCTCACAAAGATCCCCTTAATGCAATGAAACCGCCAAATGTGCTTTGTTGTTTTATTATCTCCTAAATATTGTTATATTTTTTGTTTACAATTAAGAATAAACAAATATGGTATTATTTCAGTATACAATTATCATCCAGGAATCAATATCACTCCGTGGCACTACTACTACTGTATCAGCCCATATACGTCCCACAGCAGGGCACGGGCCTCCTCTACAACCGAGAGTACTATTGAGAGTGGCTAGTATAGTCCACCACGCTGGCCTAGTGCGGCTTGGTAGACTATACATATGGTATAGTGTCCTCACGATGTTTTGTTTCACCATAGCTCTACAAACCAACAAACACATTTTTGTATTATATTTTAACATAGAAAAAGTTGTATTATAACATTTCTTTTGACGTCATTTGTTTGTTCAGCAAGTATAGAATATTGTAAATAGCGTGAAGGAATGGTCTGGAAAAAGAACTATAATAATAAACTTTCCTTATAAACACACTTATATAAGTTGTTTGTAGGGTAAGTCATTTAATAGGGCTCAAAAATAACTTTAGGAAATATCCATTAGATACTTATAGATATTTAAATAATACTGAATAATAAATAGTGAATTTTATTTTAATGTAGGTAAAAATCAGGTATAATATCCGTCTGCCTCGGTGGCGTAATTGTACCGCGGTATGATCACAAAGCTGAAGTCACGGTTTCGAATCCCGAGTGGAGGAAAGTGATCATGGAATTTTCAATTCAATATCAGTCTGAATCAGGTTTTGTGCCCCATATAGCGGAGTGTAGGACGCCCTAAATGAGATGGAGTGACGATATCCAAAAGATGGCTGGTAGCGGTTGGAGATGATGGGCTGAAGATCGAACCCAGTGGCGTGCCATAGGAGAGGCCTATATCCAGCAGTGGACGCGAATAGGCCTATCACAAAAATCCATCCAATATCACTTTGCACGACCCGGGATTCGAACTAGAGACCTCTATATATCCAGGTATGTATTATAAAATTTAAAAATACACCCAACAGTCACATACGTAGTCATGGCCCCACACTGAGATCGAGTCTTGTGTCGTGGGTATCAGGAACTACGAGAGACTTTTCAGTCTAACAAACACCCAGACCCGAAACAAATGTCAGTGAATCACACAAATTCTAAACAATTATAGAATAACTAGCGGCCCGGCCCAGCTTCGCCCGGGTACAAATAGATTTCTGTACAATAATATGTACGTATTATACATATAAACCATCCTCTTTAATCACTCTATCTATTCAAAAAACCGCATCACAATCCGTTGCGTAGTTTTAAAGATTTAAGCATACAAAGGGACATAGGGACAGAGAAAACGACTTTGTTTTATACTATGTAGTGATTGATACTGTAGTTTTGGTTAATACTGTGGTTTAAATATATAATATAGTCTTGAGATTGTCATTCATTGAGGTTTCTTAATTTGTTTCAGTATTATGATTTCTTTAATTTGCGATTTTGATTATTATTAAAGTTATTATAATTTAAGTTACATTCTGTGTTTAGTAATCTAACGATTAAATGTGCAACGTGTTTATCATCCTGGAATACATTAAGAAAGTGTCGCAAATGTATATTCCGTATTAGCTATAATGTTATTGTCAATTTCTGTTGATAAATATAAATAATTAACCTTAATAAACAAAACAAAAAAACCATAACAGCGAACTCCGCAAAACTCGCGCTAAAGTCTCCTATAACTATACTTATAAAATCGCTCAAAACTACATTGCGCCACGTGCAACCGGACTTAATTAAGAAAATGGATTTTCCAGCCACTTCCAATCTCATCTAACAACAAAAGTGAGACTCGCTGTCGACAGATATATCGTGGAAGACATCATCATCACTCTCCGACCAAGTTCTCTGCGATCTGCTTGATCCTTTGGCTTTACGTAGAGATGTAGCTTCGCTCTGCATTCTCTATCGCATTTACCACGGAGATTTCTCCATATAATTGTTCGGACTTACCCTGCTGCTGAGTTCCGCCACCGTACAACACGGCAAGCATCTAGATACCACCCAAATCACCATAGAGGTTGGAAATCCACCACAGTACGTTTTTATAGACACTTTCTACCACAAATTTGTGGAAGCAGTTGCGTCCATTTCCGGACAAATGACACCTAGCGACCTTCAAAAAACGAGCGTATTCTCACCTTAAAAGCAACGCATCTCAATGCCCTATGGTGTTGCAGATGTTCATGAGCGGTGATCACTTACTATCAGGTGAACCGCAAACTCTTTTGCCCCCTATAACAGAAAAAACATCATCATCATCACTTGGAGAGACCTACTTCCAACAAAAGCATTAGGCCGAATTTATTGGTACTGTATCAGCCCATATACGACTCACTACAGAGCACGGACCTCCTCTAAAATCGAGAGTACAATAGGCATGATGACTGATTTTGAAAAACTACTTCAGAATGTTCGTATACATTAACAATACTTAAAATGAATTAAATTTTTGAAAAAAAGTAAAGATTTGCTCGAAAAATTACGTTTTAAATTTCACATTTTAACCTTTGCTCAAAAACGCCATAATAGTAATGGCGTCCGAATGTGACGTCATGCTTTTTTAAATGCTTGCTCGTGCAATGTTTACGTGTATATTGTGATATATACATTTTATTATTTTTAATAGTAATGCCGAGTTTTAATGTGGATCGATGATGTGTAGTTCCGCAATGTAATAATATATCGATACAAACTCCGAGCAATTTGTTTATTAATGTTTCAATGGATAAAAAAGTAAGAAATATATGGCTAAAAATGGAAAGGCAAGATCCAGGATCTTTATCTTTATATTCGATGATTAATTTCCGTGAACACTATTTTGACGGAAATAATAAGTTTATTTACAATGTTCATAATGTTTGACGTGTCCAGAAAACATATCAACATTTAAAATTATTATAAATAACAATAGCGATAAATATCAGAGCTACGATTCATTTATTTCCTTTCGGTATTATTATCATGCCAATCGCTGTGTATATGAGTACTGAAAAACGTTATTAATGTTCCAATTAAACAGTGATATAGAATATCGCATAGTTCCAAATTTTGAGCTATTTGAGATGAATCCTTATTCCATGAGTAATGTTCCTTTTTCGTAGGTAGCACAAAACTGATTGCATTACTAAATATTAGATAAATATACTGAATAAAATAGAAATGACCAAAGCTAGGCAACAAGTTCGCATTATGACAAAGTAATATTCACGAAAGTGACACGTCACTCGCTTCTGATTGGCGTTTCATCTAATATGGCGGATCCTTAGGTTTTGTACTTTTATTTTTGCAAAAATATATTTAATCTTAATTAAAAACTAAAGCAAATGTTTATTTTGAGAATCCTTCTTGTAACATATAAGTAAATGATGACACATCTACTAGTGGGGCGAGCGGTAGTGGTGGGGGTGCGGTGAGTGCAGTGCCTGCTCTCACCGGACACTTGCTGCTGGTGCGCCGTACGAATAGTGTGTCTGTCGGAAATCAAACTGTGTTTCCTTTATATATAACCTATACTGAATAGTGAACTCTACATGTGGCGACCCTGCCATCCACAAATTAAGGTTATAAAGGTATGTGCCAAACAATTTAAAAACTAAGCATGAGCTTAGAGGTAAATCGGTAGCAAATCAGTTTTGTTAATATTCGTGCCCTACATAATTGTTTCTGCGTTTTATTAGCATCTTTAAAGTATTTATGGGCATTGAATCGTCGTAACTGACTTAAGTTGTTAAATTACATCTATAACAAGGCACTTGTTATTGCAAAACGGAACTGATTTAGTTACTTTGATTGGTACCTAAATATGTAGCACATCAATGACTAAATGCTTTGATTATTGGCAAAGACAGATTAGAATGTGGGTTTTGCTCAACAAGATATATTTAAACTTAAAGCAATAAAACGATTTTCTGGAAATAAACTATAAACAGCTGTTATTTATGATTGTAAGAATGTTTAAATCAAGATATTGTAATGGACTTGATACGGTGTGAAATATTCTTCGATTTTTATGATTAATTTATTATCTACCCACATTTTCTTTTATTGGTTAAACGCAAATGTTGAACATTGGATAGCATTAGTTAGTTATCTCGATGTCGATGTTCAAATATACACTTTTTAGTCTGTCAATAATCAAAGTTAACATTGTTGTCAGAGGTAGTTTGCTTATGCAAACAGTACCTAAATGATCTTACATTGTATAAAGAACAGGCTAAATGGCCTTAAGTTAAATACAATAAGATCAAGAGGTAGTTCGATTTATTCGGAACAGTACCTAAAAGGAAATTACTCCAGCCTTCTGGGTAGACCATAAATATGTCGCAAACACCACCTTTGGAGTCTTTTGACTGTGACAGCGACTCAGCTTCAATTGGTCTATGCTGGAAAAATGGGAGTGTGCACTACTAGTGTAAAAGGGGACAAAGGCCTTGCTCCTGCATATGGGCGGGTCAACCCTACAAGAAATATATTATAATATTCCTGGTGCATATGGTGCATATGTAGAAACTACTAGTAATAATAATACTAGTATAATGACAACGATGTATTTATCGTCGCTGTCAACATGCTAAAGTTTAGCTAAACGAATACTTTTCCTCCAAAAAAATAAAAATAAATAATAATAATAAAAAAAATAAAAAAGTGGTATTTATGAGCGTCACTTGTTTAGGCTCATCAAATAAGGAAGTGGAGGAAAAATAATGACAATATTCTCATAGAGTTAGACACCAGAGCTCTAAATGTCAATTCACTGCCCCTAACGAACACGTGATTGTTCAAGTCACAGAGAAATGTAAGTCAGCCAAATTAAGGGAAACAATTCTAACCCTTACCGATGATGTGTCTCTTGACAAATTATTTCCGAAACCAACGCTCTAGAGGAGTGAATCGACAAATTAATAATTTTGGTTTGTCGAAATCAAGTAAATACCTAACGGTTAATATAATGGAGGGTTCAAAAAAAAAAAAAAAAACTTGAAATATCGAGTCCCGTGGACGTTATGACGACACTATTAAATGTACGCTAGGGGGGTGTCAAAGTTGAGATGGTAAGAGATTCCGGTCGTAAATGCAATATTACTAATGATGTTACATGGCAAGTTCTCAAGAACAATAGGGTCCTAGTTGAAAATCAAGTGAAATCTCCAAACAAGAGATTCATGCTAATGCATGTAATACTTTAATTGTACTAGGATCTTTTGAATCATTACAATTGGCAGCAACTACCCCCGAGCCGAAGCCACCTTTTATGTAGTTAAAGATGGTCATGGGAATTTGCTAGGAACATATTATACTGCCACGTCCTTTGGCTTTCTAAAAGTTGGATTAGTTTCCAAAATTTAAAGATGTTCAGATTCATATCTTTTTAGATAAATCAATCAAATCAGCTGCTCAGCCTTGTCGTAAAGACCCTGTTCTTTTTGAGTCTAAAATTAATAAGAAAACTTAAGAACTTATTGAGTCAGATATTATAAAGCCAATTAATGGCTAGCCTGACTGGATCTCTCCCTTAGTATCGGTCTTAAAAGCAGATGGTGATGTACGCATCTGCGTAGACATAAGGACAGCAAATAGAGCTATCATTATGGAGAACTATCCTTGCACAATATGGAACAGTTTATTCCAAATTTCAGAAATGCTATCATTTTCTCTTAAATTGAAAAAAAAAAAAAACTGTCCACCAGCTAGAGCTAAGTGAGGACAGTAGACATATCACGACATTTTATAAATGTCTAAACGAATGTTGTGTTCGCCTGTTATTGGCACGTGTACGTGTGTATTACACCAATGGTTAATTTACTTAAGAATATTATGTATACTGCGCTGTTGGTGTACCAAATATACTAAAATACATTCACTTGTAGCCGGGGACTATCTCTGCCTGTTTAGATACAAACGCGTCATTTTGTGAAACTCGTGTGTCTCGAATATTAAATATAAAAAATAAATAAATTAGAAAGTATCCTGTTGCCTTGTACAGGAGTCGCCAACTTTATTGGTGATATAGTCGTTTATGGTAGCAATGAGGCCGAGCCTTGCACGAGACTACAAAGTTTTGTTAAACGATACAAAATGTGCATTCGAGTAAATCAAATAGATTTTCTTAGTCATCAGCTATATTCCGAGGGACCTAAGCCTTTTAGACAAATATGTAAAGGCAATCGAATTGTTTCGAGAACCAAAAGTTACGGGAGAAGTGTCAAGCTTTTTAGGGCTAAGTAATTACGTAGGAAAATGGATCCCTAACTTAGCTACTTGGACAGAACCTTTGCGCTAACTTCAAAGACTAAAACAAAGCAAAGGTGTAAATATCATTTTATTGGCGCAATAAACAAAATAGGCGTTTGAGAGGTCGAAAAGCGCTATGACTCAAATTAAGACCTTAGGCTACTACGATCCGCTTGACTGTACCCAAGCCTTCGCCAATGCTAGTCCAGTCGGTTTAAGAGCTGTGCTCGTCCAAAATGGCACTAACGGGCCTCAAATTGTTGCATACAGCAATAAAAAATCTGACAGACCGTGAGAACCGGTATTGTCAGACTGAGAAAGCTCTTGCGTTGGTTTGGGTGGTGGAACATTTTGATACATACCTATTTGGGAAAGATAGTTTTGAACTTGTCAGTGATCACAAGCGATTAGAGGTGATATTTGGACCTGACTCTAAGCCGTGTGCAAAAAAATGTTTTGAGCTTACAGTCATATAATTACATATTGCCCTTAGGCATTAAGTCTGCCTGTACTATTAATTTATACAAAGTGGGTAAATAAATAAAATAAAAATAATTTCAAAGTGGTCTATACTGTGTCAAGACTGTGGGTGATAAGTCACCACAGCTTTTGATGTTAATAATTATTCGAACTTGTTGTTGACCAATATCGACCTGTAGCAGATTTACCTTGCATGAGTCAAGAATAGTTTGCGAGGGAGCCTTTAGAGCTAAAGTTAGTCAGAAACGGAATATATAACAGCTGGGACCAGAGTGCTAACGCTTATAAGGTCTTTGTGCAGGAACTTCGTTCTCAAGGCAATTTACTATTACATGAGAATAAAATTGTTATCCCATCATGTTGAATCAAACTTTCTAACAGCTGCTCATGAAGACCATCCAGGCATTGTAGCTATGAAAATAAGACTACGTTCTAAAAGTGCCTAGGCCCAAAATTGATAGAGATGCTGAACATTATATATGAGCTTGCAAGGGTTGCACTCTGGTTTCCGCTCCAAATTCTCCTAATCTCATGCGCAGAAGAAAACTGCCAATCAACCCTGGGTTGATACAGACATAGACTATCTCGTACCTTTACCTATCGGCCATTATCTTTTACTATTATAGATTATCTTAGTAGATATAAAGAAATCAAAATTACTAAGAACATCGATTCTGCCTCGGCGTAGTTGTACTAAGGTATGGTTACAAAGCTGAGGTCTCGGGTTCGAATCCTGGGTTGGGCAAAGTGATATTGGATTTTCCTATTGATTATCAGCCCAAGGTCAGGAATTTGTGCCCGATATGGCGATAGGCTCGCCACCTATCAAATTGTGGGACGGTACATACAAGGCGAAATGTGGGTGTCCTGGCACCTCTGCCTACCCCTTGTGGGAAATAGGCATGAGTTTATATATGTATGCCTCGATTCTGCTTCATCGATTCATGATAAAGAGATTTTCCTCGTTTAGGCTCGCATAGGTATTACCGCTGACAATAGTTGGCAGTTTGTTCATACCGAATTTGAAGTTGTTGCAAAGAATTTGGAATTCGGTTGGACCATAGCATTCCTTATTGGCCTCAACAAAATGGGAAAGTTGAGAAGCAGAACCGTGATATATTGAAACAACTACGGGCGTCAGTTTAGAGATAAGTTGCCTTCCGTTGTTGATGTTTAGTTTACTGACCTAGAAGCAAGAGACAGGGATACTCTAACGAATACACAGATAGAAAGAGGCAAGCAACGGAATCTAATATTGATATTGGAGAGAAGGTATATGTTTAATATACAGTAAAGAAAAACAAGTTGTCGACCATATAGTAGTAATAAGCTTTATAAAATGTGAAAACATGTTAATTGTTAATTGTAATTTTAATATTGTATATTACCTAGATATATAACTGTTTGTTTTCCGAATAAAATAAAATAAAATATTATAAGAACGGTTACGTAGAAATATAGTACATTCCAAGAGGGTTGAAGGAAAGTGAGTAGTCTGCACAAATGGTGATGATAATTCTTCAAATAACGACACCACCGATGACGAAGCAAGCGTCGAAAATAAATAAGTGATGTGTTTAATATTATATAACATACATAGCGTTTGAATTTAATATTGTTCGATGATTGTTTTGATAAACTAATTTGTAAAAAAAAAAAGAGTTGTGAAAAGAGCAACACTAGAGTTTCTTGCCCGTTCTTCTCTAGTGAAAACAGCTTTCCGAACCGGGTGGTAGATAAAAGAATGACTGAATCTAAATGATGTTGAACATTTTAATATTTGACTATAAAAACTAATTCTACTTTTTTAAATTTTGTAAAAGGTAGATGTAACATATAAGTAAATGATGACACATCTACTAGTGGGGCGAGCGGTAGTGGTGGGGGTGCGGTGAGTGCAGTGCCTGCACTCACCGGACACTTGCTGCTGGTGCGCCGTACGAATAGTGTGTCTGTCGGAAATCAAACTGTGTTTCCTTTATATATAACCTATACTGAATAGTGAACTCTACACTTCTATTATACATTATTATATTAAACCATAATTTCATTAAATCGTTGTTACTGTCATCATCCCCATTGAGAGTAGTTAGGCCATATTGGCTACCACCCTGGCCTTATTCGGGTTAGCGGAGTTTCTCAGCAGGTTTCCTCACGATGTTTTCCTTCACCGTTGTAGTGCGTGGTGATTGACTATCAATACACACATCACTCCGAAAAGTCAGAGGTGTAGCCTGGGATTCAAACCCGTCACTACCGTGAACATGTTGGCAGCCCCCTCTGGTCCTTTTACCAACAGTCCACCACAAACTTAGTTTATTAGTATCTATAATTAAATATATTCTTTGAAATAAATCTTTATTTAAATGCTCAAATGACTTAATAAAGTTTTCAGTAAACCAACACCTCTCATTTTGTAATCTGTATTTTATAATATTTTATGACGTAAAATATAAAAAGGGGTCGCCCGGGATTTGAACCCGGGACCTCTCGCACCCTAAGCGAAAATCATACCCCTAGACCAACGAGCCGGTCGATATGGGACTCGAAATTAACCTCGCTTTTTTAATCAGTGAAGAATATCATAAAGTGGTTTGGTCTCTTATACCGGGTATCTCAAGACTGCTACCGAAAACGAAGCCGGGTGGTAGTTTTAGTGACTACAAACACAATGCAACTAAAAATTTCGCATAGAAACGCGACAATTTTTTTTTGTGATTTTTTAAACATCGTCATTTTTGGGTGGTAAATCCATAGTTTTTGCAAAAATAATAATTTAAACACTTTTATACCTTATTTATAAATAAAAGGGTATACACTATCATTTTAGGAAAAAATGTATTTACCACCCAAATATGGCCATAGGAAAAAAATAACAAAAAAAAATTGTCGCTTTTTTTCTGCAACTTTTTTTGTTGCATTGTGTCTGAAGTAGCTTAAACTATCACCCGGCTTCGTTTTCGGTAGCAGTCTTGATATACCCTGTATATGAAAGGCCGTCTGGTTAAGTCCGCAATGTCTATTTCTCCCGCCGACCAGAAGTATAAATGCACTATTATGTTCCGGTTTTAAGAACATTGTAGCCAGAGTAACTACTGGACATAATAATACTTAACATATTATGTCTCAGGACGGCGAGTACATAGTGCGACTTCGTACATGAAAAATATTGAAAACAATTATTTCGTTTTTAGCGACACGCTCTGGCGAGACCGGGAAATTATCTTATAATTAGTTTAAATCTAATTGTTAAATGTTGATATTTTGAACTTTCTTGACATTAAAAACAATTTCAACTTGATATTGGTTAAAATTACAAGAGGCTACGAATGAGACATTTCGAAAGATTGCAATAACAAATATGAAATTTCGCGCGTTTGCCTAGTTTGCCCTCTGATGGCGAAATCACCACAGAAAATAAAACAAAGAGTTGCGCATCTATCTTCGTATATCATTCTAATCTATGGTGCTGTGGAATACCAGGCATTATAATTCATGTTGCTGTTTGCTTTTGTTACTCTCTATGTGCGGTCGTATGGTTTACCATCAGGCAAATAGCAGGCTTGCCATTCGTGGCAATAAAATAAAACTATAACGTCGAAGGAAAACATCGTGAGGAAAGCTGCGTACTATAGCAATATGTCAGAACGTCTATGGTATGTAAAGTCCACCAACTCGACTAATCCAGCATGATGAACTATGTGGCAGAACCCCTCAGTGGTACTCTCGATTGTAGAGGAAGCCCGTGACCTTCAGTGGAACGTATCTGTAGTGTGATTCACGTAATAAAATAAGTTCAGCTGCAGTGCAGTTGCGATTAAGTTTCGATCAAAACAGCCCTTTTCGTATTCTCGTAATTTTGACAACCGCTGTCAAATACGTTCGCGTGAAGTTCGCGTCACGCAAACGTTTTAGCGTATTCTACTGCTGCGCGTATATGTCAATGTCAAACAAATTTCATACTTCTGACGTACAGTTGACGCGCAGCTCACGCGCAGTTCACGCGCAGCTAAACACTTACAAGAATACCATTTTGTACCAAAGCGTAAACTTAATTGTAACCGCACCGCAACTTGATCGGCGCGTCAAAAAGTTACGTGAATCGCACTACTGGGCTGATACAGCACGTTAACCGAAACTATACTAACGATTTAAAAAGGTAGCAAGGCGCTGAATGCCAGCTTACAACAGGCAGAAGTCGAAAATTGGACGCCTATGTTCAGTGAAATTCCTGATTATAATCATCAAATCAGCCACAGGAAGTCCACTGCTGAACATAGCCCCTATAAATGAAATATACATCATATTTTATTTTCGCAAAAATGTGTAAAAATATTTTTCGTCACGTAGGTATTATGTGTATATTGTTATGAAGAACTTTTGCCGAAAAATAAAATGTATAAATATTTTTTATTTTCGTGCCCCATATTCCTTTTGTTTGACGGTGTTTATTTTTCAGAATGACGACAACTCACACGCGCCTGATAAGTGTTGCACCTGGGGAGTTACTCGTTGATCTGAAACGAATATCGAATGCTCGAACGTCGTACGTAAAACTATGCTAATATGCCACTTTGCAAAATGTTCGAATCCTTACGTCGTAACCAGAGACTAAGTTCGGAGTGAATGATAAGTGTAATAGAGAATAGTACTGATTGTTAGCAGTGGAAAACTTATAACTTACTTCGGACCTCCAACATTTGAACTTCGCTTCGGGACATAGAGTAACCATGAGAAACAGAAGCAATTATACCAGGGAATTATTATTACTAAGTACTTCATGGAACTCCAAAGTGTTAGTCACCCCGAGACACTAATGCCTAGTAAAATTTGCCCACAATGTCCTTCAGTCCAAAACTGACATCCGTATTCTAAGACGTTCCTCGAAAATTGCTCGCCTCCAGTCCACGGCACTCAACACTCCTCGTCTAACCCAAGGCACGTCTACCTTAAGAAAAATTTGAAACGAGTTAGCATGGATTTCCAACGGTTAAGTTCCTGCAATACTTGTACTATACTCAGTACAAATATACCGAACGACGTTATTATAAAAGATGCAGAAAACACGATAGTGCATTACGATAGCGTAACTGTCTGGAATATTTTGTTGCAAATAGTTTTGGGTAGCAGTGCAGTTATTAATTGCGCTAAGATTTTACGCAACAGGAATTTTTCAAAAAAAAAATATTGTCGCTCTGCCCCTTAACGAAACCTTGACGAACCCTTGACAAAGCGGTGATCATACTAAACAACAAGAAACTGAAGATCTTGGACACCCAGACGCAAAACAAATATTTGTGGGATACACATATATTTAGACAAATATATTAAATGTGTGATCTGGGAATCTAACCCAAAACTACACGATTCACAGCCTACGTCACGAGAAAAGCAAACTGGAGTAACATCTATTTAAATATTTTTTATCGTCACGATTTTAACGCGTAAAATCGTGCTTTGTGCCACTTGTTTTCTCTGAAAACATCTGTGCAATTATAATTGTTTATTTAACAACAAAATGCGTCTGCGTTTTATATCATTTATTAATTTACTATTAAAGATTTTTAATTCGCTTATATTGACAGTTATAAACATCATATTACATTTTACTGGTGGTAGGTCTCTCATATGTGAGAGGCTGCCTGGGTAGGTACCACCGCAACGTCTATTTCTCCCGCCAAACAGTAGGATAAATATACCTACACTGTTTTGTTTCGGATTGAAGGACATTGTAGCTAGAGTAACTACTGGACATATTGAGACTTTACATCTTGTCTTTGGATGGCGAGCGCACTGGAATGCCAAGCATTGGTAACTTAAGGTGTTGTTTGGTTTTGCTACTGTCCATGAGCGGTTGTATCGCTTACTATCAGGTGAACGTCATGCTCGGCCTTGCAATAAAAACAAATATTATCATAAATAATCTATATCAGCCCATATACGTTCCACTACAAGGCACGGGCCTATTCTCCAATCGAGAATACGATTGAGAAAGGCTATACTGGGTACCTATATCAAGACTGCTACCGAAAACGAAGCCGAGTGGTAGTTTTAGTGACTACAAACACAATGCAACTAAAAATTAAGCAAAGAAACGCGACATTAATTTTTAATGATTTTTTAAATATCGTAATTTTTGGGTGGTAAATCCATAGTTTTTGCTAAATTAATAATTTAAACTGTTTTATACCTTAGAGTATTTATAAATAAAAGGGTATACACTATTATTTTAGGAAAAAAATGTATTTACCACCCAAAAATGCTCATAGGAAAAAAATACAGAAAAAAAATTGTCGCTTTTTTTTGCAAAATTTTCTATTGCATTGTGTCTGAAGTCGCTTAAACAACCACCCGGCTTCGTTTTCGGTAGCAGTCTTGATATACCCTGTATAGTCCATCACGTTGCACTAAGCCTAGTGCGGGTTGTCGAGCTTTACATACCATAGAAATTCTTACAAAAATATCAGATGAACTAATAAAGGTCGTAGAGATTAGTTAGATGCGAACGCTTCCGGCAATGTTACAAATTCGTGGAAATATATTTTTACATAGTATTCAAAACCTTATAACTTATGAGAACCAAATTCAAATTTACTGCCTCGGTGGCGTAGTTGTACTACGGTATGATTAAAGAGCTGAGGTTTCGGGTTCGCATCCCGGGTCAGGCAGTGATATCCTATTGTTCGGTTAATTATTGTTCTATTGATAAGCCCGGAGTCAGTTTGTGCCCGATATATGGTAATAACCAAGGTGGTGTCTAATTGGCATCTTCAGTCACAGATCCAATACCAACCATTTACCTTAAAATATTTTATAGACAAACGCAACCTGTATCCAACAACATCTACTTAACACTTTCGCGGACGGTCTCAGTTCAGGTTGTATTCTAATATAACACAATAAATTGCCATTCAAATATATTTGGCGTGTAAATACGTTGTGTGAATATTGAATGTTAAAAAGACAATATGACAAAAACGTTTTATCACGTTATCGCTTGCAAACGTCGTGTCGTGTGATATGTATTATGATGGACACAACGTATAATGACGTATGGATACGTTGGACGTCATTATACGTTGTGTCGTATCAAAATTTCAAATCATGACGTACAATCACGTTCTGTCCGCGAAAGTGTTAAATAATACACAAAACAATTATAATTAAATAACGCATAAAAAATCTAATTTTTATTTACATATCAATAAACACAAATTCCTCTCTTTCTTCTCTCTCCTGTATGTAAACTAATAACGGCATATTTTTATCTCTTTTCTTCTCAAACAGTCGAAGTAACTCCTGACCATTGTCCTAGTGTTAACATCCTTATTTCAAGAAATACATCTTCTGGAAAATCTAAATATCCAGAAGTCTCATCTTTCAAATCTTCGTTTGATTTTTCACCATTATTTTGTGATTTTGAGGCATCATTTTCGGAAACTTCATTGCAGAATTCGTGATTATTTACATCATAATATACTGTTGATGTATCGTAATTCCTTATAATAATATCTCCATTATTTAGTTCAATTTTATCCATTTTTTCAGTTTTTCCTAAGTCGTTATTATCTTCATTGATTTCTAAATTATCTAGGACTGTAATTACATCTATTTTATTGAAAATATCGCCAGTGTTGCTATTTGTTGTATTGATCATATGAAATGCAATTGATGCATTAATAGTCTCTGATGTTTTGTCAGTATTTGAACTAGCTCCGTCGCTTTTTAAACTATCGATAAACGTCGTTACATCGGAGTTACTCAAAACGTCAATAGTACCATAATCTGTTATATTTTCAATACTTACATTATCGAGTACAACTAATGAAGCATCAAATAGTGGTATTTCGAGATCTGTTTTTTCATGATCTTTTTTTAGGTTTTTTTATTGTCTTATCGATATCTAGACTTTCTTGATCGCTTTCTAAATTGTCGATATTATTAGAAATAGTCGTGGTATTGTTATTTGTTACATATTCAGTACTTATATTGTCACTTAATAACGAATCTGATTCTATTACTTTCTCAATCGTTGATGTCTGCTCATCACTTTCTGAACTGTTAGTAACGAAAGTTTTATTAAAAATTATTTCCTGTATAAAGTCATTTTGGCTACCAAAATATTTATCATCGGACAACCCCTCCTCTTCACATTCTGTATCTAAATCAACATTAATTACGTTAAAATCATTGTCATTTAAATTTTTATCATCTAAAGCCACAGTATTATCTATAATCTTAATAAGCGAGTCTGTGTGGTCACTTTCGTTTCTAATATACCTTTTATCAATTTCCTTATCTGAACCAGCTGTTATTTCAGTATTTACATTTTCATCTGATAAACAATCATTATCTGTATCTTCGCTTTGTTCGTTATTTATACTATCATTGACTTGTTCATTTTGAATATAATAAACTGGAATCGTTTCAGGAAAATCATGATTTTCTTCGATTTCTTCAACAATATCTACGTGTTTCTTCCTTACTGTAATTCTTTCATCAACTTCAGTATCTGACATAATAGCTTCTTTATAATTTTCATGGATACTTTTATTCACATCTTCAGTGATATTTTGTTTTTTATGAGTTCTGGAATTAACTATATTAGGTTCTTCGTGTTTCAGGATGTGTTTTGTATTTTCATCGTTCATTTTTCCTGTCTCTTGAATTATCTTTTTTCTCTAAAAGATCACTGTTATGGTCACTAAATTTAATATCAGAAACCGTTCTGTCTAAAAACTTTTCAATATTTCTCAAAAGACAAGCTAGTGTCCCTGAGAGACTCGCCGAGCTCCGGACCTCGGTTTCAAATCTTTGTGTGCCACTGTTGATCCTGGCTGACAGGAGTTGCAGTGGCGGGTGTGAGGGCGGGAAAGTAAAAATATTTCTCAAAAATCTAGATTTCCATAGCTTATTAGAAACCGATTTCTCCACAATTATTTCGATACTTGTTTCATTTGGAGATACATTCTGACTGGATTTTTCTACTCTTTCATCATCAGCAATATTTTCAACGTCATCGTTTATTTCTCCTATAACTACTGTTTCTTTAGAACCTATAATGTCTTCTTCAATATCATTGCATTCATTAATAAAAACTTGTAATTCAGTATTATCTTCTTTACTGTCAATAGTATGGCTTTCAATGCTTATATAAATATAATTTATGTTGAATTTTTCGTGTTCATCCATGATTTGGTTAAGAGAATCGGACAGTTTTGTCAATATTGCATTTATTTCTTTCTCTTCAGATAGTGCCATGTTGATGCAACGATTCAAGTCGGGTTGTGGATTGTCTGAAAAAATAATGAAATAAATATTAAACAATTAGATACATTGGATCCAGCGTGGTGGACTATATGGCCTAACCACTCTCAATCGTACTCTCGATTGTAGAGGAGGCCCGTGCCCTGCAGTGGGACGTATATGGGCTGATACAGATACAGAATTAGATACATTATACTTGAGCTAAATTGACTACACAAGAACTGATGTGAGTCCACAAGTATTTGCTTGGGCCTGTGTATTTGTGAGACCGGGAAGTTTATCGTATACCCACAACACAAATTGATCTTAATCTGGGTTCTATGTGTGTGACTATTGAGTGACTGTAAAAAATAAAACTAAAATACGGTAAGGTAAATTCAGTGCAGTCCTAGAAATAAATAAATTGGATACCACGGTAGGAAAGGCCCTACTCGAATGGGTAAAACGAAAGCTTCACTGTCGTGTTTCGTTCGGTAAGAGGTAGAAGATAAGATATAAGATAAGATGGCCCGGAGCCTAATATCACATCCCTTCACCCGTTTTTTTTCTCCTCCAATATAAGACTCTGTCATCACATTTACGGGCCAAGTATGGATGTTCATGGGGAATGACCACGGATTTATTTGATGGACCTAAAAAAAACATTATTTTTATTAAAAAAAACAGTTGCTACTCGCTAACAAAACAAAGAGTTAATGTAAATATTAAAATAATAAATCTACATGCGAATAAAAGAGTATTTACCAAAAGTCGGCCTGCTGTGTACACATTGTAGTAGCTGGAACAAAAAAACGAGGGTATTAATTGATACTTCTATGTGAAGTTGGTTAAAAAAGGCACGCTTTTTACTGGTGGTAGATCTCTCATGAGGCCGCCTGGGTAGATTCTCCGCAATGTGTAAGGTACACAGCGGTTAAGCATAGGTCAAAATGTTGACCCACATGTTCTTATATGAATATTTCAAAATGATACCAATATTATAACGGCTAATATCTATAAACGACGAATAAAAAAACATATTCTAACATGAATATGGTGCTGGCAGGTTAATAAGAGAATAGAATGAGGATTTAAATTTTAAATACAGAACGCAGTTGTTAACGGCTGATGTCACAGAGCTGATGTGAAGGAAGGTTGAGTCGGGAGATAATTATGCTGTGATTGGTCAAAGATAATTTAAAACACTGCGTTATGAATTCCCCTGGACCGTCGGATGAACCGCGCTCAGGCTCGTCGGACTTCAAGTAATAAAGCAACCTAACGTTATTGAAATAGGGGCTATTTTAGTTCAAGGACACAATATGGCGCTTACGACAAGCCAGGGGATATTTATGATTGGTCAAGAATAGACATTATAGTATAGGCATTTAAATATGAGAGTTGTATTTTATAGAAAGCCTTGTGATTATATACATGATATTGGAAAAGAATAGAGGAAATATAAATAAAATAAATAAATAAATAACACCCAACAGTCACATACATAGTCCTGACCCCACACTAAGATCGAGTCTTGTGTCGTGGGTATTAGGAACTACGAGAGACTTTTCGGTCTCACAATATGCACAACCGGCGTATTATTTGGAGTTTCTTAGAATATAATTATGTCAGAGGCTATTATTTTAGTAATGTACTTAACATCAGGTTCTGATTAAATAATTATTCAATCAAAAGTATTCATACTTCGACACTATGAGAAATTATGATATTTTTCAGTTTATTGGTTTCTTAGTTAAACAAATCGAAATAAAAATATTTTATACATATTTAATTAATTTTGTGGCTTCCCGACGTTTTGATTACTTTACAGCTTTTGTGGTCACTATACGGACTTTTTCAGGTTACCTTATTCGTGTCGCGTTTTCGTTTCATAAAATTTCAAATCACAACAAATAAAGATGAGTTTTACTTCAAAAAATATCGTATAATCTTACCACTAAGCAGATAATCAATTTCATTTCGTATACGCACAATAAGACTTTGTTCTAACGCACTGAAATTACAACTGTTCAAATTAAACGCCTAATGTTATTTCATTTTATTAGTTACTAGCTAATTCCTTACTGGTGGTAGGTCTCTCATATGTGAGAGGCCATCTGGGTAGGTACCACCGCAATGTCTATTTCTCCCGTGAAACAACACTGCTTAAATGCGCTGTTGTGTTTCGGATTGAAGGACATTGTAGCCAGAGCAACTACTGGACATATTGAGACTTAACATCATATGTCTCAGGATGGCGAGCGCAGTGGAATGTTGCTACTGTTTATGAGCCGTCGTATCGCTTACCATCAGGCGAACGGCATGCTCGTTTCGCCATTCACTGCAATAAAAAAAAAAACCCGCGGTTAGGTGTGTTTAATCTATTACTTGTTTTATATATCTGGTAAAGTGACGCAACTTCTAATAGTATGTTACAATTTGTAGACATGCATTGTATCGCAAATTGAGAGATGGAACGGTTAAAATAAATTCAAAACATACTGCCTCGGTGACGTAGTTGCGCTACGGTACGGTTACAAAGCTGAGGTCTCGGGTTCGAATCCCGGATTGGACAAAGTGATATTGGATTTTTGAATTCATTATCAGACTGGATTCAGGAATGTGTTCCATATATGGCGCTGAGTTGCTGCCTATCGCATCGTGGGCAACATGCAAGGCGAAATGTGGGTGTTATGTTTTTTTTATTACAATGAATGGCGAGACGAGCATGCCGTTTGCCTGATGGTAAGCGATACGACCGCTCATGGACAATAGCAAAACCAAATACCTTGAATTACAACACAATTTTTGGCATTCCACTGCGCTCGCCATCTTGAAACATAACATGCAAATTTTCAATATTTCCAGTAGTTACTCTAGTTACAATGTCCTTTAAACCGAAACACAACATTTATATTGCTGTTTGGCGAGAGAAATAGACATTGCGTTGGCACCTAGAACTTTTTGGTCTCACAAACACCCAGAGGCCAGACCCGAAACAAATACCTGTGGTTCACACAAATATTAGTTTCGTTGCGAGAATCGAACCCGCGGCCTTACGTTTCAAAGTCGGAGTTCACCCAACTCACATCGGAAGTTGTTTGGAAATTACACAATTTTAAAATAGCAAATTACTTGGTCATCCCAACGGAATACATTTTCGGGAAAAAAAGAGTATTATGTAATTTAGATTCCAAAGTGTCAGCTACCTCCATAACAAAATTTCATCTAAATTGATCCAGTTTTTTATGCGTGAAGAAGTAACATACTCACAAACTTTCATCTTTATTACATTAGTACCTTAGAGTATTTATAAACTCATTTGCAAAAAAAACGGGCACCTAAGCAATGAACCATTTCAAATGTTACTATTGGTTTGTTTGATAATTATAGGTAGTTTTACTTTCACAATTTTGTAAATTAATAAGCAAATAATCGTTTTCGTCAGTATTATCAAAAAATTTTGATATAATTTATGGGTTTTAATGCTAATGTTCACTAGTAGTGTATGCTCGCTAGTAGTGCATATGCTCGTGAAATAAAAGTTGACAAAGATTTTTGTTTGTTTTTTCTTTAATAAAGTAAAAGCAGATAAATGTTTAGTATCGAGTGTGACCCCCTCTAGCTGAAATCACAGCTTGAATTCGTCTGGGTATGCTAGCGAGGATATCCCGAATACTTGCTTGCGGAATACGTTCCCACTCCGCGGTAATCACATTCTTCAGCTCTCTGATGGTCTGCGGAGCCGGTTGTACTGATCTCACGCGTCGTTTCAGAACGTCCCAGACATGCTCTATAGGATTGAGATCGGGACTTCGAGCTGGCCAATCCAAACGACGAATGCCGACCTCTTGCACATACGCTTCCACATCGCCAGACCGGTGGGCGCGAGCGTTGTCGTCCATAAAAATTGAGTCTTCGCCTAAAGCGGCCAATGCGGGTTGTGCATGAGGAATTAGAACTTCCGTTATGTATCGATGTCCAGTCAGTGAGCCGTTTTCAATGAAGACTAACTCTGTACGATCCATTGAATTTATTCCTGCTCAAAACATAACAGAGCCCCCACCATAAGGTGTGATTTCTTCAAAACAAGCCTCTGCAAAGCGTTCTCCTCGTCTTCGTAGCACTCGCCGACGTCGATCTTCACCGAACAGAGATATCCTGGCTTCATCGGAGAACAATACCCTATTCCAGTCGTCTTGAGTCCATGACTCACAATTTCGAGCAAACCTAAGCCTGGCAACTCTGTGCTCACGGAGTAACTTAGGGCCGCGGGCCGGGCGATGACTGCGTATAATGGCCGCGAGAAGCCTCCTCCTGACCGTCCATAGACTATAATGCACATTTCTTACTTCTTCGAGGTTGTTCTTAAGGTCCACATACGAAGACTTGCGATTTCTCAATGCGCGACTTACAAGAAAACGATCATCCCGTGGTTGGGTACATGGTTTTCTTCCAGAACCAGGCCTTCTCTCGATGGAACCGGTGTCTTGATACCGCTGCCAGGTCCTTTGAACCGTCGAGCGAATCACACTTAGCCTCTGAGCCACGAAGCATTGGCTGGAATCCTCTTCGAGCAGCGCAATAATTTTGGTAGCTTTTACCACTTTCTCTAACATTATTGAGACAGCTAAACAGCAATAAATGAAGCTTTGACAATTAAGAATATGAAATAAATTCATAAAAATTGACTAAAAGTTATGAAAACCGATATTATCTTTTGGAACTTCGCACCAAAAATGTAGTGTATATAGAGAGATCGCTGTCATACATTCGCGATTTGAAAAACGTAGATAATTTCTTGTTCGTAATGGTGGTAGCGCTCGTATATTAGTAAAAATTGAATTAATTATTTAGCAATAAATAGCTATTAATTCCTTTATTAGATGAAATTATATTTAGCTATTATCCTTTTAAAACGAGTTTGAGTGGAATTAAATAGACCTAAACTACTTATTTTTAATTTCTTTTTCAATTAATTTATGTATGTTGCACAACCTGTTCCAGGCTTCTCAATCTCCATACATTTTAACTGGTAACACGAAATGACCGGCGTAGAAGCCCGCCTCTGTCACAGCCCTAACAGATGTCGCTATTTCATAGTTTTAATCTGGTAAAAAAAAACGTCATGTTACGTCATTTTTATTCCTTATTTCAAAAATTACCACGGATCGCGTCGCGTCGTTTGCGCCGGTGCTGTGATTTAATTTTTGTGAATATTGGTCACTTTAATATTGTTATTATGTTTGCCAATATAACATGTTTTTATGGACATTAATTAATAGTTATAAGTATTTAATTAGTGTAGTTTTTCTTAAAACTTAAATAAAGACAAATTATGTTGTGCATCATAGTATAATTGTGATTATAATACTATTGTATAAATTGTATTGCAATAAATGATTAAAATGCAAAATCGTTTTAATCATCAATATTCATCGAAAATAATGTCTTCACCAATTCAAGAAGTCAGTCCTTTGGTAGAATTTTTAAAATTACATTTTTAATTTTATGTTTAAAATGTAATTTTAAAAATTCTATCAATGCGTTCAGTGATCAGTAAAGCCATTCTATGCATACCCAGCATTAATTGTGTAACAGCGCCATCTTTTACTTGTTTAGGAACCGACAACCATGTGTTTCCCATTTTGAGCATGAAGATAGACCTCTATTTCACATATAGTAATGTACTCTGTGACCTGTTCCAATATTAGCCAATAGGAGGGCAGAAAAAGGTGGCCCGGCACCACCATTTTTATCTACGTTTTTGAAGTACCAGCGCTCCCTCATAATATAATATACTCTAAGATTAGTACCTACCTTAAACTATTTATAATATATAGGAAGCTGCTGTTGCTTCTTTTAAAACGAATATCAAATACCTAAACTATTTATTTTTACTTTCCTTTTCCGCGTAGTTCATGTATGATGGACAACCTGTCCGACATCCACTTTATATTACTCTTCAGCACAGAGTACATTACTATATGTGAAATAGAGGTCTATCTTCATGCTCAAAATGGGAAACACATGGTTGTCGGTTCCTAAACAAGTAAAAGATGGCGCTGTTACACAATTAATGCTGGGTATGCATAGAATGGCTTTACTGATCACTGAACGCATTGATAGAATTTTTAAAATTACATTTTAAACATAAAATTAAAAATGTAATTTTAAAAATTCTACCAAAGGACTGACTTCTTGAATTGGTGAAGACATTATTTTCGATGAATATTGATGATTAAAACGATTTTGCATTTTAATCATTTATTGCAATACAATTTATACAATAGTATTATAATCACAATTATACTATGATGCACAACATAATTTGTCTTTTATTTAAGTTTTAAGAAAAACTACACTAATTAAATACTTATAACTATTAATTAATGTCCATAAAAACATGTTATATTGGCAAACATAATAACAATATTAAAGTGACCAATATTCACAAAAATTAAATCACAGCACCGGCGCAAACGACGCGACGCGATCCGTGGTAATTTTTGAAATAAGGAATAAAAATGACGTAACATGACGTTTTTTTTTACCAGATTAAAACTATGAAATAGCGACATCTGTTAGGGCTGTGACAGAGGCGGGCTTCTACGCCGGTCATTTCGTGTTACCAGTTAAAATGTATGAAGATTGAGAAGCCTGCTCTTAAGTCTTAGATCAATAGTATACGTTAAACAATACAATACCCCCATACAATAGGAATTAGGAAACACCACGTGCAAAAAAAATATACCATGATCATCTGTCTCTTTCACACTATATGTCTATTATTGTTAACATGATTTTTATTGAACCTGGAACGCTACGTGTCTGGTTTGTTTACATGTCATTTGACATTTATCGAAAAATTGTAAACAAAAAATGGGTGAACTAACAGAATTAACGACAATAAAGTGTAAACAGCAAGCCATACGCGCAGCCAGGTTCAATGTGGACGGAACTTATTGCCTCACATGTGGATCAGATAAGAAAATAAAGCTTTGGAATCCACATCGCGACCTTCTATTGAAAACGTACGGAGGTCATGCAAATGAAGTTCTAGACGCCACCGGGTCGTGCGACAGCAGCCATATAATATCGTGCAGTGCCGATAAATCAGTAATATTATGGGATGTGACCACTGGCCAGCCTCTTAGAAGATACAGGGGCCATGCAAGCTCCGTCAGCTGTATAAAATTCAACGAGGAATCAACAATGGCTGTCTCGGGATCCATAGACAATACCGTAGCTTTTTGGGATATCGTTAGTCGACGCAACGAGCCCATTCAGGTTCTAAAAGATGCCAAAGACAGCATTACCTCATTGCAAGTCACAAATCATGAGATTTTAACCTGTTCCGTTGATAACCATGTGAGATTGTACGATATACGGATAGGAAAAATGATTTCTGATTATATTGGACATATTATTACGTACGGCAGTATGACCAGAGATGGCCAATGTTACGTATTAAGTTGTAACGACAATACAATTAAATTGTTTGACAAAGATACTGGGGAGCTTTTAAATACATTCAAAGGCCACGATTGTAAAGATTTACTTCTAGAAAATGCCGTGAACGAAAAAGACAGTCATATAATCTCAGGTTCGGCTACAGGAGAGGTTTTCTACTATGATTTGATTAGTTCTAATGTGAGTCAAAAATTGAAGCATGGAGCTAAGCCAGTGGTGTCTCTAAGCCACCATCCAACAGACAGTTTCTTGCTGACGGCGTCTGAAGATGAGATTAAACTTTGGGGTGTACAAAAATTGGAAATATAAATGTAATTTGAAAGACGTTTTTTCTATTTTTATAAATATCCATACTAGTGTTTACCTGCAACACAACTTTATCTTGATTGAATTGTTTTAGGTAATTGTCACTCGGATGGAAAAAAAATCTCACGAAAATATTCGTTCCGTGAGCGGAAGCACTACGGTACCCAGTACCTACTACTTTCTTCAATCGGTCTTCATTGGCAAACCCTATTTCTGTTTAACAAGATCATTTAAATCGTCTGTGTTTTCTGCATAGTTTAAAAATCAAGTCTTTATAAGTAAATTAACAATAAAATAAATTATTCTTATTTACCTACATTTTTATTTATACAAATATCAAAATTGAATAGATTGAACGCGACAATAATAAAATATGGAAAAAAAAAACGTCAAAATTGCGTCTAAAATTCATCGCGTTCGACAATTCTATCATTGGTTCCAGTTGAAATAACGCATTACACAACCACATTTTTAGCATAAATTGTACGTTATCCCCACCATACAGCAGGCGACACGTATACAGCCATCACGGTTTTGTATCACTCGGTGTTAAAAATCAAACCTACTTAGACCCCAATATTTGAACCACAATTCAAATTTACTCATCGTTTTACACAAATTATTTCGTGGTTTCGTATAAGTAATTAAATGAAACCATAATGGGCGCAAAAATATCAGGCAGATTAAAAAACCGCCGGCCGACGTGTAAATGCGACATTTGCGGTAGTAATTTCCTTAACATTCAAGCATTGAGGTCGCACCAAGCTTGCGTACACCCCAGGACCAAAAGAGTTGCATATAAGCCAAAAACCGAGGTAATAGCGCGACGCAAGCTGGTGCCTGTGAAAAAGGCCATAAAGACGAACGTGAAGCCCAAAGTCGCTCCGAAAACAGTTGAGAAGGCTACAATTCATGAAGTAGAAGTGTCCAACTCTCCGGATGACAAGCGGTATAATACACGACGCACAGAGTTTGAATGTCCAGTGTGTGCGAAGATTTTTAACGTGTATTTCTCGGCTTACAGACATATACAGAAGCACCATTGTGTAAACGAAGAGGGAGAGGCTGTGTAAGTATTGTTTTAGTACATTTTTTGTCAGTAATTACCATGTTTTATTGTATTGTGGTGTATCGACTGATAATTAACTACTGCTGAGCACAGACCTCCTCTATAATCGAGAGTGCCATTTAAAAGACTTATACTATATTGCCATCGTAATTGAGAGGAATGTATGTCATAGACATGCATTTTTTACTAATTCGAATTGTGCAAAAAACCTCTTAAATCTATGTAAATTAGTAGTGCACTTTCTTGTTCTGTTTTTGGATTATTTACATTCCAAATTAGTAATTTATAAAAATAGTCACATTCTACTTATTTTCCTAGGGGTTACCATGTTTTGGTTAAAAATGGCTGTTCTATAATGTTTTGTTTGTCTTTATGTGTTTTACATATATTTGTAGAATGAATATGTGAAATCTAATTACCTCAGTAGCATAGTTCACACATGAATTAATATTGTATGATTATGTAAAGACTAGGCTCGCACTAGGCCAGCGTGGTGGACTATATGGCCTAACCACTCTCAATCATATTCTTGATTGTAGAGTAGGCCCGTTGCCCTGCAGTGGGACATATAGGGGCTGATACAGATACAGATGTAAAGATGTATGGAAAGCCAGAAGAGAAGGGTTTTACCCTACAGTGATATGTTACAATAATAATCCATACCCCTGGGCATCTAAATGATATTGAGTAAGGGATATAAAGTGTCTAAAGTAATTCCATTTTAGTATAATAATACCATTGTATTATCTGTTGAAGTTTAATCTGCTATCAAATATGAACTACGTTATAAGTAAAAAAAAAGCTTAAAAAACAAAAAGAGAAATAAGAGCACAAATGAGTGTATCCTCTATTTGATTTTAGTATGCTCCAAACCATAATAAATCTTAATTTAAAGGAATAAGGTTTATTGTTATCTGTAGTTTATGATAATTGAAGACTTTGCTATATCTCGTAGTTTGAATTTTAAATGTATTAATATTTTTTGTCATTCTCATTGTTTCAGGCCAGCAAACTCCTCAGACTTGATAAAACCAATAAAGATAGAGCTTTGCGTGTCATGCAACAAGCGGATAGCATCAAACCAAATACATTCATGCACTCCGTCATTCTCTATCGGAGAAGTGTGCCATCAAAACTGCTACACGTGTCTCGGTTGTGAGCAGACATTCTCATCGCTGCATTTGTTTGATGTGCACATACCAGGATTACATAGCGATGGAGTGGAGAGCCTTTTCTTTCCAGACAAAGAAAGTGAGTAGTGTTCCTTTTTTTTATTACTATGAATGGCGAGACGTTCAGCCGTTCACCGGATGGTAAGCGATACGATCGCTCATAAAGAGCAGCAAAACGAAACAACGCCTTGAATTGCAAAGCAATGTTTGGCTTTCCATTGCACGCCATCCTGAGACATAAGATGTTAAGTCTCAATATGTCCAGTAGTTCCTCTGGCTACAATATCCTTCAATCCTAAAGAGAACAGTTGGTGGATCGGTGTTTGTCGGGAGAAATAGACATATTATAATATGGAGAAATAGCGATGGACCACCAGTAAAACTGTATGTTACTTTTATACATATTGGCCATTACGTGTCATGAGATGAGTTGTCTGATTAATGAAACCAAAAATAACACAAGTCGTGGTGCAATTGGTTAGACACTGGTTATCAAGCTTTGATTGGCATTTCTCAATACTGTGACATCAATTTACAACAGTGGAATTTATGTATTTATAAATCTAATCTAAATAAGTTTGAATATGCATTAGTAAAAATTTAATCCTTTGCCATTCCGAACCCGATTTTGAAACAGACAATAATATAACATGCTCACATATGTTAAGTATTATTGAAAATACTTGAAATCTTTTCCTTTAACCATGCATTGTAATCCTAATAAATTTAACTATTTACTGTTGTATCCGTCAACTGTTAATTTTTGTCCATAATTACCATTGTTCTTTCGTATATGTATAGATTCAAACTTATATTTTTTCGGTAAATGAACAATCAGGTCACTTAATAGTAAGTGGTCACTGAACGTAAACAATGCTTGTATCATAAAATGTGTAGCCAGGCCATTAAATTGGGAGGGGAGCGTAATGGAAAGACAATGGGAAGAAGAAAGGGTTTCCTAATAATATACTAATTTGTTGCAGCATTCTCCGCATGGCAAGACAGCATGGAGGTACAAGCCGAAATGAAATATGTGATCCTAAACAAAAGGGACAACTTCCACTTGGCACACTGTAGTTATGTACGGACAGACGACAAAACTGCGTGGTTCTGCCCTTCCAGCTTCACAGTCCAAGAATTCACAAAAGGTATTCAAGTCGCCTTCTACAAGGAGCACTTTGGTCATGACTTCAAACCGTACAAACTCCCAGAAAACTTCAACAAGTATGTAATGGATAAAATAATGAAAAACAAAGAAGTACCGTACACTGTAACCAAACCTAGGGCTAACCAGACTGATGTAACACAGTTCCAGAACTTAATGAATAATATTATAAAGATGGCACCTCGTGTCGACATTGATGAGTTGAAGAATTTGGTCTGCAAAGCGCTTGATATGTCAGAGATAGTGAGAAAATACGAGGTTATGGATAAAGTCGCGGAAATTAACAAAGAAGAAGAGAATAAAGTAGAAATTGTACAGAGGAAAAGGAATATTGAACCTGAAGTTGTTACCCCAAAACGACCGAAGATAGATGTCAAAGAACCCACTCCGGAACCGCCTGAATTAATCAAAACACCGATTAAAACTTATGGGAAGGTCAAACCAGTTCACACTAAATTGGATGAAAAGAAACTTATTACTGAGCAACCGTCCCCATCATCTTTCAATGAATCGTATAAGATATTTGTTGATGCCAGCTATAAACTGAACGAACGGCCTCCAGTAAAAAATAAACCAGAAGTTAAGAAAAAAGAAGTTGTGAAAACTAAGATTGGCCAGTTCAAGAAAGCTGTGGTGTCTCCTAACAAATTACCCACTCCGGTTAAAAAGGACTTTGAATATGAAGTTATTGAACAAGACAATGATTGTAATATACTCGTGATTAAAATATAAGCAGTGATTTGCTGGTGTACATAAATGTGTAATGACAGGCCAATTTTGACTGTAAAATTTTTGATCATGTTTTAGTTTTGAAAGCGTATTTTTGGCTGATAGTAGCTAAATGCGCCAATAGGGAATATGCATCAGACTTCAAAATTAGTCAAAATATTTTTTTTGTAATCTTTATTAATATAGAAACATACCTTAAAGATATTTTTTAAATTTATCAACTCTAAATCGGTAAAATAAATACTTAAAAAATGACATTTCAAATTTGCCGCGCATTTTTTCCGAAACGCGATCTATTGCTTGAAAAGGAAAGTGACGTCAGAGGGCACGTTCTTATGAAGTTTTAGCTTGTTGTTTTACGTTTGTTTATGAGTTATTTTGTTCTTTCTTTATACTATTAAATAAAATGGATTATTTTGTCACGAAATACAGTTCTGTAGCAATTCATGAAAGAAACTTAATCCAAATACTACGTTGTTCATATCGTGCCCTCTGACGTCACAGCGAGTTCGCGCCAACATGGCGTTTAAATGCTTCGAAACTGATAGCAGTTTTGATTATTTTTTTATACTGGTTTTATTGATATTTTCAAAGACTTATATTTTTTTCTGATAATGTAATAACATACAGAATTGATTAAAAATATAAAAAAATGGCATGCATATTCCCTATTATGTACGTATGATTAATTAGTTGGACACATAACCAAAACGGACATCCTGGTTAGGGTCACAGGAAGTCGCTGGATGCAGGCCGCATCCATATGTGGCCTTCCATCCATTGGAGGCCTATGTTCAGCAGTGGAATTTCTGTGGCGGAAGAGAAAATGCAAATGTACAGCTAAGATTTAATTTAACTACGGATTTGTATTATCCCAATAAATCAACCCTGATTTTAAGAGAAAACTGATCAATAACTAAAAAGTTTAAAATGGCGGCCACAATTGTTTCAATTTTTATTTGATCTCTGAAGATCATATAGCTATTGTACTTTCAAAAATTCTTTATTAGTATAAATTCCTACAGAAATTATTCATAATTATATTTTTTCAATTCCAATCAGCAAATAGAAATTTTATGGTGTTTGCAACCCACGCAACACACTTGGCTAGTATAGTGTATCATATGGCCTAACCCCTCACAATGATATTCTCGATTGTACAGGAGGCCCGTACCCTGCAGTGGAATGTATATAGACAGATACAAATGATGATTGCAATGTATTGGCCTTCTTTGCTCAGTATTGGGATATGGGTTTATTCAGATACAGTAAAACTATAAATTTTGAGGAAACCTGCATGTAATAAAGATTTACGAGAATTTTAAAAGCCTGTTAAGTCCGCCAACCCAGACTAGGCGATTAACGCCAAATACTGGAACGCAACTTAAATATAAATGGCGCTTAACTACGTTAATCTTGATTAAATGTACTGGCTAAGGGCCGTGCGCTGTTAACAGCAACTTATTATTTGAATGGCGTTCCAGTATTCGGGCGTTAGATTCTGTTTTAGAATGTGTATAGACATACCATATTGTGTGATGTTAATGAAATGTTTACCATATTAATTGTAGCTTCAAATAAATAATTACTTTCAATAATATATCAATATGAATTTAAAAAACGTGAAAAACATTAACTAAATGTACCTTGCCTTGTTGCCTTGGGCTATACAACCGTATTTGGACTCTGATGTAATTTAAATTGTTTTATTGTTAAGAATCATTGGCGTACAAAAAATAAATGTTTTTCATAGCATTTAACATATACAAATCGATTTAATTAAAAATAATAGTATCTCGATGTCTTCAGTCCATCTTAGCCTATAGGAGACATTTTGAAAATTGACCAATAGGGTGAAAGATGAATCGACACGCCCATTTTTGCCATATATTGATTGGTCAACTTTCGAAATTGATCTATAAGTAAATATCGAGTAGGATTTCAGCCGTATACCGTAACCAAGATACGAAAAATTCAATTGAAATGAAATTTAATAATATTAATGAAATGTTTCTCCTGAATTTGTTAAATAAACAGTATTTAAATATTAGAGATTAATATTGCGGTCCATTTCAAATTTTCCCGCCAATTTACTTTTATAAAAATGATTTTTGAAAAATGATAACATTTAAATCATTTATCTGAAGCTACAGCTAATAAATGTGTCAAAATTACCCTACTTTTAATATACGGACATACATTATGTTTTGTGTTTCAATGTGTAAGATAAGTAAATTCTTTTGTAAGTTTTCATAAATAAAGTTTTATTTTATTTATGCTTTTTATTCATGCATCTATCTTTAAGGATTAACTTTCCAGCTGGAATTGGCTTTCGGCCACAGAAATAATAGAATAGTATGAAGTAGTAATGCGAAATAATTCAATTGTAAACGGGCCTCCTTTACAATCGAGAATACGATTGAGAGTGGTTAAGCCATATAGTCCACCACGCTGGCCTAGTGCGGGTTGGCGGACTTACATACCATAGAAATTCTTATAAATCGCTATGGTATGCAGGTTTCCTCACGATGTTTTCCTTCACCGTTTTAGTGCGTGGTGATTGACTATTAATACACACATGACTCCGAAAAGTCAGAGTTGTGCCCTGTACTAGAACGTAGTGATTACTTACTCTATGCCCTGTACATCAAAATTTTACCCACAAAATTGACTGTTCTGTTTCTTCTTCTAATGGGTTCGTAAAAAAACCTCCTTCGTTACATGAGATCGTATTAAAATATTAGCCGATTAGATAGCTTTAAGCTTACATGTGAATTATAATTGAAAATCGCAAAAATTCGCTTATTTATATAACTTGTGAAGTGTTATTATCCACTTCACTTGCTATTTGTGATTACTGTTGCTATTTATTCTAACATTAGTATAAAGATACAGCTTTGATCATAAGTTTACCCATTTAGCTTCCTGCGTGATCGGGATACCGTGACCTATCACGTGTATTACTAAGCTCTATGTATAGATGCTCTAGGCCGTGATCTTGTGCAGTAACGAGGCTCCACAGACCAGTATTCAGTGATTTCCAAAATTGACTGAGCTTCGACTCACCTAACCAAACGGGACTCTCCTTTCGGCCGTAATGGGGGATATAAAACCTGATACAACAATATTTACTATTAAATACATTTTTTAAAACAAATACGACGACCTGCAAGCATTGCAATTGTAATAAAAAGGCAGTTTTTTTAAATCTATGAATGGCCCACCATCCGTGAAAGTAATTTTTCATATTTTTGAACTTTAGCATCAATTTTATTTATGCTAGGTACTTTTACATTTCGGTATTTATTTATAACTTATGAATATGATACTGTTGAACGTTTTCAACTCATTGTTTGCATTCAAAATCGTCAAGCAAAACCTTAATGCGGAGCTTACAACTGTAACTGCAAGTCAAATCCGTAAACGGAGAAACTTGACCTACAATATGAAAAACAACTATATGCAATATATTAAATAGCACTATTCTATAGGATTTTAAAGGTTAATAAAAGACAAAGAGTAGGCAAAAGAAAAAAACGATTCGGCGAAAGGACTTATATCCACCTAGTAAAAATACTTTTTACAACTTTGGGCTGTCAAGTGTCATGAGTGCTTACAAAATTGAAATTCCAACGGTTTCGGTATTGTTAATGTTTTCAAAGCATATAGTGTTATTTATTGTTGTGAATGGGTTAGAATAATATATTGTGTGTTGATTTATGTTCGTGGATAGTTTATTAACATCAAGATGCAGTCTACGCAGAAGAATAGTGAGTAAATTGAATATCATACCTAACAAAATACATTCAATTTTGTGTTTCATTTTACTCGTGTTATTTTATCTAAAATCATCTCAATGTTCCATTGGATCATAAAAACATTGTAACGGCTTATAATTAAACATGTTAAGTACTTAATGTTAGCAATTTTACGAGCTAAATGGAGATCCAAAGTTTCTACCTATCGATCAGGGAGACAGGCGTGATGTTTATGTATAGGTAATAATCATTAATTATATAATATGTACATTCCAGAAATTAAAGAGCTACAACAGATAATAACAAGGATGCCGCTACCAGTCTTCTGTGTCACGGTGCTGCCGGAGTTTGGTGTGAAATGGAGAGACTTGTCTAAAGCAGTGCGTAACGCTCGCCTGGCGATGACTCCGGCTGGCGTAGCAAGAGTGCTCTGTAGACACATTGCCAAGAGCCTTGATAGTGAAGAAATTGACGAGATTGTGGCCAAGTTGAGGCTTAAGTGTGCGTATGAATTTATTTTACTATAGCAGTCTAGCCAGGATGGGTGGGGATACTTTTTGAGTTCACTTTAGAAACATAGGAACTGTTACATGATAATTAATTAATATATTTACTGTCTGGTCTGATAACAACCCATACAAACACTTTTTGAGCAACAGAGTCGTAGAAACGTGGAATAAATTGCCAAAAGAAATAGTTTACGCTCCAAATTTAAATATATTTAAGAACAGACTTGACTAATATTCTAAAGTTAAAAAATAACTTATGTACATAATTGGGATATAGGCACACAACAGTTGTTTCAACTGTTTGCCTTACAGTAATAAATAATAATCCGGATCCGGATCCGGATCAGCCCATATACGTCCCACTGCAGGGCACGGGCCTACTCTACAATCGAGAGTACGATTGAGAGTGGTTAGGCCATATAGTCCACCACGCTAGCCTAGTGCGGGTTGGCGGACTTACATACCATATAAATTCTTATGAATCGCTATGGTATGCAGGTTTCCTCACGATGTTTTCCTTCACCGTTTTAGTGCGTGGTGATTGACTATCAATACACACATGACTCCGAAAAGTCAGAGGTGTGCCCTGGGATTTGAACCCGCGACCACCGTGAACATGTTGGCAGCCGCGTCTGGTCCGTTTACCAACAGGCCACCACGCACTGCATAAATAATAATACTTATTTAAAATCCCAATCCTTTGAGTTTGAAAGAGTATTGAATTTATTTAAATTCCTTGCAAATCCGATGGGAACATATGTTTTGTTAGGATAAAAAGTAGCCTATGTGTCAGCAAGTCCCATGCCACAGAAGAATGCCCATTTTAATATGAAACTTTGTACTGGTGCGGAGATTTGTCCCTCAATGAAACTTACTTTTTTGTTTAGGGAAAAAATATTTATTCAATAAATATAAGCATTATTGTAACTCAGGAGTTCTTGGGGAAGTTAACTTGAAGTCCAAAAAAAAATATGCTTTTAGTTCTGTGAACAAAATATAAAATGGGATGATAATTATTTTATAAATATCTGTCACATGGGATAAAACAGGAACAAATTTAACGAAAATCTATACAAATGCTATAATAAATTTTAAGCAGTTATCAAGATCTACAATATTTTTTACCTATATGAGTGGGCTTTCTCCTTTTGCTATAGACAGTGGCGCTTTGTAAAGTTTCTATTTTTATAGTGATTTGTGATTTCCGGATGGCAGATGTGTATCTTTACTATTCCCATTCATTATCAATCTCGCTCTGCTTCCAATTTTATCTAAATTGGTCCAGTGGCTTGACATGAAATGAAATGAAAATAATTTATTGAATCCATTAAAATGTTCAACAGCATTTAGAATCAGTCATTTTTTATCTACCACCCAGTTCTTAAAGCAGTGTTCACTAGAGAAGAACGGGCAAGACAGTCTAGTGTTGCTCTTCTTCTCTTCTTCAAAACCAGTTTACAAAATTTACAAGTTGGTTTAATCAGAGCAGTTCATTAATAATTTGTTGTAAATTACCGTGAAGGTGTAAGTAATTGCCTTTCTTGTATACTAACAATGTTATTTTATTTTTCCAGTCGTAGCAACACAGAATCGTACTTGGCATGTAGTGACACTGTCAGAGCCGAGTACAACTGAGTCTCCAATGGAAGTGATTCAGAACTTGCCAGATAGGATAGCACAGGCGCTGAGGAAGGGAAAGGCGAAGGTCTCACGACCTGAGGTATGTTTATATTCATAGGTGTACAGCAGGGTCCGTAACATGTGTGCCAGGGGGCCATAGCAGCTCAGTAAATTTTAAATATATTTTTTAGAAAATTATCATTTGAACATTATAATACGTTTTTCAAAATTAAAGTAGTTTTACTGGTGGTAGGTCTCTCATATGTGAGAGGACCCTCGGTAGGTACCACTGCAATGTTTATTTCTCCCGTGAAACAGCAGTGCAAATGCATTGTTGTGTTATGGATTGAAGGACATTGTAGCCAGAGTAACTATTGGACATATTGAGACTTAACATCTTATGTCTCAGGATGGCGAGCGCAATGGAATGCCAAGCATTGCTTTGTACTGCGAGGTGTTGTTTGGTTTTGCTAATGTTCATGAGCGGTCGTATCGCTTACCATCTGGTGAACGGCTTGCTAATCTAGTCATTCATTGCAATAAAAAAAAAGTGTAAGTTACTCCCGCAAAAATTAGCTAAATTAGCTTAGAGTGAAAGTCCCGTCAAAATCGGTCGAGCCGTTCTCGAGGGACAAACAAAATGTAAGATAATTTTGTCGGTACCTTTTAAATAAAGATAATATGTAGTTGGACAAAAAAAATCAATATACCGGGTATATCAAGAGAGCTACCGAAAAGGAAGTTGTGTGGTAGTTATAGTGACTACAAATACAATATAACTAAAAATTTCACAAAGAAACGCGACATTTTTTTTTTAAATATCGTCGATTTTGGGTGGTAAATCCAGTTTTTGGAATAAATAATAATTTAAAGGCTTGTGTACTATAGCGTATTTACAAATAAAAGCGTGTAAATTATTATTTAAGAAAAAACGATATATTTACAACTCTAATACGAGGATAGAAAAAAAAATAACAAGAAATAATTGTCGCAACTTTTTGCATAAAATTTAGTTGCATTGTGTCTGAAGTCACTAAAACTACCACCCGGTTTCGTTTTCGGTAGCACTCTTGATATACCCGGTATAATATATTAGCAGTCCGCCCGGCTTCGCCCGGGTGTAGATACTTTTTGAGTCTAGTCCCCTTCTTGTGATATATGTTTAAAACTATCTTTCATCCCCTATTTTATCCCCATAGGGGTGGAATCTATCAAAATCCTTTCTTAGCGGATGCCTACGTCATAAAAATCTACCTGCATGCCAAATTTCAGCCTGATCCGTCCAGTGGTTTGGGCTGTGCGTTGATAGATCACTATGTCAGTCACCTTTGAGTTATATAAATTTAGATAATTTTAATTATAAAAATAATTGATATATTTTCAGATACAAACAGTAATGCTAGGTGAAGTGGTTTACGCGAGCCTGCAGCTGGTGTCCTCCAACAAGTGCGGCCCGGTACTGTACGGCGCGGCGCCGCCCGGACATCCTGTGGCGCTGCTCAGTACTCTGGGATCTGCTACACTCATACGGGCATTTGTTGAAGGTAACATCATAATAACACCCAACAGTCACACACATAGATAGATAATACTTTATTGTTCATCACTAAAGACCGGATTATATGCAACATAAAAAGCTTGTTATATGCATGAAAAATGCTTGAAATATGCACGAAAATTGGCAGAATATGCGAAATTAAATGATACATTTCAGAAATCTCAAAAAAAAAGAAAAGTAAGTATTTTTTTTTAATCATCATACAATTATTAAATTATTTTTTGATAGGCAATAATAGGTACAGTAACATTAAATGACATTAAAATTATTTAACATTTTTGTTAACGTAAGCAATCAAATATTTTTCTAAATTTTCAGTGGTAAGCTCAGTGGTAACCTCAATAGCTAAGCCCTTATATTTTGTGACTGTTATTAAATTTGGTCGCATTTCGAAACGCAGGGTGAGTGAAAAATATTGTATTATGCATCATAACTTGATCTTAGGTAAAATATGCTACCGCTGAGAATGGCATATTCCCATATACATTTGCATATAATCCGGTCTCTTTTCATCACATGTTACATACAAGTAAACAGTTCACACCATAGATTTAGTATAAAACATAGATCGGCAATGTGAAAGAGATAGAATAATTTAACTCATATGTTAAAGCGAGATGCATGATGCGACCATACGTTTACACAGAAGTAGCCTGCAGTGACCCAGAGTCAAAATATGTCAAACTAAGCGAGCAACAAAATTCGCTTATTTTCATAATTTATTTAATTTTACAGTACTTGGTAATATTTATTAAACGTAGTTTATTATAGTGCATTGTGCAGTGCCAAAGTATGGTTCATACAGGCGTAAAAATCCGAAATAATTAAAGTTTTCACAGGTACCGGCCACTTTTGCACAATACTTTTTTGTGACGATATTATAGAATTAAATGGAAATCCGTGTATACATATCGGTAGAAAAGAATATAGTATTTCATTATATAAATACGCTGAAAGCATCCATTGCGTATAAAAAATAATATCAAATACGTGAATTTACAATAATTTCAACCAAAAGTTGCTAGGGATTGACTGACAGGTTCGATCAATAAAAGGTTGTCGATAAAATAGTCGATGACAACACATGTTTCCCTACATTTTTATGGAGCTATAGTATGTTGTGATAGTGTGCATTCTTCTTCTTCTTCTACCTGGCGTTATCCCGGCCATATTTCCCCGGCCATTATTATAGTATTCATTCTGCAATATTACTTATTACTTTACTTTTTCTCATTTTTTTATATTTGTGGAATAATTATTATAACACTTCATGTGTGTGATTTATAAATTAAAAACCTGTTTCAATCTCTGCCAAGAGGCTGTCAATTTATAATAGTAAAACAAGAACATATTAGATATTATTATAAAATATGCGATATTTCTATGCACAGTATCATCGTCCAAACCTTGAAGCAACATTATTCATTTATCATAACATTAGGTATATGTTTAAAAACATTAGTTTAGGTGACGAGATCGAGGAAACCTTTATAGTTTATTAAACTGTCTCTTTCTTCAGCCACAGGAATGCGACTAATGAACATAGGCCTTCCACAAGAATGTCTACATCAGTTTGTTGTAAGCTGCCTGCATCCGACGACTTCCTACAAGCTACTCCGTACACCTCCAACGCGGCCTAGCAGGCGTCCAACACTTCCCAATGTGTTACAAGTCAATTAATTGACTTAAATTAGCATATTTTTTAACTCTGGTCAAATCTACTTACGCGAATGTTACTCATTGAAAAAAACTAATAATCATGGATTTTGTTGCAGACTGAGTCCACCCTGTGACTACGAAAGCTGTAAAGTAATCGAAACTTTGCGACGGGAAATTAAAAATTAAAAACATAAACCGAAAACGCTAAAACTTTGTAAATTATAGTTTTATTTTATAAAAGAGTTTTTTGTTCTCAGTTTAATTAGGTGTATGTACTATGTATACATCACAATGAAAAAAATAATTTTGTTCAGGTAAACATAAAGACCCATACAAAACATCTCAAACAAAATGTTTTCAAATAATATGACAATTTATCTTTATTTATTTGTGTGTTTATCAGTCTGTATTGAAATAAACACATCAATAAGTTTCTGTTAATATATAATAAAATGTCGCATATATCCATAACATTTTATTTCACAACTACAGGCCGACAGCTATATCGATATCGATATGATAGTATCGAAAGTGCATGGTACACCACTATATGTCAAGCACACATGTAAACTTCACGCACACAATCGTAAATCAGTTTTGGTCGCGCTCAAAATGACACATTGCCGATCTATGTTCTATACTACATCTATGGTTCACACATAATCCTGACCCCACACTAAGATCGTGTCTTGTGTAGTAATGTAGTATCAGAAAATACGAGAGAGTTTTCAAAACCACAAACATCCAGACCCGAAAAAATATTTGAAATATTTTTGTCATTATTTGTGTAATAATTTCTCTCGGGATGCGGGGATCGAACCCGCGTCTCGTTTCACAGAGAGTTTGGCGTCTAATCAACTGCGCTACGGAGGCTGTCGAATTATTTAAATTATATAATAATTACATCTAAACTAACACAAGGTGCACTCAGACTGCGACCGAAAACAAAGCCTCGTGGTAGTATTAGTGACTACAAACACAATGCAAATTAAAAATAATTTTTCATATCGAAATAATCAAAATCGGTTTCCAAATAAGATTATAAGAAAACCAAAAACACAAAAATAATGTTGTGTTTTTTGGCTAAATTTTTACTTGCATTGTGCCTTCTCTACAATGGACAATACGATTGAGACTTGACTGATTAAGCCATATAGTCCACCACGGCAGTCTAGTACGTATTGGCGGACTCTACATACCTTTACATACCATATAATTCTTAAAAATTCGCTATAGTAAGGTTTCATCACAATATTGATGTTTGGTTGTTGTCTACTTTCAGCACTCGGTTACAAGAAATACGAAGATGCGAGTCTCCACGGGCGAGATATTCACTCCCTCCTACGCATTCACGACCGAGCCTACACAGAGGGCCCCGACCACCTCGCAGAGATGCCTGAATACGCCCCTGTACCTCAAATAACCCCCCACGGAATCGACTACACAAACAAATCCTACGACGTATCATACGTAGACAGCATTTTGGGCCCCAATCCGCCTTTACTAACTGATTTGACTATCAAAACTGTGAAGCCGTTTTTCGATAGGACTTTGCTGGATAAGTCTATTACGTTGAAAATTCAGATTAAGAGTGAAAATGTTGCCAAGACGCTAAAAAGTTGGGTTGTAAAGGGTGCTTTGTCCCCGACTTCGGATTTTTTTTACATTTTCAATAAGATTAAGTCGAATAAGATAACTTATAATAGGGAGGATTCTGATTGATTTGTGTTTAAGGTTTTGTAATATATTTTTGACTATTTTCTGTCGTTTTATTTATGACCCAGAAACAGGAATAAATAATAATGACACCCAACAGTCACACTTAATCCTGACCCCACACTAACATCCAGTCTTGTGTCGTGGGATCAGGAACTACGAGAGACTTTTCGGTCTCAAATACCCAAACACGAAACAAATGCTTTTGGTTCACACAAACATTTCTCTCGGTGCGGGGATCGAACCCGCGGACTCTCGTTTTAGGGCGGCGTCTAACTTGCCTGCGCCACGGAGGCTGTCATATACACAGGATGTTATTCAGTTATTCTCAACGACATAGATTTAGTATAAAACATAGATCGGCAATGTGAAAGAGATAGAATAATTTAACTCATATGTTAAAGCGAGATGCATGATGCGACCATACGTTTACACAGAAGTAGCCTGCAGTGACCCAGAGTAGAAATATGTCAAACTAAGCGAGCAACAAAAATCGCTTTTTTTCATAATTTATTTAATTTTACAGTACCTGGTTATATTTATTAAACGTAGTTTATTATAGTGCATTGTGCAGTGCCAAGGTGTGGTTCATGCAGGCGTAAAAATCCGCAATAATTAAAGTTTTCACAGGTACCGGCCACTTTTGTACAATACTATTTTGTGACGATATTATAGAATTAAATGGAAATCCGTGTATACATATCGGTAGAAAAGAATATAGTATTTCATTATATAAATACGCTGAAAGCATCCATTGCGTATAAAAAATAATATCAAATACGTGAATTTACAATAATTTCAACCAAAAGTTGCTAGAGATTGACTGACAGGTTCGTTCAATAAAAGGTTGTCGATAAAATAGTCGATGACAACACATGTTTCCTTACATTTTTATAGAGCTATAGTATGTTGTGATAGTGTGCATTCTTCTTCTTCTTCTACCTGGCGTTATCTCGGCCATATTAGACCGGCCATTATTATAGTAATAAATAAATAAATAAACAAATAACACCCAACAGTCACATACATAGTCCTGACCCCACATTAAGATCGAGTCTTGTGTCGTGGGTATCAGGAACTACGAGAGACTTTTCGGTCTCACAAACACCCAGACCCGAGAGAAATATTTGTGGGCCGCACAAACATTTCTCTCGGTGCGGGGATCGAACCCGCGGCCTCTCGTTTCACAGGCGGCGTCTAACCGCCTGCGCCACGGAGGCTGTCAAAGTAATGTAGTATTCATTCTACAATATTAGTTATTACTTTACTTTTTCTCATTTTTTATATTTGTGGAATAATTATTATAACACTTCATGTGTGTGATTTATGAATTAAGAACCTGTTTCAATCTCTGCCAAGAGGCTGTCAATTTATAATAGTAAAACAAGAACATATTCGATATTATTATAAAATATGCGATACTTCTATGCACAATATCATCGTCCAAACCTTGAAGCAACATTATTCATTTATCATAACATTAGGTATAGGTTTCAAATTTATAATTCTCATAGGAAAAACATTAGTTTAGGTGACGTGATCGAGAAAAGCTTCATAGTTTATTAAACTGTCTCTTTCTTCAGCCACAGGAATGCGACTAATGAACATAGGCCTTCCACAAGAATGACAAGAATGTCTACATCAGTTTGTTGTAAGCTGCCTGCATCCAACTACTTCCTACAAGCTCCTCCGTACACCTCCAACACGGCCTAGCAGGCGTCCAACACTTCCCAATGTGTTAGAAGTCAATTAATTGACTTAAATAAGCATATTTTTTTAACTCTAGTATACATATAGTAAAAATGTGTTTCTTAGACTTACGCGAATGTTACTCATTGAAAAAAAACTAATTATCACGGATTTTGTTACAGACTGAGTCCACCCTGTGACTACGAAAGCTGTAAAGTAATCGAAACTTCGCGACGGGAAATTAAAAATGAAAAAAAATAAACCGAAAACGCTAAAACTTTGTAAATTATAGTTTTATTTTATAAAAGTGTTTTTTGTTCTCAGTTTAATTAGGTGTATGTACTATGTATACATCACAATGAAAAAAATAATTTTGTTCAGGTGAACATAAAGACCCATACAAAACATCTCAAATAAAATGTTTTCAAATAATATGACAATTTATCTTTATTTATTTGTGTGTTTATCAATCTGTATTGAAATAAACACATCAATAAGTTTCTGTTAATATATAATAAAATGTTGCATATATCCATAACATTTTATTTCACAACTACAGGCCGACAGCTATATCGATATCGATATGATAGTATCGAAAGTGCATGGTACACCACTATATGTCAAGCACACATGTAAACTTCACGCACACAATCGTAAATCAGTTTTGGTCGCGCTCAAAATGACACATTGCCGATCTATGTTCTATACTACATCTATGCTCAACGATAAACAGCTAACTGGAAATAAACCAAACTATGACGGCATAGGTAAAATAATACAGCCCCAGCTCTGATAGTTTTAAAGCAACAGCCAGCTTGATTTTAAAAAAAATATTTTGTTAATTGACTTGCAATATTACCTTCTTATACCAAAACTTAATAGTTTGAGAAGAATAGAAATAGGTAATGTAGGCATTCAAGATTACTTGAAAAAGAAAATAATGTCTCATTTGCGATTATTTGTTTGCGACATATTTCTCAGAATGACAAAAGTTCTAGGGCGACAAAAGAATAGGGGTTCGAGGTTTTTAAACCTATATCATCAATAATTAGTAGTATTTTATCAGAAGAGAAAGATATCACTACATAGTATAAAACGTAGTCGCTTTCTCTGTCCCTGTGTCCCTTTGTATGCTTAAATCTTTAAAACTACGCAACGAACTTTGATGCATTTTTTTTTAAATAGATAGAGTGATTCAAGAGGAAGGTTTATATGTATAATACGTACATATTATTCTACAGAAATCTATTTGTACCCGGACGAAGCTGGGCCGGGCCGCTATAAGAAATAAAACACACAAATAAAGAGTCCAACTTGTTTATTCTCTTTGATTCGAGATTTTCTTGTTTTGCACAATACAGCGCGACGCTGCCACACAACACACAATACATACATTAAATGCACAAACGCGACTTCCTGCTACAATTGAGATAAGACACTATCGCTCAAATACTGGAACGCAACTTAAATATTGCGCTTAAATAAGTTAACCCCGCTTAAATGTACTGGCTAAGTGGGCCGTGCGCTGTTAAGAGAAACTTATTTGAATGGCGTTCCAGTATTCGGCCGTATTTGTATCAGCTCATATACGTCCCACTGAACTGACTTTACAATCAAAAGTACGATTGAGAGTGGTTAGGCCATATAGTCCATGTGGCCTATTGCTAGACGGAAAACAGAGAAGACTACAAACAAAAAGTACATGTACTGTTTGTGTCTCTCTCCTAAGGACAATATGTTTCGTTCCACAAATCGAAGCTCCCTGCATAAACTATCGAAACTGAAAAAGTGTGATTTTTGTTTAATTTCACTAATTACAAGTAGATACAGATTTATTATTCTTTACAATAAGTTATTATATACTATGTTTTTCGATGGCATAAAATTTAAAGTGCATGATATGAACATAATATTTAATTTGCCACATAAAATTTTATTGGTGAAAAGTAGCGAAATAACAGTTTCGATAGTTTAAACAGAGTCGAAATTAAGCTTTCCATGTCATACATACCTCAATCTTTACAATATTGCGACTTCATACATTTACGGCCAAAGTTACAGTTTTAAAAAGTTATCGAATTTTATGTCCCTTTCAAACATCTTTTGAACTCCTTTTGAGTGAAGGAGACAAAATATTCAATAAAATTGGTTTTAAAACTGTAACTAAGTCCGTTATACATTATGATTGTGACATTTTATAAAATACTTATTTTTACCCGAATTTAATTGTTAAAAATAATTAACATTACAGAGACCGTTTTACATAAATATTAATTCAATTTTTCTATCCGCTGCCAAAAACAATGTACAAATTAAAACGAGAAAATCAAATGTTTATGTCAAATTAATTTAACAATGTCAAACACCAATATGGTAACGAAATTTCATTAAAATAAATAATATGACAATCGAATAGAATTTTGACCAAATACTTTTACAATAATTTTATAGATATTATTTAACATTAAGGCGGATTTTTCTATCGTCAGAAATATAATTATTTCTTAATTTGACAATTAAAAATTCCACCTTCAGTATATAAAACTGATATATTGCTCCAAATTTACAATTTACATTTCTACTGACCGAACATTAGGTATCATTGAAATATAGAAGGACATCAAGAGTATCCATCCATCTCACTCTTACACAAACGTTGCACTATGTTCTATCTCTTTCTGTGACCGGTACAAATGCCGAACATATTTATTGCATGGTGCAAACATGACATAAAATATAGAGACATGACATGAAAAATACTTTTAAATCAGTATCAGCCCATATACGTCCCACCGCAGGGCACGAGCCTCTACAATCGAGAGTACGATTGAGAGGGGTTAGGCCGTATAGCCGTACCGCAGACTTAATTTGTATTAAAATTGGAATTTTAAATAATCATGATTAAAAATAGATTGGAATAAAAAATCATATTTTCTTAAAATCATGTGATTTAATTATCATGTCTCTATTTACTAATATTATATAACAATTACACTAATAATGGGCGTATTAGACTGTCGGGTTCTAATATTGTATACTTGTAAATATTTCACTATTAAATATTTTTATTATAAATAAACACCCAACAGTCAGACAGAACCTTATAGAATGAGATACGACGTGAGACTTGTGCTAAATATGAATTTTCGAGACTAAAGGGACTTGTCGGTATAAAAAATTATTTGAGAGACTTGTCGATATTAATATAAAACAGACAAATCGTTCCAAATTTGAAATCGACTAATTCTAAATTTGAATTTGTCCGACTTGTTCCAAATATGAAATTGAGATACTTGTCGTTCCAAATTCGAAATCGAGGTACTTGTCGGTGTTACACCTGATATTTACAATCCATTGCGCTACATGTTTGTAGCAGGAGGTCGCGCGTTTAATAAACTTTACAATCTCTAGTGAAATGCTATTAATAAAATTCTCGTATCGCTCGTCGCTTCATTCTGCGAGTAATTGCAGAGCGCCGAGTCTTAAAGTTGTTTAGCCCACTTTCACCCCACACGTGGGATAGGCCGGCATAATGACTGTGTGATGTTCCTGTATCAGACCGACATAATTTTGTCGACTGGCAAGACAAACATCTCACATTGGAACTCTATATCAGCTATAGTGTATCAATCAACTGTATACTATCCCTACACAATTTTGCCGGCCTGAAGTGAAGTAGACCATAGACAAACCATAGATTCGGCGCTCCCCTCGAGTTTTATCACAGAGTAATGTACATACAGTTTCTCTTGCACTTTACATTCACACAACACCCTATTAGGGTCGAATCTAAAATCACCCAAATTTCGGCATATTTTGATACAAAAATTAGCTCATATTGACACTTCAGGTTATATTTATCTATGAATGTGTTAGAGCTTATTGGGACACGGAAATATCATTTCATTGTAGAAATTGTATATCAGCCGCTGCCAATAAACAATCCCAATCCAAAATTTGCCGTTTTAGATTGACAGCTCAATCTTTTTTCTGATACTATTTTGCCAATAATCAATCTCAGTAGTGAAAAAACTATGGCAACATGGTAAATGACAAATCGAAAAGTAGAAAACAATCCAGATTGACTTCAATCTAATTTTTTCGATTGATTATCGGCATCGGCCGTATGTGATAGTTATTTTGTCGCCGCTAAGATATCTTTCGGGCAAGTCATGATGTTTTTCAAACAGAAAAACACAAATTAGTTTGCCTAAGGTAGTAAAGGCGACAGTCTGATTTGTTATTGTTTTTAATATAGAATTACACGAAATGATATTTTCGCATCTTATAAAATGAAACTTAACCGACTGCGATACGCGAGATCATTTTTTTTTTCTATTTTTTCCATAGATTTGTAATTTTTTTTGTCATTTATCATATACTAAGTTAAGATATATACTAAGTAAATGAAAATATTAATGCCGACATGTTTTTTTTTTTTGGGAAATTTATTTTTTTGTATTTTTTTTTCGTTAGTGGTTTTCCTCCACTACATACAATAAAACTAATACTTAATATTGAACAAAAACGCTTCGGTGGAAATTTATGGAGACACTATTTTCAATGGATTTTTGGCCCCTATCACAAAATGTCTACAAAAAACTTTAAATATTTTTACATTGGATATACAAAACTTTTTTTTACGTTTATACACCTTTTTAATATTTCATCTACATCGGGCCGAGATATGTGTCTCCTAACTTTTAAAAGCAAATACATTCTCTCATATTAAAAAAAGAAACTTTTACACTGATTTACTTATTTGGGAAAAGAAGAATATTTGACAAGCTTTAAATGCTTATTTTTATGTGATTTTAAAAACTTGGAGAATAACCTTTTTAAACCTAAATAATATACAATATTTAACAAAAACTATACAATTAATATTAAATTGTATTTGATTTACAATGAAATGCACCAATCTTCAATTCATACATACATAAAGATATATCACTCAGCTTTATAAAACTATACATATAGGTAAAACATAGTTTTTGCTTAATATTGTATATAAAATTAAGTTTTTTTGTATTTTCAAGCATTTCGAGTTGAAATCACGAGGCTCTTAGATTCCTACTCGAATTGGAGTGTGGATAGGCCAGGCGTTACGGCTTAACCCCACACAATCTCAGTTGTAAATGAATTAATGTAAGCGAATATAGCATGTCATATTATTCTTCTCTTCCAGTTTTAAAGCGATATTGTGAAGCATACAATGCAATTTACAAATAAATTATTTTTTTCTTATGGAATTTGGATTTTTAATATTTTTTTTGTGTTTTTTTAATTGCACCATACTGATAAAACTTATATCTAAGTGACGACGGAACTACAGCTCGTAAATTATTATATTCTATCGAATAAATGGAATTGTCTTGGAACAGCAATATTTATTGGTACTATGCGTTTCAAATAAGAATAGGAACGTCAATGACCTCTAGTTGTCAAATATCACACGAAAAGTATGGTTAGCAACAAAAAAATATTTACGCATCAATTATATTTTTTTTTCACATAGTCAAATGCTTGAACATAAATTAACTAAATAAATTGAAACAATTACAAAATGTTATATGGAAACATAAACAAGAATGTTTAGTCATAAATAGCTTAAAAAAGTATATTTTTTCAATTTTTTATTTACTTCATATGCAATTATTCGCCAGAGAGTAACCATAACACGACATTATTCATTCATTAATTTTTTTACTAATTATTAAATATTAAAAATATTATTTTTATTCAACAAAAATATTATTTTAAGAAATCTTGTTTTGCTCACCCTACCTAAATTGTGCGATTTGACAGCTAGTACGAACCAATATGGCGCAGGGTCAGTCCTATTCTTAGTTGAACCGCATAGTATATAACTAGTATTTAAAAATAGCATTGAAACTTCACAGGACCTGTAATTCATATATAAATGCTTAAAGTAAATAAAATATATTTTTTTGAATTTTATCACATCGAAATCAATAACATTACAGTTTCAATATCCCAAAATATATTTGGAAATTGTCAAATACATTTACATATAAATATGGGTCCTAAATATATTTCTGAAACACTACAATATCCAAGATAGTTACTAACTCCGGTAATTCTACAACTATTGTATTAGTTTTTTTTTTACCACAGTCAATTTTCCAGTTATCTGATAGAATTTAATAACCGGACACTGCCTCAACGCTCGGGCTCCGGGAATTTTGAAATTAACCAAAAGTGGGACCACAGTTATAGCTGCTTAAGTTAAAAGAGATGTTTTGGATGTGAAATATGGTTAACCGAATCAGATTATGATTTTAAATAGTTTTGAGTAGTTTGAAAATGAGACTTGAAAATGCGTAGTAAAGTGATAAGCAATTTTAATTCCAGATGATTTTCTGCTTAAGAATGACTCATAAAATATGTTACCTTTGATAACTTTCTTTTTTAAACTTAAAAATGTACATCATCACATCACAACAAAAATCCTTTAAGATACAAAACTAATCCGCATCCAAATTTCACATCCAGAACCTCCCCGTAACCATTAGTACATGGAACGTCCATACCATGTTGGAAATGTATTCGGGATGTTGATGAATACCAAGCCTGGGACATCAATACCTTGCCTAGTACATCAGTACCTTGCCCAGTACATCAGTACCTTGCCTAGCACATCAGTACCTTGCTAGTACATCAGTTGGAGAAGTAAACAGGCAGCACCGGACTCCGTGGCCAGTCAGATGTGTCACAATCACTCTCACTATCCTTCCTTGCCCGGGGCTCTTGCGAGTTTTGCTCTTGTATGGTGGGCAGGAGTGAAGTCAGCCGGTCCGTTGGGCGAAGCACCTTGAGCGTGCGCTCCGAGAGCCGCCAGATGAGGCGCTGGCGTTGGGGCAGAGCCCTGCGTTGCTCGTACTGTTGGGAGACGTGACGCACGCGGGCGCGAGCGTTGCTTAGTGTTGCGTCGGACATCTGAAAACAAAAATATATAGTTGTAATATGTGCATTTATTAATATGTATTTTATAAACGACAAAATATTGCACATCATCTATTTTTCCACATAAGTCACAATTCCGAGATTCCACTTTACTCATAAGGTAAGAAAACCACTTCGATGGCATGTGTAGACTGATATTTGAGTGTTACAAAAAAGTAGCTTTCATCGAGGCTCTAAAATTTTCACCAAATTTCATAGTAAAATGAGCATTCTTCTTCCATCAAAATTGATTCAGCAGTTTGAATATTAAGAGGTAAACATACAAACTTTCGCATTTACCACTGAAAACCAGCATTAAGGCTCGCGTCGCACTGCAACATTAAGCTGAGTGATCACCTACGTGTCACTTCTATACAACATACAAACTCCATTTTTATTTTCTTTTTGTTGTAAGTTAGATATATAAATTAATGTTCGAGTGGGTGCGTCATCTTATTGTGACTATTAATGAGTTTTCTTTCTTTCCTTTATTTATATTAGTGGGTTTACATACATGGCAGTGTATCTGCAGTTGTCTCGCAAAGTCGTACAGGTAGTACACGCTCTCCGGTACGGCCAGGCCTTTTTCAGATCGCTCCACCAGTTGCTTCTCTGTGATAATAAATACATAACAATTAATACACCCAGCTGTCACATATATAATCCATTGGGGCCCTGCTTTGTAAATCCGAAAGGAAGTTCGCATCTTCGGACGATCGAAGTTTGTATATAATACGAATGTACCTACATAAAGGGTGTATCAAGACTGCTACCGAAAACGAAGCTGGGTGGTAGTTTTAGTGACTTCAGACATAATGCAACTAAATTTTGTGGAAAAAATTGTGACGAATTTTTTTTTATTTTTTTCTGTCGTCGTATTAGGATGTTACATTACATAGCTTTTTCTTAAATAATAGGGTACACCCTTTTATTTTTAAAGCCGCTATGGTATGTAAGGCTTTAAATTATTATTTTAGCAAAAACTATGGATTTACCACCCAAACTTGACGATATTTAAATAATAATAAAAAAAAATTGTCGCGTTTCTTAGCGAAATTTTTAGTTGCATTTTGTTTGTAGTTATGGTTACGATGTACGTTTTACGAATTTGAACATTTACAGAGTAGGTACATTCGTATCTATTAAAACGTATTTATTATAAAGTAAACATATTCGTATAAAAAATATTTACAACAAATTATTAATAAACTGCTCTGATTCAAACCAACTTGTAAATTTCTAACAATCACTACATTGTAAACCGGTTTTGAAAAGAGCAACACTAGAGTTTCTTGCCCGTTCTTCTCTAGTAAAAACCGCTCTCCGAACCGGGTGGTAGGTCAATAAATGGCTGAATCTAAACTATGATGAACATTTTAAAGGATTCAATAAATTATTTTCATTTTCATATCAATGACATACATTCATACATAAACTCACGCCTATATCCCAAAGGGGTAGGCAGAGGTGCCAGAACACCCACATTACGCCTTGTATGTTCCGTCTCACAATGTGATAGGTGGCGAGCCTATCGCCATATCGGGCACAAATTCCTGTCTCTGGGCTGATAATGAATAGAAAATCCAATATCATTTTGCCCAACCCGGGATTTGAACCCGAGACCTCAGCTTTGTAACCGTACATTAGTACAACTGCGCCACCGAAGCAATCAAAAAGTACATAGTATATAATATATTCTCACCTAGTTCATGGAACAGCAGCACTAGTGCAAGTTCGCTGGGACGGATGTTGGCGCACGCCGCGTCGCAAGACACTATCTCCAACAAATTCACCAGCTCGCTTTCCTGTTGTACAATTATAAATTAATTGTCTTAAATTCCTTAATCTACAAGTATTTTTTTAGTTTTTTTACACCAACAGACATTTGTCATATCACACCCCCGATGAAACACGTAAACAATAAGACAAGGAATAAAAACATACACATGTTCATACAAAAATATTTATTTATAGCTCGTTGATTTCCATCAATAATCTGGCGCGGCGCGCCGTAATTTAAGTTAGGTTTAAAAATAATAAATTTAGTTAATAATTAATTTTAGGTTTATTAATTTTATAAATTAGTTTAGTAGTAATTAATTATAAATTTTATAGACCCTACGGGAGTAGGCGACCAGGCTCCCGCTGTGGTTCATGCTACTGGCAGCAAAAGAATGATACAGCAGGCTTTCCATCCCAGCCTCTTTATAACAAGACAAAGAAGTAATTCGTTGGGCAATACATCGACAAGTAATGCCAATAGTCAGAACACTACCCAAGAACCGCATAAAGAACCAGCTTCAAATGCAAGCCATCCGTCGTGGCAACGAGTTCCCTCGCGTAACTCAAACCCGAAGAAACGTCTTAGGACAGAGGACTCCCCACCGCAGCCAGATCGATTGCCAACTAACAATAGATTTGAGAATCTCCCTGTAGACCCAACGGATGACTCGGGCTTATCTGAACATCACCGTCCCCTAGTAAACAAGCCACCTCCGATAATTTTGTATGGTATCGAAGATGTAAACGAGCTGTCCAAACTCATAGAGAGTGCATGTGATGCAAACCACTTTAAACTCAGACTGGTAAACAAAAATCTACTGCGCATACTAGTGGAAAATGCCAACGACTACAAAAACGTAATTAATATAGTAAGAGAGCATGGTTTGATTGGCCACACCTTCACACCAAAAGACAAGAAATGCTTCCGTGTAGTCATAAAAAAACTTCATCACACAACGCCGCACAGTGAAATCATCAAAGCTATTGAAGCCACCGGCAACACAGTGAGAGGGGAAATAATAAATGCACGCTATGATCCTGATAAACTACCCAGCTCCACATTCTTTGTCAACCTAGAACCTAGTTCCAACAACAAAGCAGTCAAGTCCATTAAAAATATCTATCACCAGCAGGTTGTAATCGAAGACCCTCGCAAGTCAACCACGATCGTCCAATGCCAACGTTGTCAGCAGTATGGACACTCAAAAAACAACTGTATGAGGCCATACCGATGTGTGAAGTGCGCTGGACCTCACAGAACATCAGATTGCTTAAAAAAAGATAGAAACTCGCCAGCGACGTGCGCCCTCTGCTCCCTTGATCACCCAGCAAATTACAAAGGATGTAGTGTATACAAAGAAATCTTGGGGAGAAAATTTGGTAAACCTCTGACAACAACGCGAAGCGATGCTGCGCGACGATCACCGAAACCTCCAAGAAATATAAAAGAACAAATACCAACCATTGTCCCTGAGGAACCGAAAAACTCATCACAAAAACTATATTCAGAAGTAACATCCCCAACAAATCTTCCAAAGAGCTCGCTGGAAGATATTTTTTATAAACAGAGTGTAAAACTAGATTCGCTCATCCAACAAATAAGCTCACTCTTAGGGCTTATAACCACACTGGTCAACAAATTAGTAAAATGACTTCTCTAAGGATAGCTGCGTGGAACATTAATGGACTGGCATCGAACATCCATGAGCTTAAATCCTTCCTGTCATTGAATAAGATAGACGTGGCTCTTATATCTGAATCCCACGTTACAAGTAAAAGTCACTTTAATATACCAGGCTACCTAACATATTGTACTCCACATCCAGATAATGGCGCTCATGCTGGCTCCGCAATTGTTCTGAAAGAGAACATAGTCCATTATGTACTCGAACCATTCGCAAAAGACTTTCTCCAAGCGACCACAATAAGCGTCAGGGACCGGTCTGGTAATATCACCCTCTCCGCTTTATACTGCCCGCCAAAACACTCAATCAAAGAAAACATGTTCAACAACTATTTCTCAACTCTGGGTAGTAGGTTTATTGCCGGCGGAGACTGGAATGCCAAGCATAAGCTTTGGGGATCTCGCTTAAATAACACACGAGGCAGAGAACTGAAGCTTTGCCTAGATGCCAACCACCTGCAAACGATCTCTACAGGTTCTCCGACATACTGGCCAACAGACCACAAGAAAATCCCTGACTTGCTTGACTTCTTTGTGACAAAAGGCATTGGACAACTCTATACTACGGTCCAGTCTAGCGACGATGGTTCCTCTGACCACTCGCCTATTGTCCTAACGGTGGGTTCCATAACTTTGGAGTTGAAATCGCAACATGAAGGCCTCCACAATTTTCGAACTGATTGGGACTCATTCAGGGAACACTTGGTAAATAATATCAACCTAAGAATGCCCATGCGAACCACTGACGAAGTAGACAAAGCGTGTGTGTGTATTACCAATCTCATTCAAGTATCAGCTTGGAATAATACCCCAGAGTATAGATCGAGCCATCCAAAAACCCTTATTCTCTCAGCAGTGATAAAGGAAAAGATCCTCGAAAAACGTAGACTGAGACGAGTATGGCAGCAATCTCGGAACAGAAGCGATAAAACACGACTGAACTTAGCCATTAAAAACTTAAAGAAGCTTATTAATGACTCTGTTAACAAAACCCTCCAAGACACACTGATGCAACTATCCCCATCAGCCAAAGGCGAGTACTCCTTGTGGAAGGCTACAAAAAATCTACAAAGACACCAACAATCATTTCCCGCAATTAGATCCGGCTCAACATGGGCCAGAAACGACCTAGAAAAGGCCGAAGCCTTCGCTGCTCACCTTGAATCAGTGTTCAGTCCAAATAACTTTGATAACGGTGATGACTTAGATATTGAGAGTATCCTCGCACAAGACCTCCAGCTGTGCCCTCCACTGAAACCAGTATCGCCTAGAGAGCTTGCCAAAGAGATATCCAAGCTAGATGGGAAAAAGGCTCCGGGCTTTGATCTCATCACGCCCAAAATCGTGAAAGAACTTCCAAAGAAATGCCTAGTCTTCCTGGCAAACTTATTCAATGCAACATTCAGACTTAATTACTTCCCAAAAATCTGGAAAGTATCCAAAATAAAAATGATACTCAAAGCCGACAAACCACCACATGACGTTTGCTCATATCGCCCAATCAGCCTAACTCCAGTCTTATCAAAATTGTGGGAAAAGGTGATGCTCTCGAGAACGATGGAACACCTAAATGAATCAAATACTATTCCCCTGCACCAGTTTGGATTTAGAAAATGCCACTCTACTGTTGAACAAGTACACCGAGTTTATGAACTTACACGGCACTGCCTTGAGACTCAACAGTATTGCTCCGCCGCCTTCCTTGACGTTCAGCAGGCCTTTGACAAAGTCTGGCACAAAGGACTCCTTTGCAAAATCAAAAGTTTTCTCCCACACTCGATATTTCTTCTTATATCATCATATCTGCTTGACAGAAGCTTCTACGTAGTTCACGGGGAGGCTGCAACTTCAACCCACAGATGTAATGCTGGAGTACCCCAAGGATCAGTACTGGGACCAGTACTGTATAATATATTTACATGTGACCTCCCTCAGATCCCTGAAGTCACAACAGCAACCTTCGCGGATGATGCCGCATTCCTTTCATGCAACAGAAATGCTGCAACAGCCAGCCTATATCTCCAGAAGCAACTTGACCTGACCAACTCCTGGATGATCAAATGGAAAATCAAAGCGAGCGCCCCAAAATCGCATCACATTACATTTGCCTTACGAAAGGGGGACTGCCCTCCTGTGCGTTTGGGAAAAGATACACTGCCTCACAGTAGCCGTGTGAAATACCTGGGGTTCCATTTAGACAGACGTCTCACCTGGCAATATCACATAAAAGCCAAGAGGGAAGCTGTTAACCTGAGATTCAAAAGCCTTCTCTGGCTGCTAGGGAGACAGTCCTCGCTGTCTCTGAATAATAAACTAATGGTATATTCAGCCATCCTGAAACCTATCTGGCTGTATGGCATTGAGTTGTGGTCCACCGCGAGTAACACGCATATCCAATGCATTCAACGCTCTCAAAACAACATCCTTCGTACAATTTGCAATGCTCCATGGTTCGTGCGCAACAACGAAATACATGAATACCTGAATATGCTAACAGTGCGGGAAGAAATTAACAAGTGCAAGGAAAGATACAAGTCGCGCCTCGAAGCCCATCCCAATCCACTAGCAAGACTCCTGCTACAGGGAGATACAGTGAAACGCCTAAAAAGAGCACTTGTGTTCGCAGATTAAGGGACCAGCCGGGACGATAATTCCTAGCTGTTCCTACCCATCAACCTTCACTTAACAAATTTGCTTATAGTCCAACGACTGATTGCAGATAATAATAATAAATAAAAAAAAAAAAAAAAATTTTATAAATTGCTGACAAGGGCAAAGAAATGTCGAAAGTCATGTGAACTTTTTATTGACACGTTCAACGTAGGTCTTGAGAATTGTAAACAATTTATTTACACGTGCAAGCAAGCAGATTTATGCTACTCAGAAGCTCTGGGCAGTTGAAAGTTCCAGTAACTATCTTGAGGAGATATGTTAAATCAGCAATGCGTCGACGCTCATACAATGGCAAAAAGTGAATGGTTAAAAATAATCTTAAAGTATATTTTTTACAATTTTATGTGGTCATTATTTTTAATAGTAAGTTAAAAGTTGATATTGTAATATAAGCTATTTATCTTGTCCATGCCTTTAAATGTCATATTTTTATACAGTGTCAAAGTTTCAAATGCTTCTTCTGAAAAGTTGCATTTATGCAAATGTGACATTATTGCACCGGGAGTGCGATATACCGGGTATCTCAAGACTGCTACCGAAAACGAAGCCGAGTGGTAGTTTTAGTGACTACAAACACAATGCAACTAAAAATTTCGCAAAGAAACGCGACAATTATTTTTTATGATTTTTTTAATATCGTCATTTTTGAGTCGTAAGGGCCGAAACTGCGTTAAGCGGGCACGGGCGCGGTTTCATACATGCGTGCTCCGTCGCGGGGATCCGCGCGGGCGTCCCGCACGGGGACGCGCGTCCCGCACCCGCGCCGCGGAGCCCGCCTTCGTGCGTCGGAACCCGTCGCGGGGGCACGCGCGGTACAGCGCGCGGTGTCCGCCAGCGGTAACATGACGGTGATGGCATAGGGCACCGAGACGTGGCCTCTCACTTTGGACTTCATTAGAAGGCTCAAAGTCACTCACCGAGCAATCGAGAGGTATGCTCGGTATTTCCCTACGAGATCGACTCAGAAATGAGGAGATCCGTAGGAGAATAAAGGTCACCGACATAGCGCAAAGGATTCTATAGATGATTCATAGCGAAAGGTTCTAGAGTGGAGGCCACGTACAGGCAAGCAAAATGTCGGACGCCCGGTTACAAGGTGGACGGATGACCTGGCTACATTTGCAGGAAGTCGCTGGATGCAGGCTGCTTCCAACAGGTCGATGCGGAGACCGTTGGGGGAGGCCGATGTTCAGCAGTGGACTTCCTGTGGCTGAGATGATGATGATGATGAATATACTTGAGCAAAAATAAAGATTTTTTACTTAGCGCAATGTTATTGCCAGCCTTTCCGTTGGTGATATGACTGATACAGATTTTACCCTTAAGTTGTTGACCATCAAATATGGTTTCAGTTTCGAAGATAATTCGCCATAGACCGGTATCGAAACTTTAAAATATTTGTACAATGAGTTTTCATTTTCTCTTAATTTACTGAACTTTACAACAAATTCTCCGCCTAGCAACCTAAATTCAATTAACAGCCTTCCTGGCTGTCGTTTTTTTTTTTTGCTAGTCGTCGTTTTGGTATGTAATAATATATTAAGCTCTCCATCGACACGACTGTACATGCACACCTTTAAAATTGAACCAGCGACAGTGCGTAAATCCGGTCTCCGCGACGGGTACCCGCGACGGGGACCGTCGCGTTCTCACGGAGCCCGCCCGCGTGTCCACGCGAGGAAACGCGCGACGGTTGCCCGTCGCGGGCGCCCGCTTAACGCAGTTTCGGCCCTAAATCCATAGTTTTTGCTAAAATAATAATTTAAACTATTTTATACCTTAGAGTGTTTATAAATAAAAGGGTATACACTATTATTTTAGGAAAAAATGCATTTACCACCCAAATATGGTCATAGGAAAGTAAAAACAAACAAAAAAATTTTCGCTTTTTTTTGCAACTTTTTCTGTTGCGTTGTGCCTGATGTCGGTTAAACTACCACCCGGGTTCGTTTTCGGTAGCAGTCTTGAGATACCCTGTATAGAGATACCAGGGTATAATATAATAATATAAGGGTATAATATATGTATATATATATATATATATATATGTATCTGTATCAGCCCATATACGTCTCACTGCATGGCACAGGTCTACTCTACCATCGAGAGTACGATTGAGAGTGGTTAGGCCATATATCCTACCACGCGGGTATACAAGGTGATATTGACACATTGTACTTATTTTAACCCACATGTTTCTCATCACCCCAGATGACATTTAACATAATTTGAAAAAAATATGAAAATATTTTTTGTCAAAAATCGTGATTTTAGTTCTTACTATTTTTGGCCATCCCAAATAGATACGCGTTTTTTTTTACCGCTTAGCTGACCTTCAGTTCAGTTCGGAAACTTATTTGAGCTGTCAGAGTCTCGGTATCTATAGGGGTTGACCAATAGCCTTGAAACCTAAAATCGCGATTTTTGACAAAACTATCAGGCAGTTTTTGTTCAAACTTGGTACAATGTTACCTGGGATGGTTAGGAGCATGTGGTTTAAATTAAATACCAGATGTCAATATCACGCTGTATATACCCTGTATATATACACACCTGCGGCAAGAGCGCGTGGTCGTCCACGTGCGCGGCCACGAGCGCGCGCACGAGCCGCAGCCAGCGCAGCGCGTTGTGCGAGGCGGCGCCGCGCGCCACGCCTAGCTTGTCCACCACGATGCGAGACATGCGGGACACGTCGCCCGCGGTGCACGCCGATTGGGATATTGACACTGGAATAAATAAATAATACGGTTTAGATATTAAAATAACACATAAACACAAGTCTTCCTAGAAAGTATAAGCAAATGTATTTTTTTATTTTTTTACATACATATATAAGGTTGCATAACTTAGAGATTGGCCACTTTTAAAAATATATATAGCTGTGAAAACAAAAGTTTAAAATAGAGATATAAAAATGTTTAAAATAGATATTTTATTGTAATTTGTTATAAATATAATTATTTGAAATGATGTACATACATACATACATAAACTCACGCCTTGTTCCCAGAAGGGGTAGGCAGAGGTGCCAGGGCACCCACATTTCGCCTTGCATGTTCCGTCCCACAATGTGATAGGTGGCGAGCCTATCGCCATATCGGGCACAAATTCCTGACTCTGGGCTGATATTGAATAGAAAAATCCAATATCACTTTGCCCAACCCGGGATTCGAACCCGAGACCTCAGCTTTGTAACCGTACCGTAGTACAACTACGCCACCGAGGCAGTCGAAATGATGTCGAAATGATGGCAGTTGAAATGATGTACGAAGTTTAATTGGGGAGGTTCTACACGTACATATCGCACCCCCGGTGCAACAATGTAACTTTTGCAAAAATTGCATAATCTTATATTTTTTAAGATATTACGAAGTCATAATTTTTTAACGGTAAATTAAAAGTTGATATTATGATAGAATCTGTTCAACTTGTCTATGTCTTGAAATATCATATTTTTATAGGATAGCAAAGTTTCAAATGTTTTTCCAGAAAAGTTGCATTTTTCTAGATATAGAGGCCCGTGCCCTGCAGTAGGACGTATATGGGCTGATACAGATAGAATAAAATTATATTTACCTAGTTCTTCAATGGAGACGTTTCTCTTGGCGTTGTTACGCGCGGCGTACTCGTCTATAGCGATGTTCATACACGACACAGTGATGCAGGGCACATGGCATGGACGCACCTTCATTTTCGTCAGGAATCTGGAAATAGCACATTATAGATTTAGCACGTGTTAAAAATAGCAATAGCAATCATGTATAGCATGTGAAGTCGCTTATAGCATTTCACAATGCTATTTTTGCAAATTATATATATTCTGCTTTATTTCTCTCACTTTTTGCACTACCCCTGTTAGTGCGGTACGGACACAAGTGAAACGCAAGCGTGCTATAGACCAACTGTTTTAATAGACAAAACGTCAGGCGCGGGCGCAGCCGCGTACAGCCTACATACAGCCTATGCATACATAACATACAGCCTATGCATACATAACAACCCCATAATGCAACATTACAATAATATTAGCAATAGCACAAATATAGAGCATGCTAAAGCTTCAAAAATAACAAGATTGTGATGTTCATTTAAAATAGCAATATTTTCCATTACTACTTCATACTATACTATTATTTCCTCTGGGCGAAAGCTAATATGCTTTGAAAAGTTAATCCGTAAAGAAATGTATGAATAAAAATCGTAAATAACATAAACTTTAATCATGAAAACTTACAAAAGACTATTTATCTTACACAACGAAACACGTATAATGTATGTCCGTATATTAAGAGGGTAATTTTGATACGTAAAGTCCGTTTACCCGCACTAAGCCATAGGACTATATATGGCCTAACCCCTCTCAATCGTACTCTCAATTGTAGAGGAGGCCTGTGCCCTGCAGTGGGACGTATATAGACTGTGTATATAGATAATAATAGTGTACATTACCTGTCGAATAGGTTGATGGCGTCGATGAGAACATCGGCGGGTAGGTCGAACCACATCTTGAGGCAACGCAACACGTGCGCCGCGCCATCACGAGCTCCCGTCGTCACTTCACCGTTCTGAAACAATTACATATATAAATATACAGGGTGATATTTACACACTGTACCATTTAACACATTTAACCCACATGTTACTCATCACCCCATAGAACATTGCAGATAATTTGAAAAAAATATAAAGATAATTTTTACCTGAGTCGTAAAAACACTCGGTATCTATAGGGGTTGATCAAAAGTCTTGGAACATAAAATCGCGATTTTTGACAAAACTAGCAGTCTGTTTTTGTTCAAACTTGGTACAATGTTACCTGGGATGGTTAGGAAGATGTGGTTTAAATTAAATACCAGATGTCAATATCACGCTGTATACACTCAATAATAAGTTCATAGCCCTAGGGGGTTACGTAAAATCTTACTAATGTATTACTGTAAGTAGTCACCAGTGGTAGGTCTCTCATATGTGAGAGTCCAACTAAGTAGTTACCACCGCGATGTCTATTTCTCTCGCCAAACAATAGTTATAGTCAGTTTTTTGTTTACAAATTTTGTGGGTTTGACCAATAGCAGAAATATAGTATAATATAAAGATTCAAAAATATCAAGGTGGTGATGTAATTTTGAAACAGCAATAATTCTCTTTACTAGAACAGGTTTAAAAAATCGGTCTATAGGTGAAAAATATATAAATGTGACAATATGTTGGTACTAAAAACGGCTGTACCAATTTGGACAAGGCATGGAAGTAATTAAACCCAATAAATGATAAATTAACATATAATTAAATTATTTCAATATTACCGCATATTTTTTAGATATTTAATATAATAACTAAATAAACAAAACTATAATTTAAAAAATAACCTCGACGAAACGTTACGATCTCGTTAATGTTGGCGCGACCTTCTAAATATGCTAAAACGAGTATTAATAATTCCTATAGTACTTGTTTGAACCTTGTACTAAGTTCGCGGTTATACTCAATATCTGAACATGTTGTTTTCAAAGTTTGTTTCTTTCGGAGCGGTATGTAAGTATGTTTCGTTCTTTTTTTACAATGAATGGCGAGACGAGCATACCTTTCTCTTGATAGTAAGCGATACGTCTGCTCGTGAACAGTGGCCCGAGCACGAATTACTATCGAAAAAGTATTCGTATCGAAATCGAGTAATTTTGTATGAGATTTGTACAGCGCCTCTATCGTGCGTAAAAGGAACTAATTTTGCGAGCACGAAGCATTTTAACTTACTTTCGTATCGAAATCGAGACGTAATGTAAACAAAACTCGAGTTAAATAAACAATTTTGCGAGCACGAACGTTGATTTGACATACGGTATCGTAAGTTTCGAAGGCTGGCTATCGAGAATTGTCGAAAGTTTTCTCACTTAAATTTTTTCGGTGAGAAAGGTTTCGAAACTTATTATAATAATGTTTTAATCGTGATTATAGTTTTGTTTAAGTTGATTTTTGTGTAGAAAAGTGTTCTAATACTATACTTAAGTTATTAAAACAATCAAGTGCTTATAATCACCTATAATGCAAAGATTGTCCCTAAATGAACGTAGTACTTTATAATGCATTTCTTGCTGCAAGTTCAATTGAAAATGAATATAAATCAAGAGAAACTGAGTTTGAGAAATTAAATCATGGTTTATTTATTTATTTACTAAGTTCAAAAATGAATTAAAAAATATATATACTTTATAATTTTTTATTGCAGTGAAAAAGAAATACAAAATAGCCTATGGATATAAATAATATCAACTTTCGAAATAAACAAAATTAATTTCATGCTTTTATAGTAAACTCCTTCAATTTTGCTAGAATGTTATTGCAACCTCTCGGGGCGCTAGAAGATTTAGAGTTTAGACAAATCTCCATTTCTGGAATAGAAATAGCTAAATTGAAATACCTACTTTATTTAAAATTATTTATTATTAATATTTTACTCACATTAATTAATTATCTTGCACTCTCAAGTAAACGTTCAAACTAATTAGAACTTTTCACTCACGCATTCATGAATTCCACCATCATTTAGTATTGCAAAATGTTTGATACATATTAAATATTTTAATTATTTAATGAAAGGAACAAACAAGATCATTTTCGCTGTTAACTAATAGAAACATAAACAAACTCAACCTTGGTTTGGCGTCTCGTCGATGTCAAGTGGAGTCGTTCGGAACACGTATCATATTTTTTTGTTATCTAAAAATCTTATTTATTTCTTCAACGATAATGTCACTTTTTAATTTCCAATAGCTCGCTTTTAATGATTTATTCACTGTAAATGCATATTCTAAATTAAATGTCCTCTAAGTAAACGGTGGAGTCAAGTTTTTAAGATTATTTTAAATTTGATATGGTATTCGAACGCATCATTCATTCAACAAGTCGCTCATTATGCTCTTAAAGCAACATCACTGCTTACATTAGGATGACGTCACTAACGTATTCGTATCGAGCTCTCGATAGTCGACAGAAAGTGCTTCGTGCTACGTACTATCGACATACTCTGGTAAACGTATCGAGAACTCGATACGTTTACGTTACGAATTCGATAGTTTTTCGTGCTCGGCCTACAGTAGCAAAACCAAACACCTTGAATTACAAAGCAATGCTTGGTAATCCACTGCGCTCGTCATCTTCAGACATAAGATGTTAAGTCTCAATATGTCCAGCAGTAACTCTGGCTACAATGTCGTAGAACATAAGAGAACAGTCTGGAAGAGCTAAAAGAGCTAAAAGACGACATAGGTAACACGTGAAGACGGATGAAGACGATTAAAGACGATGTTTCAGACGAAATATAGAAGAATAATACGATACGACGATTAAATCGAAGACAATCTGAAAATTCTTTGTTTGATTTGACCAGAAACGGAACTGTTCCCACATTTATACCAACACTACTGCTAAGTGCTAAACAAAACTGCTATATTTAACCTAGCTCTCACCTCCGATACAGATAGCCTCACACTACTGCTAAAAAAAAAACTGCTAAATTATTTAGCATATCACTCACCTCCGACTCAACCGGCAGCCTCAGCCGCGGCTGGTACTTCGTCTCCATGAGCAGACATTCGTTGAGCGCCGCGTACAGTGCGGCCGCGTCGTCTTGCACCGCAGCGCCGGATGAGGCGGCGACCTGCTCGTCCGCATCCGGGTGCCTCGCGCCCGCTCTCAACATTATCGGGATGGCGCGAGCGGAGGGTGAATCGGCACCTTCGGGGATGAACATGAAATTAAATTGGTTTATAGATTATGTAGGATATTAAATAGATCTTATGACAAGTTAATACATTTAAAAAGTAATTGGTTATATTAAATTTATTTAGTTTTAGTTCTTGGTTTGGTAGTTGTCTTTTTATTATTTATAACTATTTATTTTACATACAGTTATTCGAATCATCTATTTCAGGAGGCCACTTAGTACTCAATCCCCATCCCAAATATATTTTGCAAACTGACTCGCCCTCACACCCACCACTGCATCTCCTGTAAGCCAGGATCAACAGTGGCACTGTAATGACACTGAGCTTTGAAGCTCGCTGAGTTTCCGGGAATGTATAACTTTACCAACAGGCCACCACACATTTTATTTACTAACAAATTATCTACTTGACACAAACAAAGACTCACCTAAGCGTCAGTTGGAGCAATCACCGGCTGTCAGTTGTATATGCCCGTGCCGATCCGCCCTTTGCTCGACTCCCGAGGATGAGGACCGGGCGCGGAGGCCCTAGTGCCTGCCACAGAGAGCGCTCGTCAGCTAACTGGGGCGTCGCCCCTGTCAGTCGACGTAGGAGGGACGGGGTTTTTGTTTTTATGGGCTCAGGAAGTTGATCGAGGACGGAAAGTGTCAGAGGAATGCAAAACAAAAATTTTTGTAATGTTTTTGTAATTGTTTGGTGACGAAATTTGATGATTTAAAGGCTGTTCGAGGAGATAAAGCAAAAATATAATTTAACTTTTTGCGATTAAAATCTTTGGCAGTTTCCAATTAATAAATAAAATAAAAATCTAAATAATACTGAAATTAATAAAAATCACAGAATCAGATCCGATTTTATATTATTTAAATTAAATTATTATTATTTTAATTTTTAAATATGTGATTGAGGGAATCAGGTACGGGATAAAAGGATGGATATAAATCCTATAGGGCTACTGGTGCCAATGTTTTGTTGAAAAACGATTGACCAGCCGCCTGGCGCCTCTGTAAGTGACAGACTTGCAAGTACAAGTTGAATTGCACTCGCAGGGGGTACTCTGGGACTCGGCAATGCAAGTCACAGATACTGAAAAACAATGCCTCGGTCCTTTCGACCCTAGTACACACCGGACTTGCGTCCTTAGTACTATTTTTAAATCGCAAAGCGAGAATGGGTCTCTAATACAAATAAAATACCTGTAAAATTTACACGGTTATTTTTTGTTCGATTTTAGGGTATACATTGCAATATATTACAAGCATGAATAATTATAGCCAAATTATAGTATCCAAAAAGATTTTAAAAAAGTAACTTAATTAAAAATCGACTTTGATATTATTTTTGTACTATAGGTGTTCATGCTTGATCAGAAACACTTAAAAGATATTATTCCTAGGTAATGAATAAATCATTAAAAATAAGTTTAAATAAATAATACATACATACATATAATTTTAGTAAAAACATAAAGTTATTTTGTTCCTTCAACCAGTGTTCACGAGAGAAAAAAATCAATTAATTAAATCCTTCAAACCGCTATGGTATGCAGATTTCCTCACGATGTTTTCCTTCACCGTTATAATGCGTGGTGATTGACTATCAATACAGTATAATTAATTATCAAACGTATAAATATCGAAGGCCTTATTCATAGACAGGATTAAAACGTATTTTAATAATTAGGTGTTAAACTGATTATGACAAACTTGAATCATTAAAACTGTTTTTTTTTTGCTATAAACAAGAGCGTAATCATATTTCCTTATCGCAATGTGTGTGCACTGTACATAAAGATATCACAATGTTATGAAAAAATGAACAAAAATTGCGCGTATATTATGTAAATATTATACGTGGGTAAATATAGGAAGAGATGAAGCTTTGTTAACCCCATATTGCAATTATCTTTATTTCTTACGTAAAGGAGATGGTCCAGAAATGTATGGACCTTGGGCCGTTTGTAGTACATTACATCAAATTTACTTAGGGAAATTGCCATTCGATTTCTGTATGAAATACTATTATACGTTGCATATTAGCTTTATACAAAAATAAATACCAAGCCAAGAACAGCAACACTACAAGGGGACAATATGGCGTCTGAAATGACACGTTTGACAACCGATGTCAAAACTTGACATTTATGAAATATGAAGTCGTAATTCGTTTTCCTATAAATCAAATATTATTTTTAGTCGTCTGTGCTATAAATTACTGTACTCTATATAACTCGTAAATGTTTTTACGTCAACGGAATTAGTATCATGCTTTATTGATCATCTAATATAATATAACATAATGTCTATACAATAAATTGCAACAAGTCTGTCAGAATCTCGTCATGTTTATAGTTATTTAATATTAAGAAAGTGTACCTATATCTGGCCGTAAGTGCGGTGCATAATACCTGCTAAACAACCTATTTAAATAATCTACAATAAAAATCTGCTAGGCATGAGATACAGCACGGCACAGACTGATCACTTGTCGCGACTGCTAGCATCTGTATCAGCCCATATACGTCCCACTGCAGGGCACGGGCCTACTCTACAATCAAGAATACGATTGAGAGTGATTAGGCCATATAGTCCACCACGCTGGCCTAGTGTGGGTTGGCGGACTTACATACCATAGAAATTCTTATGAATCGCTATGGTAAGCAGGTTTCCTCACGATGTTTTCCTTCACCGTTTTAGTGCGTGGTGATTGACTATCAATACACTCATGACTCCGAAAAGTCAGAGGTGTGCCCTATGTGTATATGAATAAATAATCATTTTATTATTAGGCATACGCACTTAATAAGCTCTTAGTTATTATAGTCCATACAAATGAATACGCTATAAAAATGGGATCGAATCTGATAGCAGCCATGTTTATTTCTATACCTTAATGTCTAGTAAAAGAACTTACTGGCAATCATTTCTGTACAAGCTAACATTTTAAACATTATATTTGGTCTACCCCTAGAAGTCGAATATACTTTGGTATATTAGACTTCTGCATACTTAAAAATAATATTATCCTAAGTTCTAAGATATTATTTTTCAAATAATGTATTTGACATTAATTCTAATTGGTTATTTCTGAGCACACATAAGGAAAAAGTAGGATTAATTGATGAAAGAAAACTAAAATTAAACAAAACTTAAGGACAATAAAGTACAACCAGATCTTGCTTTATATTTTTTATTTATATTAGCCTAAAAATAATCTCCAGTCAAAACATCTAGGAACAATGCCGATGCTCCGATGATATTGTACTATTGCCTAGCCCAACCTAAAGGCTAAATACCACAGTATGATCATGGTATGAGTACAGCAACCCACTATCCAGTGTGCAGCTATGTTCCTTTCAACATGAAGCACTTGTGGGTGTTATATATGTCCAAAAGAATCGAGATTGATACAATCTTCTTTCGGCGGAGTTGGAATAAAATCTTGCTCATTGTCTACAGCTTGATTTATTTGCAGCCAGCAGTTTGTACAGATAATTGCTTGTTCTGATAGCTAAAACAAAATAAAAAATATTTAATATTGAAGTTATCGAAGAATTATGATGGATAAATAACTCTTTGCAGTCACATGTGTTCCCTTCTTCCTATGATCCCAGGTCTTTTCACTATTGTTTAAAGAAGCATCTTAGCAGGCCGGCCGGATAATTGTATGAAATGTCTTGGGACAGTCGTCTGATGCCATTAGATATTCCGCCTGGACGGCATTTGTGCTTACCATCAGACATAGTGTTGTTATTATGGAAATAATATAATATATTATACATAACACAAGATCATTTGAGTGTCCAGAGGGAAATAAAAGAAAATGTAATTCATCTAACAATTTAAACAACAATATATAAAATATCACTTCTTACATATTTATGTACTAGTAGACTTGTCCTGTGGACACAATGCAATTCAGCTCTAACATGAATACTTTTGTAATACTCCATACTTTGTATTGACCTTGATTAATTGGCATAAAACATACATTTCCCAAGTTAATGAAGATAATAGAATACTTACTTCTTGTTCTGCCATTTCAGCAATAAAACGTTTTAAAATACTCTACACGAGAGTGAATTGGCATCCCATGTAATTACTAAGATTCTGTTGAATGATAGAATCCATTTCAATTTTTGATTGCAGAAGTGCAATTCAACCATTTCACAACAATTGCAGAAGTGCAATTCAAGCAAAGCGCCACTTTTGATGTGCTGAAAAGTAGAATTGTGGGTTAGAAGAGAAATATGAACATAGAAAAACATAAAAGTATTACTTACATGTGGCATTCTAAATAATATATATGTTTACTCACCAAAATACGAACTAGTAATTGCGTTTAAACGTCAAGATATATCATCTCCGAGAATCAGAATCCATAAAACAATGCCAGGTTAACAGAGAAGCAAATACACATTTGCGAAATGTATGCGAATAATAAAAAATAATACGAATTACGGCCACAGACGTAGACAGATAACACAGAGTTTTGCAATTGCTGTCAAGTTAAACATTTTCGTTCTTAAACTAAAATCATGTAATATAAATAAAATAATAAAAGTGACTTCTTTAACAACATATATCGTCTTTTAAAACGCGAAGAATATAGAAAAAGAAATATAGACAATAATTATAATTTTTAGGGGGCTTTTAAAAATAAGACATATTCAAGTTAAAGATTGTGGGTTCGCGCATTTTTGAACGAAATGACAATTAGGCATCATGGAGGACAGATTATAGAAGAAAATATTGCTTCTGTACTAAAACAATCACATTTTTGTATAAAGCCCCCTGTTGTCCAAGAAATCTAAATCTATTTTATTTGAATTCCACATTTTTTTCTAGAATTTGTATTAGACGTACACAAAACGGCCCAAGATAGCACATCTCCTTTGCTTTTTATATCGTCACTATATCGCTCATCCAATAGAACAACGACGTAATTACAATGATGAAAATGTTTGATTGTATTATATATTTTTTTAATTCTTGGGTTTTCGCACGAAATTGTTTTGAATTACGTTCATAGTAATTATTTTATGTATGTATATAAAATAATTAAGATTTCATCAAAATGATTGGAAATACATTCTATTATTAATAAATTTTTAAAAATTTCTTCCGAAAAAAATCTAAAACGTAATTACGTCATTGTTCTTTTGGATGAGCGATATGGCCTAACCACTCTCAATCGTACTCTCGATTGTAGAGGCCCGTGCCCTGCAATGGGACGTATATGGGCTGTTACAGATAGTGTTTCGTAAAATATCTAAATTTAATAAATAAATAACACCCAACAGTCACATACATAGTACTGACCCCACACTAAGATCGAGTCTAGTGTCGTAGGTATCAGGAACTACGAGAGACTTTTCGGTCTCACAAACACCCAGTCCCGGAAGAAATATTTGTGGGCCGCACAAACATTTCTCTCGGTGCGGGATCGAACCCGCGGCCTCTCGTTTCACAGGCGGTGTCTAACCAACTGCGCTATAGAGGCTGTCTGTGTAAATTGTAGCAGAAAGTCCGTTAATTCTGAATGTTTTTTTTTTTCATTCATTTTTTGTGTTACATAACCTTGTTTATTAAAAAATACAGTCAAACATACCACGTCACTTATAATTCGTGCGCCAAATTAAAATATACTAAATTCTACATGGCCGCCTGCCATCTTGTGATGCAGATGGTCAAAAACATCTGCTCACAGTTATCTGCGTACAAACATCTGCCTACTTTTCGGGTGTATACTGTTTTACAATGGGCAAGTTCGTCAACCTTACCCCGATTACAGTCGTTTTTTTTTTCTTTTCAGAACAATGATATTCAAATAGTGTATTGACCCCTGGGAGGTAATAGAAATGTGGAGGAATAAAAGAAAAAGTGTTTTTTTTTTTAATATTCAACCGTCATAAAAAAGAATTATCACAAAAGATATGTTTTTGTATTTTGATTTTGCCAGTGTCTAATATCAAAATTTTGAAAAGAATTCAATTGTCAATAACTCTGAAGAGCGTAGGAGTAACTGTAATTCGATTTTTTTAAATAACATATTGCACACGAGTATATTAATAAACACGGATGTACTTCGGCCTAAAACGATAATCCTGTTATGCAGTGTGAACCCAATAATTTAAAAATAAAAAGAATTAACAAAGTAAGCGAGTTGATTCTAAACTTAATCCCTCGCCCATACGAGTTCACTAAGAGGGACCTATTCTCATTTCTACACCGTTTTATGACCTACAAAAATTAATCCATTTACATCCCAAAACCATACAACTGTTTTCAAGATTTTATATTTTTTAAATCACTATAAATATACGTATTATTCATACATTATCTGATTTTAATGAAATCATCGATAAAAATAAAATACATTGATATCAACAATTGAAGGGCGTCCATTTTAATATTGTCATGGAATATTTTTAATGCGGATTTAGTTCTGCCGTCTCGTTAATCTTATCAAGATTATTATGTGACGTATTACCAAATGAGACGTAATTTAATATCGATGTCAGACAAAGTCATCAAACAATATGATAACCACTGATTGTAATCGCGTTAAATAAAATTTGTGTTTGGGTTTGTCACGTACTATCATTCAGGTATAATTATTGATTTAATTTTACAAATTTATGCAAAAAAATATTTACAACATTTTTTCCAATCATTTTTTTAAGATCTCTCGGCTTTTATTAAAAATAAAAGTATACTGAAATAAGATGAACTTAGCCTGCATAAAACTACATCGCACTGATATTTTTTAGAAAAATCACCCAAGAACTATATAATTCAGGAAGATACCTACTATCATTAATTAGGCAACAGTTTTATAGTAAGAAATATAATAAAATTAACAACGGGAAATCTCTTTCTATCAACAATAGAAATACTAAGAAAAAACTTTAAGTCACGAACCCATACAATTGCTAGTAAATCATAAATATTAACCAGTTTAATTAGTGCTCAACTTTACTCATTGTGAAATCGTTTGGAGCTGGGAAATATTTTTTACATTATCATTGTTAATTGTAGTGTGGAAACCATAAAAGCCATTGAAATATTTATAGAACGGACATCGCAAACATAATCTGAGCGGCACATGTACCGACCAAACGCAAACACGTGAGCTACTACGGTTTGAAGTAGTACCTCCATTTCTAACGCCAAACAACAGTGTAAATTCACTGTTGTGTTTCGAACATTGTAGCCAGAGTAACTAACGGACATATTGAGACTTAACATCTTATGTGTCAATGGCGCGAAGTGGAATGACAAGCATTGCTTTGTAATTCAAGGTGTTTGATTTTTTTACTGTCCATGAGCGGTTGTATCGCTTTCCATCAGGCGAACGGCATGCTCGTCTCGACATTCAGAGCAATTAAAAAATCCTTTACTAATTTGTTCTAAATTTCTCATCTATCATTATCACTTCAATGATAGAAATGGCTTTTGATTTCTCATTGTTGTAAGGTTAGAATTTGTTTCATAGTTTTAATTACTGGCGCAAATCTTTTTGTCCTTAGCTAGATTTTTGCGGGGTCGTGAGCATTGTGAAGCGAAAATAGACTTTTTTACTTAGGTTTTTTGTTGGAAAACATTTATTAAGTGTAATTGTTCGTTTTATTACCACATATTCAGTCTCTGCTGAGCATTGGACTCGTCGACAGTCAAAAATCCGATTGCAAGAGATTAGGCTATTCACGACGCTGGGTAAGTGCGGATTTTAATTCCATAGAAATTCTTGGATATCCATAGATTTGCAAGTTGATATGCAGGAAACCACCCTAGGTTTCCAGTATTTTGTTGAATAAAGCAATAACAATTAATTATGAACACTACTTAGAAAATTCAGAGTGTGTGACTCAAAAAATAAGTTCAACGATTTCGTACACATATTTTAAATCATTGGTTTTTTAAATCATAAATATATTATTTTTTTACAGTTTTCAATAGTTGTTTTAACCTCAAAGTGCGTGTATATGTAATGCTCGCCAGCTATTTTAATTGTGCGATTACGTTTCCTTACCGTCAATTTTATTTTGGAATCTTCAAAACACATTCTATTTATACAAACATTTCTTCGACCGCACGTTATCTTGCGAATATACAATCGCTATTTTTATCAGTTGTTTTCGCTTACTTCGGTGTCAACGAACTTTCCAATTTACATAATATAATCGAAATAACAACCGTCATACATATAATGTTGATAAAGCATTGTTTTGGATAGAGTTTGTAAGTCAGCTGAAAGACACAGCTGGAAAATATCGCGATTCTTTTGTTTCTGGTGTTATTTCTAGAATATTTTAAAGGAAGCAGATTACAATCATAATCGCATGCGCTATATGGCCTAACCACTCTTAATCGTACTCTCGATTGTAGAGGAGGCCCGTGCCCTGCAGTGGGATGTATATGGGCTGATACTGATTACAATATATTTTTTTGCTATGAATGGCGACTCGATGCCTTTCATTTGATGGCAAGCGATAAGACTCTCGTGGATAGAAGCAAAACCAAACACTTTGAATTACAACGCAATGTTTGGCATTCCACTGCATTCGCTCGAGACATAAGATTTTAATACTCAATACTACATGAAATAACCCTAGTGACGTCACTATCTTTTTTTGCATTTCTTTTCTTTTGACAGCCTCCGTGGCGCAATTGTTTAGACGCCGCCTGTGAAACGAGAGGCCGCGAGTTGGACCCCCGCACCGAGAGAAAATTTTGTGCGGCCCACAAATAGGTATTTCTTCCGGGTCTGGGTGTGTGTGGGACCGAAAAGTCTCTCGTAGTTCTTGATACCCACGACACAAGACTCGATCTTAGTGTGGGGTCAGGACTATGTATGTGACTGTTGGGTGTTATTTATTTACTATGTCATTATTTTCTGTTACTGCACCTACAAGATTTAAAACGTTTCTAACTTGTTTCATTCTGAATGGATTTATAAATTTATTTGTTAGACCATAGCTATGGATAAGTTTTGATGGATACAATAAAAAAATTGGAGTCAAATATTTTACTTATCAAACGTAGACTGTATGTAGAGAATGTTAAAATTTCTCATTAAGCCGACTATGCCACGCGTAGTCTAACACTTTCGCTCCGATACATCGAGAGAGCTGTTTCAATGCACTGTTATTTGTGAAACTGATGCTGAAAACATTCCACTTAATTGGGTACGCGGAGAAATTACTGACTACCCTCGCAAATTGAGATCTCTTCAAATCTCGGGTTGGGCAAAATGATATTGGATTTTTCTATTCATCATCAGTCCAGAGTCAGGAATTTGTGGTCGATATGGCTATAGCAACCCGCCCTAGGCCAGCATGGTGGACTACATGGCCTAACCACTCTCAATCGTTCTCTCGATTGTAGAGTAGGCCCGTGCCGTGCAGTGGGACATATATGGGCTGATACAGATGGCGATAGGCTCGCCACTTAACACATCGTGCGACGGTACATACAAGGCGAAATGTGGGTGTCCTGGCACCTCTGCCTACCCCTTCTGGGGTACAAACTTATAATTTCCAAACTCTCAATATGAGAGAGTAAGGGAAAAATAAATGACAAGAGGAATCCCTTTCCTACTATTGTGTCTTCGGCAGACAAATTTCTTAACAGTGTATGTCGAAATGACTATACCATTAACCATGGTCGCCATCGAGGCTTGAAATGCGTGAAAATTTCGTTTTGCAATGCAAACATTATACAATACGTTACATAATCTTAGCATATATGTTATGTAACACGCGTTTCCTACTTTACAAACGGATTTTTATGAAGCCACTTAATTTTCTTCGTATACCTATATTTTTCATTATCATTTATACAATACTAGCGGCCTGGCCCAGCTTCGCCCGGGTATAAATAGATTTCTGTACAATAATATGTACGTATTATACATATAAACCTTCCTCTTGAATCAATCTATCTGTTAAAAAAACCGCATCAAAATCCGTTGCGTAGTTTTAAAGATTTAAGCATACAAAGGGACATAGGGACAGAGAAAGCGACTTTGTTTTATACTATGTAGTGATATTTATACAATATACATCTTAAGACTGTCCTTTCTTTCACCTTCTCATGTAACTATTACGTTTATCTATCGCTTTATCAGCCCATATACGTCCCACTGCAGGACACGGGCCTTCTCTACAATTGAGAGTACGATTGAGAGGGGTTAGGTTGTATAGTCCATCACACTGGCCTAATGGGGGTTGGCGGACTTTTACATATCATATAATTTCTCCCTAATCGCTATGGTATAAAGGTTTCCTCACGAAATCTTCCTTCACCGTTTCGTTCTAATAGAAATTGCTTATAGCGATAAGAACGAAATTAACTTTTGTGAGTAGTTTTAGTGTTGTTGTATCCTCTGTACACAATTAAATAACTAAATAAATACACCCAAAAATCACATACATAGTCCTGGCCCCACATTAAGCTCAATTGAGCCTTGTGTCGTGAGTATCAGACAATATGAGAGACTTTTCGATCTCACAAACACCCAAACTGAGACAAATATTAGTGTACTTCACAAACATTTACCTCGGTGGGGGATCGAACCCGCGGCCTCTTGTTTTACAGCCGGCATCTAACCAACTGCGCCACAGATGTTGGCATTTACCATAAATAAATAAAGAAATATTCTAGTCTGATTTTAAATTGGTTAAGTATTTAAAAAAATATAATACTTATATTTTGCTTTTTTCAAGTTTCAAACCTACTTCAAAATTCTGATGTTTTACTAGATTATATACCATATACAAGTCCATAACATCTTTCTTAATGTTTTCACAACGGTCCCCCTGCGTAGGCCGGTTTTAACGTTCATTCGCGACAAACAGAACCATAAACTTTACTGTATTACAACATGTAATAATTTTAGAAATCTTGAACGTCCTCAATAAATATTCCTTTATACATACACTCACGCCTTTTATCTTCATTATTTTAAATATAGAAAACGCATCAAACAATCCGTTACAGAATAACCATAAACAATTGCTAGTTTAAAATATGACAGTAGCGTGGCGCCAAGATGGCGGACGTTCCGATTAGCACTTCTAATTCCGGTGGCTATTGGCGGGAAAGTGGGACGTTTAGTTAATGGCCGCCCTGCGTGCTGCGCGATAAATTAATGGAAATTTTACTTCGAAACTTTTATATGAAAAATGATTAAATTCAATGATTTTAATTGCATGTATATGCAACAAATAGCCTTTACTGTTGATAATTTTCATTCAATTAGAATTTACTATCTAATTTGAATATTTTAATTTTTTTCGTTTTACAATTTTTATTAAATTACATTTTGAGTGTTCGTGTCATGAATACAATTTGGAGTAATTGAATAATGGTTTCACAAATAAATATCTGCGACATTGTGACATTATTGTTTGTACTATGTAGTAAATTGACAGACAATAGGCAAGTCTCATAGGATTATGGTCCTCTTTTCATAGAAGAATCATGTGGTCAGTATTAAGCCAAACGTAATAAAGTTACATAGTTAAAACAGTTACTCCGAATCAATTAGACATGCATAAATTCACGCCTTTTTAGGGTAGGCATAGTTGTTACCAGGACCTCCTTTGCCCTGTTCATGTTGCATCCTATCGCCATATCGGGCACAAATTCCTGACTCCAGATTGATAATGAATAGAAAAATCCAATATCATTTTGCCCCACCCGTATTAGAACCCGAGACCTCAATTTTGCAATCATATCGTAGTACAAAAGCGCTACCGAGGATTACCAAATATCTACTCAAATAAAGCGACACGAATTTTGTTACAAATGAAAAAAATGGTCCAAGTGATAAGATATCTCTCTGCAACTTCAACGCAACACATACATTGACCCACATAGATTGTGAATGAAAATTGCTCAAAACGATTAAAAAACGACCTTTAAGCAACATTGTTGCTAAGCGCCGATTTTCATTGATAATTCTTATATGAAGAATAACCGATTTTATGACAGAGAGAGGTGTTTTTCTTCAGATCGCTATATGGAGAATAACTGACTTTTGTGTTTTCATCAAACGAAACAAAATATGTGTTTTCATCATTAGAGGATCAGTCATAATTTAATCATTGCCAGAAGCGGTGACAATTAGCATTAAAGAACATCAATTAGGGCGACACTAGCAAAAATGTCATTGTGTTCGTAGTTCATAATTTTATACGTAGGTTTTCTATACATTTTTCGTTTCTTTTGTGATTTAACTGCGCTCGCCATTATAAAAATTAAGATGTCAAATCTCAATAGTTACTTTAGTTGCAATGTCCTTCAAACCGGAACACAGCAGTGCATTTACACTGATTTTTACCTACAGGCGGCCTCTCGCATATGAAAGACCTACCATTTTCCGGTAATCTGGGACAGTGCCTACTAAATTGGGTACAGATGTCATTTGTATATAGACTTCCTCATACTCTACTACTAGCGGTATTCCATAGAAATTAAAATATAAAATGACTAAACATAAAGGAATGCTTGACCGATTACGGCCAGGTAACAAAGCTCGTTATATCTATGACGTTATCGCTGTGACGACCCTTCGTCACGTATTTATTAACATTTCAATTATTGTAACTTTAAAAGGCGTGGTGGACTATATGGCCTTTCCTCTCTTAACCGTACTCTCGCTTTCAGAGAAGGCCCATGCCCTGCAGTTGAATGAATATGAGCTGATCCAAATTATTATTAAGTTTTAAAGTTAAAATAATCTTGTCATCACTCTCATTATATTAATGTCTACATATTATTTATTAAAGATTTCTAAGACCTACAGTCAAACCACCTAGGTAGTTTTGTATACTTGTAACTAGACCTAAGTTCTTGTTTAGTAAAGAATGAGAAAAAATACACATACAATATACGAGCTACCTTTCAAAAATCTACAAAGGGCCAACATTAGCCAACTCCAAGGGCAAAAATATCAACATCATTGCCAAACCTTGGGCCAAACCATCACAATTTAGTTACGTTCAAAATAATATTTATGTCACCTTGTACCAATTCAATACACTGATTTGTCATATTACTCCCAATTTGTATTTATTTAGGTCATGTACCAATAAGAGGTGTTACCATCGATCCCGCAATGAAATAGGGTCAGTTAGATAAGCACAGCTGAGGCTAGGACCTCTTTCATTCCAGTCGGTTAAAAATAAAACAATGGACATATTGAGACTTAGCATCTTATGTCTCAGGATGTCGAGCGCAGTGGAATACCAAGCATTGCTTTGTAATGCATGATGTATGGTTTTGCTACTATCCATGAGCGATCGTATCGCTTACCGACGGGCGAATGGCATGCGCGTCTTAATAAAAAAAATAAAAAAGTTATAGTAAACCAATATGGCGGATATATGAAACCATATTCATTCTATGACTAATTCGCTCAAACAGCTGGTCCAATTTCGATTAAATTTAGTGTGAAGGTAGCAAACACACAGGATTCTATCTCAAAAAAATAATATAATGTTCCTGTGGAATGAAAAAGGAATTCAAATATGTATATTATTTACTACTCCTTTAATCTCATAAGGATAGTTTGAGATAAAATGTAGGGTGAAAAAAACGAGTTATAAAATTACAGGATTGCATGCCTTGAGTCATGGAACAGATTTAGACGGGACGGGACGAGGAAAGCTCTATCTATCTAAAAGAGTTAATACGTGAATAAATATGTATATGATGCGGATTGGACTCAAAAAGTGTGCCGAACAAAGCCGGACTGGGCCGCTATCCTTACTAATATTATAAAGGTGAAAGTTTGTATGTATGTATGTATGTATGGATGTTTGTTACTCTTTCATGAAAAAACGGCTCAACAGATTTTGATGAAATTTGGTATAGTGATAGCTGACACCCTGGATTAACACATAGGCTACTTTTTATCCCGAAAAATGTAGTGTTCCCGTGGGATGAGTCAGGAAACCAAATATACATATTTTCTACTCTTTCAAATTCAAATTGTTGGCACGGGATGTCCTCTCCTACGGAAGGGAAATATAGTCGACGGCACGCGGGAAATATAGTTAGTAGACACGCGAAATAATATGTTCTTGATGTGGATTGGACTCAAAAACTATCTGCACCCGGGCGAAGCCGGGCCCGACCGCTAGTTTATCATAAAAATAGACACCCACAACTGACAAGGAAATCGATCGAAGAAAATCGATGTCTCAAAGCGTTCATTGTGTATTCACAAAACTCATGTCTATAGTAGCTGACCTTGTTTGAACAAACTGGTTTCGATGTTTACATAATCCATACATATTGTACTATCGCTAACATACTCATAGTTAAACTTACAGGATATACAACCTTATGTCTAGGAAATACTGTTCATATTGCTATGGAGGCAATGGTTTCGCTTCCAAACGCGCGTAAGCTGGAGAATTCGCGCGAAATCGCGAGGCATCCGTTTTGTGTTGATAGAAATATGAGCATTATGAGGTGGGTCATAAGGGCGAATTTATTACGTATATATTAGCCAAATTGTTTGATTTAGGTTGATAGGAAGATGTGCAACCTGTAGAGATAAGGGTGATTTTTGTGTGTATGTCAGAGCAGAGCTGGATGGCAATTAATTTTATTTTAATTTCGATTGACGTAAATTTGATAGACTTATCATGGTATTAAAAGTTTCTTGTTCAAACTTAAGTAATTTGTTGAAAATAGATAAGATTCATGCAAGGTTCGATTTTGAACTAAATAATCCCTTTTCAGGCATATTTTTAAAAGGTGACAACCCTACATAAACAAAACCTGGTTTATACCAAGCACACTCTAAAAACTAAAAAACATCGTATTCCCACTTAAAAACCAGCATGCCTCTCTCTATTTCCTATGGTATTGCAAATGTTCATGGGCTATGATCACTTACAATCAGGTGAACCGTATGCTCATTTTAACCCTATTTCTGTCTCTGCATCAGCCCATATAGTCCCACTGCAGGGCATGGGCCTTTTTAGGAGACGGTCCCGCCCTCACACCCACCACTGTAACTCCTGTGAGCTAGGATCAATAGTGGCACGCAAAGTAATGACACCGGGCATTGAAGCTCGGCGTGTCTCCGGGAATCTCTAACTTGTCTTTAACCCGCAACGAAATTAATCAGAAAGTTAAATTAATAGGGGTTGGAAATAAATTATTGTCCCTCCGTGCAAAGCGGTCATGGGCATGGGCCTCCTCTACAATCGAGAGTACGATTCACTGGTTAAGCCATATACGACCAAATACTGGACCGCAACTTAAATATAAGTTCTGCTTAAGAACGTTAATGGCGATTAAATGTACTGGCTAAATGGGCCGGGCGCTGTTAAGAGAAACTTATTATTTGAATGGCGTTCCAGCATTCGGGCGATAGTCAGACATGCTGGCATAATGCGGGTTAGGTGAAATAAAACCCAACCATCGGATCCATTAGTTATTATCGTGCGTGTATAAAAGAATGTATAACATTGCCATTTCCGTACGCCAAGCTTCAAGTTCGCCTTGCTATGACCTCATGATGTGTCGAGTTTCTGCGTTCGTTAGGCGAATATCTGCTATTGAAATTTATATGTAATTGATCGTGACTTAGGAATAATTATATTTTTACACGTTTATTTGTCACGTTTAGTTGGCCTTGACGTCAGACCCGTAAACGGTATTTCGGGTAGATGAACCTTTTTTTTTGACTACCTTCCAAAAAAAATATAAAATTTTATTCTTTTTGCATGACTCAAAATGAGTTTCTTACGTAAGATAATATTATGAATACTACTTTGATATTATTTTTCTGAACAATTAAGAAGTCAAATACAACGGCCACATTTTACATTTTTTTTCTAGTTTGAATCCTTTTGCCATCTTCAAATGATTCATCTATTCCGTTACATCGTGGGCAGTATAACTATTTTTTCTGAACATGCATTATCATCAGGAAAACGACCTATTTCTCTAAAATACACATCAACTCACACCTTTTTTTCCAGAAAAGCGCAAACATACTCACGTTTCGCTTTGTGTTCCGTCACTCTTAATAGTGGGCGAGCCTATATCGGGCACAAAATCCTTAATCGGAGCTGACAATACAAATATCTAATACCACTTAGCCCGACCGGGGTTTCGAACCCGAGATCTTTGCAATCGTACCGCATAACTGTGCCACCGCGTGCCACCATTTAATAATACCTTTAAATTTTAAATTCCAATTTCTAAACGTTTTAATTCAATCAACTGCTAGTCTACTCTTGAAATTAATATCAATATCAATCCAAGGCAATATCAGACCAATTCCGGAACCGATTTGTACAACATCGCTACTCTGGAAACACAAATCCTAATGCTTGCATTGACATTGTTATTGTCTCACGATCGGAATGTGATAAGGGCGTTACACGTGAAGTTGGCCGCGCTAGGCTTATAATAGTGATGTCTGTCAGAGATAAAAAATCGGTAAAATGTTCATAATCATTATTATTTGCTTTAAAATGTAACAATTAAACATTGAATTAAATATTAAATAGATCGTTTATACTCCAACCGCCTTATTAATAAAAATTGCGTCTTCCACGGTTACGTCAAACCTTAAACTCGGTTAGTTATTCCCAATGGATAGCGAGGTAATAACGACTTTATTAATAAACACGGATGAGCTTTGGCTTAACATGACAATCTTGTTATGGCAACCCTCTGATTTTAAAAGTAAAAAGAATGAACGAAATAACCGAGTCGATCTTAAAGACTGGACTTGAACGTAAACAAATGTATTTGACAAATAAAAAGCGGATTTGTCAATCTTGTACGTATTTTCAAAGATTATATAGTGATTTTATAATTTCTTTCATTGGAAATGATTCAAACAGAAAAAAACGTACTCGTTCCATTAACTGGAATTAAGAAGAAAACGTAAGCAAATCAACATGTTGCAATAATTTTGTATTTTATTTGTCAGTTCCTATATTAGTACTTAATGGCATGTTTATTATTCTTCCAGCTATTTTTTCGTTTGTTGCTTAAAACATATGTATGCGCCAATCATTGAAAATAAATCTTTAGACACTAACTCGCATAAACCAAAAACTAAAGCTTGGGAGGATTTGCATGAAAAGTAAAAGCTTGCTTGGTTTCTTTCAGCGTTTCAATCACTTGCCGTGTAAGTAGTAAATAATAATTATTATGCAGGTTTAATCAATTAAATGCACATCCACAAACTGTAAATCAATTAAAAGCAAAATGGAAACTATTAAAAATGAATGCACGGAAGAATATGAGTGAATTTAGGAGAAAGTTCAACAAGACTGATGGCCGTGGAGAATCAACAATTTTCATGACTGTATTTTGTTCACATGTAAGAAACACGCACATTAAACACTTTTCTAATATACATTTCTTTGCACATGTACATGGCTACTCCACCAACAAGTACAGTTGAAACTGTGAGTGAGATTTCCCCATTTCAATTACAGATGAATTGCTAATGATTTGAAATAATATAAATCTCTTGAGTATCAAATGCATATTTATGATATATTATTATTATCTTCCTTCTCCATTTCAGGATCCCAAAGTAACAAAATATAATATTAACATACTATTAGATTTGGGAACTATGCAGACAAGCGTAAGTTGCTTTCATATTTTTTTTATCAGTAAAGCAAAAAAGCGTTGCATGTGAAATATTGTTACCATAAGTTAATATAATTTTAAATTGCAGACTTCACAAATCAACACAGTAACATAAAATATGGGAGAAATGTTACCAAAAAACGTATGCACAAATTTCACATCTTTTATTTACTTTTGCAAAGACTAAATACATATTATTCTCCTTTTATTTCAATTTTACAGATGAACATAAAAAAGACAAATAATCAAGGACTCATAAATCTGGAAAAGTAATTTATTAATTTAATAATCATCAATTTATCATTTATGCAGCAGAATTTTAGAATGTGTTATATTGTCATGAAAATTAAAAAAAAATATATAACAAGATGTTGAATTCTGTAATTTGAGAATGGATTCAATCTTTAATGATTCATTTGATGTAATGGAGGCATATGTTTTCTTCGCTATTAAACATCTTCAAAAATATATTAATAATCACAACGGAGAATGCTTTGTGAATGTAACTTACTAAAGACAGGCATTTAAAACGAAGGGTTAGAAATAAATGATGACCATAATGGTGACACTATTTAATATTTCCAGAGCAATGACTGTATAAACACCACGGCCAACTATAGCAAAAAATTAAAAGCCAAAGAAAATGAGAGACGGAGGGAGATCATGGATCAAGCGGAGTATAAAATTTGTATGGCCATCCAAGAAAGAAAAGTGCAATATTTGATAGAAAAATATTGGAATTTAAAAAAATCACGAGAGATGACTACCAAGTCATTCATTATATCTTAATAACTTATCAATTTCCTCCAAATTTTCAGTTTTTTTATTGCTATGAATGGTGAGATCGGCATGCCGTTGACCTGATAGTAAGCGATACGACCGCTCATGACCAGCGGTAAAATCAAACAACACCTTGAATTACAAAGCAGTGCTTGGCATTCCGCAGCGCTTGCCATCCAGAGACAAGATGTTAGGTTTCAATATGTCCAGTAGTTACTCTGGCTACAATGTCCCACCGAAACACAATAGTGCATTTACACTGTTTGGCGGAAGAAATAGACATTGTGGTGGTACCTACCCAGACGACCTTTCACATAATATGAGAGACCTACTACCAGTAAAGTAAATACACTTGTACTACTTTCCTTTCTTCCTTTTTTGTTTTTAATTCTATTCTAGTTCACTTGAACAAATCTGCATATTATGCATTAAGATTATTGATAAAAAGTAATAATTGTTAATTTGTTTCGAGAATTCACATATTATTGTTTTTTTGATCATTTAATTATATTTTTTTTATCTTAATATGATATGTTTATTTGGAAGGTCAATTAAATAAAATTTCTTGTAATTTATGCATGTTTTATTTACATACTTATCATCACTTATGATATTTATTATATATCAGTATATGCAAGGTGACGAATAATGAAAAATGCAGTATATGAATATGCAAATAGACACAATAGTCACGTATGGAAGATAATTATAAAATAGAAAAAAACAAATATAAAATAGAAAAAAAGTGTGTAGTGGCCTGTTGGTAAACGGACTAGATGTGACTGCCAACATATTCGCGATGGTCGCGGGTCCGAATCCCAGGGCTCACTTCTGACTTTTCGGAGTCATGTGTGTATTGATGGTCAATCACCAAGCAATAAAACGGTGAAGGAAAATATCCTAAGGAAACCTGCATAGCATAGCGATTTCTATGGTATGTAAAGTCCGCCAACCCGCACTAGGCCAGCGTGGTGGACTATATGGCCTAACTACTCTCAATCGTACTCTCGATTGTAGAAGGCCCGTGTCCTGCAGTGGGACGTACATGGGCTGATAACAGAATACTAAATAGATTATGTACACACGCTTCATGTCTTTACATATTTTTCGCTGGTTCTCGCCTTGTTCTCCGATTTGTGTCGGATTTTTGGCTCGAGACAAAGAAGCTAAGAACGCGAGAACTTGCATTAACTCCACACTCGCATGTTTCTCATTAGCAAGCAAGTCGTCGAGAACAGTTGTGCGTAGTAGGCATATAATGAGCGAATATCAGTGGCGTAACAATAGGGTGGCATACCTTTTTTTACCTCATACCGCTTGACTCTGTTGAGAATCCTTAACTTATTGCTGGCCAATTTACCCTTGCTTTTCAAATGACACCCAAACTGCAATTTGCTAAATATTTCGGGTCAAAGAATACTCTCGGAGGCTTAGAGAGAGTGTCTCCATGACAAAAGGGGTCTTCTTGGTTGTAAACGAGCAAATTTGTGCCATCGTGGGGTTAAATTGTGCTAGCTTCAATTTTCCCTATTGAGAGGCCCGCCCCAGAGATGTCTCGACTTCCGACAAAAGTTGAGATCACCTTTCTTCAACGGATCCCCAATAGAGATTCTGTACTCCAAAAAATTTAGATGTTGAATCTCTTAATAACCATTTCTCATCGTCGTCCAACTGTAGCAGGATAGTTAAGGCAGACACACTTAAATATCTTTCTTCCCTTCGAACCCCTAACCATCCATCATTTGTCTTTAGTCAAGTGTCGGCATGTGATGTTAAGAAAAGCGTCCTATCTATATCATCCGATGCGGTTGGTAGCGACTGTATTAGCCGGAAGATGATCATTCCTATCCTTGACGAAATCCTTCCCATCATCTGCCACATCCTCAACTATTCCTTGTCCAGTGGGTGCTTTCCATCCCCATGGAAAGAAGCCCAAATTATTCCATTACCTAAAAAACATAATCCTAAATCATTTTCTGATCATCGACCCATCTCCATCCTTCCATTCCTCTCAAAAGTCCTTGAACGTCTCACCTACAATCAACTTAATTCCTTTCTTTGCAAAAACAATCTCCTTAATCCCATGCAATCCGGATTTCGTCAAGGTCATAGCACAGTCACTGTATTGGTCAACGTTACGGATGATATTAGGACAGCCATGGAGAGTGGAAATCTTACAGTTCTGCTTGTTTTAGATTTTAGCAATGCTTTTAACACTGTAGATTTTGACATTCTCCTTGGCATATTACGTTCTCTTAACATATCTCCATCGGCAATTGATTGGTTTCGTGGTTACCTGTCTGGTCGCCGACGGCGAATATGTATCGACAAGAGCATCATATCGTCTTGGTGCAATACAATAGTCGGTGTACCGCAGGGTGGCGTTCTATCTCCTCTACTTTTTGCTATATTTATTAGTTCTATCTCTTTGAAACTTTCCTCGTCCTACCATCTTTATGCAGATGATCTCCAAATTTATTCTCATGGATCATTAGTAGGATTGCCGGAAGTAATCGCTACAATTAATAGGGACTTATGTCACATTGAAGAATGGAGCAAAGCTTATGGACTTAAGGTGAACCACATGAAATCCCAGGCTATTGTTGTTGGCAGCTCTAGAATGATCTCCAAAGTAAAGTGGAATCAACTTCCCCAAGTTTGTTTTGATGGAACCGTATTACCGTTTGTTGAGAGTGTCAAAAACTTGGGCGTTATTATTGATAATACACTCTCTTGGAATCCTCAGATAAATGCTGTCAGTCGCAAAATCTTCGCCTCAGCGGGAAGTTTGCGACGGCTACGCAACTTTTTGCTGATTAATACCAAAATTGCGCTGGCACAAGCCCTTCTTCTATCAGTTCTCGATTATGCCGATTCCAGCTATCTTGATCTCAGAGAAGACCAACTAGATAAGCTTGAGCGACTTCAAAATTTGTGTATAAGATTTATATTTGGCCTGCGCAAATATGATCATGTCTCCGCATTTCGAGCTAAGCTCAAGTGGTTACCAATTCGACTTCGACGGAATGCTCATCTTCTTTTTTTGCTCTATAATATTCTATTTGACCCATCCTCTCCACGTTATCTTAAAGAACGTTTTGAGTTCCTAAGTGTTTCGCATTCGATGTCACTGAGGTCCTCGGAGAATTTAAAGCTTCGTACTCCGAAGCATACCACTAATTTCTTGGACAAATCTTTTACAGTGCAGGCTGTTAGATTATGGAATACCCTTCCCTTTCAAATACGATGTGCACAGACCATAGGTTCTTTTAAAAAACTGATAAAATATCATTATCTGTCGTTAGTTAATTAGATTACCTGTCGTTGTTTATATGTTATGTATTTATGTTTGTTTGTATGTATATATAAATATGTATGTATTTATTTATATATAATGCCATTAAATGTGTACGTACTGCGTGTACATATATATTATATTTGTGGTATGTTCACACAATATAGTATTATATTGCGTTTATTTGTTGTACAATTTTATTCTATTTTCTCATTTTTATGCTTTTACTGCACACCGAAAGTTATTCTTATAATTCCTGTCCATCCAAAGGTTGCCTGGTAGAAATCACTATTAGTAATAAGGCCGCCCATTGTACATATTTTTGTGTGATTATTCTGTAAATTGTGTGTCATCATGGTGTACAATAAAGCATATTTTAATTTAATTTAATTTACTCTGATTTATCTTGCCTCACTCGCACCAGCATCTGCATAGCAATGCTAGTTGGTGATTGAGAACATGTCACTTATATGCAGTATAAATACGGTCGACGAAAGCACCGAGCCTAATGGAACACCAGAATTAATGGTTTTGGCCTCGATGCAAAAGCCGTTCAATACAACTTTTATGCTCCGATCATCCAAGAAGGCTGGCGATGTATGTATTTTCAGAGTCCTCAGGTTGAAATACCAGGCCGGTAGCTTCCCCATAACGACGCCACGCCGCACTCGATGAAAATTTCAAGGCCTACCGTAATCGCCTCGCCCCCACTATCCATTGCCTCCGCCTGGTGGTGGGTGAGATAAACGAAAAGATCACCATCCGAACGACCCTGATGGAAACCGAACTGACGATCACTTATAAGTTGGTGATTCCCAAGATACGTCAGGAGCTGCATATTTATAACTCACTCCAAGAACTTGGAGAGTAAGCATGATAAGCGTGATTCGAAGGATCCGACCGGTCATCCTTCTTGTGGACTGGATGAACATGGGCGATATTCCATGAAGCCGGGCCTGGATTGTTTTAACAGAAAAGACGCGTGAGTACGGGGGTTATCTCAGGAGCGGATGTCTTAAGAACCACTGCAGGGACACATTCCGACCCACTCGAATAGTAGATGTGCAGTACCGCCCGAAATGCGGAAGACAAGGTTTTATTCGGTATGCTAGCGCAGGTTTTTGTTAGGGACCCGCCTCGGCCGCAATTTGCTGGCAAGCCAGTGACACTGATATATTCCTTTCGGTCTCCTCCGGGGTATCGGAAAATAAGCTTAACAGTTTTCCTCTCCATACAAAAAAGGGGGGCCCCATCCGATGATTTTGCCACGGGCCCCAGATGGTGTAGTTACGCCACTGGCGAATATATGAGCTAGATCCTTAACTGATTTTTTATCTATAATGAGTAAAAATACATGTTAAAATGAAGCCTACATTTTAATAGATTTCGGTAATTTTATAACTTGTGTAAAATTTTTGAATCAAAAACGTTTTTTGCCGTTTTAGCTTTCTTTATCGTATTTCGCATGTCAAAAATGCCTATTCCACTCTTACTTCAAACAAGACTTGGGATAGTTAAGCCGAGGAAGTAGGAGGTAGGAAGACGTTATTAATAAACGCGTTATTACTTCGGTCTAAAGACACCAACCTTATGCCGAGGTTATAGTGTGTGTTATGGCAACTCACTGATCTTAAAAGTAAAAAGAATGAACTAAATGACCGGTCGATTTTAAAGATTGGTATAGATCGTCACGGAGCACTGTCTCCCGAGAGCGCTGTTGTGGAAAGTAATAACTAATAATAGTTTTTCTCTTTTGACATTATATAACATGGGACATATTATCATAGATCACGAGTTTTTTATGTTCGTTGTTATATCACGAAACCATAAGGCAAACAATAACTTAACAGATATTTTTATCTTTTCACTTGTAGTTCCTAATGTCTCCACACGCTAACTTATTGTAGATGCGTTGTACTTGCAGTTACATCAAATGTGACATTTGTCATACATTATTTATAAATTTGACGTCCATCAAGATTGGGTTTCAAAACATTTTCAAACACGATTTTACAAGTTGAAAAGTTTTTCGTAACTTTTTGTGGTGTTTTATTAGTTACACCACATGTACTACCCACATGTTCGGCTCTTGTTATCTTGAATCTTCTTATGAATATATTTTTGATTTGTTAGGTAGTTAATTCTATAAGCAAATTAATCAATGTGTACAAGTACAATTAAATAGATATTATTTGTTACTTCATTTACATTTTTACTGAAAATATTGTTACTTTCCTTTTTATTTATTCGTCAGTTGCTATAAAATAAATTTGAGTATTTCTTAATTAATTATTTCCACAATTATTTCTCACGGTGCTGAAGGAGTATGCACCGAGCAAGTAGCTGAACACAATTTTTCTGCGACCATCCAAGACTACTAATTTGAAAGTGCAATCTTAAAATAACATCAGTTTTATGTAAGGAAAGCGAGACAGGTCAATGTAAAGTAAATAAATAACACCCAACAGTCACATACATAGTCCTGAGACCCCACACTAAGATCGAGTCTTATGTCGTGGGTATCAGGAACTACGAGAGACTTTCGGTCTCACAAACACCCAGACCCGGAAGAAATATTTGTGGGCCGCACAAACATTTCTCTCGGTGCGGGAATCGAACCCGTGGCCTCTCGTTTTACAGGCGGCATATAACCAACTGCGCCACGGAGGCTGTCAATAAAGTAATAAAATTCTGTAATATTCACAAGTTTTATTCTCAAAATAATATGACATAGGAACTCGTCGACTGCATATGAAACCAGTGACCACTATTGAATGAATGTATGCGATCGACGAAACAGAAAGTACAATGGCCCCGCATAGAAAAAGTTTATACACCGTTAAATGGGGCGAGTAGAGATCACGGGGCTAATTGATATATTTTACGAATAATTTCACAAGCAAATATTCTACTGAAAATTGCATTAAGTTTTAATTGCTTTATTAAACGATTTTTAAATATAACGACATATTAATAAGTATATATCCATTAAATAAGTGGAAGTGGCAGTGGGCCGCATATGGCGCGTAGAACCAATGGCCGTTGGGGCCGAAAGGTTCTAGAGTGGAGGCCACGTACAGGCAACCGAAATGTCAGACGCCCGCCAACAAGGTGGACAGACGACCTGGCTAAAGTTGCAGGAAGTCGCTGGATGTAGGCCGCTTCCAACAGGTAATTGTGGAGGTCCTTGGCCTATGTACAGCAGTGGACTTCCTGTGGCTGATATAAATATTGCCTCAATATAAAGAATTTGTATATTTTTCGTGTTTTTTACAAAGAAGAGTAAAAATTTGTTAAAGTAAAATGATGAACTCGTAAAACAACATGCTATGTATCAAATCAAAACAATCCTTAATCTGTACAGACAAACATTTATATGCTAATTAAGTTAAAAATGACTATTCTTCTAAAAATGTAAATTCATTTCATTCCTTAAACCATGTGTCTCGGCGGTATAACTTTCAGTCAAAAATTAGGCTTATATTGGTTTAGCCCCTCCTTATTTCGTGTTTATTAATACAGTTTTGCACATTCTACGCGTAAGCCTTGGGTTAAAGTCAGTTTGACACAAATTTTGCTTCGATATTGAGACGTGACAGCTCGTCGGAATAAACTTTAGACAGAAAGATTAGGTTACGCCATGTTTATTAATACAAAATTTGTTTAAAACCTTGACTTATCGTTAAATCCTCGCTATTTCGAGTTTATTAATAAGAGGGCAAAAGATTAAAAATAAATATTTGTGTAATCTAATACGCATATATTATAAAATCTTCATAACGCTTGGATCAAAAGCTTTGTTTCCAGCCGAATAAAACAAACTACGACTGCTTTGAAGTTCGAGAGTCACACTTGTTTATACAATTCATGTCAAATTAATTAAACAATTCAGTCATCGCGTACAGTGGTACGGTGGAGTCTGCGCATGTTCATAATATGATAAAGTATGCTTTAATATGTTTTAAGCACGTTTGTTGATTTGGAAGACGAAGATCTATATTACAATTATTGATTAAGTGTGTCATTAAATAATATTTTGAAGGTACACCTACATAGTATCAAAACAATACGTACATTACATTACATTAGTGAAACGAGTGTCTTAGGTCCGTAGTATAAAATAATTTAGTTTTAAAATCACCACACATTATGATTCTATAAGGTCAATTCGATCAATAATTCTTTCAATACATGATAATGTCCGAATGAATCTGTAATTATTGAATGCACAAAATGTAAGTACAATCATAATTCATAAGGTTAAACAAAGTTCCTGTGTGTTTTGCCGTGCAATGGTATTAATTTCGTATGCTTAAAAAAATAATCGTCGGCTTTCGGTACTAATAATAAGTCGTTCATTTTGTCAATCTCTTGGTTTTACGTCTTAAATTGATACAATCATTCTTATGCAATCACAAATAGACCATTTCATACATTTCTAACAAATTTAGAACATGATACAACTTAAAAAAGTCAAACTCAATACCAAATAAGTTAACTTTTATCTATTGGAAATTATTAGATGAGAACACAATATGAAATACAATTTGAGCTGTCAAAATGGTTTCAAGAGTAGCGTTTGTATGCGAAACCGATTCCAAGAACGAATAATTAGTAACTTTTAATACCGCTAGCGACGTGGCGCCACCGTCGCATTACAAGAGCACTCGGGAGTACGAAAACGAACAAAATTGTTGTAAAATTGGTTCTACATCGGACTTGTATTTCAAGAGTAGACCCACAGAACATTCTAGAATCCTTTCATATTACTGTTGAAACACGGAAGCATACTCTAATAGGCGGCTGGCCCTATTATTGTTTTTATAATGAGTTTCCGAGTGCGTAGGTTTGTATCGTGTGATATGGCGGCCATCTTGTTTTGCTGTTACTATGGCGAGGAGTTTTGTATCAGACATTTATAGCCACTGCCAATCCCAATCTAAAAGCCGTTTTAGATTTAAAGCTCAATCTTTTTTCTAATACTATATTGCCAATAATCAATCTCAGTAGTGAAAAAACTATGGCAACATGACAATACCAATCGAAAAGTAGAAAACAATCCAGATTGACTTCAATCTAATTTTTTCGATTGATTATTGGCATCGGCCGTTAGTGACAGTCTCAATGCAGTTGGTTTAAGGATGTGAAAAGAGAGGTTGCATGTTCGATCGACGTATAGAACAAATATTTTAAGATATCTGCAGTGCAATGTAGCATAATATTACCACGCTATGAATGTTGGATATAAATGTATTCTTTGCATGTGTTATCATGAGCTATCTATCGTATTGACAACCTGCATAGGTTCGATCTCATCTCAAAACTCCAGTCATGTATAAGACCCGTGACTTTCATATTGTTTATCCATCCGCCTTCAACCAATTGAAAAAAAAAACATGCTATTGACCACCTAGTTGATTGACTTGGCTTGGTTGTTTGATATGTAAATAAATAAAGGGTCTTTCTATCTATCTATAAATAACACATGCATTTTTTTAATGATTACTGTAGTATAGCTCCGCGGACCAATTGGGATGCTTCCAAGACCCACCAGTAGTCCGCAGACCACCGATTGGGAGCCATTGAACAATTTAAACTTTATATTTGTATTTAACTGCCTCGGTAGCGTAGTTGTACTAATGTACGGTTACAAAGCTGAGGTCTCGGATTCGAATCCCGGGTTGAGCAATGTGATATTGGATTTTGCTGTTCATTATCAGCCCAGAGCCAGGAATTTGTGCCCGATATGGCGATAGGCTCGCCACCTATCACATTGTGGGACGGAACATACAAGGCGAAATGTGGGTGTTCTGGCACCTCTGCCTACCCCTTCTTGGGATATAGGCGTGAGTTTATGTATGTATGTATTTGTATTTAAAACCAATAGACTCACAACTGGAGTCTTCTAAACTCAGCTTACTATACCACTATAACCTACTGTCCTTTCCATACTCAAAACATATGTCGCTTTAGCTAACGGTGCCCCATATTTTACGGTGATGACGTCACACCCTCCAAATGTGTATCGATAAACACACCCAACACATAGTCCTGCCCCACACTAACATACATACGAACGTATTCATAAACAGTTTAAAACCTATTTTAGTTATCTACAGGAGAATGCCCATTCGTATCGGTAAAAAATATCGATACTGCTTAAAATTTAATATAGCATTTCTAGGATTTGTCCTTAAACGTTTTCCTGTGTTATCCAGCGCTACAGATTTTTGTAAATTAATGTTATTATTACATTTTATTCACAGAGCCGAAGACAAAAAATATCTTCAAGGAACGCAGATTTCTTCACGTTATCATTTACTGTTAAATTATACTGAATAGCAATTACACTAGGAAAACTCAACATAAACATTTTATTCGAATCAGTAATATGTCGTTTCTAAATCGGTTTTATCCCCACTGCGCCACGGAGGCCGTCGAAAGTGTTATCGAAAAACGAATATACGAGGTCTACGTGACAATAACCTTGTTCAACCTTTAAGCATTATAACTTGAACACAAACAACTTCTTTAGCGAAGTTTCCAAATATTAGACAATAACTAACTGCTTCTAGGACTCTTTAAAACGATAAAAAATACAAGTTATTTTCTGTACTATTATATTAAGTAGTATTGCTTACTGTAATTGAACTCCTAATAAAACCGCAACCACGAATCCAAAAAAAATTATACACGAAAGAACAAACCCCAAAGAACTTATTTGCTCTGAAACAAAACTTTTTCCATAATCGTATTTGATTTTACAACTACTCAACAAAACGGAACTATTTCTGTACAACAAACATTCAATTACAGCATCATAACAAAGCACAGTTCTTTGTTTAACCATAACTACGGAAAGCAGTCATCAGCCGATCCAATTTGCACGGTCCTTCTTACTAATACCAGAAAAATATTTTTTGTTATCAAAATGTCCCATAGTGGCTATAACACTCCGCGGGACGGTCGTTCGTCAACCAACTCGTTTTGAAACCGCGCGGCGCGGCGCATCACGTAGCCAGCAAAAATATTTCTTTTGTTTTACTAAGCGTCCCATATCTTCTAATTCGTTCGGTAACCGCGCGCCGCGTCACGTAGCAAAAACATTTGTTTTTGTTTTACTAATCATCCCGTAACATTATTATACCGGACTTCCAACAACCCAATTCGTACGGGTCTCACGTAGTAAAAAGAAAAAAAAAAGTTTTTTTTAATCTACCGTCCTCTATAAAATTCGGGACAATGATTCGTCGACCCAATTCGTACAATCCCCGCACGTCACGTAGGCAGTATAACGCGACCTTGTATGGAGGTTGCGATGCGACGCCATGGCTACTTACTTGCACAACTCAGTTTCACTTTTATATTCGTCTATTTTTTGTTTTTAATAAAACAAGGAGGTTTTATGCTCGACTTATGCATTTTTTTTTACAGTAGCATAACCAAACACCTTTTATTACAAAATAATGCTTGGCATTCCACTGCGCTCGACATCCTGAGACATAAGATGTTAAGTCTCAATTTAGTTACTCTGGCTACAATGACCTTCAATCCGAAACACAACAGTGCATTTAAATTGCTATTTGGAAGGAAAAATAGACATTGCGGTGATTCTCACCCAGATGGCCTCTCACATATGAGACACCTACCACCAGTTTCGTTTGTTTCTTTTTATTAATTTGTTTTTATGACATTACATATTTTATGACAGAACGCGACTTGCGATATTAGATGTAGGCTTTTCCCCGCAGTGAGATCTTGTGGTAGTACAATTATAATTAATCGTAGGGTAGGTAGGAAAGGTTTTATGACTTCGTTCTTACCTTTTATTACAACTCAAGGCAATGGCAGTATTTTTATTATTAACAGCAAACTATTGATACCCATCTTTGGAGCTCAGTGAATCCTCTTACGGACGCACTGAGGCGTTTAATGTCAATTAATTTGATCATTAGTAAATATTTTGTTCGGAAATTTACGGAGGTAATGATTTGATGGAAATTAAACATTTCTGAGTACGGCAGTTAGGGGCACAAGCGCTTCTTGTACCACCACCAAAATAATCAAGAAAGAAAATGAAGTTTTATAATTCTCCATAAACATTTTGTTTTTACACGCTTTATATTAGCTTCACTTGTATGTTTGTATGTTTGTATATTTGTATGTTTGTTTGTAACCGACTTCTTTGGGCGCGATTTTGACCCACTTTAAACGGCCAGATTTCGTTCAAATTTTGCACACCTGTCAAAGACCGATGACAATACAATAATTCGATTAAAATATATAATTATCCTGATTAGATTCGCCAGGATTAATTATTCTTATAATTGATGACCATTGCTACATTCATCGCTAGATGGCGTTAACATTGTATTCTTCCAAGAAGCTTATACCCAAATGGAGATTGCATTCCGTATAAAACACTGAAGCACAAAAATTTGACCTTGAATGCAATCGCTGTTGCCTGCTATCCTTTTCTTTAGAGTGACAATGAATGAAGTTCACGTGAAGTTCATTCATTGTTACGCTAAAGAAAAGGATAGCAGGCATCAGCGACGTCATTCAAGGTAAAATTTTTGTGCTTCACTTTTATGGCGCGTTTACACAATCGTCGATGTTCGCCGATGATAGGCGATGACACGTTTGCGCATCATTGCCACAAATTTTGCGCACCTCGCCACGTATTCGAGCGAGTTGTCAATAGATAAGTCGTCAAAAATGGACGTCGATCGACGTCGATGCATTAGCGGTTGCCACGACATTTATTTAAAAAGCGCGTATAGATACGAGTTTTATGAATATATATAAAAACCAAATAATACCGAGTAAACAGATAAGTAGAAGATGGTGGATGTTAAGAATTTACCGCAACATAACTAGGTATTTGTAATCGTAAAAACAGCGTTTTTTCTAGGGATATATTTTACACTACATAAGAAAACAATATGTTCTTATTATCGCCCTTGAGTTGTTGTTGTTTTGAATCATCATTAACATTTCTGATTCCTTCCCGTTACATCCCGTCTTATCAAGTTTCATTCGATGCCATACCTCAATCCTGTCCTATTTTATTCGCCTCATACTTTCTAGCATACCATCCACTTACATGCAAATAGAGCGTCGTAGATAGCCAGAACAACCCTTAAAGTAACTTATTATTTGTATTACGATTAATATCATGGTTATAAACACAAAATAGAAAATAATACATTATTTAAATAATTATTGAAACGATTATATTGAATAACAAGAAGATAGACTTATATAAATTACGACGGATATATTTTTTGAAATTTATTAGGATTAAAAATTTTGCCTTATAAACGTAATAGATAACGTAACTTTACCCGTTTACACAGCTCACACAAGGCAATTGGTTCAGAGGTGTAGGCGTAAAAGTTTAACAGCCACTAGACTGTCAAACAAACAGAAGTGTTAGAGCCACGCTGTTGTCAGTTATTGCTCAGTATGAATGATCAACGTGAAGTAACAGCTTTTCCATTGCATTCGGTAAGTGAGATTGCTGGATGCCCAATGCTCCTTTCTTCTTCCCATCCTTTCTCCTTTCCACTCCTCTGCCATTTCATGGACACGCAATACATCTTTGATCCGAACGTTATGGATGTTCATGGGCGGTAGTGATTACTTACCATCAGGTGATTTGTTTTCTCATTTTCCATTAATAAAAACAGACAGACGACAGACAAAGAGTTTCGTTTGAATTTATAATATTAAGTAGACATAATAAGATGAACAGAATCAGAGCAGCACGAGCAGAGACATAGAATGAATTGGATTGATAGAATTGGCTAGTCGTAAAATTATAAACCAAATAACTCTGGTGGATGAACCCTTATTCATCACAATTATCAATAACAAGTACCACTAATACCTGGTTCAAATCAATGGGTGAATTGGCTATGGTAGAATGCTGGTTTTGAGATGAGATGTCATAAATATAATGAAAATAATAAATAACACCCAACAGTCACGTACATAGTCCTGACCCCACACTAAGATCGAGTCTTGTGTCGTGGGTCTTTTCAGTCTCACAATACCCAGACCCGAAAGGAGTATTTGTGGGTAGAACAAACATTTCTAGCGGGGCGGGGATCGAACCCGCGACCTCTCAGTTCACAGCCGACGTCTAACCAACTTCGCCACGTAGGCTGGCATATGATTCAACGACATTTATTTTTCATTTTGGAAGTCAATCATTTAACTAATCGCAAAGCCCGCAATGCCTAGTGTTTTTTAAAGCAGGTACTCATAAAACTCGTAGTAGAATTTCATAAAAAAACGAAGTTATTAATAACAGACATATTAATTGGATTAAAAACTTGAATTGGTAATGGACGATGAAGGTTTTTGGTCGTATATATCCACAGACGTCCACAGATGTCAATTGTGTCATCTTTGTCAAAAATATAAAAATATACGAAAATTATGATTATTTTATTTAGTATGGGGTGTAATTAAATAATAATGTACAAACAGTTTATTTAGAATTATTTCAATTAGTAATTGTGCTTTTTACGTACACTATATTGCATGTAGTGAGAATTGAACAATGGTGTGGAATTTTATAATAAGAAAATGAAACCGAAGAAATTGCAGCAGGCAACTAGGTGCAGATACAGCTGAAACGCACGCGTGCTCTGTCCTATAATTCGACTTATTTATTTTATAGTATTTTTTGTATATTCTTGTTTGAAATAAACATTTTCTGTACATCTATAATTTTATTTATTTTCTTTTAGTATATATTGTAGAAATATCAACCCGCAATAGCAAGCTAAAGTGGAAGTAGGCGGACCTTATAACAATAAATGAACAAATATTTTGAGAACACCGGGTTTCTGTAAACGCAATGCACGTCATCGGCATAAGCGGAGTGATATTCATACAGATATAAATCATAATATTCAAATATATAGTTTAAATCATGTACAAACACTTATAAACTATGATACTTATTTCTGAATAGATTTCGTATTGTGATCAAACTGAACCAATTATTATACGGAAGTAACTGATAGCTCCGGAAAATGCTAGGTGTTGTTACTGAAACTTGTATTTCGATATTTTTTTAATGAAAAATTAAATTTCTATAGCAATACACTGTCACAAACCCGCGGGGCATGTGGCTAGAAATCCATAACTAGCGGATCGTCGACGATGACAGGCAAACATGGGTATTCTCACTTTACTCTCACTCTGATTACCGACAGTTGGCGAAAAACCCCGAACACGAATGTTGTAAAATTTTACCAGGGTTATAAGTTTTGGAACAAATCCCTAAATTGTGGGTGTATATCTTAATAATTTAATTGGTTCATTTTATGATAACGAGTTAAATTATCAGAGTCATTACACTGTAATGTGAGTTATTTAGTATTATAATAATATAAGATTAACAATAAAAATGCATTACAAAAAAAAAACACTACACGAGTCAACATTATAAATAATTTGTTACTTATTTTAACATAAGCATAATTTTATTTACTATACTTCGCGGAACCGCTACATTCTCCAGATTTGGGAATGAAAAATATTTCGTTAGCAACACTGCTTGATGTACACGAATATCGGCAATGAAAGGCAATAAGCCGTACACATTACCGTCATCGCCTATAGTTGCCGATGTTGGGCGATTATGTGAACGGGGCATTATATACGGAATGCAATCTCCATTTGGGTATAAGCTTCTTGTATTCTTCAAGTGTCAAATGTTACTACTGACCAACAGATGGCGTTATTGACTGGAAATACAGCCGTAGATGGATGTTTTTAGTCAAAACAATTATATAATAGTTAAAAAAAACTAAAATACACGCTTTAATAAGATATACAACTAAAAAAGTAAAAATAATTGATACTGAATTTAAGATAAGAAAAATGGAGTAAAATACATATATTTTATTGTTACAAAGCGTGGGGTGTTTACAACAATTACTTATCCTCCTGCACCCCACGCTTTGTAACAATAAAATATATGTATTTTACTCCATTTTCTTATCTTAAATTCAGTATCAATTATTTTTACTTTTTTAGTTGTATATCTTATTAAAGCGTGTATTTTAGTTTTTTTTAACTATTATATATTTAATAAAAGGAATTCGAAACAGTCTGTGTATTTTATTTATTTTGACGCCGTGCCAAGGTTACCGAGCTGAATGTATCGTTTACGCAACATTTTGTAGGAGTAAGTCAAAGTGTCAAATTATATAAATATCACTAAAATATCAAGGAAAATGTAGACAGGATAAAAGACATTTTAAAGGACATAATATAACGCTTTAACTTATCTTGTACTAAAATCGTTAAACTGTGGTCAAGATTTTGCCGTTTTTTTTTTATTTTCAATGAAATTACGAGCATGCAGTTCGACTGATGGTAAACGACCTACCACCATTTAACAATATAGTGAATTTCTAAACATTATTGCTCAATTGTCTGACTCCAAGTTACAACAATTTGATTCCAGATCAGAATACTCTACAGAATTCAATAAGCGATCCCAATACCTATATAAGATAGATATCAAGAATAAACCAATCAAAATTCCTCAAATGTGGGAGTGACGATAAATGCAAGTCCTGATTGGTCAATTTTCATTCATTCATCAATTGCTCAGACCAATCAAGACCATTTATTAATTTTGGATTTAAGATTACTTGAAGTTTTACTAATGTAAGGTCGCTATGCGATCGGGTATTTACATCCAAAATTACAATTTCATTCACATGACCTTATTTGAGGGTCGTGCTGTGTCGTAATATCATCCTACCCGCATATTAACACATCTGTCCATGACCTCGCAAGTATATTTAAACTTTTGTTTGAAAGCCAACTTCATAATATTGACAAACAAAATATGTACTGTCTGGAAAGATTTCAAAGTGGTAAAGTTATCTTGGATTAATTTAGGAATAGGCACGACCGAAGTCTAAGGGGCCCTACTATATTCATCCGAAACGAAGTTCGAAACTTCGGACGATCGAAGTTTTTTATACGATAAGAATGTATCTACTCTGTAAAAGTTCGAATTTGTATAACGTACATCGTAACTATAAGTCTATAGTTACGACCATAAGTCAATAATAATAAGTATATGTAGGTACATTCGTATCATATATAAACTTCGATCATCCGAAGTTTCGAACTTCGTTTCGGATGAATATAGTAGGGCCCCAGGGTGAAGGGTAGTCGTCACTTTTACGGATCCTACGTGGTATACTGTCTCATAAAACCAGTGTTTCTTTAAGTGAGTGAGAGGTCATTAGATAAGTCCGCCAGACGAGCAAACAGCTCACCTGTCTTTTCTAACGCCTGTGTTTAATTCTGTAGGAGTTTGGTCTGTGTCGCTGGTGGGTGTTGTTTAATTTGTGGAGTGCGCAGACTGACAAGTAGGGGATGCTCCGCTATTTGATATTATTGCTCCCTCTACAGGTCACTGCCCCCCATGAACATCTGTAACGCTTGGTTCATATTTGTGTGGCACCATCAATTCGGGAGGGGAGCTGTAAGGAAAAAGGATGGAAAGAGGAAACGAGACAATTATCCTTTCTCATGTCTGTTTCTATCCCTTCGGAACTTGATATTCTCGTGCGGAAAACAACCAAATACAAATACTTACATTTAGTAATTGGAATTTATTTATATACATAGATATTATACTTCTTGAAAAAATGATGTATTTCATAGTAACTGATCGTACTAATATTGATAAACAACAAACAAGATACAACACTTGCGTCACCAATACATTTGTTTTCCGCAGCAAAAAAATATCATATCATGATGATTTTTTTTTTATATCGTTGCACATTTAGGTTTTTCCAATACATTCTAATATTATACATCAAAGTCGAATAAAGAATTTGATATACATTACAATTCAATAAATATTCTAGTAATTAGAAATTTAAATTAATATAAGACATAGGTCATGTTTGGTTCTTGGCGATCCGCCTTCAATATGTAACCATTTTTAATTTTTGACGAGTGAAGTCAATAAGCAAATTATTCAACATGTACAAGTAGAATGAAATAAATATAATTTTTGGCTTACAATGGTATTTTTACTCTTTTACTTTGTAGTGTTTTTTTTTAGTCACCTTTTCATTTTATTTCTATTATGAATGTCAAACAATCCGTTAAACATACATTATTTCTGTCTCTATCACTCTCACGCTGACTTATCTTCCCTCTTGCTCTAATGTTCGTCATTCGCCGATAAAAGCGCCTCAATGTATCAGTTAATCCGTATAAAGTATTTATAAATTCTAAAAGCGTAAATTTGGAAATCTTATTAAAAGTCAACGGTGTACGTGCGAAATTATTGCAAACGCGTATTGTTACAATACGTTGCGGGTAGCTGCGAATATCCATTTAGTTAATTACAACACATTACGTACATAGATTATATTTGCTAGATAAAGATTTCTATATACAAGGAATTTATTACGTAATTCGATGGACATATTCTGCGGTGCATCTGATTTTAAGTCCAATTACCTTCCAAATAAGTGCGGGTTGGCCTTTTGGTAAATGGACCTGCCGCGACTGCCAACATGTTTTGGTCGCGGATATAAATCCCAGGGCACTTTTCGGAGGCATTTATGTATTTATAGTAAATCACCACGCACTATAAGGGTAAAGACACCAGCATATCACAGCATATTGTAAGAATTTCTATAGTATGTAAAGACCGCTAAGTAGAACTAAGGCAGCTTGGTAGACTATATGGCCTAACCCCTCTCAATCGTACTTGCGATTTTAGAAAGAGCTCGTGCAATGAGACGTGTTTGTTATACATATATCAAAAGTTTATCCTAATGGACAATCAGAGGTTAAAACCAAAAATAATCCTATTATTTTTCAAACCCTTATCAACTGTACAATCCAATCAATAGTTTTCATACACTATCCATTCCCGTGTACCTATGTTAAAAGCGTGACAGTGCGTCTTATCTCGCGTTATCGCGTGAACGAAGCGTGCTTTCAAGACAACCTAAATATAACTAGGTTCATTGTTCCGGCGAATACTTACGTAATAGCGTGGCGCTGTGGACAGTACACAGGGACAGTACTACTTAAATAATATACTATACTACGCGCTCTTCAAATGTTTTTATACATACATACATGGGTATACGAGTATACAGAATGCGACCTAAAATGACGCCAGGCGGTAGTTTTGTCATACATTTGTATTATTCAATAAATAATAAATAACACCCAACAGTCACATACATAATCCTGACCCCAGACTATGATCGAGTCGTGTGTCGTGGGTATCAGGAACTACGAGAGACATTCACAGAGATAGATGGCTAATTCAATATTATTTTCAAAAATTTTGGACGCCTTTTCTTCAGTCAGTTGTTATGTCAATATTTTGAAATTTGTATCTTGCATTTTTTATATTGTAACCAGTATCAAGTAGACAAAACTTATTTCTTGGTTTAGTTCACACTACCGCCATTAAACAATTCCATTTAAACTATTGACACGATAATTTCTCGCTGTCGCCAGAGCGCCAGAATCGAAATAATCGTTTTCAATATCTTTCATGCACGCAGTCGCACCCCTATGAGTTTTGTCACACTCATGGTGCATTATCTATGGTCACACTTTTGTAGCATCGTACCCACGGCTACTCGTTTCACAGCCAGGGTCAAATCAACAGCGCCACAAAGGCTGTCGTTTTCCTGTCCTCATATTTTGATGGTCAGCGCAAATGTACTTCACAAAATACGTAGATTATACAATATAAATTCGACATAGGCGAACGATTCTACTCGCTAACACACTTGATCGTGACGAAAGCGTTAAAAATAAAACCGCTTTGGCGTCTTCTGATAAACATGTTTACTGTTTTTAACATATTAACTATGTACAAGCAATAGATACAATATATTGCTCTGTACCCGCCCATTTCAGTCCCTCTGCAGGGCACGGGCCGCCTCTACCGTCGATAGTATGAAAGAGTCCTCAAAATCCTGACTTCGGGCTGATAATGAATACAAAAATCCACTATTACATTACCCGATATGGGATTCGAACCAGAGACCTGAGTTTTGTGACCTCACCGTAGACCAACTTGTATGACCGATGTATACGTATAAGTTAATTCATCACTACATAGTATAAAACAAAGTCGCTTTCTCTGTCCCTATGTCCCTTTGTATGCTTAAATCTTTAAAACTACGCAACGGATTTTGATGCGGATTTTTTTTAATAGATAGAGTGATTCAAGAGGAAGGTTTATATGTATAATACGTACATATAATTGAAATATATATACAGAAATCTATTTGTACCCGGGCGAAGCTGGGCCGGGCCGCTAGTATGAAATATAACAATACTATAATTATAATAAAACAATTGTTTTCATACAGTGTGGATATTGCGTTTTAAATATGAGTTCTAATTTCATTAGCACAGTACACGTGTGACCTTCAGGTTTCATTTAATTCTTACTTCCTTGCTAATATTATAAATGTATGTAAAAAATAATAAACAATCACTTCTTTGACTCTATATTAAAAAAACTCTTTGACAGCCTTTGTGGCGGGGTTGGACACTGACTGCAAAACGAGGTGCAGCGGGTTCAAACCTCGCACCTAGACAAATGTTTGTATGAACCGGAAGTATTTTTAATTTTATTTAAATTTATGGCGAGACGAGCATGCCTTTAGCCTGATGGTAGACGATGAGACAGCTCATAGACAGTAGCAAAACCAAACACCTTGAATTACAAATCAATGCTAGGCATTCCACTGCGCTCGCCATCCTGAGACATAAGTTGTTAAGTCACAATATGTCCAGCAGTTACTCTGGCTACAATGTGCTTCAATCCGAAATTCAACAGTGCATTAACACTGCTGTTTAGCGGGAGAAATGGACATTGCGGTGGTACCTACTCAGACGACCTCTCACATAGAGACCTACCATCAAAGGTTGATTTCGTCTATTGATATAGCTAACAAAACCAGCTGGTTTTAAGAAGTAAACAACTTCTACGATAATTAAAACGGCGGCCATCTTGTCTGGCCAACCAATCAGGAGCGTTCGCAAACTAGAACACGATATTGTGTTGTTTTTCGTATATTTAAATATTTAATGCGCGTAGTTGGTTACAATTTGATTGAAGACCTTGAATTAGCGATATTAACCTAGCCCCTATTTCAATGACATTAGGTTGCTTTTTTGCTTGAAATCCGAAGAGCCGTATTAATAATAGACCCTATTTCAATCACGTTAGGGTTGCTTATTGCTTGAAATCCGAACGAACCGTGTTCCGGTTCCCGTCAGTCTAAGGGTAATATTGAGGGATTATCGTATTCTTTAAATAATATGGCACAGTTGCACTACGGTATGATTGCAAAGCTGAGGTCTCGGGTTCGAATCCCTGTTCGAAAAAGTGCCAACCCGCACTAGGCTGGCGTGGTGGACTGTACTAACCACTCTCAATCGTACTCTCGATTGCAGATGAGGCCCGTGCCTTGCAGTGGAACGTATATGGGCTGATACAGATCTTCATATTTCCTGCATTTTTATCGTAGACATGTTGGCTAGGTATATTTCTAAAACAGATCCATTCATTTTTATCAAAAATCAAATATGATAAGATACTAGATAAGTCGAGGTATGTCCTATATTATGTATTACGTTTATGTACTACTAGGACGGCCCAATATATTTTTATTTAGGCCGTATTTATGTAAAACTGCCTTGGTGGCGTAGTTGTACTGAGGTACGGTTACAAAGCTGAGGTCTCGGGTTCGAATCCCGGGTTGGGCAAAGTGATATTGGATTTTTCTATTCATTATTAGCCCAGAGTCAGGAATTTATGCCCGATATGGCGATAGGCTCGCCACCTATCACATTGTGGGACGGAATATACAAGGTGAAATGTGGGTGTCCTGGCACCTTTGCCTACCCCTTCTGGGATATAGGCGTGAGTTTATGTATGTATGTATGTATGTATTTCTGTAAGAATAAATGTGTCGGGTAAAGATTATGTATGTGACTGTTAGGTATATTTATTTATTCGATTTTGGCTTTTCAGAAACATGAATTTGATTTGTTTATCAATTATCACGCACTACAACCAAACTTACCACACCACCACCACCACTACAAACACCACGCACTAAAACGGTGAAGGAAAACATCGTGAGGAAACCTGCATAACATAGCGATTTATAAAAATTCTGTGGTATGTACCTAAGTCCGCCAACCCGCACTAGGCCAGCGTGGTGGACTATATGGCCTAACCACTCTCAATCGTACTGCCGATTGTAGAGGAGGCCCGTGCCCTGCAGTGGGACGTATTTGGGCTGATACAGGTACAACCAAACTACAACAGTGAAGAAATATTAGTATAACGTTTTCAAACCGTAAAAGGCCAAGGAAATAATTTTATACAGCCTACGCAAAACGTAGTTTTTACCAATTATTTTACGCGTGATTCACAATTGCGCAACCGTAAAGGTGAACATTGGCTATCGTATTACGACCATCTGTTACTACCATATCAAATTTAATTTGAACCCTATTTGTTGCTCCTTAAAGCTTAAAATTCTTTTAAAATGTGGAGGTAATTCGTACATCGATATTGCTAAGATTAAGCTGATTTCAACTTTATTTATAGGAAATTAGAGTTCAAGTTACAATGAAGGTGGTTCACCTGTCGCGCTATTTGTGAATTAATGTGAACTTTATTACCATGTCCATATAGTTTAAAATACGTTGAAAAGTGATTTGCAAGGGGTTGGAACATATGACGCGCACTTCCTAAAGTAATGAATAATTAAACTGGTATTTGTTAAAAATAACTGACCGAAATATTTAAATTGAACCTCAAAAATGCAGTTACAAATGCCAAACCATTTAAAAAAAAGAGTTGAATTTGTTTGCTTTAACCACAACTACTCTACCACAAAAAATAAACATCAATGTACATTATAAAAACTATAAATATTCTCCATTTTATAAAATTATTAACTGTAGGTAGTTGTAAAACCTGACCTGTCTCTTTTAAGCAACTATTGAATTCAATTTGGGCGAAGAATACAAATCATTTGATAACTAAAATGGGTTTTATAAATGTCTATGAATTAGTTCATTTATTTCTGATACACAAAAACATTTGTGCCCTAGTGTGGGGTCAGGATTATATGATTTGGATATATTTATGGCATATCTTGGACATGTGGTTCACATTAAGGCCCAGAGTAGCATATGTCAATGATTATCTAGGTTAAACAAATAAAATTTAACTGTCACATTATTTTAATTCTGTTTGGCAATGCGTTGGCCGATGCCATATTTAGCAGCGACCCAAAACTATGCTGATTTTAGCAATGAAATAACTGAAGATTTTTATTTTTTAACAACTATATTGAAGTAGAAGAAGATTTCATTCTTAAGTAGGCAGTCACTGGGTCAAAATGTACTAATACATATTCCAATTTGCTATTGTACTATACAGTATCAGTTCCATGCGGGCCACAGGCCTCCTCTACATTCGAGAGAATGATTGAGTGGGGTTCTGATCCCAGGGCACATCTCTGACTTTTTCAAGTCATGTGTGTATTGATAATCAATCACACACTATCACAGTTAAGGAAAACAGTGTGAGAAAACCTGCATATAATAGCAATTTGTAAGAATTTTTATATGTAAAGACAACCAACTCGCACTATGCCAGCATGGTGGGCTATATGGCCTAATCCCCTCTCAATGCAGTCTGAGTGTTTAACATTTCCATATATGATGATCAAAGTTGACATTTCTAAACAAGGTAAATCATAGTTTTCCTCACATGATCAATGAAACTTTTGTATGTGATGAAACAGTCCCAAATTTTAATGCAATACATCCTGGTATGGCACTGGTGACCTAATTTGTTATCAATTGTATTACTACGCTTCAGTTTAACCTTATGTGGTTTAGAGTTGAATTAATATTGTCATAATCTTCCCATTATTATTTATTACTTTGTGCCTAACTGTATCAGCCAACAATATATGTCCCACTGCAGGGCACAGGCCTCTACTATTGAGACTATGATTGAGAGCTAGGCTGTTTAGTCCACGACACTTGGCTAGTGAGGGTTGGCAGACTATATAGAAATTCATAAAAATCTCTACATTATGCAGGTATCCTAACTTTTTAAAATGTTACAGTGGGTAGTGATTGACTCAATACACACATGAACCCAAAAATTCAGAATTTTGCCTGGCGTTGGATGGATGTAACTAACAAAACTGTAGGCAATTTTTAGATTACATTATTTTGTAAAAGTTTCCTTATAATAAATATGGTTTTTCATAATATTTCATTATGTTACACATCTAATGTAATTTTAACGCCATTGTTACACAATAAATTATTTTGCTAACAATTTTTGAACAAAACTTCTAACTACCTCACGTCAATTTGAAATTCGAATTTTGGACACGTTTTTTTAAACGTGCGATTACGATCGAATGAGTAACAGTCATGAGTGACGTCACAGTCGTGATGCAAGTACCGACAAGTTAACACTAAAATTAAAGAAACAGAAACTTCTAGATAAGTTGAGAAATGCTGTATAAATATACGAAATTACTTACGCATATGTATTACGTAATTGTAAGGTCATTTTAATTCTAATTACAAATAAAATTTAAAACATAATTATAGGTTAAGAAAGTTTTGTAAACATGAATGATATCACAAACTTGATTTATTTATCATTTGTAAGATTCAAGGATGATTTCTGATGATGATTATGGCTCAAAATATGGGTAAAAGTTATAAAATAGCCATAGTACATTAATAAAGAAAACTTTCTACCAAGTCCCATGTCCCATAATACAAGGAGTACAAATTTCTCCGCCATTAAAACAGCCGACGAGTATGCTAATATCCATGCAAATAACTATCTTTGTGAACACTGGTTGACCCAAAAAGCGAAAAGTTAACCAAAGAGGTTAGGTTCGCAACAAAGAAGTTTCGATGTAAAAAGAAACGCAAAATTTCAATTTTATCACTCAAATAAATGGTAAAGACTCACCCGGATGCTTCCGTGGTGGATTTTTTTCTAAAAACCACCCTATGTGATGTTTTTTTTTGTTTTACACTTCCCACCAAAGAAATCCAAAATGTACTGACAGATGACTGAATGGGACGATAAAAGATGGCGGACCGTTTCGGCAATTACGTCATTACGCGGGAAAATTGAATACCGTTTGCGTTTTTTTGTCTTCGGAAATATATGAAATAGTCATTAATTTTGTATAAAATATGCATTAAAACTAAACTCACCTCATAAAATGGAATAGATGTGTGAAATCGGATGAAATCCGATGTGGTTTTCGCTAATACATTAGAACGAAGATTTCATTCAGGCTCCCGTGCGCTGTTGCCAGATTGGTGTTGCGTCAGAAAATTCACAGCGTTCAAATACACACATTTCAAAACACACAAGCATTACTTTGCTAATCAACTCTTATTAATTATGTCACAGATTCGTTTGAAACGAAAAATTCTGACTATCGAACAATCGCGATCGATAACCGACGACCCAAAGTTCGTTGAAGGAGCGGCAACGTCGCACAAACTTTTTAATTTAAACAAAGGCTAACGAACACTTATTATGGAATTATGTCAAAAGCTTATTAACGTAAACTAAATAATATTTAAAGTTATGTCAAAGGAATGATGTAGAATTGAAAATAATTATAAAAATGGCAGCAAGTTGATCGCGTGAAGGCACAAAAATAACTGGTTTGCTTTGAACTTGTTTTTGTTTCGAGACTTGGCGTTGTAAACAATAGGCGAGTGTTGCCAGTTTATGCATAATTTTCTACCATCTCTACAAAATCAACCACCAAATCACAGATTTCAGGTCTTAAATTATAAATACACATTTATATATAAATGTCGTCTATTTTATAATATAACTGATAATAAATACCTAGATTACACAGAGAAGGAAGTCATTTGAAGTTGTACAGTTTTGACATATATAAAAAATTTAATTTGTTTTTTTTCTTATTAAATGTTATAATTCTACGTATATAATAACGATGATATCTGCATAATGCCTGCTGTCCTTCATCATTATAGCCAGTTATAGTAATTTATGAAAACAAGGGACCAAAAATCTTGTACTACAGACCTGTTTTTTTTGCCATGAATGGTAATACGGGCATGCCGTTCGCCTGATCGTAAGAGATAAGACCACTCATGAACAGAACACCACCTTGAATTACAAATCAATGCTTGGCATTCCGCTGCGCTTGTCATCCGGAAACATAAGTTGTAAAGTCTCAATATGTTCAGTAGTTACTCTGGCTCCAATGTCCTTCAATCCGAACCACAACAGTGCATTTACAATGCCGTTTCACGGGAGAAATAGACATTGCGGCCCACTCTGGTGACCTTTCACATATAAGAGACCTACTACCACTTACCAGTAAAATCTGTTTCGGCAAGTCGAGTGTCCACCTTAGCTAACACTAACTAATTATAATATATTCCATTAAATAATCGATATTAAATTCCATATAATATAATTTAAACATTGTACATGTGTCGTAAACAGTTATAATAGTTTATGCCTTTTGTGAATAATCCAAATCGATGATACCCTTAACAAGGGTCAGGTCGAAAGCACCTTGAACCGACGAGAATGCATGAAAAGGTTGATGAAAGTGGATGAAGCGAAAGTAATATGTCAGGATCAAGCAAAGTGGCGTTCTATAGTCTCTGCCTACCCCTATGGGATACAGGCGTGACGATTATGTATGTATGTATGACACTGTAATATCGCACTAGAGGGCAAAGTCCTCGTTTACCGCTTTTCACTCAACTCTCTTAAGGTCTTTATAAGACCAATCTTTTAAACATGATTCAATTTGTCTACACGTGGTCGAAAGTTTCATTGGGACCAATTTTTCCTCAAGTCTTCGCTCCCACATTTCAAATAACATACCATACACGTGCTCTGCCCAGTAGACCTTGGCAGCTTTTTATTCGACATTGTACTTGTATAACCATTTATCTAGGTAAGTTGATTGTAAAATGAGTGGCTATGGGTTGGACATTTCGCACAGAATCAAATGTTTGAAAGAAGGAAAGTTTTACAGTTTCAGTTTTCAAATTAACTCAAGTATCTAGTACTACCTGTCACAAAATGGCTCGGATTTGTCAGCTTGTAATTCTTTTCAGTTCTTATTAATAGGGGAGGGAAATTTCTTTAACATTTATGATAGACTATCTTTAGGTTTGTTCGTAAAATATATTTATGAATGCTTCCAAAAAGTAGTTTTATTGTAGGGAAATAAATAAATAAAGTCCAAAGCTAACGTCTCAAGACGAAAAGTTTCTTGTACAAGAGACTTTTTGGTCTCAGATTCACCCAGACCCGAAAGGAATAACTATATACATATTAGGGTATATTTTTTAATGAGAACAAAACACATCAATATAAACATATTTATTAACCCAATGCCATAGCATTAAAATTAAGAATATTTCACATTTAAAATTGCAATTATGAGGCAAAGTTATGTTACTACTAATAATATATACACTAGTTTATGTGTTCAATAATGAAAAATAATAAATACTATTTTAATAAATTGACGACTGAGCTCTTACAACGACATACATATACACGCTTATATTTTAGAAGGTAATCAGAAGTGCATGTTCCAGTATTTTATTTACGTAGAAAAATTTATAGGAAACAAGACTCGAGATGTATTCAAATATTAGTATAGCCATACTTCAACCCAAATTAAAAACTAGGTCACCTGAACAAAGACCCTTCTAACATCACTTATTGTCATTAGACCAATCAATACTCAAACTTACTAAATAGTAGAATTTCTTTTACATGGCAACACTGATGCAAAGCCCTAGAAACATGTAGTGCGATTCACGTAATAAAATAAGTTCAGCTGTAGTGCAGTCGCGGTTAAGTTTCGATCAAAACAGCCTTTTTCGTATTCTCGAAATACGCTCGCGTCAAGTTCGCGTCACGCAAACGTTTTAGCGTATTCTACTGCTGCGCGCAAGCTGCGCCTATATGTCAATGTCAAACAAATTTCATACATCTGACGTACAGTTGACGCGCAGCTCACGCGCAGTGACGCGCAGTTCACGCGCAGCTAAACACTTACAAGAATACCATTTTGTACCAAAGCGTAAACTTAATTGTAACCGCACCGCAACTTGATCGGCGCGTCAAAAAGTTACGTGAATCGCACTAATGGACATCCTCGCTTTTCAGTTTCGAGAGAAATCGACAATACATTACGTAAGAATGTTTGCCCGAATCTTTATTTAGGTTTGATTATTTTTATCGCAGTTAGTGTAACGGCTTCCGTATAATTATAAAACTTGGCCAAAATGCAGAAGACAAAAAAGGAACTTTATATATCTACCTGCTTAAATTGAATTTTTAATGAGGGTGGAATTCGAAATTCAAAATGACAACCAAATAGAATTTTAAAAATCCGCTTTTGAATATCCTTACCTTTAAAAATGGAAGCATGTTTACTAGTAGAAAATGTTTTGAATAAAATACGAATTATTGAATTTTAGTTGCCGCGGAATTGACAATTATTTATAAAGTTTGTTAAAAAATAAGTCTTTATCTTAAGTTATAATGGATATAAAACAATTAATAAAATATTTTTAAAGTAATTATATACAACTTCTGTAATCCGCCAATTGCATTGTACCGGCGCTAAATCTTAGTTGGATCATTTTTGAGACTCAATTTACATACATACACGAAAGTTTAAACCATTGACGTATAATATATGGACAGGGCGAAAAGCAAGAAAAGTGTTGTCACTAAAGTGGTCCGCAGACCAGTGCAACGGTTGTGACGTCACAGCGCACCGCTTTGTAATTCGCCGACAAATGCCTAATTTATCGTGCGTGTGTGCATTAAAGATGACCAAAAGTTCACAAAAAAAAGATAATATTTCTTATCACAGCTAAGTAAAAATTATATTACTTTAAGTCAATATAACATTTATTTTAGCATTATTGAAAAACGATATCATGGCCGCCATTGACGTAAAAATCTGACAGATGGCGCAATTTTCACAGGCATCTTTTTGACGTACCCAATGTACTAAAGGGCCTATCCAGGCCTATCCTTAGTTCTATATCCTGCAAGGGATAGACAGAAATGCTATAAGTTCGACCCACTGTTTGACTAACATATTATTCTCATCTCAATTTGTGATAGCGAAACTTTAGCATGCGGAAAAATAAGGGGAAAATAGCCAATATCAAAATATATTTCTGTTTATTATGTTCTTTGTTACAGCCTCTCCTGGTATTATGCAGATAAATATTAAATTGATAAACTCAATATAAAAAGAGGTATTAAAATTCCTATTTGAATTTAAAGATTTTCTTTCGAAATCTATAAAAGTTAAATAACAATGAAAGGGAACAAAATACATAAATTATTCCAAATCAGTCTGGAAATAACGGAAAATCTTTAGACATACATAAAAATACAGTCAAACATAGCACCACTTTTTTCAAGTCATTTAATAAAATGAAAGTTTACGCTGCAAATACAAACATAATTGTGACTCACTCCCGGAGTATTTAGAGAAATGAACTTGAAGTCCAAAAAAGGATATTATTTGACTTCAGTTCTGTGAACGAAATGTAAAATGTGATGAATATTACTATCACTACATAGTATAAAACAAAGTCGCTTTCTCTGTCCCTATGTCCCTTTGTATGCTTAAATCTTTAAAACTACGCAACGGATTTTGCTGCGGATTTTTTTAATAGATAGAGTGATTCAAGAGGAAGGTTTATATGTATAATACGTACATATTATTGTACAGAAATCTATTTGTACCCGGGCGAAGCTGGGCCGGGCCGCTAGTATCTAATACAACACTATATTAACTTTTTGTATCTATAATGAATAATACAAATATAAATACACTCAACAGTCACATACATAGTCCTGACCCCACACTAACATCGTTTTTTAAAAATGGTTTCTTAGATTTACACACTTAAATTACACAATTAAATATAACTATTATTTACTGATTAACCGCCTCTTGATCACGAAAACTGTAAAGTAATCGAAACGTCGGGAAGTTGAAAAATGTAAAAATTAAACCAAATCCGCGATAATATCCGTAAATAATAGTTTTATTTCAATCGCGTCGGGTGTAGCAGCGAGAAACATTTCCGTCTCACAAACACGTATATTCGAAATAACTGCTTGTGGTTCACAATTTTTGTTTATAACGGGGATCGAATTTGCGGCCTCTCGATTCACGGCCGGCGTCTAACCAACTGCGCCACGGAGGTTAGGTGGTTTTCGTCCCAAAAATCAACTTATATACATACATAAACTCACACCTTTTTCTAAAGGGGGTAAGTAGAGGTGCCAGGACAACCACATTTCGACTTACATATTCTGTCCCACTATATGATAGGTGGCGAGCCTATCGCCATATCGAGCACAAATTCCTAACTCCGCGCTGATAATAAAAAATATATAACTTTGCCCAACTTAATGTTGCGAGACCTCATTGTTGCAATCGTGACAACTACGCCAATGAGGAAGTAAAAAAATTATTAACGATCTTATAGTATTTATAAAATAAGAGGGAGCGCTTTTATACATTGTCTTCTAAAATGTAGATATTTTCTCGTTCTTCTATAAAATGGTGGTCAAAGTATCTCAATGAGCTATGGAGAGGGTTTTGCTCGGGGTTTCTCTACGAGATTGAATCAGAAATGAAAAGATCTGTAGAATAAAAGTAACCGATATAGACAATAGGATTAGTAAGTTGAAGTGGCAATGTGCGGGGCATATAGTACAGAGAACTGATAGTTGATGGGGCCAGAAAATTATGGAATGGAGGCCACATATAAAGAGGATGTCCCCACAAAGTCAGACGACCTGGTAAAGGTCGAGTCTGGATGCAGGCTGCCTCCAACAGGTCTCTATGGAAATCATTGGGGGAGGCCTATGTTCAACAGTGGACTTCCTTTGGCTGATGGATGGTATGATAGCAGCGTTCTTAACAACAAATTGCTATATATTCCTTTGATAACCAAAAGTATTAGTTATTATGCTTTGAAAATGAGTTTGAGTGGAATTAAATAGCTCATAAAGTTAAATTAATTTGTGTATGTTGGTCAGACCGTCAAATATAAGCCAATAGGAGGCCAGAAAAAGGTGGCCCGGCATCACCATTTTATCTACGTTTTTTAAATACCATTGCTCCCTCTATATTATAAACACTTTAAGTTAACGATAATAAATCAGTCTTTCGGTGACTTTACACTAAAAAAGCTTTGTATAGACGTCTGAACTAAATTATCCGGAGACTTCTTCTGCTTAACATATTTCCTTTTCAACGGTGTGACATCTTGCTTCGGTCTGACAATCAAATCTTTTACATTATTCTGAGTGTATTGTAGAACATACTGTTTCAACTTTGTATGTTTGTTTTTATTTTTAATTTTCCGTTTGTTTCCTGTGATTTGAACGTTCAATCTTTCCGTCTTCCATTTAATCTTGACTTGGATGTTATCGTTGGAAATTGATACTTGAGTTTTGAGTTTCTTTTTCCGCATCAAGCCATTTTTGTCACCTTTGCACCGTTTCTTCTTTTTCTTTTCAATTCTTCTCTTTTTAGCAGCAATCTCTTCCGAGTTCATTTTCCTTTTTCTATCTTTTCGTTTCTCATCTATTTCAGTTGGTTTTTCATTAGTAAACTCCCTAACAACTTCATTTAGATAATGATTTTTAAAACATTCCAAATCTATACCGACATTGTCCTCCTGAAGAGTCTCTTTATCCAACGGACTGAATTTGAACGCACACTTCTTACTCTTAACGGGACTTTTTATGTTTAAATTATGCAAAAAATCCACATTATCGTTTTCACTCATTTTAACAACATTTATATTCACTGACTGGTCGTTGGCTGAGATTTCCAAGCTCGAATCTTTCTGTATGTCAACAGTTTTGAGTTTCTTCGGTGTGTTGAAGATGGGTAGACTGTCATCGCTTTGGTGGTCTGCAATGAATTCTGAGGGTAGTTGGAAGGTGCTGGAGGAATCGTCGCTCTCTGGCAGCACTGGTGGGTTTTCAGGCATTTCTTGTACATCTTCTTTAATTTGTGGTTCTTCTTTTATTTCTTTTTTGGGTGATTGCTGTGAAATTAAAATATTGTTTAAAAAGTTTACATTGTTATATTATTAACTTGTTGAAAAACAATGAATAAAAATACATTGTAGCCAGACTCCAGAGTAACTACTGGACGTATTGAAACCTAACATCTTATGTCTTAGGGTATTAATGGTGTTATTAGGGTTTGCTACTGTCTGTTCAGTCATATCTCTTTCTTCTCATAAAAAATTCTAACAAGTGAGTGTTCTTTTTTCCTGGCATCTCTACCTACTCTTTCTAGGAAAAAGATGTGAGTTAATGTATGTATGAATACATAAAAATTGACAATCACCTCATGTTTGACGACATTTTCCTCGCATTTTCTAGGCGAGCACCACTCTTTAGGCGCGTCCTTCTGTTTCGGCTCCTTTAACGCGCCGTCCAGTAAGCTGTCTAAGATGTCACTGTGAAAGAATATTACATATATTAACTACACCTAAAATATAATAATGGTTAAAAATTAAATTAATTAATTTATAATTAAAGCAACAAATTAATATAAATATTTAATTCTCTCTCGAATGCTTCCGCTCCTGACCTTCCTTCTTTTGTGTTTCGTCAATTCACTGCTTGTGATGTTCGGAGGAGCATCCTCTCAATAGCGTCTAATGCTGTTGGGATGGACAGTATAGGCCGCAAAATGCTTCTTCCTATCATTGATATTGTTCTCCCTATCCTGTGTCATATTTTAAACTTTTCTATTTCCAATGCTGTGTTTCCTTCTCTATGGAAGGAAGCACAGATTATTCCTTTACCTAAAAAACCGAACCCTAAAGCCTTTTCCGAGTACCGTCCCATATCCATTCTTCCTTTCTTATCTAAAGTCCTCGAGCGTCTAGTTTATAATCAATTACACTCATTCCTTACCCGAAATGACCTTCTTAATCCCTTCCAATCTGGCTTTCGTCCAAGACATAGCACAGTCACTGCACTTGTCAAAATCACCGACGACTTTCGCCTCGGGATGGAAAACGGGCAGTTGACTGTGCTTACGCTCCTAGATTTCAGTAACGCTTTTAACACAGTTGACTTTGATATTCTTCTTGCTGTACTGCGCTCCTTCAACATATCTCCAAGCGTCATTGACTGGTTTCAAAGTTACCTGTATGGCCGCCGTCAATGTGTCCGCCTAGGGGAAATGACTTCCTCGTGGTGTAGCACTTCTGCCGGTGTACCTCAGGGTGGCGTCTTATCTCCTCTCTTATTTTCAGTTTTTATTAACTCCATATCTTGTAATCTTTCATCATCCTACCACCTTTATGCAGACGATCTTCAACTCTATTGTCAATTTCCTCTCACTCATCTGGATGATGCTATTCACCTTATGAATAGTGATCTCGAGAAAATTAACAAATGGAGTAAAGCTTACGGCCTCAAATTAAATCCTAATAAAACCCAAGCTATTATTGTGGGGAGCCCAAGAACCATCTGTAAGGTCGACTGGACACTTTTGCCTCGCGTGTTGCTTGATGGGGTTACCATCCCATTCAGTGACACCGTGAAAAACCTTGGCGTAATCATCGACCGCACTTTGTCTTGGGGGCCTCAGATGATGGCTGTCAGTCGCAAAATATTTGCGACTGCGGGATCTTTGCGTAGGTTGCGGAACTTCCTTCCGACTGCCACTAAAATTGCGCTTGCACAGTCTCTTTTGCTTCCTATCCTCGACTATGCCGACATCAGCTATCTCGATCTTACCGAGGCCCAGCTAGATAAACTTGAGCGCCTTCAAAATTTTTGTATTAGGTTTATATTTGGACTTCGTAAATATGACCATGTTTCCGAATTCCGTACTAAGCTCAAGTGGCTTCCTATACGACATCGCCGGAATGTTCATATTCTGTCTCTTCTCTACAGTATCCTGTTTAATCCCTCAGCTCCGCGCTATCTTCAGGACCGTTTTAGTTTCCTCTATACTGCAAATTCTCATTCCCTTAGGTCGTCAGAGAATCTGATGTTGAAGTTCCCGGTACACAAGACATCATTCTACGATCGCTCCTTTACTGTAGAAGCAGTGCGATTGTGGAATGCATTGCCTCTCAGTATAAAACGATCACCCTCCTTGGAAACTTTTAAATCGAGAGTGAAAGCACACTTTCTGGGAAGCTAAAACTGTGTCCATACTTTACTATTAATATATTTTTATTATTATTATATTGTATGTATGTTGTTTTGGTGTATGTTTTTTCATTGCATCGTTATATATATTATTATTATTATTTTGAATATGTATTTATGTATTGTTTATGTAAGTTTATCTTTTAGTGTCATAAAAGCACCGTCAATGTTTACCACTTATCTCCTCTTCTTGCACGGTTGTCTGGAAGAGATCGCTATTAGCGATAAGACCGCCGTTTTTTAACACTTATTTGTTTTTCTCTTTTTATTTTTTTGTAAATACTTTGTGGTGTTTTAAATAAAGAGTTTTTATTATTATTTATTATTATTATAAATAACACTAAATATAGGAAATATTTTGAATAGGTATAGAGATTGAGTTCTATGTGTATTGACATGTCATAAAAGCTCTTCAATTGCCTACGTGACCAATAAATACATTTCATTTCACTAAAACAATTGGCAGCCACGTCTGGTCTAATTTCAGGAACCGCTGGTCCAGTTTGGAAAAATCTTTCACTGTTGGCTAGTAAATTTATCAAGGAATGCTTTAGACTATCATCACGCTATAACCTATATGAGGGAAGCAGTGGTGACAATTCTACCAAATATGTGGAACTTTCATTAGTTTTTCGTGGTCCGATTGGTCGATATTCTAAATAGCTAGTCGGAATTGAACATTTTCACCGTCATTTTAAAACGTAGCGGGCGGAATCGGGCCAGACCGCTAGTGAAAGTATATACTCACTTAATAACCTTCCGTTTGACACTCAAAGGCTTGGGTTTCTTCAGTTTATGCTTGACTTCATTCAGTACGTTGTCATCCAACCGTATTTTCACCCCGAGACCGTCAATTTTCTCTCTAAACCCTTGCTCTATCAGTTTGGTGGGTGAAGCGAACAAATCTGATTGTAAAAGTTGATCGGGCTTCTTGGGTGATTTGTGAATTATTTCTTGTATGTGTTTCTTTGGAGATACGTCTGTAAATAAATAAATTTATGTTTAATTGTTAGATCTGGTTAAAGATCAGATGATCTGGTGATGATAAGGAAAAAGGACTGAAGAGTGACATATAGATTGGCAAAAAAGTGTTTTATACAGGGTATATCAAGATTGCTACCGAAAACGAAGCCGGGTGGTAGTTAAAGCGACTTCAGACACAATGCAATAGAAAAAGTTGCAAAAAAAAGCGACATTTTTTTTTGTTATTTTTTTCCTATGACCATATTTGGGTGGTAAATACATTTTTTCCTAAAATGATAGTGTATACCCTTTTATTTATAAATAATCTAAGGTATAAAAGTGTTTAAATTATGATTTTAGCAAAAACTATGGATTTACCACCCAAAAATGACGATATTTAAAAAATCATAAAAAATCATTGTCGCGCTTCTTTGCGAAATTTTTTGTTGCGTTGTGTTTGTAGCCACTAAAACTACCACCCGGCTTCGTTTTCGGTAGCAGTCTTGAGATACCCGGTATATATGTACATTTTAATTTATATTTATTATGTTAGCACATAATTGGTCTATTAAGATTTTTTATTTCAATGAATGGCGAGACGAGATTGCCGTTCGAATGATGGTAAACGGTACGGCCGCTGATGAACAGTAGCAGTAACAAACACATTGAATTACAGAGCAATGTTTGGCTTTCCACTGCGCTCGCCATTCTGAGGCATAGGATGTTAAGTCTCAATATGTCCTCAATAGTTACTCTGGCTACAATGTCCTTCAATCCCAAATAATGGTAATTAAAATAAATAATAGTTAAAAAAACTAAAATACACGCTTTAATAAGATATAAAACTAAAAAAGTAAAAATAATTGATACTGAATTTAAGATAAGAAAATGGAGTAAAATACATATATTTTATTGTTACAAAGCGTGGGGTGCAGGAGGATAAGTAATTGTTGTAAACACCCCACGCTTTGTAACAATAAAATATATGTATTTTACTCCATTTTCTTGTCTTAAATTCAGTATCAATTATTTTTACTTTTTTAGTTGTATATCTTATTAAAGCGTGTATTTTAGTTTTTTTAAACTATTATTTAATTGTTTTGACTAAAAACATCCATCTACGGCTGTATTTCCAATCAATAACGCCATCTGTTGGTCAGTAGTAACATTTGACACTTGAAGAATACAATGTTAACGCCATCTAGCGATGAATAGTGCAAACATTCATTATTGACGTTATCACGCTATCTGTTAGTCAGTAGCAAATTATGTTCATCTATACGCCATCTAGTGGTCAGTAGCAATGGTCATCAATTATAAGAATAATGAATCCTGGCGAATCTAATCAGGATAATCATATATTTTAATCGAATTATTGTATTGTCATCGGTCTTTGACAGGTGTGCAAAATTTGAATGAAATCTGTCCGTTTAAAGTGGGTCAAAATCGCGTCTTAAGGAGTTGGTTACAAACATACAAGTGAAGCTAATATAAAGCGTGTAAAAAGGATTAAAGAGAGACATCTTAAAGAATGCTTATTTTCATTAAAAATCTAAATAAAATATCACGTGATTAATGGACGGCCCCTTATTCATTTTTCGTAATTGAATTGTTCGATATTCTAAATTGTTAATCGGTAATGAACATTTCAGCCTTCATTTTGCAATATTATCTACATCGAGTGTATCCGGACTGCAAGCATGTTATAGGTTTACCTGCACGTGTAGTATGTACTGCTCGACTAGTAGACGGAGCGTGCGGTTTAGTTCGTCGCAGCGACATGCGCGTCGGCATCACGCGCCGCGTCGTCACACAAGACACTGCGGCCGCACGCTCGCGCTCCGCCACTGAAACACAAAATTATATATCAAATTGCATATTATACTGTTGTTAGGACAGGTGGGAATGAAAGGCCGGTTAATAGCACACTGATGTAAACGCAATATGTCACATTCAAAGATGTTTTCCACATGTACGTATATATGTGATACCCACATGTACATCAATATACAACAGATAGTATACAGAGTGTATCAAGAGTGCTACCGAAAATGAAGCCGGGTGATAGTTTTAGTGACTTCAGACACAATGCAACTAAATTTCGTGCAAATAATTTTATTTTATTTTATTTTAAATCTTTATTGTACACATAAAAAAAAATACAACATACAGAAACAAAAAAAATATATATAAAGTACAAATGGCGGTCTTATCGCTTAAAGCAATGTCTTACAGACAACCAATAATTGTGACTTTTTTTTGTATTTTTTTGCTATTTTTATTAACCGACTTCAAAAAAAGGAGGAGGTTCTCAATTCGACTGTATGTTGCTTTTTTTTTTTTTTTTTTTTTTATGTTTGTTACCTCGTTTCTCTGTACTGTGTGAACCGATTTCGACCATTCTTTCTTTGATTGAAAGCTAATGCTTGTCATTTGGTCCCATAAAAATATGGTGAAAATCTGAGCAATATCTTCGGACCTGGAGAAGGGAACTCCTTAAAATTAAGTAGGATTCCAATGGTTCTTTTTGCATTAGGTTCATTATAAAAGTTAATTTACAGTGAGACAGGAAAAAAGGGGTGGTGGTGAGGGGGGGTAGGTGATAAAATTAAAATACACGTAAATTCTAATATCTTCGGCAGCTTTTAACCGATTTTAGTGATTTCTTTTTCATTGGAAAGAATGTATTGACAGGTTGATCTCAGGAACACAACATGGAGATCTGATGATCATTTTCGGACCTGAAGTGTAGAACTCTTCAAACTTTAGTAGGATTCCAATGGTTCTTTTTGCATTGGGTTCAGTATAAAAGCTAAGCTACAGTGGTGGTGGGAAAAGGGGGTAGGGGCAAAGGGAGGGGGGGGGGGGGAGAAAAAATAATAAACATATGAATACTCCAATATCTTTGGCAGCTTTTAGCCGATTTTAGCGATTTCATTATCATCGGAAAGAACATATTCCTTGTGGGGACCAAATCTTCTTCATTTTGATTCCTATCAACACTAAAAAGATAAAAATAACCAAAATTTTTAATAAAAAAATAAAAACCGACTTCAAAACAAAAAACCGCTAAAACCAAAAAATAACTAAATAATAAGAACCACTGCAAAGCAAAAAGATAATATTTGTTTCATGGAACTTGCGCTTGTTGATTAATTTGCTTAATGACTTGACTAGCCAACAAATCAAAATATATGCATAACATATTGAAGGCGGGTCGCCCAGTACCAAACATATAGATATTTAAATTAATATAAGGCATAGGTCCTACATGTTTGGTACTTGGCGGCCCGCCTTCGATATGTTATGCATATATTTTGATTTGTTGGCTAGTCAAGTCATTAAGCAAATTAATCAACAAGCGCAAGTTCCATGAAACAAATATTATCTTTTTGCTTTGCAGTGGTTCTTATTATTTAGTTATTTTTTGGTTTTAGCGGTTTTTTGTTTTGAAGTCGGTTTTTATTTTTTTACTATTTCCAACAGGGTGATGTGGAGATCCTTAGGGGAGGCCTATGTTCAGCAGTGGACTTCCTGTGACTGAGATGATGATGATATATCCCACTGCAGGGCACGGGCCTCCTCTATAATCGACAGTACGATTAACAGTGGTTAGGCCATATAGTCTACCACGGTAGCCTAGTTGGCGGACTTACATACCATAGAAATTCTTACAAATCGCTATGGTATGCAGGTTTCCTCACGATGTTTTCCTTCACCGTTTTAGTGCGTGGTGATTGACTATCAATACACTTATAACTCCGAAAAATCAGAGGTGTGCCCTGGGATTCGAACCCGCGACCACCGTGAACATGTCTGGTGTTAAGAAAGAACCTCTCTTATTCATGTAGAATTCGAATGCTATGAAGAAAGATGCGTAGAATGAAATGTTAGGGGAAAGACTGGTATGAAACGCAGTTTGTGTGAAAGAGATGACTAATGAAAATAATGAAGATGGAAAGAGTTAGACGATGAATGATTAAGGGGTCCTACTATATGAATCCGAAATTCGAATCTTCGTGACGTTTTTCGTTTCGAAACCTACTCTGTAACACGAAATTCGAATCTTCGAATCGAAGAATGAATTATTCCGTCCGACGTTTCGAACTTCGTTTCGGGTGAATATATAGGGCCCAAGATATTGAAGTACGGAAGGATGGAAGAGAGAACAGTCTGGAAAACAAAACGGAAAATGAAAACGTGAATATAGACGAAATTATATTTAAAATTATCCAAAACTTTGTTTGATTTGACCCGAGACGGAAGTATTCCCATATTCATTTACCCACTATCCCCACAAAATGACATCTCTGCCTACCCAACAACAAGCGTGAACATACCGGCATGTATTTTCTTGGCAAGTTCCTGCAAGTCATCAGTGGCGGCCGGCCGACACGCACTGCACACAGCCGCACTATACTCTTGTTGGTCATTTTGGTCAGATTGGTCATTCCGGTCATTGTGGTCATTTTGGTCAGACTGTTCATTTTGGTCAGTGTGGGCATTTTGGTCAGACTGGTCAGTTTGGTGAGCGGAGACGCCGTGTTGTCCTGCGCATGCGCGGTGCCAGCCCGCGCCGCCGCACAGTAGACACGATATTATGTCCCACCAGCTGAAAATAACATGTTCATCTTTATTAAAAATTGTACATATAAAAAAATACACCAATCAGTCACATACATAGTCCTGTCCCCACAGTAAGATCGAGTCTTGTGTCGTGGGTATCAAGAACTACGAGAGACTTTTCGTTCTCACAAACACCCAGACCCGAAAACTATACCTGTGGTTCACACAAATATTTGTTTCGATGCGGGGATCGAACCCGCGGCCTCTTGTTTCATAGCCGGCGTCTAACCAACTATACCACGGAGGCTGTCAAATAAAAGCGTATTAATTAGACAATTAACATGATATTACCCCTCCTCGGCGTCGTAGTTACGTCCCATGGGACACAAGCACTTGTCCGCTCCACATTTCAACACTCGCTCGTATATCTCCGAGAACGCGTTCTGTTCTAGCTCCCACGCAGCATCCCTGGTACAAAATATATTTGTTTAATACTTTTTTACACCAGACAGAGATATACAGGGTGATATTGATACTTTGTACTTAATTTAACCTACATGTTACTCATTACCCCAGGGAACATTACACATAGTTTGAAAAAAATATAAAGTGATTTTCTTGTCATAAATCGTTATTTTTGTTTCCACGATTTTTGGACATCCCATATAAATACTATATTATATACGTATTTTACCGCGTTGCTGAACTTCAGTTTAGTTCGGGAGCTTATCAGAGTCGTAAAAAGACTCGGTACCTATAGGGGTTGATCAAAAGTCTTGAAACATAAAATCGCGATTTTTGACAAAACTATCAGGCAGTTTTTGATCAAACTTTGTACATATATACCTAGGGGGGTTAGGAACATGTGGTTGAAATTAAATAAAATATGACAATATCACCCTGTATAAGATTACCAACAGGCCACCACATACTCTCACTCTATATTTATTTATTTAAATCTTTATCGTACACAAACTTAACAACAACTTAACTATACAGAAATAATAATAAAAAAGAGTACAAATGTCAGTCTTATCGCTCTATAGCAATGTCTTACAGACAACCTTTGGACGGATTTAAATGAAAGAGAGAGGGCAGTGTAACTAATAAAGAATTACTTAGAGCTAAATAATACTAATTAAACAACTTAACTATATATACATATCTATAAATACATACATAAGAAGGGGTAGGCAGAGGTGCCAGGACACCCACATTTCGCATTGTATGTTCCGTCCCATGATGTGATAGGTGGCAAGCCTATCGCTATATCGGGCACAAATTCCTGACTATGCATAATGAATTGCACAATCTAATATCACTTTGCCCAACTCGGGATTCAAACCGAGACATCAGTTTTGTAACCGTACCTTAGTACAACTACGCCGCCGAGGCAGTCTATAAATACTGATATTTAATTACCTGTCTGGTATGTAGTATCCCTGGCTGATGACAGCTTCATAAAAGTTTTCTTTGTCGTTGCACAGGGGACATTTTAGATAGTGCATTCCCGCACTAAGGGCCATGCGCTGAAACAAATAATAAAATATATTTACTCTTTAATCACAAGTAATACTTTACTAACGCCCAAATACTCAAATGCCATTCAAAAATTACAGTTTAAACAACTAAAAAAATATGCTTTCATAAAAGATCTAACTGAAAAATAATTGATGATTAGTTTAAGATTAATAATTAAAATGGAGTAAAATACATACATTTTCTTGCTATAAAGTGTGGGGTGCTTACAACAATTACTTATCCTCCAGTACTTAAGCTTAAGTGGGATTTTGTAGTTAAGTTCAACATAATATTTAAGTCGCGTTTGAGTATTCGGGCGTCAACGCTGAAGCAATAGTATGCTCAGGCATTTCTTTATTTTATTTATTTAGGACAGCCAGTGGTTGTTACAATATAACTTTAATAAAGATATGCAGAAATAACTTAAGAGTAACACCACAAGGCGATCACAACTTGCACCGTATGTGATTAAACAATATACATGGTACATATTATAATATACTCGTATTTAAGTTTGTGTCTCATAAATATAAATTTGACAGCCTCCGTGGCGCAGTTGGTTAGACCCCGCTTGTGAAACGCGCGGCCGCGGGTTCGATCCTCGCACCGAGAGAAATGTTTGTGCGGCCCACAAATATTTCTTTCGGGTCTGGGTGTTTGTGAGGCCGAGAAGTCTCTCGTAGTTCCTGATACCCACGACACAAGACTCGATGTTAGTGTGGGGTCAGGACTATGTATGTGACTGTTGGGCGTTATTTATTTATTTATTTAAATAGTGATTACCTGTAGACAAGTGCGATGGAACCACGCGTCTCTCGCGCAACATGGCGGCCAGAATGTGTGCAGTGAGGGATAAGCATCCACTTCTTCGTAGCAAATCACGCACACGCACTCCGGATCTAACTTCTGAGTCTCTGCAATACATACATACATACATAAACTCACGCCTTTTTCCCAGAAGGGGTAGCAGAGGTGCCAGGACACCCACATTTCGCCTTGTATGTTCCGTCCCACAATGTGATAGGTGGCGAGCCTATCGCCATATCGGGCACAAATTCCTGACTCTGGGCTGATAATTAGTGGAAAATTTATTGTATAGGTACCCCCCTTTTTTTCATATTTGCCGTTATAACTTATAGCGGCAATAGAAATACATAGTACGTGAAAATTTCAACTTTCTACCTATCACGGTTTATGATACAGTCTGGTCACAGACCGACAAACATTAAAGGCTCAGTAATATGGTCCCGGTTTTATATTTTAGATATGGAACCCTAAAAACCAATGTCACTTTGCCTAATGCGGGATTCGACCCGGCTTTTTAACCATAGCGTTTTACAACTACGCCACCTACGCAGTCGAAGGAGGCCTTGAAAGATGATCACAAATCGCAAAAAGCTTATTTATATACAGGGTATGTCAAGACTGCTACCGAAAACGAAACTGGGTGATAGTTTTAGTGACTTCAGACACAATGCAACTAAATTTTGTGCAAAAAATTGTGAAGTTTTTTTTGTTATTTTTTTTCTAATCTCTTATTATGGTGGTAAATACATAGTTTTTTCTTAAATAATAGTGTACACCCTTTTATTTTTAAGGACGCTATGGTACGCAAGTCTTTAAAATATTATTTTAGCAAAAACTATGGATTTGTCACCCAAACTCGTCGATATTTAAAAAACAATAAAAATAAAATGTCGCGTTTCTTTGCGAAATTTTTGGTTACATTGTGTTTGTAATCACTAAAACTACCACCCGGTTTCATTTTCGGTAGCAGTCTTGATATACCCGGTATAACTTGTGAAATGTTATTATCGACTTCACTTGCTTAGTTGTGATTTCTATTGCTATTTATTCTAAGCACTCTCGAATATTGCTCGCAAGTGTGGTCTCCCCGTTATGATGTACATAAAAATAGGATAGAGCGAGTTCAAAAAAGATTTGTATCTTATCTTATATACAACTATAAAAACCGTAAAAAATACACATCATACACAGAGAGACTATCTTCTATTAAAATGACATCCCTAAACAGTAGGCGTAAAATAAATGACCTTATATTCTTTTACAAGATATTAAACAATAAAATTGATTGTCCGCAATTACTAAGCATGATAAATATATCTGTCCCAAGAACCCTTCCGCGTCCGAACGTCTTTAAGCTGTTCAAGAGTCGTTTTCACAGAACAAATTTGGGTGCAAATTCACCTATTTCACGCATGATAAAACTTTATAACAACCTACCACGAACACTCGATTTGGATATTTTCTATAATAAATTATATTCTTTTAAAAATAAAATTAAGTCACACTGGTTGTAAATTCTTTTAATTTTTGCATGAAGAAGTCACATTTTTTTTTATTATTATATTATTTTTATTCTTTTTCTTTTTGTTTCTACTTTTAATGATAATTATTTGCTGTCTGTATTCTACTGGTTGTATAATCTACGAGTATTTCTGTTGTTGTAACATTACTATAGGTTTAAGTATTTTTTTTAATACCATTATGAATATGTAAGTCATTCATTGTATGCTGTAGTTGCCTGTTTACGGAGGAACATTTAACTTTGTTTTTATTATTTGTTCGTTAGATATATTTGTAGTGAATAATGTATCTTCTTTTGGTAACTCTAAAATAAATAAATATAAAATATAAACACTACCACTTACCATCAAGTGACCTGTTTGCTTGTTGGCCGGACTTATGCAATAATAAAAAAAATACCTTTTTGAACGCCATCTTCTGTATCTGTAATACATTTTGTCTTCTTGTTAGCTTCCTTTTTCCTTAATTTCACTTTCTGCATTATTTGATCGGGGATCTTTTGTTTCTGCGCGTGTTGTTGACAAAATGATCTGTAATCAGATGATACCATATAAATATTATGTATTTTCATCATTACAATATGTTTTTTATTGCAATGTATGGCGAAACGAGCAATCCTTTCGCCTGATGGTAAGCGATTCGACCAATTATTGAGACTTGAGAGTATCAAAATTAAATAACTCCTTGAATTACAAAACAATTGCATTCCATTGCGCTCGCAAACCTGAGACATTTTAAATCTCGATAAGTCCAGTCATCGATCAAATATACACTAGATACAACATGAGTGCTTAGAAAATGGCACCAAAAAAGAGTGCTTTAAGCACTCTTTCACTTTCAGTCACGCACCGACCGTTGCTTCTAAAACGTCGCAGAACTTTAGACAATATTATGTAAAAAGCTACTTTAAGGTCCAGGTATAAGGTGGAATTTGTGTTAATATATTTGGAATATGTGATATCTTTGTTACTTTTTTTGTTTCAATGCATCGGTGCCATTTTTTAACAGAACATTTACAGGGAACTGTGTATCTAGTGTATATTTGATCGAAGAGTCCACTAGTTACTCTGGCTACAATTTCCTTCAATCCGAAACACAACAGTACATTTACACTGCTGTTTGACGAGAGGCACTGAACACATTAGTTCACCTGATGGTAAGTCACTGCCGCTCATAAACTTCAACGCTTGAATCACAGAAATGTTGCCGGTCCATCAAATTGTGAATTAAGAAGGTAAAAGTATGGGAAGAGGAAAGGTGTATTGGTCATCCTTCCCAAGAACAACACATCTACATATCAAATCAAATCAAAATATTCTTTATTCAAATAGTCTTTCACAAGATCTTTTGAATCGTTCTTTTCTGCTACCACCGCTTCGGAACATGTTGTAGCTGTGAAGAAGCGGCGCAAGAAACTCCCTCAGCAACACGAACTGTCTTCTTTTTTCTTTCATTTTTTTATATCGCCATTTACAAATAAAATAGTTCATGTCACGAGTTACAATAATGTCAGTTTTTAAATGTCAATTAATACAATTTGATGCAAAAAATGATAAATTTATTCCCAAGCAGTACAACACACACAGTACAAGAATTGTGAATATTCATAAGTTTATGCAATATTTTCATTTAAATGTTTTAACAAATTATTAAACTCCTGCTTTGATTTAAACCATTTGTATCTTTCGTATTAATCATCTAATTGTAACCTGGTTTTGAAAAGAACAACACTAGAGTTTCTTGTCCATTCTTGTCTAGTTAAAACCGCCTTCCAAACCAGGTGGTAGATAAAAAATTGACTGAATCTAAATGGCGTAGAACATCTTAATGAATTCAATTCTGTATTAGCCCATATACGTCCCACTGCTGGGTACGGGCTTCCTCTGCAATCGACAGTACGATTGAGAGTGGTTAGGCCATTTAGTCCACCGCACTGACCTAGTGCGGGTTGGCGGTCTAGTGCGAATGAATTCAATACAATAGATTATTTTCATTTTCATGCATTTTTACAGAAAATAAAAAGCCAACTCACTTGTAATTCCCAAAGAACAGTGATACCGCGTTTCTCTCCCTGCCACAGGGCAGATGGAACTGCTTGCGACACTGGCTCACGGCGCACCCCAGTGTCGCACCGTCCAAACCGCAGTACGAACATTTCTATAACAACCATTGTACAATGCTTTGGCGTGTTGATTGCACATCACATCTTTATCAGCCCATATACTTCCCACTACAGCAGAAAAGCCTCTGACAGAATTGGTACTACTGGAAGGGGTTTGGATGTATAGTCCACCACCTTGACCTAGTACGGGTTGGCGGGCTTTTACATATATTAATGCACGCCTCTTTCCCAGAAGGGGTAGGCAGGTGCCAAGGCACCCACATTCCGCCTTGTATTTTCTATCCCATGATGAGATAGGGGCTGAGCCTACCGCCATATCGGACACAAATTTCTGACTCTAGGCTGGTAATTGATAGAAAAAAATATTTTCATTTTTCCTGACCCAGGATTCGAATCTGAGACCTTAGCTTTTAACCTTACTGTACAACTATGCTACCGATGACTGGCCATGACCTGACCATGGGTTCTACCACCTACCATGAGTCTTCTATGGGGACTAAGACCCTATATTTTTTTCAATTGTTGGGACATTTTAAATTTAGGAGCCTAGACCTCAGTGTTGCAATCATACTGTAGTACAATTACAATGAATAATAATTGTACTAAAATTAATTGTAATTTAAATTATAATGAATATTATCTATCACAAAACGATACTGTATCTGACTGCATCCTTGCACTGAAATTTCCATCAGGGGTAAGTCATCTCAGTAAAATTACTTACATGTTTCTTACTGCGCTCTATTTCAGCCAAAATATCTTGATAGAGGAACCCAAACAGCCCTTCCTCGTCTTTGCCTTTTTGTACTAGACATGATGAGAGCAGCTGTAAATAGAAATAAACAAATTTTAATTGCTTTCTATGGAGACTACCCATTCATTGAATCAGTAAAAATATCTTTAATGTTGATACTGCTCAAAATTCACTAAAGCATTTAAGTAAAATTACGAAAAATTTGATAAATTTATTCAAAAATATTAAATAAAAAAATATATATTAAGCTTACAATTTAATACTATTAACCCTTTTATGATTTGCACAAGAGGGTTATAATTGGGAAAAAGATGAGACTAAGTAGGGTTTTAATGTTAGTGGGCCAGGGGATTTTGGGAGGAGATTATTCATGATTTTTAGAATATTCTAGACATACTACTATTTTAGTAAGAAATAAAATGTCCTTAAGGTTGATGTCAAAAACACTACCCTAAAATTATCAGTTGGATTATTATTTAGCACTAATCCATGGAAATGTGGGATAAACAAAGCAGTAATTTGCTTACAGAAACATCTAATTCTGATACAATAAAAATACATTGCTGCTCAGCAATGTAGGCTTTCTAGAATTTTAATAGTAACCTGTTGCAGGCCTGCGTTTAGCAAATGTTCTAAAGTCGTCTGTCTTATTTTTGGATATAACTTCTAAGTTACTAGTCTCTTTTTATCTTGTACTCTGTCTGCCTCAAGTATTTACCCAAAAGACCATCAATAAAATACCTACCTTTAAAACAGACAACAAATTATCTAATTTAACTTAAGTGTCAAAATAAGAATGTACACAAATGTTTTGTTGACTTACCACGCAAAAATAGTGGCATTGTATGTCGCCAATCGCGTATAATTTGCCGTAAATTAACTCGTCGTCCACATCGCGCCGGCAAAAAGCACACGGCACTCTATTTTCAGTAACAAGTTTAGCCAAGAAAACATTTCGCCTCAAATTCTTCCTGAGCGCCATTTTAACACGTCCACAACCACTAATTAGAAAGTTACAACACACTCCATACAATTAAAATATCAATCAACACATTTCAGATAAGATACTAAAGCCAGCATGGTAAAATCTCGGCATTTTATCAAATACAAGAGATATCAACATTGCACAGTATTCGCAACAAAAATTACAATGGCGATATGTAAATTTGGCGGGAATTCAAGTCTTTTTTTTCTTTTCCGTTCGGAAATCATAACGCTTCCTACATGACCTGTACGAGCTCGATTCACATACGAAAATTGTCTATGGTGAACATGAAAATAATTAATGTGCAATTAATCAAAAAAAGGCGTATGTAGCAACACTAAATTAAAAACGTCAAAAAATTCACAAAAAATGCCGCAAACGCGCCAGTAGATTTTATTTTTATTGTTATTTGTTTATTAATTGTTATTATGAAATACTCGTCATGAGTGTAACAACCATAATTTTATCTAGTCCGTAATGTTACGTATAGGAAACCTGCAATTCTAGATGCTTGACACTTTTATGGTGCCATTAAAAATAAAGTATACTATCCTTTGTGCTTCGGACGAGGAAAAAACTCGATTATCGCAACTTGAAGCGCTGAAACCGAGTGTAAATTGCGTCTATAAGGCTTCTGGAACAATCTCCTGGTATTTACGACGTGGAAAAGTGTCCTAAAGCGGCTGAAATACCATATAATGTCATTTTTGTACGAGTAACATATTTTGGCTGTTTTTTCGCCGTGAGAATGTCTGTACTGTGCAATTATAGAAGTGATTCGTGCCCCGCGGTGTTAAAAACCGATAAATGACGGAAGACGATGTAAGTGGAGTGAGGAAAGGCAGTTTGTTTGCAGAATGTCCACATTACAGAATACAGAGCGATGGTCGTTATCTGACAAACCATTGGAGTCAAAATATGAGAAATGTCGCAACATTACCGAGGAGATATACAAGAGAATCAATATAACGTTTCAGATTAAACAATTGGAGGCCACACAAAGTGATGTTTCCGATCACAGGTAAATATGTTTTTTATTTTTTTACACACATTTTTATGTCTTTCCATGATAATGCAAATAAAAGTTTAAACATCACTGAGATCCTAGTATACAATACCAACAATATATGCAATTTTTTTTTCAAATCTAATTGGTATCTTGTTAGTATTGGTAGCGTAGGCAGAAGAGTGAACAATTCCATTGTTTTTTAGTTGTTTACAATATATTTGGATTCCAACATGATGAGACATGAAATATTTACAACATGTATAGAGGAACATAATTTTAAAAACCTGTACTGTTGGCTAAGTGTTTAATGTTATTCAATGCAAATGTCTTATTTGTCAGAACTACAGTTCAAGGACATGTACAAAAATGTGTTGAAATTCATCTAAAAATCTAATCTATTTATTCTATTTAGTTATTTAGCCTTTATTGTATAAGAAGATAAAACATAATACATAGGAATAACAGAAAAAAGTACAAATGGCAGTCTTATTACTCAAGGAAATGTCAATATTAGTATGATATGTAAAAACTAATAATAAATAACATTTTATTTATATCAAACAGTCTGTTTGAATACATATTAAATAATTCTAATAAGAATCACACTCATGCAGTTGTACCACGGTATGATTGCAAAGATGAGCTCTTTGGTTTGAATCTTGGGTTGGGCAAAGTAATATTAGATTTTTCTATTAATAATCATCTTGGAGTCAGGAATTTGTGCCCAATATGGTGATAGGCTCAGCCCCTATCAAATATTGGAACATAAAACAGATGGAAAGCATTGGTGTTGTGGTAGAACCTCTGCCTACCCATTCTAAGAAGAAGGTGTGAATTTATGTATGAATGTTTAATAATAACTTGTGGTCTCTCATATGTGAGAAGCCGTCTGAGTAGGACAAAATGAGTAGAAATACACATTGTGGTGGTACGCAGTGTCTATTTCTCCCGCCAATCAGCAGTGTAAATGCACTATTGTGTTTCGGATTGAAGGAAATTGTAGTGCCATTCATGGCAAAAAAAAATGACTTTCAAGTTCCAGTACAGTAAAACAACATGTTTGAAATAATGTATTGTTACTTCCAGTGATCAAATAGACAGCAATGATTTGAGTAACGAGACAGATCTATTCGCTTGTGACAAGACAGATACAATATCAAGCAGTACCGAGGGTGAGAAACCGTTGGCAACGTGCGAGAAGTACATAAACATTAACAATAATGAGGAGACCAAGAAGAAACAAGACATTGTGTACAAGAGACCTAGGAAACGGTAAGATTTTGATATTTAACATATGAGCTTGTGTATTTTTGAAAATAATTACAACTTGGCAAAAATGATATTTTATTTATTTATTTAGTTTTTAATTCGTATTTTATTTAAAGTATTAGTTATTACTGTATGTTAATTTATTTTTCAAAGAAATAAATTATTTAGGTTCGTCAAATTAAATTAAATTTATTAGACCATGAGTATTATTACAATAGTATAGAGTAAACCTCTGCCTATCACAAAACTCAAACCGACACATAAATCGCGTATTTCCCCCGTAGTTTCCGCAAGCGAGTGAAGAAATGTCAGCCACCCGCACGCGACGAGTCGGACGGCTCTAGCGACGAGGCGCCTCTGAGTCGCATCGTGGAGCTCGACGCCAAGTGCGTGCGCGCCAGCCGAGTGCACGCGCAGCACAGCGTCATGGGCGTGCCCAACATCGTCATCGTCGCTAGTGAGTCGAAAACCATACCCCTCCCCCTTTTTTCATCTCTTTTGCCCCCTTTTGCTCATCTCGCCATTTATTGAAATAAAAAAAAATGCCGTCCTGCTAAGATGCCTCTTCACACTACGGCGGAAGGACCCAGGATTATAGGAAGGAATACGTGAGACGGCAAACAATTCCACAGCCTGACGGTGCGGCACAAAAAATAATTTGTGCACCTTTTGGTTCGTGCCGAGATGTTTTGGAACGTCAAGTTTTGCCGTTTTCCAGTGGCAATCTAAATTAAGGAAAAGGAAAAACGGCCTAAAAAGCAAACAACAAACATACATTCATCTATTCAGAATTATGATTTTCAATAAAATAAATTATTTTTCCAGATCTCAAACCGAAACTGTACACGCCAGAAAAGAAACAGCCCAGAAGCAATACAGAAAAATCCGCTCCTAAAACCACAGACAACAAACCGGAAGTCTCTACAGATGACACGAAGGCCATAGACAAACCGGAAACGGTGGATTTGTCGTCGAAAAATGAAAAGAGTGCTACTGAGTACAAGAATTGCACTTTGTGCAGTTTGTCCTTTAGAGGAGAAAGGGGATTGAGGTAAGTATAAATAGCTCGAACTATAAAAACGATACAATCTTGGAATGTTCGGACGCCGTACGTAAAAGTTTTCTAATGTGGCTAAATACTCCGCAAAATGTTGGATTCCTCTATCGTACGTCGCAACCATAGACTAAGTTCGGAGAAAATGATGGGTATAATAGAGAATATTGATTTTCAGAAGTGCAAATCTTATATCTTACTCTGGACATCAAACATTCGAAGTTCGAATCGTTTTTATAGAGTAACCCCATTGACTCCACTATAATTTACAATTCTAATTTATACTGGTGGTAGGTCTCTCATATGTGAGAGGCCACCTGGGTAGGTACCACCTCAATGTCTATTTCTCCCGTCAAATAACAGTGTAAATGCACTGTTGTGTTTCGGATTGAAGTACATGGTAGCCAAAGTAACTACTGGACATATAGAGACTTAACATCTCATGTCTCAGGATGGCGAGCGCAGTGGAATGCCAAGCATTGCTTTGTAATTGATGGCGTTGTTTGGTTTTGCTACTTTTCATGAGCGGTTGTATCGCTTATCATCAGGCGAACGGCATGCTCGTTTCACCATTTATTGCAATAAAAAATTGTTTTGACTGCCTCGGTGGCGTAGTTGTACTAAGGTTCGGTTACAAAGCTGGGGTCTCGGGTTCGAATCCCGGGTTGGGCAAAGTGATATTGGATTTTTCTATTCATTATCAGCCCAGAGTCAGGAATTTGTGCCCTATATGGCGATAGGCGCGCCACCTATCACATTGTGGGACGGAACATACAAGGCGAAATGTGGGTGTCCTAGCACCTCTGGCTGCCCCTTCTGGGATATAGGCGTGAGTTTATGTATGTATGTAAAAATTGTTTTATTTTCAGACGTCACATGGCAATGTCTCATATAGAGCCCCCGGAAGCGAGCATGGACATGCTCGCTTCCGCATGCTCTACAACGGAACAACGATAAAAAGGCAACATAACGGTATGCACGCACAGCGACCGCCATTTTGAAATAGTCTTTATTGATATGTTGTGGGCTGTTTGACATGTACATAGTTATTTGTTAGATTTTGATACAATAATCTTAAATAATATTCTGTAATATTGTTATAAAATATCTTTACCAGCCCATAAACGTCTCACTGCAGGGTACGGGTTCCTCTACAATCCTGTGTACGATTGAGAGAGGTTAGGCCATATAGTCCTCCTCACAATTTAGTGCAGTTCAATTGGTTGTAACATTTAGCCCCTGGTAATCCGGAAAAAACATTAAACCAGCTATTTTTTATTTTTTGGTTAGTCATGTCAGTTTAAAAAAAAATTATGACTTTTTGTATGTTGTCAAATAGCCTACAATATTTAAAGAAAAAAATAAAATCCAGGTTGAAATATTATTGTACAAAATTTTAAGTGTATATTTATTGGTAAATCTAGTCAGATATTTAAAATATTCGAAAATCTTTATTATATTGATACTTTTTATATACAATTGCCAAAATTAAAGTATTTTTATGTGGTATATTTATTTCTCATTTTATTCATACAAAATTCTTCAATTTCAACCTGAATTTTATATTTCAAATTATCAAAAAATAAAAAAAAACATTAAATTAAAAAAATGCTTTTTGGTCTTATTGGGCTGTCATCGGATGTAGATTTAAAAAATCTATTTCATTTCACACAAAGTGGCGGACGCTGTGCGTTTTATTTTAAAAATCTTGTTTTTAGTGCTAATGCTAGTTATTGAGAAAATGTTAAGATTAAATCTTTTTATTGGTAAGTTTTTGGTGCGATGGTGTGGTATAAGGTGTGTGATGGTGCTTCTGTCACTATGAAATAATATTAAAACCTTATATCAATATATACGGGTATATCCAATATCTGTTATAGACTATGGGGTATACAAAAGAGAGGAAAGAGTTATTGTCTGTGAAAAAAAAGGTATAATTTTAGACATCTGTTTTATTTTTGTTATTTAACTTATCTACAAGAAGATGTAGTAAATCATTTTAACAATGTTCAGACAATTGAATAGGTATATTCAAAACTATAATTTAAGGCTCGAGCGACAATGTTTCATGTCCTTTGAAATATCATTGATATAAAACGTATCATTAAATAAAGTAATAACAAAAGTATGTCATAAAGAAAGAAGAATTGCACGTTTTGAATATCATTTTTTTTCTTTAAATGTCACTAATTGAGTATTATATAATAATTTAGTATTTTTTTCTGAAAAATGGATGTAAAATTAGATCGAAAAAGGTGGAAAAAAATGATCTTATTGGGCGAATGTATATGAAAATGGTTGTAAGATTCAATCAAATGATCTTATTGGATGAATATAGATGAAAATGGTTGTAAGATTCCAAACAAATGATCTTATTGGATGAATATAGATTAAAGTGGTTTTAAAATTCAACCAAATGATCTTATTGGATGAATGTAGATGAAAATGGTTGTATAATTCAACCATGATGAGCGTGCAACGTGACAGAAGCACTAGGTTTGAGGCAGGGTCAAAATATCTGTGATCAGAATGGCATAATGTGATTGTAGTTATTATTGTGAAAATTTAAAGTTTGTATTGGATTCACTTTTTCAATAAAATAATGTTAGATATATTTTTTTCGGTAATTTTGCGAAGATTGGATGTTTCGTGTATAAAAATATATATAAAATTTACAAAAATATTATGAAAAACGTATTATAATGACCCTATGTTCCTGTGGCGGGACAAAAGATTTTCGAAAAGTTAAAAAGCTTCTTTATTCATACCGGGTATCTCAAGACTGCTACCGAAAACGAAGCCGGGTGGTAGTTTTAGTGACTACAAACACAATGCAACCAAAAATTTCGAAAAGAAACGCGACAATCATTTTTTATGATTTTTTAAATATCGTCATTTTTGGGTGGTAAATCCATAGTTTTTGGTAAAATAATAATTTAAACAGTTTCATACCTTAGCTTATTTATAAATAAAAGGGTATACACTATTATTTTAGGAAAAAATATATTTACCACCCAAATATGGTCATAGGAAAAAAAAAATAAAAAAAAAATTTGTCGCTTTTTTTGCGACTTTTTCTGTTGCATTGTGTCTGAAGTCGCTTAAGCTACCACCCGGCTTCGTTTTCGGTAGCAGTCTTGATATACCCTGTAGGTTCTTTAAAAAAATGGAGATTTATTTTGTTCTGGATTAGAAAAGTACATATTATACAATTTAATTTGATTTACGTTTATATATTTCTCACATTATATACTAGTGAATAAAAGACACTATTTTAAAATAATAAACACAAAACGAAGAATTAGTCCATGTAATTTTATTGGAAAAGTGAATCCACGGTTAGGTAAGTTTTTAAAAAAGTTTCGGCCGATATTGAGTACAAAATTTTTAAAGAAATAAAAAAATGTCTTTTTAAAATTTTTCTCTTAGGAATTCTTAGTAGGTGTTAAGGTGTTTTGGAGGTAGATGTTTGTTTTTGTCATGTTTCGGAGTGGGGAGAGTGGGGATCGAATGGCAGTTTGTAAAATATAATGTATTGGTGCAGTTTGGACTTGTAAACCATTTTTTTTTTGTTTTTTTTTCTGGTTCATAAACAGTAGTATATTTTACAGTCTTATTATTTCAGAAACAAAAAATAAATAGTTAACATATTAATGAAAGTTTTAACAGTCAGTAGCGTGAATGTTACAATGCTAAGCTTGTGTTAAGAAAACACAAAATGACGAATCCATTATGACGGAACTTCGTGTTTTGCCATTTGTCTACGGAACCCTACAAAAGAAAACAATAATATTACATACTGTTTTTTTAAATGTCCATGGAATAATAGCCTTATTTTCACCTAACGATATAAGATTGCTGCGTAAGTTGGAGTAATTTAACTGATTTTAAAGCCAGTAATAGAGAGATATATACTGGGTATCTCAAGACTGCTACCGAAAACCAAGTGGGGTGGTAGTTTTAGTGACTACAAACACAATGCAACTAAAAATTTCGCAAAGAAACGCGACAATTATTTTTTATGATTTTTTAAACATCGTCATTTTTGGGTGGTAAATCCATAGTTTTTGCTAAAATAATAATGTAAACTCTTTTATACCTTAGATTATTTATAAATAAAAGGGTATACACTATTTTAAGAAAAAATGTATTTACCACCCAAATATAGTCATAGGAAAAAAAATACAAAAAAAATTGACGCTTTTTTTTGCAACTTTTTCTATTGCATTGTGTCTGAAGTCGCTTAAACTACCACCCGGCATCGTTTTCGGTAGCAGTCTTGATATACCCTGTATGTATATTATCTGAATGTTAGTCCTATTTTGAGCTACGAAAACTTTAATTGAGGGAGTTATGCATGCAGTTTACTTGCATTTAAAAGAAATATATGCACAAAAACAGTGATATATAGAGAAAGCAAAGAGATAATTGTAAAAAAAAACTTAAATACAGAGAGAAAAAAAAGAGTTAATTGCAGGTTATGACCTGTCCTTCTTCAAACGAGGTTTAAGGAGAGTACTTTCCTCGAGGTAGGCAGCGACTTTGTTGTGCTGGTCCCCTGGCACTACGGAGGTCCATGAGCAGCGGTAGCCGCTTACCATCAGGCGGGCCGCTAGCTCGTCTGCCTACAAGGCAATTAAAAAAAAAAAAAAAAAAGGTTCATAGCGAGTGGATACGAAGATGGGAAGATTGGGATAGCAAGCATTGCTTTGTAATTCAAGGTGTTGTTTGGTTTTGCTACTGTTTATGAGCGGTCGTATTGTACCACCAGGCGAACGGCTTGCTCGTCTTGCCATTAATTAAAAAAAGGATAAATAATACAAATACTTTATATCTTTCAATAAATCATACTCTGCATAATTTTCTATATTTTATAATTCCACTTGCAACAACAAATATTTTGCAACTGCCATTCTCAATACATGTCGCAAGTTAGGTATATTTAAAAGCGTCTACGTCAAATTTGTTACGTGTCGCCATATTGTGGTTTTATGGGGAGAGAGGGGATTTTTTGTCAGTAAGTATAGGGTGTATGCAATATTTGAAACAAATTATCATAACTGTTTCTAGTGGTTTGTGTATTAAAGATATTAAACATCGGAGAAGAAAAAAAAATGTGTCTGTGATCCAGTGTAATGCTTGGGGCATTAAATAAGCCTATTTTTTTGAAGAAAACGAATTTTTTGAGGAATCCGAGTTTTTTTATGTACCGAATTTCCAATTGCCATTTAAAAGTGATTATAATTTTAGAAAAAAAAAACATTTATTTGGAAAAATCTTTTGTTAAGATGTGGGGTAAAACAGACCCTAAATAATTTTATTTATACGAACCACTAAAAGCAGTTATGTTAAAATATTATTTATGTATTTTGTTTTTTTTTTCTTTTAATACGGTGCTAAGTTTTATTGAAGATAAAATTTTAAAATATTAGCGTAAGTAGTTGTAGATGTAGATATGGCAAATGAAGATCTTTTAAACGAACTAGTCAAAAGAAATTGAAGGAAATGTGGATTTTGAGAAAAAAAAAATGTTCCTACGCCATTGCTGGGGTTGAAATTAGGTGGTGACCACTTGGATTGACAAAAGAACGGTGAAAACAAGAATTAGCGTATAAATAATATTAGAATATATAATATGCGCAATATACAATGAGGCCACAGATAACTGATGAAATGCGATAAGTAAAAACAAATCTTTTTAACCGACTAAAAAAGGAAGAGGTTCTCGTTTCGATTCTATGTTCCTTTTTTTAGTCTAATCAAGTAGCAGAATTATACACAGTGAAAAAAATGTTGAATATATGTTTTTTTTTGGTGTATCAGTGTGTGTGTATCCGATAATAAATAGAAATATATATCTTTCAAAAAAGAGTCTCGTCTGCGGCCTTATACCATAAGGGACCTAAGGTTATCTTCTAATAGCCTACTCAATTACATCGGCCATTGTTTTTTATGTCAGAATCCAAGTGGCGCCATCTACTGTAAATACTTGCCATAAAACCAGTGAAATTGCTTTTGAATACATATCAACGACGTATTGTGACATTTTTGATTCAATTATTTTCAAAAAATAAAATATGAGCGTAAAATGTGATTATTGTATGGAAGATTATCACTTTAAAAGTTCTCGACCAGTTACAATTATATTTTTATGCTATGTGTAATATAATTTTCCAGAAATAGAATTTAACAAATATTCACGCATTGGCAGGCCCAGTGCAAATTGTGATCAACATTTTTGACTATTGGTAATGCTTTCTATTTATTTCGAAAAATATTTTACGAAGATGTTACATACCTATCGTCATAAATGGTCCAAAAATAATGTTTTCTGGTAAATTCTATTACATGTATTATTTCTTGTCGTTTCGAAGCTTTGCTCCATAATTTAATAAATAGATACGCATTTAATACGCATTCTATTTCGCGCTCGTTTCGTTTTCGCATTTCGCGTAACGTTTGATTCGAAATGTGAAATAGAATTATATTTTAAAAAATTCGAAATTCAAAATTGTTGAAAACTATTTTGATCAGATTTTATTTATACATTCGGGAGATTATATTTTTGCGAGTTGGACTTTGGATCGGTAGTTTTGGATCAAACATTATGCTGCATTGTTGAATCGGGGCCGTTGTAAATTGTCTTCCCGTGGTTCTGTCATTGGCCCCAACATTTGTTAAATGATCTCTGTTTTGTGTCATTTGTCTCTGGTGCAATTTGTGTTGCCATATGTTATTGTATCATTACGTTTTATAATTATTGAGTACATTATGTGCACACTTGTATTTTGCTCATAAGTACGAAATGTGACGAATGCGAAAATTCGTATACGCGCAATTTCTCATTAATTCGTTATAATTTGAGTATTAATATAATTTTAATCAAACATAGTATTTAATGTATAAAATCAATGGACCAGTCATAAAACTACATTAAAGATTTTAATATAAAGACATTGCAATTGCATAGTTGCATTTAATTAATCAAGTCTTCGCATACGCATCAATTTCTCGTATTCGCGCGCGTTTGCGAATTTCGCACTCGTTTCGTCATCGTTAAGTGTAATATTAAGTTTTGTGAGTACAGTGATGGAGTATATTAAGCGGATATTATATATATGTTCCTGGATTGTGTGAATTTTGTTTATGTTGTACTTTATTTAAGATATTGTTAAATAAAACATGACTAGTCTTTTTGAATTTTATTTATTACCTATAAGCCTTATTCATAAACAGTTAATAACTATTTTAACTGTCGAATATTTTGTCCTTTTCCAACGACTTTTGAATTCCATTTGAGTGAAGAAGACAAAACATTCGATAGTTAAAGTATATTTATAAACTGTTTATGAATGAGGCCGTACATTGTGAAATTGTGGGAATCGCAAATAAAACCCCATACAATGCAACATATAACACTGACAAAGAGGGAGCTATTGTATCAAATAGCGGAGCATCTCCTCTTTGTCAGTATGCTCACTCCACAAATCAAACACCCAACAGCGATACAGACCAAACACCTACAGAATAAAACATAAAAAAATAGGGCATGATATTCATGTTAACAGTTTTGTTTAACCCATGACTACAAGATTGCAAAAATGAGTTGAAGACGATATTTCAGTGTTTAGTGCACACTATTACATTAACAATCTCCATTACTATTAAAGGAAAAAAAAAATAACCTACATCTATTACTCACGGAAATCTCACTCCTGCAGCTGGCTGGACGACGCCGACAAAAATGGTGATCGTAGCACTGAACATAATTTGCACTATATTGTAAAACCAACTAAATTATTCAAGAACTGGGGCGCACCAACGGATCACGCGTCTTGTCTCTACAAGCGTTCACGACAAACTGAACTATTAGCCCAACAAGATGACATCAGATAATTACATCTACCCTTCACAAAATAATATTTTAAGCACAAAGACAATATTGAAGATATGTCTAAGAGATATTACAGTGGCACAGATGGTTAGACGCTGGCTGTGAAACGAGAGATCGCGGGTTCAATCCCCGCATCGAAACAAATATTTATGTGATCGACAGGTACCTATTTGTTTCGAGTTTGGGCTTTAGAGAGACGGAAAAGTCTCTCTTAGTTTCTGGGGCCCTACTATATTAATCCGAAACGAAGTTCGAAACTTCGGATAGTCGAAGTTTATATACGATACGAATGTACCTACATATACTTATGGTCGTTATTGACTTATGGTTGTAACCATAGACTTATGGTTACGATGTACGTTATACTAATTAGAACTTTTACAGAGTAGATACATTCGTATCGTATTTAAAACTTCGATCGTCCGCGGTTTCGAACTTCGTTTCGGATGAATATAGTAGGGCCCCTGATACGACACAAATGGGGTATTCCACCCTTTTTTGAAAAGTATTTTAATTTGTTCCTAAGGTAATAACAAACTATTAAAAAAAATATCATTTTTTTATTCGATCGGCAAGTCCCATAAAAATCGAATTGAAATTTAAATTTTAAATTTATGCGCGCAAATATATGAAAACGCTAGTCGCCATGTTCATACGTCACTCCACAAGTAAACATTTGTGTACCAACAACACTGCACTTAGTAAAGAGCGAATTATTTGCAATAAACATGAGTTACTCTAATTATCATTGGTGTATTGTTCCTGGATGTCGAAATACTAGTATAAAAACACCAAATAAGTTATGGATACAAATACCAACTGATGCTGAAAGAAGAAAAACGTGGTTAACACTTGCGAGAAGGGATCCAAACAAAATGTCTGAGAAATCTCTTCTGTATTTTTGTGACGATCACTTTGATGTAAGTATTTCGTCCGTTATTTACGGTATTTCCAAATATATTAGTTATTTACAACTTCAAAACTGCCATAGATATTTATTTACATGTAAAATATTTTCGGTATCTACTTAAATGTTTAGGTTATTTAACAAAGTTGTTAATTTAGATTTTATGTTTCAGTTGGAAAACGATATGGAAAATTATGTACAATATAAAATAATGGGTTCAGTTAAAAGAATTCGAATGAAACTGCATTGCGTGCCATCCAGATTCGATTGCCAGTCAGATGGAAAACGCCCGTCGACCTCTGATGAACTAGGTTCTGCTGTTAAAAGACAAAGAATGTCTATAATTAGAGAGACTGAAAAGAGCTTTTTAAACGAAGATAACATCAAGAAATTGATATCTTGTACTGAAGGTAACTTTATTTAATTAAACAAATAAGTAATAATGGTCACAAAAGTTAAGTGTAAGATTTCAAGATCTAGCCTCTTTGTCCACAGTCGGCTTCTCAACTACCTAAACACAGCCTTTCAATATTCATTACACATATTCATGATATAGGTATTATATATTACACTCTCACTGTATTCCTAAAGAAAGGGACAGAAGTCCCAAGATTGTTTCTGCCCCAAGGCTAAATATCTTTATATTATTAACAGTTTATTATTCAGTTACAGATATACAAACAGAAATGGATGTTTCTCATCAAGGAAATAAACATCATAAAGCTGTTCAAACATTTCAACAACTGGAACATAAAGCAATGCAAGTAGCTCCAGTCCAGGAACACAAAGTAACTCAAGTTTGCCTGAAAGCAAAATACAGAAGTAGACAAGTGCAGGCTGGTGTAAAAAGTAAAGATAGTATAACATCACCTTTCAAGTTTACTATATCAACTGCAACTTCACCCTTAAAAATATCAGTGGAAAGTGCTTATAAATTACAACCTTCACCAACAGCTGTGCAAAGAAAATTACAATTCTTTGAGGAAAAATATGACAGTAATACATCATCCGTCAATACACCATCAATAGCAGGATCTACAGTTGACTATAAACCCTCTCCACATACGCTATCTAGTCAATCCAAATCAACTTCAGAGGATAGCACACAAGAAAATTATAAAAAGGTTGATAAGATAAATCTGCGTAGTACATTAAACAACATAAAAAATAAACCCAAAGTATATATTGGACTTCAAAAACAACTGTATTTTCTTATTAATTTAATTAAGAAACATACCAACATTTCTGAGGAAAATATTTTACTTTGTTTAATGAAAATAAAATTAAATAAGACATTTACACAACTGGCTGATGATTTTGAATTATCAGTCTCTCAAGTTAGCAACATATTTTTTAACAAGATGCCTATGATTGTGAAAGTCCTTGCACCATTTATTAGGCAATTTTCTACTGAAACAATAAAACTAAATCTGCCTATAGCTTTTCGACATAGGTATAGCCATGTAACACACATCATTGATTGCTTGGAGATTGAAATACAAAAGCCTTCAAAGGCTATTTATCAGGCTTTAACCTGGTCTGAATATAAAAAAACTAATACAATTAAATATTTAATATCATGTACACCAGATGGTCTTGTTAATTTTGTATCTGCTGGCTATGCAGGAAGAATAAGTGATATTAATTTGCTTGAAGACTGTAAATTTTTAGAAAGTTTGCATCCAGGTGCAACTATTTTAGCTGACAGGGGATTTAAACACCTTGAATCTTATATGGCACAGAAAGGATTTGTATTGATAAGACCTCCAAGTGTACCTGCTGGAAAGAAGCTGACCAAATTTGAAGTTCAACAGACAAAGCAAATAGCCAGTCTACGAATTCATGTTGAGAGAGTAATTCGAAGGCTCAGAGAATTTTCCATATTAAAAATGCATTCAGCAATAAACTCTAATTTAATTGGCATGTTAGATTATTGTATGATAGTAGCATGTGCCCTAATTAATTTACAGGATTCCCTTATAAAATAAATATATATTAATACATTGAAATATTGTTTTATTATATTACACTTCACCTATCTTCCCCCATAAACTATAATGATGAAGTTATCCAATGGTTGCATAAAACTGGCTTGATTTTAAAGTGTATAGATAGTATACAAATATAAGTAAAAAAACCTTTCACATCTGATTCTAGACTGCTTGGTAGGTTGTGTTCTGTTTCCTTGTTTGCATGGCAAGGATAATAAAATTTGCATGTTATTGTAATAGCTCCTTTATAACTGTATCTGTGTATACAACAGGTATTAGAATTAAAAGCCTTTATGACAAAATACAGGTTTTATTTATAAATCAAGCTGTAACACTATTGTAAATACTAGGGTAAATATTTGTTTTCCAAAAAGAAACAACATTGTTTAATAATTGATTAATGTAGTGCTCATCATAATTAACCTTAATAATATTAACTTGAGCATTATTTTCAAAATCACTACTGGCAATGCAGAAGTAACTTTTATCTGCCATAGCACAATACATTTGTAACTGTATTTGTGCAAAATATCTTTTGGTAATTTTGCCTTCTTTATTTATATATGATTCAGCAGCTTTTTCAGTGGTTGGACACTTAATTTCAAATACAGTTTTACCATGAATTCCATCTGGTGAAGCAGCTACCATTGGAAATTTCTTGCTTATATATAATCCACAATTTTTTATAATAATTCCCAACTTTTGTTCAACAACTTTTTTTACTTGATTTTCTAATTTTCGGCCTCTAATCATTGCTGGTGTCTCTGGTGTTCTTGCCCCAAGGATAACTGCAACTAATGTGCCATCACCTGTTTGACAACGACTGACTTCGTAACATTTCGAAGCAGTTATTCGGCCATACCTAAGCTCATGCCATAAGCCACTTTTATATTGGTTCCGGGTTTCCCTTTCTGTATTTCTAATGGTATTATGATCAAAAATGTGTGAAATATTTTCTAAAAATTTGTCACAGTTATCAGCTTTATATTTGTAGATAAGGTTACGTAATGATAAATTTATTTTATCCTTAAATTCGGGCTCATGATTTAAATATTGACAAGTATTTATTTTCCTCCTTTTGCATTCTAAAACAAATTCATGCATTAATTCATTCTCTGGAACAACAGTCTCTGGCTTCCTTTTTGCCATATTTAATGCACGTAATATTTTAATTGAAGTCCCAACTTTGGCGAGATTGGACTTTCTCCAATAACACTCCACTGACGTACATGATGGCTCTTCAGTGCGGCGGTGTAACCACATTAGAAATGCCACTCCATGCTTACAGCCACCTTCGCTTGCAGGACAATCATGGCATCGAACGCTTGTTACCAATTCTTCTTCTTCATCCACAACAATTGTTGCTTCATAGGGCTTAGTTCGCACTTTGTGTTCGGGACACACTGTACATTTGATTGTACAAATGTCCCGTTCTCTTTTGAGTTGAACGAACCCTATTGCATCGTCTCCATAAGATTCCCTTCCAGATCTGTAAACAAACAACAAATTTGTAACCACTTTTATACCGACACTTAATGGATAATATAAAAAAATAGGACAATACTTACATCGACGTTTTAACATTCCGTAATTCGGCAGAACAAAAGTCTGGATTCAATACAAAGAATCTTGCTATCATTAATGTATTTATCCTGGGTAGGTTCCTACTGTCTGCTTTAACGAAACCGTCGTTCATTTTTATTTGTATAAATAACGTAACGAAGAATACTGTCACAACTTCTGTGTTTACTAATAGGTTAAAATGTTTACAATTGTTGCCTGGGTATTTACTAGTGAAATGACGTAGCGTAATGGCGGCTGCCGTTTCGTATCTTTTGGGACAGATACAAAAATTGAAATTTTCAAAACGGATTATAAAATTTATTCTTTAGAGTTATAAACTGAAATTAACTTAAACTCATTGCTTATTGCTCTACTACATAGATTTATTGTTTTGAGATTTTTTCTCTCTTATAGTAAAATACCCCATTCGATCTTATTGCTATGTATGTGAATGTTGAGTTTTGTTTGTATTCATTTTCTTTTTTTGAAAAGGAAGCCGATAGGAGGATTCAGTTGGGCTGGGCAGCATTTAGGAAGTTGTACCATATATTTTCGTCGGATATACCACAGAGCCTAAAGACTAAAGTGTTCAACCAGTGTGTCCTCCCTGTAATGACATACGGAGCCGAGACGTGGACACTGACTGTAGGGCTAATCCACAAGTTAAAGGTCGCTCAACATGCTATGGAAAGAGCTATGCTCGGAGTCTCTCTGAAGGACAAAATTGGAAACGAAGTGATCCGTCAGAGAACCAAGGTAACCGACATAGCTCTGAAAGTTAGTAGGTTGAAGTGGCAATGGGCTGGCCACATATGTCGCAGAACGGATAACCGCTGGAGTAAGCGTGTTCTGGAGTGGAGACCGCGTCTTGGCAAACGTCGCGTGGGACGTCCTCTGGCCAGATGGCGGGATGACTTGCAGAAGAGGGCCGGCAGGGACTGGATGCGTAAAGCTACACACCGGGCTCTGTGGTGTACCTTGGGAGAGGCCTATGTCCAGCAGTGGACTGCAACGGGCTGATGATGATGATGTTGATTTTCTTTTTCATTCGCCTGATGGTAAGCGATACGATCGCTCATGGACAGTAGCAAAACATAGAACACCATGAATTACAAAGCTTGACATTCCACAGCGCTCGCCATCCGGAGAAGTCATTCAAGTCAAGGCAGTGGAATGCCAAGCATTGCTTTGTTATTCAAGGTGTTTGGTTTTGCTACGGTTCATGAGCTTTCGTATCGCTTACACATCAGGCGAACGGCATGCTCGTCTCACCATTCATTGCAATAAAAAAGATCTCATGTGTAGTTATTTATTGTAGAAGCGGATTTTCTGTGAAATGATTATGATACACCTATCAGGAGTTCAGAATAGGTATCTAGTTATCCTATCTATACTAATATTATAAAGCTGCAGAGTTTGTTTGTTTGTTTGAAAGCGCTAATCTCTGGAACTACTGGTCCGATTTGAATGATTCTTTCAGTGTTGGGTAGTCCATTTATCGAGGAAGGCTATAGGCTATATATCATCACACTATGACCTATAGGAGGAAAGCAGTAGTGATATCTCTAGTAAATACGAGGAAATTTTGTTCGTTTTTCGTGGTCCGATTGGTCGATATTCTAAACTGATAGTCAGAATTGAACATTTTGACCGCCATTTTAAAACGTGTATACTCCCGGGCGGAGCTGGGCCCGACCGCTAGTCTGTGATAAAGGCATAAGTTTAAGGGATATTAAAGAGACAATAATAAAAAATATTCTCAATTTATTCACTTATTAAAATGACAAAACATAATATCATGACAAAAAATATATTCTTTAAATCTAACATCTTAAAGCTATATCAAATATATATCGGCTAATTTTACAATCGGTTTTGATTTTTTTCTATGCTAGTATTACAACGGGTTCGAATCCCAGGGCACACCTCTGACTTTTCGGAGTCATGTGTGTATTGATAGTCAATCACCACGCACTAAAACGGTGAAGGAAAACATCGTGATGAAACCTGCATACCATAGCGATTTATAAAATTTCTATGGTATGTAAGTCCGCCAACCCGCACTAGGCCAGCGTGGTGGACTATATGGCCTAACCACTCTCAATCGTACTCTCGATTGTAGAGGAGGCCCGTGCCCTGCAGTGGGACGTATATAGGCTGATACAGAAATACAGAGTATTACAACCTTACAACCCTATATTTTAGTGATTTAATTTATTGTAATAATTGACTTTCAGTGGTAAACAGCTGAGTGATGCGGGGTGAATGACCTACTCGTGCTGTGATGTGACCTTGTGTATGTATCGAAAGGAGATTTTTTTTAGCTGGTTCAGTGAATGGATATCGATTTTTATATTCGTTAATAAGAATAATAGTGTTGTTAGTGTATGAAAATGTGCGTGGTGGCCTGTTGGTTACAGACCAGACGCGGCTGCATGTTCAAGGTTGTCGCGGGTTCAAATCCCAGGGCACTTTTGACCTTTCGGAGTCATGTGTGTATTGATAATCAATCACCACGCACTGTAACGGTGAAGGAAAACACCGGGAGGAAATGCGATTTCTAAGAATTTATATGGTAATGTCCGCCTGGCACTAGGCCAGCGTGGTGGACTGTACTAACCCCTCTCAATCGTACTCTCGATTGTAGAGGAGGCCCGTGCCCTGTGGGAAGAATATAGGATACAAATACAGTACAGTGAAAATATATTAGATCCGAAAGCTTTAGTTTGGAATCTTTTGCTTAAAAATTTACCTTTATACATTTTTCTCCTTGTGTATATGATATAGAAGTCATTGAAGTTTATCGTCGTTGACCATAAGGTATTGTAGAATACTAGTTAGGCATAGAAATAAAAACAAATTATAGCAAAAATCTGCATAAAATATGTATATACATATACAGTTGAGACACCCGAATGTCGTCAAATGTTGGCTGATACCGTGGCCCAACATTGGAGCCATAAAAGGGGTAAAGAAAAACTACAATTAAAAAACATAATATAATTTTGAATCACGTATTGAAACATCCAAAAAATTTACAAATACTTTAGAACTTACACTGATCGATAAGGCGCAAGATTTAATATTATCGATATTTGGCCTAATTAATAGACATTTTCAAAATCTATTTTAATTGTCGAATATTTTATCCTAAACTTCTTTTGAATTCAGTTTGAGCGAAAAATACAAAACACTCGATAATTAAAACAGGTTTTAAAATGTCTATGCATAAGGCCGAATTTCTATATCTACCTCAGAGATCTGAAAGAATTTTAGGTCCACAACTAGGCCAGTGGTGGACTAAAACCTAAATCTAGATAACGGAGGCCCAGCAATAGTATGTATATATATGGGCTAGCATTATTCATAAATACTGCCAATTTATATAAAGTATCATTTAAATAACTTACAACAAAGTTGTATATAAAAGGAGGCCCATTATATCGGTTAAAAATATCGTATTTCTAACCGATTAGTATTTCTTATGGTTTTTCCTTAAACGTATTCCTGTTATAAACCGGGTAACAGATTTTTATAAAATAAAATATCACATTTTACATTTTCTTCACAGAGCCGATTTTTTTTTTATTGGACCTCAAGTTCATTTCTCCAAGAACTCCGGGCCTGGATCGCAATTATGTTTTTATTTATTGAAAATATCTTCGATCAAATATACACTAGATACACAGTTCCCTGTAAATGTTCTGTTAAAAAGTGGCACCGATGCATGGAAACAAAAAAAGTAAACAAAAAGATCACATATTCCAAATATATTAACACAAATACCACCTTATTCCTGGAGCTTAAAGTAGCTTTTCACATAATATTGTCTAAAGTTCTGCGACGTTTTAGAAGCAACGGTCGGTGCGTGACTGAAGGCGAAAGAGTGCTTAAAGTTCTCTTTTTTGGTGCCATTTTCTAAGCGCTCATGTTGTATCTAGTGTTTATTTGATCTAAGGAAAATATACATATTTATAGACACAAAAAAATAGGTTTCATCGAGGGACAACAATCTACGCATCGCTAAGGTTCATAGTAAAATTGTCATTCTTTTTTAAATACTTGTATATGGTAATAAGGTCAATATTTCTTTGACTTTTACAATTTAGGCTATCTATTGCTTATTGAACTTTACGTATCAAAATAGCATGTTACTGTATTTCAAATTTAAATGCAAGGCAATAAGGTCTATATTTCATTGAATATTTTTAGGTATATGGTGGTAAACGGCTTGATCACAGTATTATGGGCTTATAGTTAAATCGTAATTCATTTAAATGATACAATAATTTAATTTGGGGCCACAATTTTGAGTCATAAGAAACAATAAAGTATCAAGATATTTTTATTACAAGGTACAATAAAATCTACAGGGTGTTGTCGAGGCAATTATTGCAACATAAATGTTATATACACATATTAACAGAGAACATAAACATACATAAACTCACGCCTTTTTCCCAGAGGGGTAGGCAAGGACCAAGACACCCACGTTTCACATTGAGTTCCGTCCGCGATGTGATATAGCCTATCGCCTTTCGGCACAAATTCCAGGCTGATAATGAATAAAGAAATCCAATATCACTTTTCCCGACCCGGGGTTCGAACCCGAGATCAGTGTTTTGATCGTACCGTGGTATAACTACGCCACTGAGGCACTCAATTCATTTATGTATTATATATATGTAGAGAAACAAGAATATTAAAATATGTATAACTTTCTAAATCGTACTCTCGATTGTAGAGGAGGCCCGTGCCCTGCAGTGGAACGTATATGGGCTGGTTTCCTTACTATCCAACATACCTAAATGATTTTACACATTCTTCAAAATTTTATATACATTTTTGTCAATACACGTAGATTCGAAATTTAATTAAAAAAAGACTCAATCAAAAAAAAAAACATTTTACAAAAAATATGTATACACCCTATATAAGTGCCTCATTCAACACCCTGTATAACTAAAACTAAGTTACAACTAATAAAACATAAAACTTAAAGTTAGAATTTAGATTATCACACGGTGCAAAGGTATTGCTTTGCGAAATATACCGAAATTGCCACACGTAATTTAAGGCTTTCATCAATGTACCGATAGATGGCGTTAAATCATATTAAAAATGCAAGTATTTGAAATAATGTTGATTTGGAGCTTTGAAAAAGGATTTTATCAGGAAAGCGATTTTGTCGTATCTCCAAAAATGCGTATATTCGTTTTGTACATTATTTAATTCAGAAAAAATACCGCATTTAATTTCTTCGTGTGAATGTAAGGTGTTATTGTAAAATTTTATTACTAAAAAATGGCATTGCTAAATCTTCTAGTTTAGAGGTTACTCATTTTTTTTTAAATAATTATATTCTGGTGTAAAATTGCAATTTTCGAGTTACCACAAGATTGCTTTCTGCCGTCGTTATTTTCTTTTGTAAGTTGACTCAGGCTTTTAAAAAGTAAAATATAGATATATCTCATTGTTCTCAAAAACATACAAAGTACAATCACATTATTTTTATGAGAAATAAAAAATATTTTAATTTCTCAAGTCAAACGCGTATTATTCTACACATTTTTTAGTCATACGTGTATTCCTATATATTATGCTTTTTGCAAATGTTTTGTTATATATTTCTATATTTCGATTTCGAGTACTAGTAAACAATAAAATACTCCATCCCATATTTATGCGGGTAGATTCAAAACTACTACTAACGCCATCTATCGATACACTAATAAAACATCCAAAATGGTAACATAAAAATCACCATACAAAATACATATATGAATTGTGCAAGTGTAATTTGTCTCCATAGTTTGTGAAGACTTATCCTTTGATGTAGAGAGGACACCTCTTACAAATTAAAATATCGGTACATGTACCGCTGTCCTTGTCACTCATAGGCTTTAGTATGTTCTGTCTCTTTTTATACACTTTTTTTATGGGTACATACAACTTTTGTCCGCGATGTCTGTTCTAAACATTATGCTTACAATATTTGTATATTCTGACAGCCTCCGTGGCGCAGTTGGTTAGACGCAATATAAAAGGTGAGGCCGCGGGTTCGATCCCCGCGCAGAGACAAATATTTGTGTGATGAACAGGTATTTATGTCGGGTATGTGTTTATTAGAGCGAAAAGTCTCTCGTAGTTCCCGATACACGACACAAGACTCGATCTTAGTGTGGGGTTAATGTATGTGACTTTTGGGTGTATTTTTGTTTATTTTGGCAAATACATACCTTATGGTATATGCAAAGCCGTTCATATTGGCAAGGTTAAAATCTTGCCATAGTACATAATTATATCCTCTTACTTAATATCTAAGTCAGACCCAACGAAATGTAAGGGTCGGGGAAAAAATAATCTAACAATATTCTCTTCGACATAATTATGCCTTAATTTCTAAGACAGAAGCACCAAAGGCACATAAGGCCGGCAAAAAAATCCGGCAACAAAACTCTCTTAATCTGGTATGACCAGTTCACAATTTACATTTGTATTGCCAGCTCACAAAATTCAATCAGACATTCTCTGGCAATACATACACCTTTTTAACGGTGTTGCCAGCTTAAAATTCATTTTTGACATTTGCAAACATCTTTATTTATAACTTTTGAATTGGTGTTGCCAGCTTAAAATTCATTTTTGACATTTGCAAACATCTTTATCATTTTTTAAAGGTATTGCTAGTTCATAATTTACAGGCGGTGTTGCCAGCGTAGAGTAACAGATGATACGTCATCAACGGCATTTCTTCAAGAAGTCCAGCACCTCTTGTGGGTAGTTTTGCCGCGAGGTCGACTTGGCCGCCGAACGGGCGTATTCCAGTGGAGTTACTGAGCTGGAAAGAAAATATATTAAATTAATTATTGGTTTAGAAGTAATATATGTTGTACTCTTAATTGAAGAGGAGGTCCGTGCCGTATGGGACGTATATGGGCTGATATAGTACAATACGTATATAGTAGGTGGGAAGACTCTAATATTCATATAAAACATCAATTTTACGGAAAAAAGTTATTGAAACCACAATATTTCGGAAAAAGATTTTGAAACTATAATTTAACGGAAAAAAGTACTTGGAACTACAATATTACGGAAAATGTTATTGAACCTACAATTTTACGGAAAAAGTTATTGGACCACAATTTTAAGAAAAAGGTTATTGAAATAAAAACTTCACGGAAATTTTATTGAAATAACTTCACGGAAATGCTATTGAAACAAAAACTTTAAGTAAAATATTATTGAAACAATTTAACGATTATTTTATCATTATTTTCATGAATATATTACCTCATATTCCTACAATGCGCGAGGCTCTTCCACTGTTTCCTGTCGACGCTCTTGAACAGCATCATGATGAGTTGCAGGTCGCAGTTGGCCGAGTTCACCGCGAGGTGCACCGCCGTGTCGCCGCCCTTCACGTCCTGTGGGATTCACGTGGGGTTGAGTTGGTATGGGATTGGGTTAATGTGGGATTCACGTGGGGTTGAGTTTGTGTGGGATACATGTAAGTGCTGTGGAGATTACATGTGGAAAATTGTTTTATATGGTCAGTGTTTTTGTTAAAAAATTAGCAACAGCAGTGATATATAGCATGCTAAGTCTTAAAAAATAACAAGATAATGATTATATTATAGTGTATGTATTACTAGTGTATAGTGTATATAGTACAGTAAAGTTACTCCCTTCCATACGTCTGCAACAAGATGGTGAGTATATTACAATTTATGCATGACTAGTGTATAGTGTATAGTAGGGATGAAACGGATAGTGATTTGGCCGGATACCGGATATTCGGCTAGCTACGAGGCCGGAGCGCCGGATATCCGGCTACCGGATATTCGGCCGCTTATAGCATTACGATTTGATTTGAATATGCATGCGCAATTATGATCGGAAATATTCGGACGCGTTCGGCGTGATCGGCACGACTCGGGGGCGCTCGAGTGTAATCACGCCTAAACTACTAAACCGATTTTGATGAAATTTGATACATAGATAGATTAGACAATGAGAAAGGAAAAAAAAAACAAAGAAAAACAATTTGTATTCCGACGGAAAAGCGTGATATAGACGAGTTTAGAACGTAAAGAATTCAACATCTAGTGATATACACCATGTATATTTATTTATTTTATTATCCGGTATCCGGCCGGATAGTGCGCTACTATCCGGTATCCGGCCGGATAGTGAAAATAGGCCGGATAGGCCGGATACCGGATAGTTACCGGATATCCGTTTCATCTCTAGTGTATAGTGTTTGGTACAGTGCATGTATGACTAGTGACTAGTGTGTAGTGTACAGTATATTTACCCCCTTCCACACGTCGGCGTGTGCGTGGTCCAGCAGCACGTGCACGGTGCGCATGCGCGGCGCGCGCGCGCTGTGCTGACTGCACGACACGTGCAGCGCGGTGTAGCCTGCACATACACACACACATCATACATAATGTTAGCAACAGAATCATAAAAACCCATATGGACGAGTAAGGGGGTCCCGCTTCAGGGATCGGCGCCACTTGACACCGGGAGCGCCGCGGAGGAACCACTACAAACAGTCCACACCTTTCTCTCAGATTGTTAACACGTTACATACTGGGTATCGCAAGACTGCTACCGAAAACAAAGCCGGGTGGTAGTTTTAGTGGCTACAAACACAATGCAACTAAAAATTTCGCAAAAAAACGCGACGATTATATTTTATGATTTTTTAAATATCGTCATATTTGGGTGGTATCCATAGTTTTTGCTAAAATAATAATTTTATTTGTGAATAAAAGAGTATACACGATTATTTTAGGAAAAAATGTATTTACCACCCAAATATGGCCTAATATAATAGGAAAAAAAATAACAAAAAAAAAACGCTTTTTTTGCAACTTTTTCTGTTGCATCGTGTCTGAAGTCGCTTAAACAACCACCCGGCTTCGTTTTCGGTAGCAGTCTTGATATACCCGGTATATTTTTTTGTAATCACAATTGCTATTGCTAATAAAAACAAGAAAAAGTCTTCCATTTACATTCACCCCATACACTAAGTATCAATATGTCCAGTAATTACTCTGCCTACAATGCATTTACACTGGTATTTGTCGGGAGAAATAGGCGTTGCAGTGTATCTACTCAGGCGGCATCACATATGAGAGACCTAACAGTCGAAACTTATTATTTGTCCTGTACTAGCGGCCCGGCCCAGCTTCGCCCGAGTACAAACAGATTTCTGTGCAATAATATGCACGTATTATACACATAAACCTTCCTCTTGAATCACTCTATCTATTAAAAAAAACCGCATCAAAATCCGTTGCGTAGTTTTAAAGATTTAAGCATACAAAGGGACATAGGGACAGAGAAAGCGACTTTGTTTTATACTATGTAGTGATAGTGATATGAATTAAAGTTATCTCCACTCACCATCAGTGTTAGCATGGTGTATGCGGAACAGCGGTGGTTGATCGGTGTCGTTGCGCACTATCTCGCTGAGTACTGCTGAATACGCGTCGCCTGCGCGTGCGCACGCGATCACTAGAGTGTCGCCTTGCGCGTCCACCTGCCGACAATATCGTTAGTCATGAGTGTGTAAGTGCTGTTACAAATAAAATGGAGAATTCCTGTCGTAGTATCGATTAAAATTATCGTTGATAAGGATACTGCTTAAAAATCATTAGGTATAGCTTTTTTTTATGCATGCTAAGGCTTCAAAAATAGCAAAGTGGTGATGTTATTTGAAATAGCAATAATTTTCATTACTACTATGTATTTTAATCCTTTTTCTATATCCGTCCAAAGGTTGTCTGTAAGAAATCGACTAGGGCGATAAGACAGCCAACTGTACTCTAATTTATTTGTAAAATATATTTTTTTCTTTGGACGCCGTAAAGCCAAGCGTAGTGTAGGAAGTCCTCCAACGAGGTGGAGTGATGATATTGGTGGAGTGATGGCTGGTAGCGGTTGCAGACGTTGGGCTGAAGATCGAGCCTAATAGCGTTTCGTAGGAGAGGCCTATGTCTAGTAGTGGACGCGAATAGGCTGATGATGAATGAATGAAATAATAGTATACAGCGTGATATTGACATATTGTATTTAATTTAAACCATATGATCCTAACTCCTATAGGTAACATTGTAACAAGTTTGATCAAAATCTGCCTGACAGTTTTGTTAAAAATCGCAATTTTAGTTTTCAAGGCTTTTGATTAACCCAGTGGCGTAACTACACCATCTGGGGCCCGTGGCAAAATCATCGGATGGGGGCCCCCCCTTTTTGTATGGAGAGGAAAACTGTTAAGCTTATTTTCCGGTACCCCGGAAAAGATCGAAAGGAATATATTAGTGCCACTGGTCTGCCAGTAAATTGCGGCCGAGGCGGGTCCCTAACAAAAATCTGCGCTAGCATACCGAATAAAACCCTGACCTCCACATTTCGGGCGGTATGTGTCCCTGCAGTGGTTCTTAAGATGTCCGCCCCTGAGATAACCCCCGTACTCACGTGTCTTTTCTATTAAAACAATCTAGGCCAATCCCCAAGAAGGGTGACCAGTCGGATCCTTCGAATCACAGGCCCATTGCTGTCACATACTGACTCTCCAAGGTCTTGGAGCGAGTTATCAATATGCAGCTCTTGACGTATCTTGAAGATCACCAACTGAGGGTCGTTCGGATGGTGATCTTCTCGTTTATCTCACCCACCATCAGATGGAGGCATTGGATAGTGGAAGTGAGGCGATTACGGTAGGCCTTGAAATTGTCATCGAGTGTGGCATGGCGTCGTTTTGGGGAAGCTACCTGCCTGGTATTTCAACCTGAGGAACTCTGAAAGTACTTCGCCAGCTTTCTGGATGACCGCAGCATAAAAGTCGTATTGGACGGCGTTTGCATCGAGACCAAGACCATTCATTCTGGTGTTCCATAAGGCTCGGTGCTTTCGCCGACCCTGTTTATCCTGCATATCAATGACATGTTATCTATCACCAGCTGGTATTGTTATGCAGAAGCTAGTGCAAGTGCGGCAAGATACATCTGACTACAGAATCTCTATCGGAGGTCCGTTGAACATAGCACAATTTAACCCCACGAAGATATAAGTTTGCTCGCCACGAAGATATAAGCAAGAAGACCCCTTTTGTCATGGAGATACTCTAAGCATCCGAGAGTATTCATTGACCCGAATTATTGATAAAATTGCAGTTTAGGTTTCATTTGGAAGGCAAGGACAAATTGGCCAGCAAAAAGTTAAGGATTCTCAACAGACCCAAACGGTATTTTTCGTCGGATCATCGGTTATTGCTCTATAAATGCGACAATCCGGCACGACGTGGAGTTCTGCTCTCATCTCTGGGTAGAAGTCCCAAAATATCAGCTCGACCCACTTGACTCATTACACCGCCGAGCTCTTCAAATCATCGATAATCCCGATCTCATGGAGAATGTGGAGCCGTTGGGATTGCAGTGAGACTTTGGGTCTCTCTGTGTATTCTATCAATTGTCCCACGGAAAGTGATCTGAGGAAGATGGTGCCACTATCGCTATTCTCCCATCACACTTCCCGTCACCGCAGTAGAATTCATTCTTACTACCTGGAAACTATCCCTTCCCGGAAAGTACGTTTCCAGTGTTCTTTTCTACCACGCACGTGCAAGCTCTGGAATTAACTCCCTGCTTCGGTATTCCCTGAGCGCTATAACCTATCCTTCTTTAAACTAGGCTTTAAGAAAGTGCTCTCCTTACGGTAGGAAGCGATTTCATTTTGCTGGATTCCTGAATCTGCAAAAGTCTATGAGCGGCAGTGACCGCTGACCGTGAGGTGGGCTCCACAACGAGACCAATTAGTCGTCGTCGTAATAACTTTAATACGTGGCCAGAGCCTAAACGCAGCAATGGTGATGGGGCCCCCTCAGAAGCAGGGCTTGAAATACCGGTAAAAGTTTGGTATCGTTAATGGAGCTCGAAGGAGGTATCGGTAAATTAATAAGTAACGATACCCAATTTAACGTTATTTTAACGTTAAATGTAAATACCGGTACTACCAAACTTACCGATACTTTTAACGTTATGAGTTTATTTCGTTACCTTTGCTCCCGGCAACTCGTAACGTTTGCTAACCAACCACATTTATGCGAAGAGCGTGGCGGCAGTCGGCGTTTGTGATTAAATAAGCACCAAATAAATAACGGGCAGTCTTCACAATTTAAACTTTAAAGATTTGGAATTTTACGTCTTTTTCTGAGAATGGGTAAGTTTATTTAGTTATTTAGACAATTGAAAAAATATACGAGAGGCCGCGGGTTCGATCCCCGCACCGAGAGAAATGTTTGTGTGGTCCACAAATATTTCTTTCGGGTCTGGGTGTTTGTGAGACCGAAAAGTCTTTCGTAGTTCCTGATACCTACGACACAAGACTCGATCTTAGTGTGGGGTCAGGACTATGTATGTGACTGTTGGGTGTTATTATATTATATTATTATTATTATTAATTTAATTATATATTTTATGCATGTTACTCATTTAAATAAACAGATCTGGAAAATATTTTTTATCCCGAAACGAAAACAAGGGGTGTGAATGTGTGTATCTGCGTATCTGTCTGTGACAATTTTGAACTAAATCGCCATCTCTTAATATCTCAAATAAGTTTTACATCAATCGCTTGCGACACTTACACGAACTTATTAAAAAATATATATTTGTATTGGTTCTGGTAATTTTGATTCGGATTTAATTCTAGAGATAGTTCTTTTCGATATGACAATGCAAAACATAACTTACATAACTAATGTGTGATGGACGTATTATTTATTTATGACAATTATTTTTGTGTTCAATATCACAATAACTTCCTTATTCATCCCTACTCTCGTATTTCCAATTGATTTAACATAGGTAAACATTTATATACACACACATAAACACATACCCTAATTTTTTTTCGTTTTGTCCTTACAATACTGATTCTATAAAATTCTTGGTGATAGTTAAATATTCGTATTGTAATATTATGACTATATTTCATTTCTTTTTAGCAAAAAGAAGTATATCACCTGACGTTTTTGCCTCCAAACAACGGATGTGTTATGAAGAAATAGATGCGGCACTAAAAGCTAATTTACGCGATGAAATACAGAGAAGACAGCAAGTAGGTGAATGTGGCGGCAAGAAAGAAGAGACCCATTTGAAAAATAAAAACTGTTCAGACTGTGCTATCGTTTGTAGTGACATTCCAATTGATGCAAGGAATGACCATTTTTCAAAATTAATTCATGACGAACTACAATTTATCCAGCCCTGCATGCGGACACGCGTTTATGCGAGAATTTTGCATTTTATACACACCATCAGAAGTCGTCATTCAAGTGAAATAGATTTAACTGAGACAGAGGAACATTTTTTAAAAGGTTAGGCGTATGCGGCCTGATTTACTCCGTACGGACAGGAAAGAGCTTTTATTTTGAATAATTGAATTTTGTGTTATATTCCCTATCGTTCTTATGTGTAATCGTAAATGTAAATATTTAACTATAACTATTGTTATTAATAAAGATGCTCCTTTTATTCACAGAATAGGGAAAACAAATAAAACAAAGAAAATGTTTAATCATTCTGTTTTTTTATTTGGAACATAGATTTGGAATTAATTATTTATTACTTTAATTAATTATTTATTGACTGGCTGAGTCCTGACGGTTCTACGAGAAATGAGATAGATTTCATCTTGACGACGAATAGACGGATGTTCAGTGATGTCTCTGTGATCAACAGGGTGAAAATCGGAAGTGATCACCGAATGGTTAGGGGCACATTGAATATCAACGTCCAATTAGAAAGGCGTCGCTTGATGAAGTCTACGCTCCGACCTACTCGCGCCCATATCCAAAACCCCGAGAGCTTTCAACTCGAGTTGACAAATCGCTTTGATTGTCTAAAAGAAAACCTTGCAGTGGACGAGTTAAACAGCGGTTTGGTAGAAGCTGTCCATAAGGTGGGATCTAAGTATTTTAGACCTCGCCGTAGAGATGGACCACAAAAACTCTCGATCCAGACTCTTGACCTCATGGCCGAACGTCGATCTTTGACGCTGCAGTCTTCCGTTGACGCCGAAACATATCGGCGGCTCAATAGACGGATCTGGAAGTCCTTGCGACACGATGTCCGTGCTCACAATACTGTGAGCATTAAGGAGACAATTGAGCGGAACGGAGGCTCCAAAGTGTTTGCAAGAGACTTGTCTATTGGGCAAAGCCAGTTGTCTAGGCTGAAAACGGACGAAGTCCGCGTGGTATCGACGAGGGCAGAGGTATTAAGAGAGATCGAGAGGTTCTACGGACAGCTTTACACCTCGGTTGCCAAACCTACTGTTAGCTCGGCCGAAGACCCGAGAGCCGAGTTGATCCGACACTTTAGCGATGATATCCCGGACATCAGCCTGTGTGAGATTGAGATGGCCCTCAAACAACCTAAAAACAACAAGGCGCCGGGTGAGGACGGAATCACTTCAGAGCTTCTGAAAGCGGGTGGAACGCCGATACTGAAAGTCCTTCAGAGCCTATTCAATTCCGTTCTCCTCGAGGGCTCAACGCCAGAGGCATGGAGCAGGAGCGTGGTGGTACTGTTCTTCAAAAAAGGTGATAACACCTTGCTGAAGAACTACAGGCCCATCTCGCTCCTGAGCCATGTCTATAAGTTGTTTTCGAGGGTCATCACAAATCGTCTCGAACGCAGGTTTGATGACTTCCAGCCTCCCGAACAAGCCGGTTTCCGAAAAGGCTTTAGTACCATAGACCATATTCATACGCTACGGCAGGTTATACAAAAAACCGAGGAATATAACTTGCCGCTTTGTTTATTTTGCCAATTATAAAAAGTGAATAATTAATACTGTAAACCTCTATAATGATTAGTTTAAAACACATGTGGAAAAAAAATATAAAAAAAATAATAAAAAAAATTAATGATTATAATTAAGCAATAAATATAATAATATGTAGTTTTATTTTTTAAATCAAATGTATTAACACCATGGACGTAATATATAAACACATCCATGATTAACACAGACGATAATGCTTTGGAATTATAAATTGTTCCCCCATCGATACGCCAAGTAAGCACCGGCCTTAATCCACCATATGTAGCTAAAAAAAAATCACCCAAATAATCATTTTGAAAATATATTATTACTACGTATAAATAATAGGTCTTCAATAATGTCCTCCTTCATACTGAATCGGTAATTTGACATCACAAACTTGAGAGAGGAAAATAATCTTTCTACGCTGACTTGTGTCAATGGCGCAGCTAACACGGTGGTAGATATTGCATATTATAATGAAGGAAACTTGTAAAATGTAACGTGATCTTTCCCAATACTCCAGGACATTCTCTGTAGAAGGAAGAAGTGGTTCTTGCAAAAATGCATCAAAAGAATCTGCCAAATGATGAGTAGATGTCTTTAACACACCTACAGAATCACATTGCTTACATAAATAATTTTCATTTAAATATTTATCCAACTCTTTTACAATACACTACACAATTTGCAAATGTGGTAACGTTCGAAAAAGACGCCTGTAGTGCGATTCACGTAATAAAATCAGTTCAGCTGTAGTGCAGTTGCGGTTAAGTTTCGATCAAAACAGCCCTTTTCGTATTCTCGAAATACGCTCGCGTCAAGTTCGCGTCACGCAAACGTTTTAGCGTATTCTACTGCTGCGCGCAAGCTGCGCGTATGTGTCAATATCAAACAAATTTCATACATCTGACGTACAGTTGACGCGCAGCTCACGCGCAGTTCACGCGCAGCTAAGAATACCATTTTGTACCAAAGCGTAAACTTAATTGTAACCGCACCGCAACTTGATCGGCGCGTCAAAAAGTTACGTGAATCGCACTACTGACCAGTGGAGGAACGGAACGGCAACAGCGCGTATATCCCGTGGGACGCACAACGACGTTTATTCGCGCTTTGAGAACATCGGCAACGTCGCATAAAGTAACGATACGAAATTACCGATATTTTTAATGTTATCGACGTAAAAAAATACCGATAATTGTTAACGTTATGGTATCATAACGTTTGTGTTTTGTTACGATACTCAATTACCGCTACTTAATTTTAACGATACACAGGTATCTTTATGAAAATACCGGTATTTACCGATACTTTTAATGTGAATTGGTATCGGTAACAAGCCCTGCTCAGAAGCCTAATATTGAAGTTTAACTATACGCACTATAATCTGTACATAATAGTTAAAAAGCAGTCAGTAAAATTCGCGTAAATATAAAAAAATCATTATTATTATTTTTATGTATCAAAAATAAACCTTGGTATCTTTAATGGAAACTAAGAAAATAGTTTTTGATTACCAATTTTGTTGGTAGTAAATTGGCTAGGTTCTTCTCTTCTTACGGCCTCTCGAGCCTGAGGGGCTGGGCCGCCGGGGGCCCCTAAGGCCGGGGGCCCGTGGCATTTTGCCCACTATGCCACCCTATTGTTACGCCACTGGATTAACCCCTGTAGATACCGAGTCTTTTTACGACTCAGGTAAGTCACCGAACTGCACTGATGTTTAGCTAAGCGGTAAAATACTCTCTAAAATCTACATGGGATGTCCAAAAATCGTAAAATCCAAAATAACGATTTTTGACAAAAAATCTACTTATATTTTTTTCAAATTATGTACAATGTCCCCTGGGGTAAAGAGAAACATGTGGGTTAAATTAAGTATAATGTGTCAATATCACCCTGTATATACAATGAATGTAGATCGGTAACAGTCCCTAGACTTTTTGAAGGTATTGTAGTATATTGATAAATTCATACTCTTAGCATCTGTCGTCTCGAACTATACACTACGCGAACCAAGGGTGAAAGAGATAGATATAGAATGAGATAGATCATAGACGTGGAGGACGGAACGGGGTGTGAAGACGTGGTGTATAGCAAACGAGCCGATAAATATTAATAATTGTATTCTACTACAATGTTACACATATTAACCGTAAATAGTGACTATTACAGGTATGATAGTCCTTACCTCCTGGAAGACGCTCTCCTTCCCCGCAACTAGCGTGGGGTCCACCTTCAGGGCCACTCGGATGCACTGCACCACGTAGCGGGTGAGTATAGGCCGGTGCGGGCAGCGGAGCGCCGCAGACTTCAGTAGCGACAGACCTGGGGAAATTACATCAATTATTTCATTAAAATTCCATTCATATAGAGTACCACGGATTCCAAAACATTCCAATAAACGCAGCAGAATGGGTATTGCGACAGTTTCGAATGCTTTAGCCAGGTCAAGAAAAAGTCTTCGTGCACGCGTGCGAAAGAGACAACGAATGTCCCCATCGCACTATTCAAAATATTAATTTCTCAGGAATTTTACATCCAATCTTGATGCTCTTTACAAATTCATGCTTTTCATAAGCGATACTTTTTAGGAAACATTACTGCTCAAAATCAAATCTTGAACACCAACCTATTGTTTATGAATCAAAATGTTTTCTTTCAGTATATCTACGATTTATACATTTACCTCCAAGTAGCATAGCTGTGGGACATCCGGTATAAAATGGGTACCACCGCAATGTCTATTTCTCCCGTCAAACAGCAGTTTCAATGCACTGTTGTGTTTCGGATTGAAGGACATTGTAGCCAGAGTAACTACTGGACATATTGAGACTTAAGATCTTGTGTCTCAGGATGGCGAGCGCAGTGGAATGCCAAGCATTGCTTTGTAATTCAAGGTGTTGTTTGGTTTTGCTACTGTTCATGAGCGGTCGCATCGCTTACCATCAGGCGAACGGCATGCTCGTCTCGCCATTCAATGCAATAAAAAAAAAAAAAAATAGAAAGCTGAATATTTTAAAAATGCTACTTACCAAAGTCATGGGCGAACAGGGCTGGTTTCTGCGCAAGTACCCTCTCGCAAATGAGAGCGAAGAGAGCGTACTGGAGATCCTCCTGCTCCGCGCCCCTGGACAGGCTCAGCAGGATGTTTTGCAGGACACTGTGCAGGGGAATGTACTGTCACATACTGGTACCACTGGGTACTAATTATAGTGGAACAACGGCGATCTGGCCCAGTCTAAACCAAGGTCTTTTGTAATAGATTACCAAACTCATGACGAGACACGAAAGTATGCCATATTGGGGTCTCAGTTACCCGACAAAACTTTGATGATAGGTCTCTCAAATGTGAGAGGTCAACTGGGTAGGTACCACCGCAATTTCTATTTCTCCCGCCAAACAGCAGTTTAAATGCACTGTTGTGGTTCGGATTGAAGGACATTGTAGTAGAGTAACTACTGGACATATTGAGACCTAACATCTTATGCTCAGGATGGCGAGCGCAGTGGAATGTTGCTACTGTTTATGAGCGGTCGTATCGCTTACCATCAGGCGAACGGCTTGCTCGTCTCGTCATAGCAATAATAAACACTTAAATATATTACAAATGAATAAAAAGTACAAATGGTGGTCTTATCGCTCTAGGCGATTTCTTAGACAACCTTTGGATGGATATAAGAAAAGGAAAGAAAAGTAGGAAGACATTGGGAGCACAAAGAGACAAAAGTACCGTTACAATCCCTTAATTTCCATAAACAAATTATATTCGCATTAACAATACTTAATATATTGATGACAACATCACTATATCTGTATTATCAGTGATTCAGAACAAAGAATTTCTTTGAAAAACTTCTTTGTTTATTTATCTATATCTTATATATTCCAGTAAGTCAGGAAGGTTATACCAGCCACCTGCCAACTATCTTGTGACCCCACGACGATGTTTTGCTTTATCAATCTTATCAATAAGGTCAGGTCAACTGTGTTTATTATTTTATTAGTAATTTTGTCTCTGCAGTTCTAATCTAATATCTAATCTAATATATATATAAAATGCTAATGTTAGTACGTAAATCCACGGTTTTCTCTATCATCCACAACTCCGATCAATTCCCCGCTGGGGTGGTGAATACCCCTTGGTCTCCAGGTGTGAATAAGGGAGTTTGGTCGGGGTGGGTGGAAGCGGGTGGTTGTGAGTGGCGAAAATGTAAAAAAATATATATCTGTCCTTCTCTAACTTATGTGAACTTAGGGGAAGTTCTGAAAATTTCTGGAGTGATCTAGAAAGCTCCAGAATATGTGCAACTGATATAATCAATCTAGAATGTTCTAGAACGTTCTAAAATTTTCTGGAATGATCTCGAAACTTCCAAAAAGCCTAGAACCGTTGAAATCGATCCGGAATGTTCTAGATCGTTCTAAAATTTTCTGGAATGATCTCGAAACTTTCAAAAAGCCTAGAACCATTGAAATTGATCCGGAATGTTCTAGATCGTTCTAAAATTTTCTGGAATGATCTCGAAACTTCCAAAAAGCCTAGAACCGTTGAAATCCATCCGGAATGTGCTAGATCGTTCTAAAATTTTCTGGAATGATCTCGAAACTTCCAAAAAGCCTAGAACCGTTGAAATCGATCCGGAATGTGCTAGATCGTTCTAAAATTTTCTGGAATGATCTCGAAACTTCCAAAAAGCCTAGAACCGTTGAAATCGATCCGGAATGTTCTAGATCGTTCTAAAATTTTCTGGAATGATCTCGAAACTTTCAAAAAGCCTAGAACCGTTGAAATTCCATCCGGAATGTGCTAGATCGTTCTTAAATTTTCTGGAATGATCTCGAAACTTCCAAAAAGCCTAGAACCGTTGAAATCGATCCGGAATGTTCTAGATCGTTCTAAAATTTTCTGGAATGATCTCGAAACTTCCAAAAAGCCTAGAACCGTTGAAATCGATCCGGAATGTGCTAGATCGTTCTAAAATTTTCTGGAATGATCTCGAAACTTCCAAAAAGCCTAGAACCGTTGAAATCGATCCGGAATATTCTAGATCGTTCTAAAATTTTCTGGAATTATCTCGAAACTTCTAAAAAGCCTAGAACCGAACATTTTGAATATTCTAGAGTGTTCTGGCTCTAGAAATTTCGATCTTTGACAGTATATAAAGCAAACTCCAGTGACTTTTCGTCAGTTCTATCGTGTTTTCAGTCGAGTAAAGATCGATAAGAGTACGAGTGAACAGTGATTGATCTATTTCAAGTAATTTCGACAAGTGGAAACGACCGAACTATTTGAATATTCTAGAGTGTTCTGGCTCTAGCAATTTCGATCTTTGACAGTATATAAAGCGAACTCCAGTGACTTTTCGTCAGTTCTATCGTGTTTTTCAGTCGAGAGACTGATTGTTATGTATAACTTTTTTTCATTGCACATGCACAATGCCAAAACGTAAAAAAATATTTACGAAACTTCTAGCGGTTTCAAAAAAAAAGAAAGCAGCACGACAAAATGAAACAGAAGAACAAAGAGAGCAACGGCTTTCGAATATTCGTGAAGGGGTGAACAGAATTTGAGGAAATCAGACTGAAGAAGAAAGAGCATGCACTAACGATGAAACGCGATTACGAGTAAGATCAATCCGAAATCGTCAGTCTGTTGTTCAACGTGAAGTGGAAAAGAGCAAAAGTAAAGACAAAATGGCCACTCTACGTCAACAACGAGCTGCTACATCTAAGATTAAGAGTCTAGAACTTCAGGCTTTCCATTATGATTGCAAAATACAATACAGTGAACATTCAGATGTCGTCATCGGAAAAATGGATACGATATGCGAGTATTGTCATGCCCGGAAATTTAAAGGCGAAACTGCTGGTATGTGCTGCGCGAGTGGTAAAGTCAATTTACCAGCATTAGATGTACCACCACCACCATTACTCACATATATGACTAACAACACACCAGATTCCAATCATTTTCTACAAAATATACGTCGATACAACTGTTGTTTTCAAATGACTTCATTTGGAGCATCATTGATATGCCATGAAGAAAATTTTAACCCAATTTTCAAGGTTCAAGGTCAAATTTTCCACAGAATAGGCTCACTTCTGCCGATGTCCAATGAAACTCCAAAATTTCTACAAATATACTTTGTTGGTAACGAAGAACTTGAAGCAGATCAACGTTCCTCTCATTTTCAGGGACTAAACCGAGATATTATTCAAAAGTTACAATGTCTTCTTCATAATCATAATCAACTAATTAATGTGTTCAAGACTTCCCTAGACCAAATGGCTGCAGATAATTATAAGATCGTCATTCGAGCAGATAAAAGACCAGCCGGTCAACACGAACGAAGGTTTAATGCACCTCAAACGAACGAAATTGCTGTAGTAGTTGTTGATAATGAATTTAGTCGTCGTGATATTATTATTCAACGCCGAAGTGATAAACTGCAACGTATTGCTGAAACACATCGTAGTTATGATGCGCTACAGTATCCGCAAATTTTTTGGCAAGGTGAGGATGGTTATCACTTCAATATTCAACAAGTTGATCCAACTACAGGTGTCGAAACTAACAAAAAAGTATCAGCTATGCAATTTTATGCTTATCGAATTATGACTAGAAATGGTGAATATAACCATATTTTAAATTGTCGACAGTTACTTCAGCAGTTTATTGTAGACATGTATGCCAAAATTGAGACGGAAAGATTAGAATATATTCGCTATAATCAACGAAAATTGCGTTCGGATGAATACATTCATTTGAGAGATGCAATGATAAATGATGGAAACGTTGATAACATGGGAAAATTGGTCATCTTGCCATCGACATTTACTGGAAGTCCACGTCACATGCAAGAATATGCTCAGGATGCGATAACTTATGTCAGAAAACACGGCAGACCAGATTTATTTATAACATTTACATGTAATCCTTCATGGGTGGAAATCAAAGAAGAATTACAATATGGACAGACGGCCAGCGATCGTCATGATATTATTGCCCGAGTTTTTCGTCAAAAACAAATTAACTTTATTAAAGCCTTCGTGAAAAATCAAATATTTGGTGCTGTTATCTGCTGGATGTATTCAATTGAATGGCAGAAACGAGGACTGCCACATTCTCACAACTTAATTTGGCTTCAAAATAAAATTCGACCAAATCAAATAGACGATATCATCAAAGCTGAATTTCCAAACCCGGAAGAAGATCCTGATCTTTATAGTATAATCGTAAAGAACATGGTTCATGGCCCGTGTGGTGAACTAAATAGGAATTCTCCATGCATGAAAGATGAAAAATGTACGAAACGTTATCCAAAGCCATTATTGAACGAAACAGTTACAGGCGAAGATGGATATCCTAAATATAGACGTCGATCACCAGAACAGGGTGGATTTACGGCTAAAATAAAAATACGAGGTAATGAAGAAATTCAAGTTAACAATCAATGGGTAGTACCATATAATCCACTTCTATCTAAAATGTTTAATGCCCATATCAATGTTGAATACTGTAGTTCTGTTAAATCGATAAAATATGTATGCAAATATATTAATAAAGGCAGTGATATGGCTGTCTTTACGATAACCAAAGAAAACCAACAAGATGAAATAGTACAGTATCAAATGGGTCGTTACATTAATACCAATGAAGCGGTTTGGCGAATTTTGAGTTTTCCAATACACGATCGAGATCCACCGGTTCTTCATTTGTCCGTCCACCTAGAAAATGGACAACGTGTGTTTTTCACTACAGAAACGGCACAAAAAGTTGCGACGGAACCACCAACCAACGAACAACTTTAACAGCATTTTTTGAACTATGTCAGAATGACCCATTTGCTAAGACTTTATTTTACTCGAAGTACCCAGCTATTATACATGGAATACAACAAGTAACAATTTAATCCCCGGAAACGTGGAATGCCAGTAGAAGACATGATGGAGTGTTTAAGGTAACACAATAGGACGAGTCTACACAGTGCATCCAAAAAACGCTGAATGTTTCTATCTGCGTTTATTACTTCACAACATTCGTGGCCCAACGTTTTGAAGACTTAAAACTGTCAATGGTTACGTTTGTGATACATATCGCGAGCATGTCAAAGATTGGGTCTACTTGAAAACGATAATCATTGGGACTTAGCTATGAATGAAGCAGCTCAAAGTGCAACAGCAAATCAAATTCGTGAGCTATTCGCAATTATATTAAACTACATGTAATCCTCTCTAATCCAAATCCGACTATGGCTAAAATACGAGAATATTATGAGCGATGACATCTTGGCTGGATTACGACAACAAAACCCGGACTTAGAAATTAGTTTTAATGAAGAAATTTTTAACAAAGCTTTGATATTGATAGAAGATAAATGTTTAGCAATGTCTAACCAAACGTTAATACAACTAGGTGTTCCAATCTCCTAAACGAAGTCATTTGGATGTTATGAACAGTGAATTTTTAAGAGAAACCAATTATAATATCGACGGAATTGAAGCTTTACATCGAACACAACAAGCCATTATTAGTTGAGAGTCAAAAACAAGCATATGATATAATAATGGATTATTATAAAAAACCGACTTCAAAACAAAAAACCACTAAGAACCAAAAAATAAAGAAAATAATGAGTACCACTGTAAAGCAAAAACATTATATTTATTTCATGGAACTTGTGCTTGTTGATTAATTTGCTTAATGACTTGACTAGGTCAACAAATCAAAATATATGCATAACATAATTGAAGGCGGGTCGCCCAGTACCAAACATATAGATATGTATTTAAATTAATATAAGGCATAGGTCCTACATGTTTGGTACTTGGCGGCCCGCCTTCAATATGTTATGCATATATTTGATTTGTTGACTAGTCAAGTCATTAAGCAAATTAATCAACAAGCACAAGTTCCATGAAATAAATATAATGTTTTTGCTTTACAGTGGTACTCATTATTTTCTTATTTTTTGGTTCTTAGTGGTTTTTGTTTGAAGTCGGTTTTTATTTTTTTATTAAAAATTTTAGTTATTTTTATCTTTTTAGTGTTGACAGGAATTGAAATAAGAAGATTTGGTCCCACAAGGAATATGTTCTTTCCGATGATAATGAAATCGCTAAAATCGGCTAAAAGCTGCCGAAGATATTGGAGTATTCACGGGTTTATTATTTTTTCTCCCCCCCCCCCCCTTCCTTTGCCCTGCCCCCCGTTTTCCCTGCGCCACTGTAGCTTAGCTTTTATATTGAACCCAATGCAAAAAGAACCATTGGAATCCTACTAAATTTTGAAGAGTTCTACACTCCAGGTCCGAACATGATCATCCAGATCTTCATGTTGTGTTCCTGGGATCAACCTGTCAATATATTCTTTCCAATGAAAAAGAATCACTAAGTCGGTTAAAAGCTGCCGAAGATATTAGAATTTACGTGTATTTTCATTTTATCACCCCCCTCCCTCACCCCCACCCCTTTCACCCTCTTTCACTGAAACTTCACTTTTATAATGAACGTAATGCAAAAAGAACCACTGGAATACTACTTATTTTTAAGGAGTTACCCTCTCCAGCTCCGAAGATATTCATCAGATCTTCACCATATTTTTATGGGACCAAATGACAAGCACCAGCTTTCAATCAAAGAAAGAATGGTCGAAATCGGTTCACACAGTACAGAGAAACGAGGTAACAAACATAAAAAAAAAAAAAAAAAAAAAAAGCAACATACAGTCGAATTGAGAACCTCCTCCTTTTTTTGAAGTCGGTTAAAAAGCAGCAAGGTGGTATAATATTTTTAGACGCAACCTGCGGCACCGGGAAACATTTTTTTGATAAATTTAATTTGGCTGAAATCCGTGCAAATAAAGAAATCGTTCTCGCCCTAGCATCATCTGGATAGCGGCAACACTTATGGAGGGTGGACGAACAGCGCATTCTGGTTTAAAATTACCATTAAATGTAGCTGACTATGAATTCCCGGTATGTGACATCACAAAATCATCAGCACGTGGACAAATATTGAAACAGTGCAAAGCCATTATATGGGATGAAAGCACAATGGCCCATAAAAAATCACTAGAAGCACTCAATAGAACACTTCAAGATTTACGTGACAACACGAATATAATGGGAGGTGTATTGTTAATATTATCAGGCGATTTTCGTCAAACGCTGCCTGTCATTCCGAAATCAACGCCGGCGGATGAAATTAACGCTTGCATAAAGAAGTCGGTCATCATGGGAACACGCAAAAATAATTAAATTAACAACAAATACGAGAGCGCGAATTTCAGGAGATGAAAAGCGCCAAGAATTTTCTGAAAAACTGTTACAAATAGGAGAGGGCACCTATCCAATCGACGAAAGTACTGGCCAAATCACATTATCTAATGAGTTATGTAATATAGTTGAAACACCGGAAAAACTTATAATGAAGTATATCTAAGTATTGCTGAGAATTATACCAATTCAGAATGGTTACGCGAGCGAATTATTTTAGCCACGAAAAACGACATTGTCAACGGCATCAACAACATCATCCAGGAAAAGATTTCCGGGAGAAGAGAAAATTTACACATCAATTGATACAATGATTGATGAAGAAGAAAGCGTCAATTTCCCTACTGAATTTTTAAATTCATTAAATCCTCCAGGAATGCCATTACACTGTCTTAAGTTAAAAGTTGGTTCACCAATTATTTTATTACGAAATCTGAACTCGCCGAAACTGTGTAATGGCACGAGACTCTACATTAAACAGCTACAAACGAACATCATTGAAGCCAGTATAATGACTGGTAAAGGAAAAGGACAGACAGTATTTATACCACGGATACCTTTAATTTCAAATGGATTGCCCTTTACTTTTAAACGTTTACAATTTCCGGTGAAGTTGGCTTACAGCATGACTATCAACAAAGCACAGGGCCAAACTATTCAATACTGTGGCGTTGACTTGAAAGAACCATGCTTTGCACACGGCCAATTATACGTCGCATGCTCACGAGTAGGAATCACCTCGAAATTTGTTCATTTACAGTCCGGACAATAAATCGATAAATATAGTTTATAAACAAGTATTATAAAAAAGAACTAAACAAAAAAAATGTAACTAAAATAGAAAGTGTAAATACATAATATGATGATATTTAATATGAATATGTGTTTGTCATATGTAATATGTACAATATAATATGTAAATAATTGTATAAATAAAACATAAATTTATCATTTACTAAAGTGTTTCTTATTTTTCTATAACTATTTCAAATCGTTAATTCGTTAATTAATTTGATGCACTCTATATACACCGTATGTTTAATAGTTGAATAAATCTCTCAACATCTAAGATAAAAATGTTTAACATTTACTTTAGAAATTAGATCTTTAAATATTTTTTATACCATTAAACATGCGATGTATTTTAACATGAGCAACGCCGGGTTTCGCTGCTATACTATATAAATGTGAAAATTAACAGAGCTGGGAAAGCGAGATCACACCCTGCCAACGACGAAGTTAACGCCAGTTCGAAATAATAAAATTTAGTCTTAATCTATACATATAAATAAAATTGAAGTGTCTGTTTTAAGAGTGAAAATAAAAAAAAATGTCCTACTACATATCGTTATATACACGATACCTGTGCCGAAAGTGATATTTAAATTTTTTTTGTCTGTCTGTCTGTTTGTTTCGGCTAATCTCTGAAATGGCTGGACCGATTTTGACGGGACTTTTTTAGTCAGGTAGCTGATATAACAAGCAGTAACTTAGGCTACATTTATTTTAGAAAAATTATTTTATTTTAGAAAAATAAAGTAATGTTGCAATGCCCGCGCGCAGCTCACGCGCATGCCACCACTGGGCTGTCACGTCGGGCGCTTCTTCTACCACCAACGAATAAATATCACATTTACAAAATATTGTATATAAAGAAATTTTTCAATAAAGCTAATGCTAAAAACTGAAAATAGATGATAATTAAAATTTCATCATGTGACTGAATGAGACGGGACATAAACTGGATAGAACGGGACGGGAAATATAGTTATTACGCGAAATAATATGTTGTTGCCAAATCAATACTGGACTCAACAGCTATCTGCACCCGGGCGAAGCCGGGTCCCACAGCTAGTATATATATAAAATGCTAATGTTAGTACGTAAATCCACGGTTTTCTCTATCATCCACAACTCCGATCAATTCCCCGTTGGGGTGGTGAATACCCCTTGGTCTCCAGGTGTGAATAAGGGAGTTTGGTCGGGGTGGGTGGAAGTGGGTGGTTGTGGGTGGCGAAAATGTAAAAAAATATATATCTGTCCTTCTCTAACTTATGTGAACTTAGGGGAAGTTCTGAAAATTTCTGGAGTGATCTAGAAAACTCCAGAATGTGTGCAACTGATATAATCAATCTAGAATGTTCTAGAACGTTCTAAAATTTTCTGGAATGATCTCGAAACTTCCAAAAAGCCTAGAACCGTTGAAATCGATCCGGAATGTTCTAGATCGTTCTAAAATTTTCTGGAATGATCTCGAAACTTTCAAAAAGCCTAGAACCGTTGAAATCGATCCGGAATGTTCTAGATCGTTCTAAAATTTTCTGGAATGATCTCGAAACTTCCAAAAAGCCTAGAACCGTTGAAATCAATCCGGAATGTTCTAGATCGTTCTAAAATTTTCTGGAATGATCTCGAAATTTCCAAAAAGCCTAGAACCGTTGAAATCCATCCGGAATGAGCTAGATCGTTCTAAAATTTTCTGGAATGATCTCGAAACTTCAAAAAAGCCTAGAACCGTTGAAATCGATCCGGAATGTGCTAGATCGTTCTAAAATTTTCTGGAATGATCTCGAAACTTCCAAAAAGCCTAGAACCGTTGAAATCCATCCGGAATGTGCTAGATCGTTCTAAAATTTTCTGGAATGATCTCGAAACTTCCAAAAAGCCTAGAACCGTTGAAATCGATCCGGAATGTTCTAGATCGTTCTTAAATTTTCTGGAATGATCTCGAAACTTCCAAAAAGCCTAGAACCGTTGAAATCGATCCGGAATGTTCTAGATCGTTCTAAAATTTTCTGGAATGATCTCGAAACTTCCAAAAAGCCTAGAACCGTTGAAATCGATCCGGAATGTGCTAGATCGTTCTAAAATTTTCTGGAATGATCTCGAAACTTCCAAAAAGCCTAGAACCGTTGAAATCGATCCGGAATATTCTAGATCGTTCTAAAATTTTCTGGAATTATCTCGAAACTTCTAAAAAGCCTAGAACCGAACATTTTGAATATTCTAGAGTGTTCTGGCTCTAGAAATTTCGATCTTTGACAGTATATAAAGCAAACTCCAGTGACTTTTCGTCAGTTCTATCGTGTTTTCAGTCGAGTAAAGATCGATAAGAGTACGAGTGAACAGTGATTGATCTATTTCAAGTAATTTCGACAAGTGGAAACGACCGAACTATTTGAATATTCTAGAGTGTTCTGGCTCTAGCAATTTCGATCTTTGACAGTATATAAAGCGAACTCCAGTGACTTTTCGTCAGTTCTATCGTGTTTTTCAGTCGAGAGACTGATTGTTATGTATAACTTTTTTTCATTGCACATGCACAATGCCAAAACGTAAAAAAATATTTACGAAACTTCTAGCGGTTTCAAAAAAAAAGAAAGCAGCACGACAAAATGAAACAGAAGAACAAAGAGAGCAACGGCTTTCGAATATTCGTGAAGGGGTGAACAGAATTAGAGGAAATCAGACTGAAGAAGAAAGAGCATGCACTAACGATGAAACGCGATTACGAGTAAGATCAATCCGAAATCGTCAGTCTGTTGTTCAACGTGAAGTGGAAAAGAGCAAAAGTAAAGACAAAATGGCCACTCTACGTCAACAACGAGCTGCTACATCTAAGATTAAGAGTCTAGAACTTCAGGCTTTCCATTATGATTGCAAAATACAATACAGTGAACATTCAGATGTCGTCATCGGAAAAATGGATACGATATGCGAGTATTGTCATGCCCGGAAATTTAAAGGCGAAACTGCTGGTATGTGCTGCGCGAGTGGTAAAGTCAATTTACCAGCATTAGATGTACCACCACCACCATTACTCACATATATGACTAACAACACACCAGATTCCAATCATTTTCTACAAAATATACGTCGATACAACTGTTGTTTTCAAATGACTTCATTTGGAGCATCATTGATATGCCATGAAGAAAATTTTAACCCAATTTTCAAGGTTCAAGGTCAAATTTTCCACAGAATAGGCTCACTTCTGCCGATGTCCAATGAAACTCCAAAATTTCTACAAATATACTTTGTTGGTAACGAAGAACTTGAAGCAGATCAACGTTCCTCTCATTTTCAGGGACTAAACCGAGATATTATTCAAAAGTTACAATGTCTTCTTCATAATCATAATCAACTAATTAATGTGTTCAAGACTTCCCTAGACCAAATGGCTGCAGATAATTATAAGATCGTCATTCGAGCAGATAAAAGACCAGCCGGTCAACACGAACGAAGGTTTAATGCACCTCAAACGAACGAAATTGCTGTAGTAGTTGTTGATAATGAATTTAGTCGTCGTGATATTATTATTCAACGCCGAAGTGATAAACTGCAACGTATTGCTGAAACACATCGTAGTTATGATGCGCTACAGTATCCGCTAATTTTTTGGCAAGGTGAGGATGGTTATCACTTCAATATTCAACAAGTTGATCCAACTACAGGTGTCGAAACTAACAAAAAAGTATCAGCTATGCAATTTTATGCTTATCGAATTATGACTAGAAATGGTGAATATAACCATATTTTAAATTGTCGACAGTTACTTCAGCAGTTTATTGTAGACATGTATGCCAAAATTGAGACGGAAAGATTAGAATATATTCGCTATAATCAACGAAAATTGCGTTCGGATGAATACATTCATTTGAGAGATGCAATGATAAATGATGGAAACGTTGATAACATGGGAAAATTGGTCATCTTGCCATCGACATTTACTGGAAGTCCACGTCACATGCAAGAATATGCTCAGGATGCGATAACTTATGTCAGAAAACACGGCAGACCAGATTTATTTATAACATTTACATGTAATCCTTCATGGGTGGAAATCAAAGAAGAATTACAATATGGACAGACGGCCAGCGATCGTCATGATATTATTGCCCGAGTTTTTCGTCAAAAACAAATTAACTTTATTAAAGCCTTCGTGAAAAATCAAATATTTGGTGCTGTTATCTGCTGGATGTATTCAATTGAATGGCAGAAACGAGGACTGCCACATTCTCACAACTTAATTTGGCTTCAAAATAAAATTCGACCAAATCAAATAGACGATATCATCAAAGCTGAATTTCCAAACCCGGAAGAAGATCCTGATCTTTATAGTATAATCGTAAAGAACATGGTTCATGGCCCGTGTGGTGAACTAAATAGGAATTCTCCATGCATGAAAGATGAAAAATGTACGAAACGTTATCCAAAGCCATTATTGAACGAAACAGTTACAGGCGAAGATGGATATCCTAAATATAGACGTCGATCACCAGAACAGGGTGGATTTACGGCTAAAATAAAAATACGAGGTAATGAAGAAATTCAAGTTAACAATCAATGGGTAGTACCATATAATCCACTTCTATCTAAAATGTTTAATGCCCATATCAATGTTGAATACTGTAGTTCTGTTAAATCGATAAAATATGTATGCAAATATATTAATAAAGGCAGTGATATGGCTGTCTTTACGATAACCAAAGAAAACCAACAAGATGAAATAGTACAGTATCAAATGGGTCGTTACATTAATACCAATGAAGCGGTTTGGCGAATTTTGAGTTTTCCAATACACGATCGAGATCCACCGGTTCTTCATTTGTCCGTCCACCTAGAAAATGGACAACGTGTGTTTTTCACTACAGAAACGGCACAAAAAGTTGCGACGGAACCACCAACACGAACAACTTTAACAGCATTTTTTGAACTATGTCAGTATGACCCATTTGCTAAGACTTTATTTTACTCAGAAGTACCCAGCTATTATACATGGAATACAACAAGTAAACAATTTAATCCCCGGAAACGTGGAATGCCAGTAGAAGGACATGATGGAGTGTTTAAGAGTAACACAATAGGACGAGTCTACACAGTGCATCCAAAAAACGCTGAATGTTTCTATCTGCGTTTATTACTTCACAACATTCGTGGCCCAACGTGTTTTGAAGACTTAAAAACTGTCAATGGTTACGTTTGTGATACATATCGCGAAGCATGTCAAAGATTGGGTCTACTTGAAAACGATAATCATTGGGACTTAGCTATGAATGAAGCAGCTCAAAGTGCAACAGCAAATCAAATTCGTGAGCTATTCGCAATTATATTAACTACATGTAATCCTTCTAATCCAAATCGACTATGGCTAAAATACCGAGAATATATGAGCGATGACATCTTGGCTGGATTACGACAACAAAACCCGGACTTAGAAATTAGTTTTAATGAAGAAATTTTTAACAAAGCTTTGATATTGATAGAAGATAAATGTTTAGCAATGTCTAACCAAACGTTAATACAACTAGGTGTTCAATCTCCTAAACGAAGTCATTTGGATGTTATGAACAGTGAATTTTTAAGAGAAACCAATTATAATATCGACGAATTGAAGCTTTACATCGAACACAACAAGCCATTATTAGTTGAGAGTCAAAAACAAGCATATGATATAATAATGGATTATTATAAAAAGCAGCAAGGTGGTATAATATTTTTAGACGCACCTGGCGGCACCGGGAAAACATTTTTGATAAATTTAATTTTGGCTGAAATCCGTGCAAATAAAGAAATCGTTCTCGCCCTAGCATCATCTGGGATAGCGGCAACACTTATGGAGGGTGGACGAACAGCGCATTCTGGTTTAAAATTACCATTAAATGTAGCTGACTATGAATTCCCGGTATGTGACATCACAAAATCATCAGCACGTGGACAAATATTGAAACAGTGCAAAGCCATTATATGGGATGAAAGCACAATGGCCCATAAAAAATCACTAGAAGCACTCAATAGAACACTTCAAGATTTACGTGACAACACGAATATAATGGGAGGTGTATTGTTAATATTATCAGGCGATTTTCGTCAAACGCTGCCTGTCATTCCGAAATCAACGCCGGCGGATGAAATTAACGCTTGCATAAAGAAGTCGGTCATATGGGAACACGCAAAAATAATTAAATTAACAACAAATATGAGAGCGCGAATTTCAGGAGATGAAAACGCGCAAGAATTTTCTGAAAAACTGTTACAAATAGGAGAGGGCACCTATCCAATCGACGAAAGTACTGGCCAAATCACATTATCTAATGAGTTATGTAATATAGTTGAAACACCGGAAAAACTTATAAATGAAGTATATCTAAGTATTGCTGAGAATTATACCAATTCAGAATGGTTACGCGAGCGAATTATTTTAGCCACGAAAAACGACATTGTCAACGGCATCAACAACATCATCCAGGAAAAGATTCCGGGAGAAGAGAAAATTTACACATCAATTGATACAATGATTGATGAAGAAGAAAGCGTCAATTTCCCTACTGAATTTTTAAATTCATTAAATCCTCCAGGAATGCCATTACACTGTCTTAAGTTAAAAGTTGGTTCACCAATTATTTTATTACGAAATCTGAACTCGCCGAAACTGTGTAATGGCACGAGACTCTACATTAAACAGCTACAAACGAACATCATTGAAGCCAGTATAATGACTGGTAAAGGAAAAGGACAGACAGTATTTATACCACGGATACCTTTAATTTCAAATGGATTGCCCTTTACTTTTAAACGTTTACAATTTCCGGTGAAGTTGGCTTACAGCATGACTATCAACAAAGCACAGGGCCAAACTATTCAATACTGTGGCGTTGACTTGAAAGAACCATGCTTTGCACACGGCCAATTATACGTCGCATGCTCACGAGTAGGATCACCTCGAAATTTGTTCATTTACAGTCCGGACAATAAATCGATAAATATAGTTTATAAACAAGTATTATAAAAAGAACTAAACAAAAAAAATGTAACTAAAATAGAAAGTGTAAATACATAATATGATGATATTTAATATGAATATGTGTTTGTCATATGTAATATGTACAATATAATATGTAAATAATTGTATAAATAAAACATAAATTTATCATTTACTAAAGTGTTTCTTATTTTTCTTATAACTATTTCAAATCGTTAATTCGTTAATTAATTTGATGCACTCTATATACACCGTATGTTTAATAGTTGAATAAATCTCTCAACATCTAAGATAAAAATGTTTAACATTTACTTTAGAAATTAGATCTTTAAATATTTTTTATACCATTAAACATGCGATGTATTTTAACATGAGCAACGCCGGGTTTCGCTGCTATACTATATAAATGTGAAAATTAACAGAGCTGGGAAAGCGAGATCACACCCTGCCAACGACGAAGTTAACGCCAGTTCGAAATAATAAAATTTAGTCTTAATCTATACATATAAATAAAATTGAAGTGTCTGTTTTAAGAGTGAAAATAAAAAAAAATGTCCTACTACATATCGTTATATACACGATACCTGTGCCGAAAGTGATATTTAAATTTTTTTTGTCTGTCTGTCTGTTTGTTTCGGCTAATCTCTGAAATGGCTGGACCGATTTTGACGGGACTTTTTTAGTCAGGTAGCTGATATAACAAGCAGTAACTTAGGCTACATTTATTTTAGAAAAATTATTTTATTTTAGAAAAATAAAGTAATGTTGCAATGCCCGCGCGCAGCTCACGCGCATGCCACCACTGGGCTGTCACGTCGGGCGCTTCTTCTACCACCAACGAATAAATATCACATTTACAAAATATTGTATATAAAGAAATTTTTCAATAAAGCTAATGCTAAAAACTGAAAATAGATGATAATTAAAATTTCATCATGTGACTGAATGAGACGGGACATAAACTGGATAGAACGGGACGGGAAATATAGTTATTACGCGAAATAATATGTTGTTGCCAAATCAATACTGGACTCAACAGCTATCTGCACCCGGGCGAAGCCGGGTCCCACAGCTAGTTAGTTGTATATTTAACGCGATTTTATATCAGTGATTGCTGGGGATCCAATACTTTCAATTTTAAAACACCTGTTTTCTACGATTCTGGGGTTTTACTCAACAAAACAAAGTTATAAGTTTTCCACTTCTAAAAATCAATACTAGTCACTATGACACTTATCATTGACTCTGAGCTTAGTCTATGGTTACGACCTTGTTACGACGTACGATAAAGTTACATTACAGTACATTTTGTGGAGTATATAGGCACATTAGTGAAGTTTTACGTACGACGCGACGTCCGAACAATCGAACTTCGTTTCGGATCATAAATAGCCCTGAGTTCTAGATGTTTATATAATTATTGACCATCAGGTGACCCTTATACTCTTTAGCCGGATTATATACTACTAGCGGCCCGGCCCAGCTTCGCCCGGGTACAAATAGATTTCTGTTCAATAATATGTACGTATTATACATATAAACCTTCCTTTTGAATCACTCTATCTATTAAAAAAAAACCGCATCAAAATCCGTTGCGTAGTTTTAAAGATTTAAGCATACAAAGGGACATAGGGACAGAAAAAGCGACTTTGTTTTATACTATGTAGTGATATGCTCACTATCCATTGCTTCTTCTTGTCTATTTCCTACCCGTTCCCCTCCCGATTTGATTGGCCGGCAAGACATCTGTGATTCAAGTATTGCGGATGTCCATGTGCAGTGTCAATTACCATCAGGTGACCTGGTTTCTCGTTTGGAGGATCTATTATATGAAAGTATGTATTTTGGTCCTTTTTGTCTCCAAAATATCCTTTTATAATTAATTTTGGTATGGTCACTTCCTAAGGAAGCCGCAGGAGTACGTCGGCAATGTATGCCTGAGCCTCAATATTTCCGGGCCTCGACTGAGAGGTAGACCAAAGAAGCGCTGGCTAGATGTCAAGGAAGATATGAGAATCAATGGCCTTATTATTAAGGATGCCGAAAATCGGGCGAAATGGAGAAGAATTTGCCGGAAGGCGGACCCTGGCACCGGTGGGGATAACCAGGAAGAAGAAGAAGAATCAAAATACGTACCCATAAGCCATGTTCAATTCCAACTTAGCGACCTTCAAGCACAGATTCTTGCGTTCCACCATCTTCAACTTTGACAGATGCTCTTGAAATATCTCCTTGCAAGTCTTCCTACTTGTGTCACAGCACTCCATCTTCGAAAAGCTATTGGCAATATCCTTCTGCAGATCTTTGAACTGCTTCATTGTCATTGAAGAGATCGACGATGACCGATCTCTGGATTTCTCTGTCTCATTTGAGTTCGGAAATTCATCGAATGCAGTCAAGTCTTGGTACTTTTCGTAATCGCTGTTGTAAATTGGCGATGATCGCTCTGGAGATAAAGTGTAGTCTGAATTTGACGGGTAGAAAGACGCTTGTGATTCCGACATTGGGCTTGGTACATTCTCTGATCGCGGTGGAGTCGGGAATATGTGGGTTTTCGACTGATTCTCTTCCTCCAAAGCGCCCATTATCAGCATATTGGTCATGTCTCCGAAATCTTCGTAGTTAACGTGTAAAGAATTTGAGAATTCTTCAACTGGATTCGGTTCAGGAGTCTCAGTTGGCACTATCTGTATGGGATCGTATTTCTCAGCTTGTAGTTGTACGAAGTCTGACAGAAAGTCGAGTTCTGGTTTGGTGTCATTGTTTATCAGCTCCAGTACGTCTTCGAGATAGCCTTGTTCTTGTTGCCGTTTCTGAGAGATCTTCTCAACGCTCTTCAAAGCAATGTCTACTTCGGAATAGTTGTCTGACACTTGGTTTGAGTTCACGATCACTTGGCCCCCGGATAACGTGTGTTTGTTTATCTCCCTTATCTGAAAAGAGATTAGAATTTATTTAATTTTTATAAATAAAAATAAATAAACATCTTCTCGGTGGTTGCAGGTTCAAATTCCAGGACAGACCTCTAACTTTTCCGACTCATATATGTATTGATAGTCAATCACCACGTACTAAAACGGTGAAGGAAAACATCATGAAGAAACCTGCATACCATACGATTTATAATAATTTCTATGGTATGTAAGTCCGCCAACCCGCACTAGACCAGCGTGGTGGTTTATGTTGCCTAACCGCTCTCAATCGTACTCTCGATTGTAGAGGAGGCCCGTGCCCTGCAGTGGGACTTTTATGGGCTGATACAGACTATAGGTAAATAACTGAATTATAATTAATTACTGGCCGTCTGTAGGTACCACTGCAATGTCTATGTCTCCCGCCTAGTGGTGGTGTAAATGCACTGTTGTGTTCTGTTTTGAAGGACATTGTATCCAGAGTAAATACTGAACATATTGAGGCTTATCCTCAAATGTCTCAAGATGGCGAACGCAGTGGAATGCCGAGCATTGCTACTGTCCATGAGCTGTCGTATCGCTTACGATCAAGCGAATGGTCTACTTAGAAATGGAAATGTCGGTTGTAGAAGTCTTGTGTCAAGGAATGATTATGGACTGATAAATTATTGATTTAATTTATGGCCTGAACTGTAAACAGTTTCATTCAATCGCTCGGTGATGGGATTTAACGAAACCTCTTTCCTTTTTCAGCTGTCCTAGTACAGTCAGCATAAGTCGCTACACATTCACGAGATTAGGAATTGTCTTATCATCCAAAATAATAATTATTTTCAATATCGTATGGCACTTCTCGGCATGGATGACTTTACTTGGTAATATTTTACGACTACAGAGTAGTATGTACAAATTTTAATTAATAAAAAGGTTATCAAAAAATGTGAAGTGTTCAGCGACTTATGTTGCTGATCGTACTTTTGTGCTCCGAGATATATTCCGCAATAGATTTTATTGTAGAGAGTAGAGGGCAGAATTATCATTTTCTTTTAAAACAGAATTTAAAACATTTTTCAAAATGTTAAAGACGTAAGTGTGAGTATGACAGCAACATATCACTATCTCTGTCGCACGCACTATCATGATGACATCACGCGCAAAACACTTCCTTAAGGATATCAATAAAATGGAGGTTTCAATCTAACTTCCTTAATAAAATACTTCGGGAAAGGCTGCACGTTGTCATTCAAAGTCATACTGTCACTACATACCCACAAAGTGTTGGAATTATTTATTTTATTGTATTGAATATCTGATAACTTCGCGCTACTTACATGCATAGAAAATAATATCTTACTACGCAAATACATTTACATGGGTGCATTTATAATACACACATACATGCCTGAAATTGAGTACTATTTAATTTTATATTTGTGTTTTGTTTAAGTATTTAGTGTTCTTTAATTTGGTTATTTTGTCGCTTTTCCCAATTTTTATTATTATTATTATTACTATTTTTTAACGTTTAATCCAAGTCAGATTAATGACTGAGCATCCGAACGTCACTTGGTCCTCGCATTGAAAATCAGCGCTGCGGTACTGCTTATGCATTACCGAAGCATTTAGCTGAATGTGAGGTCCATTGTTGGCGCAGTGATGATTATTTTTAGTGTTTGTATCTTACTTGTGTCATCTATTTTGTTTGTATTTCTGTGTCACTGTCCAACAATAAATTCTTCTTTCTTTCTTTCTTTCTTTCTTTCTATACTTCCTGCCTGGGGGTTTGGGGAAACGAGGTAACAAAAAAAAAGCAACACACAGTCGAATTGAGAAGTGAGAACCTCCTCCTTTTTTTGAAGTCGGTTAAAAAATAATAGTATTACATTGTTGATTATATTTCTTTATTTTTGTACAATTTATTGCACATTTTAAAAAAATAAGTAAAAAGGAAACTCACCAAAAAAAAAATACAATTGGTGGTCGCACAAAGGCAATGTCTTACAGACAACAAGGACGGATTTAAGAAAAGGATTAACAGAGGGCAGTTTAAATTGTAAATAATTTGATAAACTACAAATAATCAATATAGATATAAACATCCATACGTACATATAACAGGTGGTGGGTCTCTCATATGTGAGAGGCCACCTGGGTACCACTGCTATGTATATTTGTCCCGCCTAAAACCAGTGTAAATGCACTGTTGTGTTTCGGATTGAAGGACATTGTAGCCAGAGTAACCACTGGACATATTGAGACTTAACATCTTATGTCTCAGGATGGCGAGCGCAGTGGAATGCGAAGCATTGCTTTATAATTGAAGGTGTTGTTTGGTTTTCTTACTGTTTATGAGCGGTCGTATCGCTTACCATCAGGCGAACGGATTGCTCCTCTCGCCATTCATTGCAATAAAAAATAAGTGATATTCAAATAAAAAGCTGTATGCAAATCCTTTCTTACTTGACCTCATATTTCTGCCACTTTAAATAACATTTTTCTAGACTTCCCTTTATTTTAACTTGACGTAATTAATGGGCATTTTATATTCATTGCAGATAAGATCCTGGTCATTAGAACATATTACCATCATCACTACCATCAGGTGAAATATGGCCACCTCCTTAACCACAACATATTTTTACTTTCTAATGCCATATTACGAGACCCAATACAATAGAAAATTAACGTCATTGGATATATGATCGATGGTTAATAATTGCTTACTTTAATTATTTCTGCGAATGTTATTTTATGTATTTTCCTTGTATATGGTATATTTTTTCATAAGACTAGATTTATTTAGTTTTTTTATTTATAATTCTTTATTGTACACAAATTTATTGAAAATAATTTTACAACTAAGGGACTTAAATAATAAATCTATCTTTATCAAATATTTTTTAACCTTTCTAAGTATTTTTCTTTCTTATCAAAGGTTATTTATTACATTTCTATTTCGTATGCAGTTTTGTCGTCCACTTTTTACACAGGGAAGTCGACAAAAATATTTTTAACTCCCTATTAATTTTGATGAAAGTGCGTAATAGCCTATAGATAAATGGACCAGATTTAACCAACATGATCACAGTGGTCGCGGGTTCAAATCCCAGGGCACACTTCTATCTTTCCGAAGCCATGTGTGCATTGATAGTCAATTACCAAGCACCATAACGGCGAAGGAATACATCATAAGAGCTTGCATACTATATCGTCTTGTAATTTTTTTGTGGTATGTAGTCTGAACCCGCACTCGGCCAGCTTGGTGGACTATCTAACCTAACCCATCTCAATTGATTTTAGAGGCTTGTGCCGTACATAGGCTGATACAGATATACAGAATCCGATTGAGAGTTTGCGTGAGTCATGAAGGGTTTTCCGCAAATGTATACGCTGGTCGCTATCGGTTATTCAAACTTCCAGTAAGATAACTGGCTTCTATCATAACAGGAATAATGTTATCGATTGAGAGATAAAAGCTTATGTCTGTCATTATCAAGTTGATTTTCAAAAACGGAATGCCAACGCCATCTATAGGAGTTCGACAGAATTACGCTAAATAGTGACTGGAGATGTCAGAGATTAAAAAAAAATTTAAGAGGGGTTTTAAATACAAATATTTATGTCACCCTCATTGGCGCACGTCAGGGCACGTCACATAAAACTAATCACCGCTACGTCTTTTAATACCTAACATAACATATTTATATAGCTTCATCTGACAAGGGATCAGACAGTATCGAATTAAATATTCCTGTTAACTTTGAATTTATCTCAAATGTTGTATAAAATGATAATCTTTCGGCTTCGTTTCGAACACATTCCTTTAATACATGCATAACATCCTCAATAACCCCACACTCGTCACAGTTAGGTGAATTTATTTTACCCATTAAATATCCAAAACGATTTAAAGGAACGTGTCCGGAACGAAGCCTAAATGCGGTAACTAAATAAAATATACACTAGGTTATAAGTAACGGTCTAAAAACGGCTAGAGAAAAAAGATTGAAAAATATTTGTGTGATCCACAGGTTTGTTTCGGGTGTGGGTGTTTCCGAGATCTAAAATTCAATTAAATTTCATTTCCATCTCTGTCACACCTACTCAATAATACATCTTCTTTCTCGCTTCACTGGGTTCCCACGCACAATACGCAGAGATTTTGTTCCCGATGTCCGCTCTAGTATAACACCTCAATGTTTGTAGTAAATTTCACCGCACGCGTAAAGATTCTGTACAATACGTTTTCAATTTAATATCTCCTCATATACTTTACAAAAGTATGCAGTATTTAAACTCAAGTAAACCGCATGCAGGTTTTCCCCCGAGCATTGCCATTCATAGCACACAGCGAATATTAATCAAGTTGCTAGACGACATCTTATAGGTTAGGTATTTGTTAAACATACTACATAGTACTGATTCGAGTTCACATTGTAACTACCTACTAATATTATAAACTAGCTGTACCCGCGACTTCGTCCGCGTGGAATTTAACAAAAACTTTTTTTTTCTAATATACTAAAAGAACTTTTCTAAAATAAATATAGCCTAAGTTACTCTTTATTATATCAGCTACCTGACAGTAAAAGTCCCGTCAAAATCGGTCCAGCCATTTCAGAGATTAGCCGGAACAAACAGACAGACAAAATTTTTTTAAATATCATTTTCGGCACAGGTATCGTGTATATAACGATATGTAGTTGGACATTTTTTTTATTTTCACTTTACAAACAGACACTTCAATTTTATGTATAGATGTAAATGTAAGTTTGTTTTGTTACGTTTTCACGTAAAAACTACTAAACCGATCATCATGAAACTTTGTACACATATTCTTGGAGGTATAAGAACTAACATAGGATACTTTTTTTTACTAAAGATAAAAAAATATTAGTAGAAATGAACATTTTGGCAGCCATTTTGGCAAGTGTATATGCACCCGGGCGGAGTCGGGTCGGACAGCTAGTAAATAATAAAACTATAATTTTGACAGTCTCCGTGGCTCAGTCGGTTAGACGCCGCCTGTGAAACGAAAGGTCGCGGGTTCGATCCCCGCACCGAGAGAAATATTTGTGCGGCCCACAAATACTTCTTTCTGGTCTGGATTTGTGCAACTGAAAAGTCTCTCGTAGTTCTTGATACTGAGAAGACTCGATCTTAGTGTGGGGTCAGGGCTATGTATGTGACTGTTGGGTGTTATTTATTTATTTATAGTTACATCACCGAAATGTATTCACACTCATACATTTTTCTTAGAAGGGGTAAGCAGAGATGCTATCAAATCTTCCATGTTTCGCTCCATCATGTAATAGCGGCGAGCTTCTGGCTATATGCTTCCATATGGCGATATCGGACTCAAATTCCTGACTCCGCGCTGTTAATGAATACAGAAATCCAATATTACTTCACCCGACTCGGGATTCAAACCCAAGACCTCAGCGTACCAAAGATATTTATCGGAAAGAATCATTCTCTAAAAGTAAAACTATTACGTGATCACGAAAGCTGTAAAGTAATCGAAACGTTGAGAAGTTACAAAAATGTATAAAATTGAACCAAATCAGCGATAAAATTCGTAAACAATACTTCCATTTCGATATAACATTCGCGTTTTAAGAAATCATTATTCTCTAGAAGGTTTAGTGCGGGGTCAAATGCAATTTATGTCTTGAAAAAAGATGAGGAAATCGAACCAATGACCTTTTGGCTCTAAACCACATGTCACACTACGAGCTTCATTACATATGGCATATCACGCAAGTTTACATAATCCAATCACAAACCTGAGCCGGATGTATCTAGTACTTTTTTTTTTGTTGCATTGGATGGCGAGACGAGCAAGCCGTTCGCCTGATGGTAAGCGATACGACCGCTCATAACAGTAGCAACATTCCACTGCGCTCGTCATCCTGAGATATAAGATGTTAGGTCTCAATATGTCCAGTAGTTGCTCTGGCTACAATGTCCTTCAATCCGAAACACAACAGTGCATTTAAGCAGTGTTGTTTCGCAGGAGAAATAGACATTGCGGTGGTACCTACCCAGATGGCCTCTCACATATGAGAGACCTACCACCAGTAGTATGGCGGAAAAAAATGAGGAAGATACTTTTAACACGCTTTATACTGGGTATCTCAAGAATGCTACCGAAAACGAAGCCGGGTGGTAGTTTTAGTTGCTACAAACACAATGCAACTAAAAATTTCGCAAAGAAACGCGACAATTATTTTTTAAGATTTTTTAAATATATTCATTTTTGGTTGGTAAATCCATAGTTTTTGCTAAAATAATAATTTAAACTCTTTTATACCTTAGATTATTTATAAATAAAAGGGTATACACTATTATTTTAGGAAAAAAATGTATTTACCACCTAAATATGGCCATACGAAAAAAATAACAAAAGAAAAATTGTCGCTTTTTTTGCAACTTTTTCTGTTGCATTGTGTCTGAAGTCGCTTAAACTACCACCCGGCTTCGTTTTCGGTAGCAGTCTTGATATACCCGGTATTATTTCATCTGTATGTTTGTAATAGACTACTTTTTGCGCGATTTTGACCACCATCCCAATTTTGACCCACTTTAAACTGTCAGGATTCATTGAAACTTTGTAGATTTGTTGCAATAATATAAAAAGTATGTGACATTACCTTATCCAGAAAATACAGAAATTCTTTTTTTTTTAATAAATTATTAGTGGGTAATTTACGCGCAGCTATTTATTTCTCCAGCACCCTAAGCTTATTTAAACGGATTTCTCGAGGACGCATGAAGCGATTTCGTTTTTTTTTAAAGAACGTACTTTGTATTTTAAATTTGGTTCCATAAGAAATGGTGAAGACTTAATGAATATCTTGGGACTTAGAGAGTAGAACTCCTCAAAATTAAGTACGATCCCATTGTTAATATTGTAATATGTTCAATAGTAAAGTTATTTTACTTGTCGAATATTTTGTCTTCCTCGCTCAAATTGAATTCATAAGTTAATCGAAAGGGACAAACAATTATACTCGTATAATTAAAATATATTTTAAAAGTGCTTATGAATAAAGCAACTAATGTCTCGAGGTAAGGAGCGCATTGCAGTGGCATGCAGCACTTTATAAGTTGTTTTTAAGGAGTGACGTCATCTTGGTGAACGACCTGGTCGTCATTGTCACTAGTAAGAAAACTCGTTTTTTTTTTCTTTCTATCTTTTTTTATTTTTTGTACGAGTTACTTTTCCTTATACTAAAACAAATTATATAAATCAATATAAATAAAACTTGATTTGTAGTTTGTTCTTGGTAAATTCAATGTGACCTGAACTAAATTAAATACGAGAGGAAACTTCGATTAATTTTTTTCATTTTATTTTCAACTAAGAACAAACGTCTGAAATATAGAGTGGACATCGGGATCATAATCTGTGCGCCCCCGTTTGTCTCATATTTAAGTACTGTACCAACCGTTATACGTCCCACTGCATGGCATGGGCCTTCTATACTATCGAGAATACGATTAGAGTCTTCGATCAAATATACACTAGATACAACATGAGCGCTTAGAAAATGGCACCAAAAAAGAGTACTTTAAGCACTCTTTCGCCTTCAGTTACGCACCGACCGATACTTCTAAAACGTCGCAAAACTTTAGACAATATTATGTGAAAAGCTACTTTAAGCTCCAGGATTAAGGTGGAATTTGTGTTAATATATTTAGAATATTTGATCTTTTTGTTTACTTTTTTTGTTTCCATGCATCGGTGCCACTTTTTAACAGAACATTTACAGGGAACTGTGTATCTAGTGTATATTTGATCGAAGATTAGAGTGGTTAAGCCATAGTCCACCGCGCTTGCCTATTGCGTGTTGGCGGACCATAGAAATTCTTAAAAATCGCTATGCTATGCAAGTTTCCTTACAATGATTTCCTTCACCACTATAGCGCGTGGTGATTGATTGAGTGGAATACACACATCGGAAAAGTCAGCGTTGTGACCTGGTTGTGATCGCAACGGCTTGTCTTCTCACAGCCGGTGTCCAACCAACTGCGTCACGGAGGTAATCAAACGCAGGAAAATATAAATAAAATGATTTCTTACCTCTCTAAATGAGTTTTCGTTCAGTCGCACGGTGTATGGATCCCTCGGAGTCTTGTTCAACGCAAGCTTGCCCCTAATGGGAGTGCGCGGAACCAACACATTCTTCGTCTTCTTCTTCTCCCCATCTTCTATCTTTAAATTCTTTATCGACTCTACCACTTCATCTTCTGGTTTAGACTCTGCGAAACCGCTATCCTCTGAAGACTGTGAATCGATCCTCTCGCTCCTAGGATCTTCGTTCACGATCTTGTAAGAGAAGAATTGTGATTCATCATCATCTTCTTCTTTCTCTTTCTTCTCTTTGTCAATCTTTAACTTGTCGATATCTTGGAGTACTCTGTCGACTGGGTCAATCTTTGGCTCCTCCTTTGTTTGTTTATCTTTCTGTTCCTTTTCTTTTGCTTTATCTTTTTCCTGTTTCGTTTCTTTCGGCTTATCCTTCTTGCCGAAATTGAGTTTGAGTTTCCTTAAGAAATTGAATCCTTTTTTTTCATGGTCGCCCATTGTAGTAATCGTTGCGCTTGAGACTTTGGCACTGCCCATAATTGAGTTGATGTATCAGTATTTTCAGTGTATCACATGTAATCGTTGGACATCCTGAAACAAACAAATATTGGGTTGAAATCATGTTTATATTAGATGTTGCAGGAGCTTCTGCAATGATCAATGATTTTTAATACTCGAGAAGTGTTGATAACTGTTATTGGGAGCAAAGTGTCAAATTCATCTAATTTTATTAAGTTCCAGCGCAGACCGGGACGGCATGGCAAAGGATTTAATCTTCTTCGGATCGAATAATGAATGATTCGAATATATCGGCAATCCGAACATTTACAGAGTAGGTACATTCGTATCGTCACAAACTTCGTTCGTCCGAAGTTTCGAACTTCGTTTCGGATGAATGTACTATGGCCCTGGGTGTAAGAGCGAAAACTCTCTCGTAGTTTATGATGCGACACAAAACTCGATCTTTATGTAGGGTCAGGACTATGTATCTGTTGGGTGTATTTATTTTTTATGTGCATTATAGATTAAAAACTATGAAATTCACATCTTATCTAGTGCTAATGACTGAACTAATCATATTGGATTTTACAATATTGTTACATATTTCATTATATAATCAATAATTTGCGATATGATAAGAGGCAATTTGACATTACAGGAAATATTGCGTCACCACTGATTGTATGAATGGAATAATGCGTTAAAAAGATAACTCTAAAATGGTGTTTTGGTATTATATGTCGTCTCACTCGAAAATAATAAGCCCTATCTTTTGATATAACATTTCATCATCATCTCAGTCACAGGAAGTCCACTGCTGAACATGGGCTTCCTCCAAGGATCTCCACATCGCCCTGTTGGAAGCGGCCTGCATCCAGCGACTTCCTGCAACTTTAGCCAGGTCGTCCATCCACCTTGTTAGCGCGCGTCTGATATTTCGCTTGCCTGTGCATGGCCTCCTGACATAACATTTACATGGTTTAACTTATCATCAGCCCTTCCACGTCGACTGCTGGACATAGGCCTCTGCGAAGACACGCCACTGGGCTCGATTTTTAGCTCATTGCCTCCAACATTACCACCCATGATGCCAGAGTAAATACTGGACATAATAGAACTTGTTTCTATTATCGTCAAATTATTGTCGAACAATGGTATATTGTATATAATAAACTAGTTATGATACATTTACCTTATTTTATGTTTCAGCAATTCGTTTACAAATTACCCGCCATTGCAATCTACTAGTTATATTACGTAATTTAAAAACAATGATTTTTATTGTTATGTAGTGCGTGATGGCCTGTTGTTAATGGGTCAGACGCTGCCAACATGTTCACGGTGGTCGCGGGTTCAAATCCCAGGGCAAACATATGGCTTTTACGAGTCACGTGTGTATTGATAATCAATCACCACGCACTAACGGTGAAGGAAAATATCGTGAGGAAATCTGCATACCATAGCGATTTGTAAAATTTCTATGGTGTGTAACTTCCGCAAACCCGCACTAGGCCAGACTGTGGAGCGTTCAGTGTGGGGTCAGGACTATTTATGTGACTGTTCGACGACTTAACTCTTTTCTTAAAGACCGCCAGTTTGTGCTGGCGGGCTTTTTCTAGAGGCTTTGGTGTATAGTGCTCTTCAGTGTGATCAGAACTATGTATGTGACTGTTGTATTATTATCATCAGGTGCAATCACAGGTGCTGAAAGCATCCTTATCTGTGCACATCAGGCTTGCCAATCCCAAATCAATTTGTGATATTCTTATCGTTTGATAAGAGATAGCAAATTATATGACGACCTAATGACCATTGTTTTGTGATGATTGAGCAATAGTGTGCAATGAAAATGAATGATCCCTAAAAGGTCTTGAGGAGTGAAAGAGGATGTCGTGACAAAAATTGACAAAGGAATGTTACGATGGTTTGGTCATGTAGAGGATGGATGAATGGAGAATAACAAGAAAACTACGATGCCTGTGTGGATGGAAGAGTCGGTAGAGGTTGACCACACCGAACATACATCATCCAAATCGGTGATACCCTCAACAAGGGTCAGGTCAAAAGTATCCTGAACTGACGAGAATGCATGAAGAGGTTGATGAAAGTAGATGAAGCGAAAAAGTAATTTGTCAGGGTCGAGCAAAGTGGCAAAAAAAAGCAAAGCCAGATGGCGGGCTGACTTGCAGAAGAGGGCCGGCAGGACTGGATGCATAAAGCTACAGACCTCTGTGGTGTACTTTGGGAGAGGTCTATGTCCAGCAGTGGACTGCAACGGGCTGATGATGATGAGCAAAGTGGCGTTCTTTAATCTCTGCCTACCCCTATGGGATACAGTGACGATTATGTATGTATGGTCACAGTCCGCCTCGTAAGCATGAAAGCTGTAAAGTAATCGAAAGGTCTGAAAGTCAAAAATGCAAAAGTTAAATTAAACCCACGATAAAATCCGTAAATAATAGTTTTGTTTTAATACAAGATAAAGGTTTTCCACTTCTAAACATCAATACTATCCTTACTAATATTATAAAGGTGAAAGTTTGTATGTATGTATGTATGGATGTTTGTTACTCTTTCATGAAAAAACGGCTCAACAGATTTTGATGAAATTTGGTATAGTGATAGCTGACACCCTGGATTAACACATAGGCTACTTTTTATCCCGAAAAATGTAGTGTTCCCGTGGGATGAGTCAGGAAACCAAATATACATATTTTCTACTCTTTCAAATTCAAATTGTTGGCACGGGATGTCCTCTCCTACGGAAGGGAAATATAGTCGACGGCACGCGGGAAATATAGTTAGTAGACACGCGAAATAATATGTTCTTGATGTGGATTGGACTCAAAAACTATCTGCACCCGGGCGAAGCCGGGCCCGACAGCTAGTTTATCTATAAAACTATTTATATACCGGGTATATCAAGACTGCTACCGAAAACGAAGCCGGGTGGTAGTTTAAGTGACTACAAACACAATGCGATTAAAAATTTCGCAAAGAAACGCGACAATATTTTTTTATGATTTTTTAAATATCGTCATTCTTGGGTGGTAAATCCATAGTTTATGCTAAAATAATAATTTTAACCCTTTTATACCTTAGAGTATTTATAAATAAAAGGGTATACACTATTATTTTAGGAAAAAAAGGACTGACCACCCAAATATGGCCATAGGAAAAAAATAACAAAAGAAAAATTGTCGCTCTTTTCGCAACTTTTTATGTTGCATTGTGTCTGAAGTCGCTTAAACTACCACCCGGCTTCGTTTTCGATAGCAGTCTTGATATACCCTGTATAATTCATTTACTTCGAAGTTGTCTAAGATTACGATGTATGATACAAAATTCTAACATTTTGTAAAGTATTAACTATTTATTCATATTTTGACAGCCTCCGTGGCGCAGGTGGTTAGACGCCGGCTGTGAAACGAGAAGCCGCGGGTTCGATCCCCGCAAAGAAACAAAAATTTGTGTGAACTACAGGTATTTGTCGGGTCTGGGTGTTTGTGAGACCGAAAATTCTTGTGGTTCCCACCCACGACACAAGACTCGATGTTAGTGTGGGGTCAGGACTATGTATGTGACTGTTGGGTGTTATTTATTTATTTACATTCGAAGTTCGTTGTTTCGTAAATACGTGGTGGCCTGTTGGTAAACGGACTAGACGCGACTGCCAACATGTTCACGGTGTGCGCGGGTTCAAATCCCAGGGCACACCTCTGACTTTACGGAGTCATGTGTGTATTCAAAGTCAATCACCACGCACTAAAACGGTGAAAGAAAACATAGTGAGGAAACCTGCATATCATAGCGATTTATTAAAAATTGGTATGTAAGTCAGCCAACCCGCACTAGGCCAGCGTGGTGGACTATATGGCCTAACCACTCTCAATCGTACTCTCCATTGTAGAGTAGGCCCGTGCCCTGCAGTGGGACGTATATGGGCTGATACAGATTCGAAGTTCGCATGGTTTCAAAGAGTAACCCCCCCTGACGACTACGTGGCTGCAGTATGCGCTGAGCAGATCCCAAGGACACCTATATTTAGAAGTTATGCCATTCGCGATTCTTTGTTGATTCACAGTATCGCTGGAATGGGGCCAAGAGATGCTCCAGGGAGAATGTTACACCGTAGCTCTCTAATTTATTGGACGTTTATTTATTAATTCTATTTTTATTGTACACATAAGATATACAGAAGCAACAAGAAAATTAAAAAGTACTAATGGCGGTCTTACCCTTGAAAGCAATATCTTACAGACAACCTTGGGATGGTAATGGATTTTAAAGAAGGAGAAAGAGAGGGCCGTGTAAAAAAATGTTAATCTATGAAATTGTATTTTTTCATGTGGTCATATTCTGTTTATTTCGGACACCGAAAACGTCACCGGGTAATGTATATTTTTGTAAAATTAAAGGAACCTATTGTATTGCAAATAAATTGCAACACAATATTATATAAATCGAAACAAAACAATATTACATATAAGTATAAATGTCGTGTTTTGTGAGGTTTGTTGAACAGTCAATTGAACTAAAAATACAAAATGGACACGTATTTATCAATAATACATTAACATACACTTGTAAAAATAATTATAGCTAGAAAAAATCTCCCAAAACCTTCGCCTAACAGCTTAAACACACAAAACCCTGTGCGTAATTTAAAAAAAATATACTTAACAACTTTACTATACATATCATTAAAACCGCTAACCAGGCATATACAATATATAAATAATGTTACAAGTCTCAACACCACCAAATGATCAAAGTCAAACACCTTTCACAAAAAAATATAAAACGCCAGTCATGAGTCACTGCGTACAACAAAAGGCGTCGGTGTGACAGGCAGCCGCGACTGCCAAACGGACTGAAGTAAAAAATGATCTCAATCACTAGAAATTCGCACGAGAAATTTTACTTGGCAAGACTATTGTATACAATGATAGCGTAACTTTATTTATTATTTTGGCACATACCTGATATATCCAGAATTCTATATTGCTACTAAAACGAAGCCAGATGGTAGTTTTATTGACTACAGACACATCCAGAATCAGAGTCAGAGACATCAGAGGGTTCCTGTTGTTGGCACAAATAGCAACAGAATGTTATAGTCTTTCTGTTATTCATTATATAGTTAAATAATGTATATTTTTTGTAATACCTAATATTTTCTATGTTCTCGAGTTGGAATGTTGTTATTATTATTTTCACTTTATTTATTTTTCTCGAAATATACATACATATATTTCGGTTTAATGACACTCACGGGCCTAGGCCAAGTGCGTATCATTTTGAGAAGAAGCGTTTGTGTCTTCTTGTAGAAATTTTCGTACAATTCGACACGTATTAAGTATGGCAGCTTTCTGCATGGTAACATAAATATTCTCTGGGATATCAAGTATTCTAAGGTAATGATGGAGACATTTCGGTATCACACCCGTGCTGGAGAGCACCAGCGGCACAATTAATACTTTGTTGAGTTTCCAGATTCGTATAATTTCTTCTTTGAGCTCAGTGTTATTATTATTTTTGTTTATTTTGCTTTTGTATATTTTGTACCAACAATAAACTTTCTTTCTTTCTTTTTCTTTCTTATATTCTTAATCACTGACAATAGGATAAGCATCTCAGGCAACTGCAAGTCAATACACGCCGCTTTCGGTTCCGAAATCAGGCAATTACTGGACGGCCCCTTATGTTGCGTGGTGATTGACTATCAATACTATACTCATTGGGGTATTATATTAGTGCGGACATCGGGAACAAAATCTCTGCGTATTGTGCGTGCACACGGGTACACAGTGAAGCAAGAGCGAAGATGATACTGCATAGTCGTGACAGAGACAGAAATAGGAGCGGTACGGTACTGTTCATTTTGTTACAAATTTAGTTTGCAGTGTCCCCTCTAGTATACTATCTCAATGAGTATACTACTAAAAACTTGTATACATTGCCTGTGAGCGTAATTTGTACCCGATATGGCGATAGGTACACCTCTATCACAAATTCGGGGCCACAATAAAAGTTAGGAGTACTTTGTGTAGAACTAGTATCACCTCTACCTACCCCATAAGCGACGCCGACGTCAGCGTATGTGTCGCTAAAAATAATCAATAAATAATAATAAGTAAGGAAACAGTGTAAATTCACTATAATTATTCCAGTGGAACTACTGGGAATGAAAAGTCTCAGTAGTTCCATGATAGGACTGTGAGTGGAACTACTGGGAATAAACCATTACTTGTAGTGTGACAAGTAAGTGTAAACGATAATCTATCTAAAGTTCAAACAATTCGCCTACTTTTGTAAATGAGTTTACATACGTTATCTAGTAAGTAGAATTACTCGTCATAATATGTTACTGTACAGAGAAGAGACATGACAAGATTGAATTACTTAATTTATTCATTATGTGCATGGAAAACCAACGACTTACAAATATTATACAGAGTGATATTGACATATTGTATTTAATTTAAACCACATGTACCTAACCCGCATAGGTAATATTGTACAAAGTTTGATCAAAAACTGACTGATAGTTTTGTCAAAAATCGCGATTTTATGTTACAAGACTTTTGATCAACCCCTATAGATACCGATTCTTTGTACGACTCAGGTAAGTTCCCGAACCGAACCGAAGTTCAGCAACGCGGTAAAACACTCGTATCTATAAGGGATGTCTAAAACTCATGAATACAAAAGTACATAACGATTTTTGTCAATAATTCTCTTTATTTTTTAAATTATGTACAATGTTCCCTGGGGTAATGAGAAGGACTTTTTCCTAGAAGGGTAGGCAGGGGTGTTAGGACACCCACATTTTGCCTTGCATTTTCAGTCCCATGATGTAATTGGGGCCGAGCCTATCGCTATATTCCTGAATCAAGGCTGATAATAGAGACATAAGATATTAAGTCTCAAAACCAGTAATTACTCTGAACAGAAAAACAACAGTGCATTTACACTACTATTAGGCACGAGAAATAGACTTGCGGTGATACCTACCCACATCTCATAAATGAGAGACCTACCACTATTTTTTTTTAATACTTTAATACTGATTAGACATGTTTTACTTTAATGGTATTTGTATTTATATCCAAAACTAGCGGCCCGGCCCAGCTTCGCCCGGGTGCATATAGATTTCTCTACAATAATATGCACGTATTATACACATAAACCTTCCTCTTGAATCACTCTACCATTAAAAAAAACACATCAAAATCCGTTGCGTAGTTTTAAAGATTTAAGCATACTAAGGGACTAAGGGACAGAGAAAGCGATTTTGTTTTATACTATGTAGTGATAATAAGCTTCAGATGAACATCTGCTGATAATAGTTTCTTAGATTTACGCGAATGTTACACATTGAAATAAAACTATTATTTAATCGCGATTGGTTTAATTTTTACATTTTTGACTTCACGACGTTTCAACTACTTTACAGCTTTCGTGGTCACGGTGAGAAACCGCCCCAATTAAACCAAGTATATAATAGTTTTATCTCCTGCTGATGATGTAACTGCTCTACGCTTACAATCAAGCTTGTCGTAAAAAGGTTAATATAATGATTCAGGCGGATTACGTGACGTACAAGCCTTATCAGTGATAACAGATAGCCGAAAAGTTCGGGCCAAGGTCAACAATTAGCCAAGTCCATGACCAGCGTTCTAATTGAGCACGTAATTTTAGAATAAAGGGGTCATAGGTTATTATGATGGTAAAGGTCGACGCGAACATTATGTTTACTTAAGAAAAAAACTAAATTATTTCTGTCTTTGGCAATTCTACGCGATGATAAGGATTTGAGCTTTATGTACCAACCGTGACATTATTCCGTATCAGCCCATATACGTCCCACTGCAGGGCACGGCCTTCTCTACAGTCGAGAGCACGATTGAGAGTGGTTAGGCAATATAGTCCACCACGCTGGCCTAGTGCGGGTTGGACTTACATTCCATATAAATTCTTATAAATCGCTATGGTACGCAGGTTTCCTCATGATGTTTTCCTTCACCGTTCTAGTACGTGGTGATTGACTGCACCCGACAGTCACATACATAATCCTGACTCCACACTAACATCGAGTCTTGTGTCATGGGTATCAGAGAGACTTTTCGCCCTCACAAACACCCAGACCCGAAATAAATATTTGTGGGCGCACAAACATTTCTCTCGGTTCGGCGATTGAAATCGCGACCTCTCGATTCACAGGCGGCGTCTAACCGCCTGCGCCACGGAGGCTGTCATGATAATACAACAATATTGAAGAGTTACATGATTGAATACTTAGATAGAAAATGTTCAACTTAAACTAGGCAAATTGTTAATAGACTGCCTTTAAACTTAAGACCCGCAGATCTTGAAGTACAATATTCTCATTGTAAATAAGATTAATATTTGTGATAAGATCGCTCCACTATGACGCAAGACAGAGCGAATTCCTGAGAAACAGCACTTAAACATATTCACGGCAATGTATACGTATCGAATATGTAACAAGGAATTGTTTATAGTAATGGTAAGTGGCAGTAATGGGAATTGAGGCTATTTCAAATTAACACCATCTTGTTATTTATTAAGTTTTAGCAATTAGCATGCTCTATATTATTGCTATTGCTAGATGTACGCCAACATTTTTTTCAGTGCGAGGATCGAACCTTCAGACCTGCCTACCGACTGCGCCACCGAGGCTGTCAAAAAGAAATATGACTTTTAAGTCACTTTCCACTACCTTCGTTTTCGATAGCATTATCACTTTGTAGTCACTAACGGCCGATGCCAATAATCAATCGAAAAAATTAGATTGAACTCAATCTGGATTGTTTTCTACTTTACGATTTGTCATTTACCATGTTGCCATAGTTTTTTCATTACTGAGGATGATTATTGGCAATATAGTATCAGAAAAAAGACTGAGCTGTCAATCTCAAACGGCAAATTTTGGATTGGGATTGTTTATAGGCAGCGGCTGTAAATCACCTTCCACTACTTTTTTTAGCAGTATCACTTTGTAGCCACTAAAACTACTACCCGCCTTCGTTTTCAGTAGTATATACCCTGTACAATTCACAACGTAAGACAATAAACTGAATTTGCACATTGTGATGGAAATAGCGCGAGTGCGTCGGCATGCCTCGTTTATATTCCCTGCTCATCCCACGCACAGTTTACGAGTTATTGTACAGACGCAACGCTGTTTTGTTTTCGCAAATAAATATGGCGGCATTAATCATTGTCACTCCGTTGTAAAGACTGGTTTTAATATCGAAACGATACACAGCCGTTCTCAATAATCTATCTATCTTTAACTGGAGATTTCATTAGATATTTCGATGCATTTTATGTTTAATTTAACAAAGATAGAGAGGGAAAGGAGGAGAGGAGATTAGATAAATATATATGTCTATTTTTGTTTAATGAAGCGTAGAATTGTACAGACATAGTCATGGTAGCTATATTAACCTCTTGCTAAAGATAGATAGGATATAGAAAACGACCGTTAGTTATACGACGAACATGTCATTCGCGTGATGGTAAGCCATATGATCCTACATGGGCAATAGCAAAACTAAACGACATCACGAATTACAAAGCAATGCTTGGTATTCCACTGCGCTCGCCAGCCCGAGACCTAAATTGTTAAGTCTCAATATGTCCAGTAGTTACTCTGGCTACTATGTCCTTTAATCCTAAATACAACAGTGCATTTACACTGCTGTTTGGCGGGAGAAATATAAATTGCGGTGGTACTTACCCAAGCGGCTGCTCACATGAGAGAACTACCAACAGTGAAAATTAAGTTAATGTAACCTGCATACCATAGCGATTCATAAGAATTTCTATGATATGTAAGTCCGCCAACCCGCACTAGGGGCCCTACTATATAAATCCGAAACGAAGTTCGAAACTTCGGACGATCGGAGTTTATATACGATACGAATGTATCTACTTTGTAAAAGTTCGAATTTGTATAACGTACAACGTAACCATAAGTTTATGGTTACGACAATAAGTCAATAACGACCATAAGTATATGTAAGTACATTCGTATCGTATATAAACTTCGATCATCCGAAGTTTTGAACTTCGTTTCGTTGAATATAGTAGGGCCCTAGGCCAGCGTGGTGGACTATATGGCCTAACCACTCTCAATCGTATTCTGGATTGTAGAGTAGGCCCGTGCCCTGCAGTGGGACGTATATGGGTTGATACAATACAATACAAATATTTATTGTAGCGCGATTATTAGTCATCTTTTCGAAACTTCAGGGACTAGACTTCGATCAAATATACACTAGATACACAGTTAGATATACACCCATGCATTGAAACAAAAAAAGTAAACAAAAAGATCACATATTCCAAATATATTAACACAAATTCCACCTTATTCCTGGAGCTTAAAGTAGCTTTTCACATAATATTGTCTAAAGTTCTGCGACGTTTTAGAAGCAACGGTCGGTGCGTGACTGAAGGCGAATGAGTGCTTAAAGCACTCTTTTTTGGTGCCATTTTCTAAGCGCTCATAATGTATCTAGTGTATATTTGATCGAAGGGACTAGAGTTTAGACAATCCTTAGCTTTTAAATGAATACCAGCAGCATATCGCTCATCAAACAGAACACTGACGTAATTACGTTTTAGCTGTTTTTCGGAAGAATGCTTTGAAAGTTTATTTAAATATAAGTTATTTCCAATAATTTTTATGAAATATTTTATTGGCTTATGTGTGTATTTTACTACGAACCATAATTCATAATAACTTCGTGTGAAAACTCAAGAATTTTTGAAAAATATCGTATAATACAATCAAACATTTTCATAATTGTAATTACGTCGATGTTCTATTGGATGAGCGATATACATATAATAAAAATGCCAATCATATTGTACAAATTATTTTCATTCGAAACTATTTCGAGTGTTTCGCTTGACACACTGACAAGCGACAGTACGAAGTTATTATTTTTAATTGCAAAGTGCTTACCTTTGAGTAACAGTTACATAACTTCTGCTTCTTCAAAATATGTGGAATATTTAATGAGACATTGATTTGTACCATTGCTCTAGTCACTAGTGTGTGGCCTCAATATTGTGAGGTCCTGGATTCGAATTCAAGGTCGGGACTTTTGTGTATTTTTATCGTTGAACAAAACACATTTAATTTTGAGTAAGTAAAGTAGTCACACAGCAACTAAAAATAATTTCTGTACATATAAAAAAATGTATAGAATTATGCCGGCCCGTCGCCTGGTGCTAGAATTTGAAAGCTAGAACTGTGGTACAATAATTATTATCTCTACCTACCCTTTTAAGATGAGAAGCGTGAGCGTATATGAGAGAACCAAGACAGGTTTGTAAGCCAACAGACTTTCGCATTTTCTTGACCAGGATCTAAGTATGGACCAGGTATTTGGTACGGAAAACTGTATCAATCTATTTTGAACTCTGTTTGTATGTGTGTAAGATACATTTTTCTCCACCAAATTGTCTATAATCAACTATCGAACAGCATTCACCGGACATGATATCCAATTATCAGCCCTATTGGTATTAAAACAAAATACAGTTTCGTATACTATGGTTGGTAATTATTGGACAGAATTAACTTGTTTTAAAACAATAATTATTTTTAATTCGATTTTTAAATTATTCACAATAATAATATGCTCAACATACAACTGATTTATATCTTAAATTGTATGTACAAAAAACATATTTTTCAATTTTCAATGCAAATTAACCACCATAAACTATGCTCTATTTTGTGCATAACATTCTCGTATGAGGCTATTTAAATGATAATCAGTTTGAAAATTATGTACACAAAAGAATTTTGCATTATTTTCCATTTTCGAAGGCATTTGATTTTCATCTCTAAGTTTGAGCATTTAAACGTTATTTTAGTTTGCATCCGTCTGATATAGGGTCGGAGGAAAATTGTATGAGGAAAAACGCATCTCAAAGACGAAGTTATTAATATATATGCAGCATATGGTCTCGTTCAACTGCGAATATAAAGGACAAACATCTAATATAATAAATTAGACAATTAAACCATTGAGGTTTTATTCTGAAGCAACAACAACCTCTTTTGTTTAAATAAATGCGAGGCCAGTTGGTACCGGACCAGACACGGCTGCCAATATGTTCACAGCGATTGCGGAATTAAATTCCAAGTCATACCTTTGACTTTCAGAATCCTGCGTATTGATAATCAAACACCATGCAGACACAGAATACTAACAGAAGTCAAGCTTGTGTATGTACTTCACTTTTGTTGCCACACTCACTACGCTCGGCGTTCGCGCAAAGGTTGAAACTCGCTCTCGCATTGGTCTCGACTGGTTTCGAATATCGTGTCGGTGAACGCTGTCAATGTGTGCGTTGCTTTAGCGCGCTTTGTATGAAGCTTGACTTCTGTTAGTTTAATATTCTGTGATGCAGCGAAGGAAAACATCGTGAGTAAATCTGGACACAAATGCAATTTTTGAAAAAAAATCTATGGTATGTAAAGTCCGCCAACTATGTAACTAAACCCTCTCAATCGATCTTTCGATTGCAGAAGAGGCCTGGCGTAGTATTTTTAAAGTTCACGTTGTGAAATGTTCTTGATAAACAAGTTTTTTCGAGACAAAAATCCAGATATATACATATTTAACCGAGACAAAAATAACCCTAGCACCTTCCTCGATAAATGGACTATGCAATACTAAAATAATTATTAAATTCGAACATGCAGTTCCAGAGAATGAAATGTCCAAACAAACTCTTCACTTTAAAGTATTTATATAGAAAATAGATTAATTAAACAATAGTCCTGGGGGGGTTACTCTATATTCCGACACGAAGTTCGAATGTTCGGATATTGAACGTCAACATACAGGGTATATCAAGACTGCTACCGAAAACGAAGCCGGGTGGTAGTTTAAGCGACTTCAGACACAATGCAACAGAAAAAGTTGCAAAAAAAAGCGATGATTATTTTTTTGTTATTTTTTTCCTATGGTCATATTTGGGTGGTAAATACATTTTTTTCTAAAATAATAGTGTATACCCTTTTATTTATAAATACTCTAAGGTATAAAAGAGTTTAAATTATTATTTTAACAAAAACTATGGATTTACCACTCGAAAATGATGATTTTTAAAAAATCATAATAAAAAAATGTGGCGTTTATTTGCAAAATTTTTAGTGTCATTGTGTTTGTAGTCACTAAAACTACCACCCGGCTTCGTTTTCGGTAGCAGTCTTGATATACTCTGTATAAGAGTTTCCACTTCTAAAAATATACTTTTCTGTATGAAACTTATCAATCACTTCGAACTTAGTCTAAGATTAAGACGTACGACACAGTATTCGAACATTTTGTAAAATATTTAGGTGCGATGTTCGTACATTCGTCATCTTATCTTAGTACAGAGTAACTCCCCTGAAATTAATTAGAACGAGACACTTTAGTGGGTTGATATAAAAATAATATCACTACTAACTACTGATAATATCACATAGTATAAAACAAAGTCGCTTTCTCAGTCCCTATGTCCCTTTGTATGCTTAAATCTTTAAAACTACGCAACGGATTTTGTTGCGGTTTTCTTTAATAGATAGAGTGATTCAAGAGGAAGGTTTATGTGTATAATACGTACATATTATTTTAGAGAAATCTTTATGCACCCGGGCGAAGCTGGGCCGGGCCGCTAGTAAATAAATAAACCCAACAGAAACTACGAGAGACTTTCCGTCTCATACACTCAGACCCGAAACAAATACTTACATATGTATGAATCACACAAATGTTTGTTATTTGACTGAACCTGCGGCCTTATGTTTGTAACCAAGTGCTCCACGGAGGCTGTCTATATAAATTATTAATTCTTTATACAGATATAGGTATGAACACAACATACGTTTCATGTGCTTAAACAAAACAACTATAATTTAGTTAGCACTAATATGGTAATATCGGTAAGGTCATTTTAACATTTATATTAATACAAAAAACTAGACAGGGCCCCCGCAACCATATGTGCAAAGTGTGCAATGCACACGGGCGCCATCCTTTAGGGGCGCCAAAATCAATGGCCCAAAAAAAACAAAAGTAATCAATTCATATAATAAAATCGTAACCGGTCGATGTCGGTGCATAGAAGATATATGAGAATAACCTTTAGAGTTTTTACAATACCTGATGATACTCACCGTGACCCTATAAGTATTTTACAATATATATTTGAAAACAATTTAACTTCCACCCTTCCAAACGTAAGCGTTTCACTCAATGATTATAGAATAAAGATTATAGAATAAAAAATTTATTCTATAATCATTAGTTTCACTAAGAATTATTCTGACATTGCCTGTATCTGCAGCTTCTGGCGAGCGATATTTGCAAAGTTAAAAATTATTTAAGGTCAACAACGTTTCAAGAAAGATTGTCTGGTCTAGCAAAATTAGCCATTGAACAAGAAATTTTTGATGGTATAAATTTCAGCGATGTAATTAACGAATTTGCAACAGCATAGTCTCGGAAAATTTCGCTACAGTAGCAAGAGTATTGTAGTAGTGACTCTGCTACAACAGCTATTTTTTAATTTTTCTATTGTAACTAGATATCTTTTTCTGATTTTATAATGAAGTTACCTAGGTATTTTTTATTAAATTATTTTAGTATAATTAGGAAGTGATACTTTTTACGTGTTAACGAAGAAGCGCAAAACCTCAGACACGCCAACTTATTTTGATTATAAAAGAATTACGAATATTATTTTGATTCAAATTTGACCCCTATTTTTTAGTGGAATCGACTCTACTCACGATTATGAACAAACTGATTTCAGGTTTTGCGCTTTCTCAATAACAATTCAAATTCAGGGATGCTCCTATCTAGTCGTCCTCTACTACTATCCTCCACCCACAAATCCTATTTCCTTTCCCCGGTTAATGACGGGCAGCAGCGTCATCAACGCCAGTACTACTGCGCTCGCCAACCCGCCTGCCAAGCGTGGCGATTATTGGCAAATACCCCCACAATGACGACACAAATTGAGGCCCCCAGTCCCCGGCAGCCCCACTATTCCTGGCTATGGTAGCGGTCATGGTTACGGTACGGGTTAGGGGGTGCTAAGAATCCCCGGGTTGGCCCCGGCTACCACCCCCGACGACGACTGGCCCTGGTAACACACAACATACGCACATTGAGGACAGACGAGAAGATTGTCGAACTGGAAGAAGAATCGAGCAGGTTACACTAGGACATTCTGGGGTTATCGGAAGTCCGAAGAATCGGGAAGGATACGATAACCCTGAAGTCTGGTAACCTGCTCTTCTATCGGAGGGACGACCAACAATCCTAAGGAGGTATCGGATTTCTCGTCCACAGGTCTCTAATCAACAACATCGTATCCATCGAAAGTGTGTCGAGCAGGGTAGTATACCTTATACTCAGAATATCAAAAAGATATTCGTTAAAGGTCATACAGGTATACGCGCCGACCTCGACACACCCAGATGAAGAAGTAGAAGATATGTTTGAGGACATAAGTCGGGCCATACATACTTCCAAAACCTACTTCAATGTTGTTATGAGGGACTTCAACGCATAGTTGGGCAAGAGAAGCGATACAGAGTTGAAAGTGGGGCAATTTGGACATGGGCAACGGAACCCCAGGGGTCAGAGGCTGGCCGACTTTCTGGAGAAAGAGGGACTCTTTGCGATGAACTCTTTTTTCCAGAAGCCGCCTCACAAGAAATGGACCTGGCTGAGTCCTGACGGTTCTACGAGAAACGAGATAGATTTCATCTTGACGGATGAATAGACGGATGTTCCGAGATGTCTCTGATCAACAGTCCGAGATGTCTCTGATCAACAGGGTGAAAACCGGCAGTGATCACCGAATGGTTAGGGGAACACTGAATATCAATGTCCATACAGAAAGGCGTCGCTTGATGAAATCTACGCTAAGACCTACTCGCGCCCATATCCAAAACCCCGAGAGCTTTCAACTCGAGCTGAAAAATCGCTTTAATTGTCTAGAAGAAAACCTTGCAGTGGAAGAGCTAAATAGCGGTTTGGTAGAAGCTGTCCATATGGTAATCTAAGTATTTTAGACCTCGCCGTAGAGATAGACCACAAAAACTCTCGATCCACACTCTTGACCTCATGGCCGAACGTCGATCTTTAGCGCTGCAGTCTTCCGATGACGCCAAAGGATATCGGCGGCTCAATAGACGGATCTGGAAGTCCTTGCGACACGATGTCCGTGCTCACAATACTGCGAGCATTAAGGAGACAATTGAGCGGAACGGAGGCTCCAAAGTGTTTGAAAGAGACTTGTCTATTGGGCAAAGCCAGTTGTCTAGGCTGAAGACGGACGACGGCCGCGTGATATCGACGAGGCCAGATGTATTAAGGGAGATCGAGAGGTTCTACTAACAGCTTTACACCTCGGTTGCCCAACCTGCTGTTAGCTCGGCCAAAGACCCGAGAGCCGAGTTGATCCGACACTTTAGCGATGATATCCTGGACATCAGCCTGTGTGAGATTGAGATGGCCCTCAAACAACTTAAAAACAACAAGGCACCGGGCGAGGACGGAATCACTTCAGAGCTTCTGAAAGCGGGTGGGACGCCAATACTGAAAGTCCTTCAGAGTCTCTTCAATTCTGTTCTTCTCGAGGGCTTAACACCGGAGGCATGGAGCAAAAGCGTGGTGGTCTTGTTCTTCAAAAAAGGGGATAACACTTTGCTGAAGAACTACAGGCCCATCTCGCTTCTGAGCCATGTCTATAAGTTGTTTTCGAGGGTCATCGTCTCGAATGCAACTCGAACAAGCCGGTTTCCGAAAAGGCTTTAGTACTATAGACCATATCCATACGCTTCGGAAGTTATACAAAAAGTTGCAAGTGGTCAGACGACCTGGTAAAGGTCGCGAGACGTCGCTGGATGCAGGCTGCCTCCAACAGGTCTCTGTGGAAATCATTGGGGGAGGCCTATGATCAGCAGTGGACTTCCTTTGGCTGATGGATTTAGCCTACAAATACATATGACTTTAAAGTTCAGTTTTTTGCTTTATTTCAAGCACCTACCGATAATTAAAAATGCCTTAAGAGCGTATACACCTTGCGCGCAAAGTCAACTATAGGTATTTCTTCGTTAATTTCACGCACACATAAGCGACCAAAGCTGTGTGCGTAGAGCTGCCGCGTCGGCTCGCTATACAATCGGCTCAAACAACTTTGATCCGTGCGCTTCAAATATTCAATTGAAATGTAACTGTAATATAATATCATAAAAATATTTTATTTGAATTATAAGTAGACAAATATTACTGTGCAAGCAAAGAATAATACAAATTTTGGATACTAATCATATTTTCGTTATTATTACATTGTTAAGTTGCATTCAAATCAGTGTTCAATCAGTAGACACTACGACGGACGTTTTTTTTTTTCGAACACATAAATAGTGTTAGGGGCCTTACAACCCCTTACAATTACGAAATATATTTAATTTTATATTACAATACATATCATAATTTAGCCTCGGAATTACATCCCATTATATTACCTGAAACATAATTTATACTCACTACAAAATCATTGTAGGTAATAAAAATAATTAAATATTTTACTACCAAAGTACTAAGATGTGGTAATCGCATTCCGCGCGTGGCTATTTTTACTACGCGCGGCATAATCGACTGCAGCCAGGCCGGAGCGACGAGCGATACGTCCTCCCTCTAGAAGGCCTTGCGGCGGTCTGATTTGATCCACGTCGGACAGCGTGTTTTATAGTGGTTTTTAAAATATTTGTAGAAAATATGAAAACTAATTTTGTTGAAATATAAAAATGGTAATTTATAGATAAGATGTTCTTCTATTATACTATGCAATTGCTATAAAAAATTATGTACGATAAGTTGGTGAAAAAAAATATGTTCTTGACGAGAGTTTCTGAATAATTTCGCATTGTTTAAATTTTTATTTTTCAGGAACTAAACACAAAAAGATTATTTTTCTCAGCAAAATCCCTCCATAAGGGTCTTATTAGTCTGATAATATTTTTATTTTCATCTTATATTTAGTGGTTTCGGATATCTTAAGCTTCTAAATTGCCATTTAAAGCCTAAATAACGAAACTTGTGTTCAGTAATCCGTATAGTACTCACAAATTATCCATCAATCTATAATGTTTTCCACCAAAATCCCTAGATGACAACCTTTTCTAAAATTAGTAATAATTATTTTTCGTTTAAATTGTTTATTGGTGGCTATTAACTCATTTGAAAAGTCCTGTTTTTACGCCATAAAGCGCGTGCAGGGTATAAACGCTCTTAAGGGGCGCCAAAATCTTCTTTCGCACACAGGCGCCAATAACCGTTACGGCGGCCCTGAAACTAGATTTTCCTCGCTATTCTGCCCACGTTTTTGAGATAATACGGGGACAAAGAATTTTCTGGATAAAAGATTTCGCACAAAGTACCACAGATCCTTTGTTCTTTAATTTAAGCATTAAGTTAAATTTAATCATTTCAATAAGCTAAATTTATTTATTTATATTATTTATTGTATTGTTAAGTGCGTATAACATACAGGATATATCAAGAATGCTACCGAAAACGAAGCTGGGTGGTAGTTTTGGTGACTTTAGACACAATGCAAGTAAATTTTATGCAAAAAATTTTGACGAATATTGTTTGTTACTTTTTTTCTATCGTCTTATTAGTGTGGAAAATACATAGTTTTTCTTAAATAATAGTGTACATTTATTTTTAATTTATTTTTAAAGACTATGGTACGCAAGGCATTAAATTATTATTTTAGCAAAAACTATGGATTTACTATCCAAACTTGACAATATTTAAAAAACGATATATAAAATTTGACACGTTTCTTAGCGAAATTTTTAATTGCATTGTGTTTGTAGTCACTAAAACTACCACTAGGCTTCGTTTTCGGTAGCAGTCTTGATATACCCGGTATATAAGCAAATACTTATGACTCACTCAAACATCAGAGTCTCATACAATTAGGAACAATAAATACACCCAACAGTCACATACGTAGTCCTGACCCCACACTACAATCAAGTCTTTTATCGTAAAGGAAACTACGAGAAACTTTGCGGTCGAATAAATACAAAGACCCGTTACAAATACCTGTAGATCACACAAATATACTGGGTATATCAAGACTGCTACCGTAAACGAGGCCGGATGGTAGTTTTAGTGACTACAAACACAATGCAACTAAAACTTTCGCTAAGAAACGCGACAATTATTTTTTATAATTTTTTAAATATCGTCATATTTGAGTGGTAAATTCATAGTTTCTGCTAAAATAATAATTTGAACTCTTTTATACCTTAGATTATTTATAAATAAAAGGGTATACACTAATATTTTAGGAAAAAATGTATTTACCGCCCAAATACGACCATAGGAAAAAAAAATCCAAAAAAAATTGACGCTTTTTTTTTGCAAATTTTAGTTGCATTGTGTCTGAAGTCGCTTAAACTACTACCCGGCTTCGTTTTCGGTAGCAGTCTTGATATACGCTGTATATGTCGCGATTGTACCTTCTCATTTCACAGACGGCGTCTTACTGGTGGTAGGTCTCTCATATGTGAGAGGCTGCCTGGGTGGGTACCACCGCAATGTCTATTTCTCCCGTCAAACAGCAGTTTAAATGCACTGTTGTGTTTCGGATTGAAGGACATTGTAGCCAGAGTAACTACTGGACATATTGAGACTTAACATCTTATGTCTCAGGTCTCTTTGTAAATCATTTACCATCAGGCGAAAGGCATGCTCGTCTCGCCATTCACTGCAATAAAAAAAATAAAAAAAAGTAAAAAGCCAAGGACTCGGAGGGAAGTGGACAATAATTTATATCCAACAACTCGTATTAATTTAAAGGACCTGGACAGTTTCTGCCTAGTTACTTTTTATCATGCACAGAAATAAGGCAATAATGACATGAATATAAAAAATCTACTATTAATTATAGAATATGTCACATTTCTGTAGAACTTTAGGGAGTAAAATAAATTTTAATAAGATTTTGCATTGATATCTACTCATTTCCGCCATTGTTGGCCTCACATAAACGTTTTGTTCGCAGTAAAGCAAGTGTAGGAAAATGATAACACCTTTTCGTAAAATGATCCTAAAAAATCTATATGTAGGTAATAAGTTATAATCATTAACAATACTAAATATATATATATATAAAGTCATTTTTGCCATATATACTTACACATAATATATTCTCCCCATTTTTACACATTTTCATTGCAACAACTAAACGCTACGTTATAATTCTTGACAGGAGCCGAGCTTTTGAGTTTTGTACGTTATCTGTGGTAAAATACGACTCTAGTAGGGATGTGACTTGGCTGGGGAGAAATCGATTTTTATATTATTTGATTTTATTTACCAAATAATAATCAATTTTCCAAAAATCGATTTTTTTAGTCAAAATAATCGATTTTTAGATGAAATAATAAAACAACCCAACTCAATAATGAAAAGCTACTAGTCTGTATGAAATAATTATTTATTATACAAATAAAATATTTTTGAGCAGACTGGCTTCTTTATAATTCAATCTTGTGTTATGTTAATAAATTACTGTTACTACAGAAAAGTAAATCTTGGTGATCTAGCAACCAATCATCTCTATAAATACTACAGTCTTTATTTGTTAATCAAAATTAAAATAAAAACATACTAAATGTAAATAAACAAAAACAATCCACTTCTTTCATGAAAACAAAATAAAAATCTTCAACTAACGATACGCTTCACTAAATAACAAAAATCATCTCTATTTATTATTCAAAATTAACGGAATAAAAAGCTACGGATGCATCAACCTACTGCCATAAATCACTTGGCAAAGATTAGAATGGAGAAATAGAAGTTTGAAATGAAAATAATTTATTGAATCCATTAAAATGTTCAACATCATTTAGATTCAGTCATTTTTTTATCTACCACCCGGTTCGGAAAGCTGTTTTCACTAGAGAAGAACGGGCAAGAAACTCTAACGTTTGGGTAATCGTTTGCTCAAGATGCGATTCCTTATTTTACTAACAACATTTCCAGCTTTAGAAAAAAGGCGCTCTGCTGGAGCTGATGAAGCAGTTATTAGTAAATGCTTTTTAGCTAACTTTGCAAGTTTAGGGTATGCTCCTTCATAGCTTTTCCATACAGCCAATGGGTTAATTTTTAAATCAGACAAAGGAGCAGCAATGTATAAATCCAAAGCTACGTAGTAAGTAATAAGTAAGTAGTAATTCAAAGCTGCGACTATTGAAAAAAATCGAAAGTATGAAATAGCGAAATAAAAAATCGATTATTCTTGGTCAACAAATCGATTAATAAAAATCGAATATTTTAAAAAAGTAATCGATTTTTTTGATTGATTTTAAATAATCGATTATATTTTCACATCCCTAGACTCTAGCGCTCATTGAACGTTATTGTTTCTATTTTGTGCCAAGTTCAAGGGTTATGTTTGTGGTTATGTTAATTTGTGAACCATTGCTACAAGAACTGGGTTTGCCATTTAAAACGATGAGGTGCATTAACTGTGGAATAGCGACAGGGCGGTTAAAGCGACATGCTATCTCCACATTGTCAGTTCATTCCAGAACGACGCTTTCACGATGGATATCAATTGAGGTACTTAGGTCTACTTATAAAACATTACTAACGCTTTTCTCTTGATTATAAATAAGAATAGAATAATTTATTTGTATGCAAAATGTGAATTATTTACATTATGTTTTATTTCTATTGGTTCCAAACTATGCGTGCCTGTATCTTTGAAACCAAGCTATGTAATATTAACATCAAGTGAGATGACTACAAAGTTAACAGGGTGATGTAGAGTTAATTATCATGGAAAACATTCGTATGACTTATATTATACTGAACATAACTTATTTTTCAAAAAGTTGAATAAAAATAGCGACTTAAGTACATAACGAAGATACCAAATAATATAATTATACAAATGGTAAACATATAAGGTAGTATGTAGTAAAATTAATGATTATTGATAAGTGAAATTCAAAAACCAATTAATAGGTAATCTAGAACTAGTTGTGGGTTGGAAGGGGAGGGAGGTAGTGCCCCATCTTTCCTGGTACCACTCCCATGGAAAGATAATGCAACATTCTGAGAAAACCCAATGAAAGTAATCAAACCTCTACCCAAGCCCGTTCACCCTTATCCTGTTATTAAGCCAATGTAGCAGGTCGTAGATTTCAAGTAAACATATTGTAACATCTTATTGTAACCAAGTTCCACAATGAATATATTTGATTTGATTACACAGAAGAATAAGTATACAACTTTAATGTCTTCATTCAACCTAGGAATAATGCTTGTTGGCCATCCTTTTAAAGATGGACTTAGATTTGGTCCTTTTTAATGTTACTAATAAAGTATTCCACAACCGAGCAGCGTGTGCAATGAAAGATCTATCTGTGTATAAAGCAGTTTAGGGTGGACAAAAATATTTAAATTATTGATTGTAGTTATTAGTATTTAAAATGGATATTTATCACATTAGCAATGCTATGCTTATAATGTTAAACTTGTATAATGAAGTATATTTTTTTCAGCTTCCTGCAGATGGACATATTTGTCATTCGTGCTACCTATTATTAACTTCAGAAGGTACATCTGATTGGTTATTGGGCCATAACATGGTATGTCTTGGTTGTGGTCGATCAGTATAGAATAAAAAGCATCATGTTATTGAAGCTGGGAATCCACTTGTACAGAATTTTCATTTTGCTATATCACTTCAGGTACTTATTTTGATTAGATAAATATTTATTTTTATATTTTATGCAGTAAACAAGAACACATAAAATGCTGTATACACATTATTATTATTATTTATTATTTAAATCTTTATTGTGCACTTAAACAAATTACAACATACAGAAACTAATAAATAAAAAGTACAAATGTTGGTCTTATCGCTTAAAGTAATGTCTTACAGACAACCACGGGATGGATTTAAAAGAAGGAGAAAGAGAGGGCAGTGCAAAATAAATAATTAAAAGAGAGGAAACTAAATAATACTCATACTAACTAAACATAAAAATACACCAACATAACATACATACATACATAGATAAATAGCATAAGTACATACATATATAATACTACATAAATATATATAATAAACACAAATTGTAAAATTATTTAGATGCAGGAAATAATATTATCTACTTAAATCTATTTAATACATTATTATACATATATTTAATACATTATTATATACTAAAACAAACAAAATTGTTTTAGTATATAATAATAATAAAAAGAAGATGTATTGAAGATTTAAATTAATATTAAGAATTATTTGTTTTAGGGAATAACAATGAATAATGTTTGCCATCCCTGTTGGATGAAGGTTAATAGACACCATGATAGATTGAGAGAAGAAATGAGTCAATCTTTAGACAATGTTATGCACCAAGAAGATACATTGATACTCAGTCCCGTGCCTCCTACTTTACCTCCTCTTCCCTCAGTTACACTACCATCCCGTAACTCATCTCAAATAAAATTGCCAAACTATAAAAGGGCGTCAAATACCTCTGCTCATTGTATATTTAACAGATGTAATCACAGGGCATTTTTTATGATTCCTAACTATATCAAAAGGATGTTGTTGAATGATCATCATTTTTATGTACCACGTAATTCTAGAGTGTGTGAATCACATTTGTATGCAGGTGAGTGGAATGAGTTGCAACAAAATATCACAACATTTTCTTATTTTAATGCCAACCAAATAGAGGATATTATCAACATATCAAATTCCACAGGGGAATTAATTAATTTTGAAAACATTCAAGATATGCCAAACCATGTCTGTCCTTATTGGACAGGACTTCGATCAAATGATTTCTTGAACCTTTTTAATGGTTTACCTACACTTAATGTAAGGAAACCAAAACGAGCTCTATATATTTATCTAAATTGCGTATAGGAGAAAGTAGTAGAAGGTTGTCGACAATTTTTAATATTCCTAGATCAACTTTAGAACTCTTAATGAATAAATTGAGAACTTGCCTTTATGATCATTTTGTACCACAACATTTAAGACTGCAACATATTAGTCATTCTGATATTGTTGCCAGGAATTTACAAATACCATATGCACTTTTTAGTGATCCAGAATCAGCCTTGGAGAGTAGACCTGCTATAGCTATATTTGATGGCACTTACATTTTTCTTCAGAAATGTTTAAACTATATGTTTCAAAAGAAAACATAAAGCTTACATAAGTATGATAATTTAGTCAAACCTTTTATGATTGTTTCTTGTGATGGACACATAATTGACGCTGTAGGTCCATTCCCAGTAACTCAGACTGATGCAGAAATGATGACCAGTTTGTTTGAAAATGAAAATGGGTCATTTCATAGACTTTTTAAACCCAATGACATTTTTGTTCTTGATCGAGAATTTCGGGATGCAATTACTACTTTAGAAAGTTATAATTAAAGGGTTTATAAACCAGAATCACTAAATGAAGGTAAACTCAACTGTCTTCTTCACAAGCCAACAAAAGTAGACGGGTAACTCTTTGTAGATGGGTTGTGGAGGTCGTCAATGGGAGATTTAAACGGGATTTTAAATTGTTTAGGCAACGGTATTTTAATCAAGCTGTCAAGATAGCAGCAGCTATTCTAAATAAATATCATCCTGTTCTTGTAGATAGCCCACTGTGTGGGCAAATTATTCAAAGAGCATTGCGATTTATGGACGAAAGGTATTATTTAGGTGATTTTGTAAATGATTACAACTTAAATAGGTGTAGGGTCATGTTTACTAGAATCTATGGTAACCTACCGCAATTGGGGAATTTCCCTAGATTAACTCATGGACAATTGTTATTGATTGCTTTAGGGCCTTATCAAATAAAGCAATCGCGATCGTATTATGGTGAATATATTAGAGGGAATGGCGCCTATGAAATAGAAGTGTGTCCAGAACGTGATCTTTCTGAAGAACTGGTCTCACATATTGGGGGAAACAATCCTTATTTATTAAGAGGACGAATTAAATCGAGGCATATAAGTCAAAGGATACATTATACATAATATATTTTGTTCGATGTTGAACCTTCTAGCAACTGTCCATTAGATGCCATCGTAGGATATTATTGCAGCTGCTTGGTTGACAACAGAACAGTAGAATGTTGTTGTCATGTAATGACCACGATCCGGTATTTAAGCTGAGCTATGAGGATCTTATTCTGAACGATTGGGAACTCAAAGAAAGAGGTTCTATGCTCACTGGTGTATGCGAGTTATAAACAATACATTACACATACTGTCTGAGAGAGCGCTCTTAGAGCGTTCACTGCAAGTATTAGTTACTGTATACAGATTCATTGATACATTGGGTGTATTCAGTTTCAGTTAAGTGTCAGTAATATAAAGATAGGTTCGGGGTGGGTATAATGGTGGTTGGAGGCCACGATGAGGAACTTATCCTAAATGATTGGGAACTCAAAGAAAGAGGTTCTATGCTCACTGGTGTATGCGAGTTATAAACAATATATTACACATTCTGTCTGAGAGAGCGCCCTTAGAGCGTTCACTGCAAGTATTAGTTACTGTATACAGATTCATTGATTCATTGGGTGTATTCAGTTTCAGTTAAGTGTCAGTAATATAAAGATAGGTTCGGGGTGGGTATAAGGGTGGTTGGAGGCCACGATGAGGAACTTATCCTAAATGATTGGGAACTCAAAGAAAGAGGTTCTATGCTCACTGGTGTATGCGAGTTATAAACAATATATTACACATTCTGTCTGAGAGAGCTCCCTTAGAGCGTTCACTGCAAGTATTAGTTACTGTATACAGATTCATTGATTCATTGGTTGTATTCAGTTTCGGTTAAGTGTCAGTAATATTAGGTTGATAAAGCGAGGTTCGGGGTGGCTAATAAAGCGGAGGTTGGAGGCCACGATGAGGAACTTATCCTGAATGATTAGGAACTCAAAGAGAGAAATTCTATGCTCACAGGTGCACGCGAGTTATAAGATAACGAGCTGCGCCACGAAGGCTGTCAATGTATTTTTTAATAATAAATATTTGTTTTGATAAAAATGATTTTTATTTATTTCATCCTTTGGTGTATATTATCTCCCAAAGCACCCACTCACCCTTGTATTGATTGAGACTTAAATAATTATGCTATGTGTGGGAGGATTGCAAGTAATCTTGGCTGCCAGTAGCTCATTTCACGCCGCGCCAAGTGTATAAAAGAGGACGCGGGTTCGATTCCCGCACTAAATGTGACAGACTAATGTGAATCACTTGTATTTGTTTCGGGTCTGGGTGTTTGTGAAACCGTAAAATCTCTCGTAGTTCCTGATACCCATGATACAAGGATCGGTACTAGTGTGGGGTCAGGATTATTTATGTGACTGTTGGGTGTATAGGGTGCGTGTGTTCATGAATAATCTGTTTGCAACTCACGAGTATAAAGAATTAGTATACGTAAGACTGCAGGGCACAGCCCTCCTCAACAATCGACAGTATATATTGTAAACTTAATCTAAATCTATTGACGCATTCATAAAAATAAAGTACGACGATGAAGATATTTTTTTTTTTCATGAAAAAAAATGTGTCTGCAAGGGCCCTGGATTCGTTAAGAAGACAGGTTTATATATTTCAATGATTTTATGTGTTTTAGTGTATTATATAACTAGTGGCCCGGCCCAGCTTTGCCCGGGTATAAAAATATTTCTGTGCTGTACAATAATATGTACGTAATATAAACCTTCTTCTTGAATCACTCTATCTATTAAAAAAAACGACATCAAAATCCGTTGCGTAAGTTTTAAAGATTTAAGGCGACTTTGTTTTATACTATGTAGTGATTTCATAATTTTATATATCTTTTTAATTATTAATTGGGAGACAAAATCTATTTGTAAACGTATTTTATCAAGTTCAATAAATTGACAGATAACCTACAAACCTAACCTAAAAATAACATCTATTTTTGTAAATATCTAAAACCCCTAAAGTTCCTAGGCTTTGAAACTTTTAGTGTAATAATCTTGGAGCAAACATTATCCCAACAATGCAAAACTCATTGATGTACAGGACTAGGCACAGCGCCATACTGAAACTGTCCATGTCCTTTGTGATTGATTTCGTTGAGAGTTAAAGACGAGTTAGACATTCCCGGAGACTCGGCGAGGTTTAATGCTCGGTGTCATTACAATGCGTGCTGTTGATCCTGCGACACAGGAGTTGCATTGGCAGGTGTGAGAGCGGGACAGTCTCCATAGGGAGGTTATAAAACGAACATATTTTTTTTTAAACTGAACTAGCGGCCCGGCCCAGCTTCGCCCGGGTGCATATAGATTTCTCTACAATAATATGCACGCATTATACACACAAACCTTCCTCTTGAATCACTCTATCTATTAAAAAACCGCATCATAATCCGTTGCGTTGTTTTAAAGATTTAAGCATACAAAAGGACATAGGGACAGAGAAAGCGACTTTGTTTTATACTATGTAGATTGTAGTGATATGAATGAGGCTGTAAAACTGCACTATCAGGTGCATTGTAGTTAAATTTATAAAAACTACATGTTTCGGGATCCAAACCCGTAACCTTGAGCAGTTAATTCATATTAGTCCTTCCCACACCGGATAAGACGCCAAATATAGCTTATGCTTACTTATGCATTCTGAGATCAACATGGCGCTTGTGGCGACCTCTACCCGTCTTATGACGTCACGTTTATGAATTATTGTCTGCAGGATTTATTTTTAATATCCGATCAGAATAAATATTGTAATTATTATTCAAATAGTGATCGACATTTACGAGTTAATACGTCATACGAGTATTCTGTATGAATTATTTTATGCAGGTTTTTATGTATTTTGTAATTCATAGACATAGAACTGCCTCGGTGGCGTAGTTTTACTTCGGTATAAATGCAAAGGTGTCTGGTTCGAATCCCGGATCAGGCAAAATGATATTTGATTTGTTTTTTATTCATTAATTATCAGCCCGGTATCAGGAATTTGTGTCCGATAGGCCAATATCACATCGTGGGAGTTGGGACCTGGGAAAAGGAAAGTCGAAACGTATATGTCCTGGTTGTACCTCTGCCTACCCCTTCTGGGAAAAATGCGTGAGTTTAAATTAAAAGTTTTCATTTCATATATTTTTAGAAGCAATTCTTTTCATATAAGGTTTTTATGTACAGATCCTTAAAGCCGAGTTTAAAACCTACTTTGCCTTTTTAGCCATGCATTGCTGTTTACACAACTGGTATATCTCGTTTTCATCTTATCTTAATTAATCAAGTACTAGAACCCTACGGGGAAGGCCCGTGAACAACACTAAAAAGGCAAAATGGCGGACAAACTTGTTATGGCGACCTATTAGTGTTTATGTAATTTTGTTAAGAGAGTCGTATTAATTCTAATGTTTTGAAAATGGCGTATTTTAGCAATTGTTTTTAACCGTGCCCTCAATGCTTTGAAACGAAGATCGAAAGTTGTTCAGAAATGAAATGAATAGAAAAATTAATTATCATCCCGAAGGCGAAATTTTCGCCCGGTATGGAGATAGGCTCGCCCCTTATCACATCGTGGAACGGAACAAACAAGGCAAAATTTGGATGCCCTGGTAGCAACTATATATATATATATATATATATTCTGGGAAATAATATAACATAACCCTTGGAGGAAAGGATAAAGATTACGAGGAAATTATTTTTAATCTTCCAAGTTCGGACTACAACTTATGGTAATATAAGGTAATATTAAGGTAGCCGATGATGTCATTTTGTTCCATATTATTTATTAATCAATTAATCTTACCTACATAATTTTAGCAGATATTTGACACTTCCACGTATACGCACGAAATTATTACCTGTAAAGGAAAAATCAGATTAGATGAAGGAAAACAATAAAGATATACGCACACCTGCAATATCTTCATAAGAATTACAACATGTCAAACATTTATACCAGAGCGGAGACTTCGAACATATTTTTTTTATTGCACGAATGGCGAGACGAGCAGCCCGTTCGCCTGATGGTAACCGATACGTCCGCTCATAAACAGTAGCAACATTCCACTGCGCTCGCCATCCTGAGACATAAGATATTAAGTCTCAATATGTCCAGTAGTTACTCTGGCTACAGTGTCCTTCAATCCGAAACACAACAGTGCATTTACGCAGTGTTATTTCACGGAAGAACATTGCGGTGGTACCTACCCAAATGGCCTCTCACATATGAGAGACCTACCACCTGTATGAGTACAAAATATCAGTATCTGCTCTCTCTGTCACCCTTACGCAGTCTGTATCTTCCCTCTCGCTTTGATTCCTCGCGTGAGTGGTAGGTTTTGCTCGTGATGTCCGTTTTAGCACAATTATCATTGATATTATACCAGAAGGGACACTACAAACAAAATGTTGGTAACAAAAATGAACGTCACCATACCACTCCTTCTGTTTCTGTCTCTGTCACGCCTACGCAGTAACATCATCTTCTCTCTCGATTCACTATGTTCATATATCAGAACAATGCGCAGAGATTTTGTTCTCTACGTCCAACTCAATTTTGTGCAAAAAATTGTGATAATTTTTTTGTTATTTTTTTTCTATCTTCTCTTCTTATTGGGGTGGTAAATACATAGTTTGTTCTTAAATAATAGTGTACACCCTTTTATTTTTAAAGATGCTACGGCATGCAAGGCTTTAAATTATTATTTTAGTCAAACTATGGATTTACCACCCAAACTCGACGATATAAAAAAATAAATAAAAAAATGTCGGATTTCTTTGGGAAATTATTAGTTACATTGTTAGTTCGTTTTGGATAGCAGTCTTGATATACCCGGTATATTAACAGTTTCGTAAAACAGGGGAAACAGTCGTACACAAATTATGTATTGTAGTAGATTAGTATACTGCAATTATGAAAAATCTAACTTTTACAGAGATCAAAAATCTAAATTATTGCTGTAATAGTCACTATTTACGGTTAATATGTGTAACATTGTAGTAGAATACAATTATTAATATTTATCGGCTCGTTTGCTATACACCACGTCTTCACACCCCGTTCCGTCCTCCACGTCTATGATCTATCTCCTTCTATATCTATCTCACTCACCCTTGGTTCGCGTAGTGTATAGTTCGAGACGACAGATGCTATGAGTATGAATTTATCAATACACTACAATTGCCAATAAGTATACTGTTTGAAAAGTGTTCATAAAATAGACCAAATAATGTAATAGTGATACTTATTGGTTGCCAACCACCTCGCACTATAACGGCGAAGGAAAACATTGCGTACCCCAGAAATTTACAAGAATTTCTATGGTATGGAAAATCCGCTAGCCGGCCAGCGTGGTAGAAAATGGTATAAGCCCTCTTAATTTTAGAGCATGTACATATGTGCCCATCTGTGGAACATAAGTTTATAGAATAATATCATAATTCTGTTACATAAATTCATGTAGCATGTACGTGAGCGACAAGGACTTTTTTCTTCGTGGGTAGTTGGAATAGAAAGTGTCAAAAATTTTGCTCCTTACATTTTTAATTATTTTAATTGTATATACTAATTTTTTTGCAAGTTCTTATATGGAATATTAACAACAAAACTGAGTACCTGCCGGTGTTAATTTAGTTTTTCCTATCTTCTTTCCTTTCTACACTTAACACTTTTTCACTACATCATAAATTCGTGGAATATATTATCACACAATGGAGTCTGCATTGAAAGCCTCTATCGATGAAATGAAGGATGAATTCCATAAACGGATGGCTGCATTTGAAAATGACCTCCTCAAATCCTCTGCTGTGTCTACGGGTCCTTCCGACTTGGCCGCTGATTTCGCTACCTACAAGGCTTTCGTGACCCAGGCGCTGAATCTCCTTCAGCAGCAAATTGAAGCGCTGACCAACACCATGGACACCATGGAAATGCAGAGGCGTCGAAAAATGCTGCTCATCCACGGTGTAGCTGAAGTCGCCGACGAAAACCCTGCACAGCTGGTTGTCGACATTGTGAAGCAGCGCCTTGGTTTTGCTGATTTTAAGGTCACTGATCTGCAGCGCTGTCATAGGTTGGGTCGACCATTTACGTCGAAGAAGCCGAGACCTATGATTGTGAAGTTCCAGGACGTCGCTGACAAGGACAAGGTCTGGTTCCACAAAACTAAATTAAAAGGTTCCGGTGTGACTTTGTCCGAGTTTCTTACTAAGCGACGGCACGACATCTTCATGGCGGCTCGCGACAAGTTTGGCGTGACTAACGCGTGGACCCGGGACGGTAACATCTACGTTGTCAGCGCTGGAGGTCGGCATCGCATAATGTCGCTTGGTCTGCTGGATCAGATCAACGCAGACACACCTGCTAAGCCGACCCCAGCCAAGAAGACCATTGCCGTGCCGAAGACCAGGCGGGCTGCGACTGCCAAGAAGTAATGTTCGTTTTGTTTGTTATGTTTGGTTGTTCAAGGTAAACTTCCTAATCTTTAAGTGTGTATCTATTTCTCCATTAATTTTTTTTTTATTGTTTTGTTCCTTTATAGTACGAGAGATGACAACCAAAATTTTTGTCTCATAGCAATACGGCCACAACCGCATCAAATTGAACTCGAAAATACCAATTTCAGACATTTTTCGCGTAGCGTTTGACCGCACTGAATTTTCAAAAATGTCAACAAATTTTACCGGACTGTATCATAGCAATCTGTCTGATTTTCTGACTGTAGTTATATAATAGCTATAAGATACCGAAAACATATTTTTCAGAAGTTAATAGTGTAGCGCGAACCCAAAAAATAATTTAGAAAAATTAAAAATGAGACAAAAAAATATGATGATAGCAATCCGTCTGAAAATGTTCTTTACGGGTAAATTAGGATTAGTTAATACGAAAAAAAATATTTTCAGAAGAAAATTCGGATGCAACAAATTTCACAACCTCCACCAATAAACGCTGGCGAACACCTCTTCTTAGAGGTGGAATTCTCCCTTAAGAAAATCTTACTCGGTGTATATTACTGTCCTTCTCTTCGTATCGACTTCTTTTCTTCTTTTGAAATCATTCTTGAAAATCTTGTCCCATTGTACAGTCAGACCATAATCATGGGTGATTTCAATACCTGTATCCTCAAGAACGATCGTCGCTCTATCTCCTTTTTAAATACTATCCAATCATGTAACCTTTCCATTCTTCCCCTCTCCGCCACTCACCATTCCCCTAACAACACTCCTTCTCTTCTTGACCTCATCATTGTTTCCTCCCCAAACCTAGTTGCTAAACATGGACAATGTTCCGCCGATGCCTTTTCCTGTCATGATCTGTTATACCTTTCCTATCGTATCCGTCCTCCTAAATCCCTACCCAAAGTCCTCATGCAACGGAATTTTCGGGGTATGAATCTTGATGATCTTCGTAGGGACGCCGACAGCATTGACTGGAGCTCGATTCTTCTTTCGGATTGTGTTGAAACTAAGCTGCATATTTTTAACCAAAAGTTGACCGATCTTTTTGACAAACATGCACCTGTCAAGCCAATTAAAGTTAAGCACCTTCCCTCACCTTGGCTCACTGCTGATATTAAGTTATTGTTGTCAAAAAAAGCGTCAGCCAAGAGTAAATATAATAGGCGTCCAATTGAGTCTAACTGGCTGAAGTATGTAGCCATCCGGAATCACTGCAGTAAGGTGTGTAGAAATGCTCAACGCCGATACATCCACAATTCAGTCGAAAACGGTGATCCAGCCAAAGTCTGGAAATTTCTAAAAACACTGGGAGTGGGTAAATCACCACAAGATTCTTTTCCCCAATCTATAGATTTAAATTCCTTAAACCGTCACTTCTCTTCTCCATCCTACTTTGATAGGATGACTAAAAACAACACCATTAAGCATCTTTCCACCCTTAACACTCCCGCTTGTTCTACCTTTGTTTTCAAACAATTCGCCACTTGTGATGTTAAGAAGACCATCACTCTTTTGTCATCTAACGCTATGGGTAGTGATAATCTTAGTCGTAATATGGTTCTCTATGTCTTAGACGAAACCCTTCCTATCATTTCCCACATCTTAAACCACTCCATCTCCACCGGGATCTTTCCAACTGCGTGGAAGGAAGCCCACATTATCCCTCTTCCAAAAAAATCCAATGCATCTCTACTTTCCGAATTTCGTCCCATTTCTATACTTCCTTTCCTTTCCAAAGTCCTAGAACGTTTAATCTATACCCAACTTAATGATTTCCTCTCCAAGAATAACCTCTTAAATCCTCTCCAATCTGGGTTTCGTTCAGGGCATAGCACGACCACCACTTTGACCCATATCACAGATGGCATAAGATCCGGCATGGAGGACGGTAAGCTGACAGTCTTAGCTTTGCTAGACTTCAGCAATGCCTTTAATACCGTGGACTATGACGTTTTACTTTCCATGCTACGTTCTCTTAACATATCTCCAATGGCTGTTGATTGGTTTCATAGTTACCTGTATGGACGCCGGCAACGCATCCGTGTGGAGGATAGATTTTCCTCTTGGTGCCCCGTAGCTGCTGGCGTTCCTCAGGGCGGCGTGCTATCTCCTCTTCTCTTCGCTGTATTTATTAACTCAATTACTAACTTTTTATGCTCCTCCTACCACCTCTACGCTGATGATCTCCAAATATATACTCAGGCACCCTTGGACAAGTTGATTGATGCAATTGCTTGTATTAATACAGACATTCAACACATCTGTGATTGGAGTAGAGCTCATGGTTTGAAGATCAATCCCTTGAAAACCCAAGTCATTGTTGTCGGTAGCTCCAGGATGATCTCGAAGCTGGATTGGACTCAACTCCCCAGTGTTTATTGTGATGGGATAACCATCCCTTATAGTAACACCGTCCGCAATCTGGGATTACTTATTGATAATTCCTTTACTTGGGGTCCTCAGCTTCGTGAAATAAGCCGTAAGCTGTTCATTTCAGCTAAGTCCCTGCGAAGGTTACGCAACTTTCTACCCGTTACCACGAAGATTTCACTTGCTCAATCCCTTCTTCTCACCATTCTTGATTATGCCGATGTCAGCTATCTTGATCTCACCGAAGACCAACTTAATAAACTTGAGCGACTTCAAAATTTCTGCATAAGATTCATATTTGGTCTACGCAAATATGATCATGTCTCCGAGTTTCGTGCTAAGCTTAAGTGGTTACCTATACGGCTTCGTCGGAATGCTCATATTCTTTCTCTTCTTTATAATATTTTATTTAATCCTGTGACCCCTTCTTATCTTAAAGAAAGATTTATTTTTCTTCATGACTCACATTCGAGGTCCTTGAGGTCGTCAGAGAATCTTAAGCTAAGAATGCCTGTGCACACCACAACATTTATGGACAATTCTTTTACCGTCAAAGCAGTTCGATTGTGGAACGCGCTTCCTGTTGCGGTGAGACAGGCGAAATCGCTGTCTTCATTCAAGAGGCAAATTAAAGAACATTACCTTTCTCTTTAATTAAACTGATTTTAGTAGTTAACATTATTTCCTACATCTAAATTATTTTACAATTTGTGTGCATTATATTTATATATATATATATTTATTTTTTATTATATATGTATGTATTTATGCTATTTATTATGTATGTATGTATGTTATGATGATGTAATTTGTTTTTTTTTTTTTAGTTAGTATGAATATTATTTAGTGTCCTCTCTTTTAATTATTTATTTTACACTGCCCTCTCTTTCTCCTTCTCTTTAAATCCATCCCATGGTTGTCTGTAAGACATTGCTTTAAGCGATAAGACCGCCATTTGTACTTTTTTTGTTTTTTTTTGTTTCTGAATATTGTATTTGTTTTTATGTGTACAATAAAGATTTAAATAAATAAATAAAATAAATAAGGACAGACAGAAGAGCTTCTATTAAGCCCATATACATGAGTGAAAGAGATAGACAATTGCAATAAAGTACTCGTATACAGGGAAGGAAAAACATATCAACCCGGGCATAACCTGTTTTTATTATCTTCAAATTATTGTTGAACTATGGTATATTGTATATAATATACTATTTATGATATATTTACCTTATTTTATGTTTCAGTAATTAGATTACAAATTGCTTTGTTATTGAATAAAATAGTCACAAATAGCATGTGAATAGCATGTGTGTGTGCATAAAACGGTGAAGGAAACCATCGTGAGGATACCTGCATACCATAGCGATTTATAAAAATTATATGGTATGCATTGACGTAAAATATATGGACGGGGCGGAAAGCAAGAAAAGTGTTGTCACTAAAGTGGTCCGCAGACCAGTTCAACGGTTGTGACGTCACAGCGCACCGGTTGTAAATTGCTGACAAATGCCTAATTTATCGTGCGTGTGTGTGCATTAAAGATGACCGAAAGTTCACAAAAAAAAGATAATATTTGTTATCACCGCTAAGTAAAAATTATATTACTTTAAGTCCATATAACATTTATTTTAGCATTATTGAAAAACGATTTCATGGCCGCCATTGACGTAAAAATCTGACAGATGGCGCAATTTTCGCAGGCATCTTTTTGACGTACCCAATGTACTAAAGGGCCTATCCTTAGTTTTTAAATCAATGATGGTATGTAAATCCGCCAACCCGCACTAGGCCAGCGTGGTGGACTATATGGCCTAACCACTCACAATCGTACTTTCGATTGTGGAGGAGGCCCGTGCCCTGCAGTGGGACGCATATGGGCTGATACAGAAATAGCATGTGAAGTCGATAATAACGTTTGGTTATGGGGATACTTAGGTGTGTGCACTATGCTGTTTTGTGTTATAAAAAATCGACAGCCTCTCTGGCGCAGTTGGTTAGACGCCGGCTGTGAAACGAGAGGTCGCGGGATCGATTCCCGCACCGGATACAAATGTGTATGTCCATTTGTGTCGGGTCTAGGTGTTTGTGAGACCGAAAAGTCTCTCGTAGTTCCTGATACGACATAAGACTTAACTGATCTTAACGTGGAGTCAGGACTCTGTATGTAAATGTGCTGTATTTATTTATTATTATTGTTTATGTATAGATGTACATATATATTTGCAACCGCCATACAGTTTTAAAAAGCAGGATGTTCAATAAACGGATTTCATAAAAACCCCCATAAGCGTCGAAAATTATCGTAAACGTCTTCAAATTCTGGTAATTTTTCCCATCTGGCAACACAGTTCACGCGTGGTCATCGTGATGTCTTTAAATAGATTTTTAAATTGCCTGCGTTTTTAACCTTAAGCGTTTAATTGGAACACAAGACAGCAATGTATTTGCGAATCTAAAGTAAGTATTTACACTTGACTTTACTCATATATTACTCCAGACCGCATACGTTTTAATTAAATACGAGTACAAGTCTTACAAATAGTCCTGACTCCTGACCTTACACTAAGGTACCAGTATTGTGTATGTATGTGACTGTTGGATGTGTTTTTTTACTTTTTTTCTGGATGGCGAGACGAGTATGCCGTGAGCATGCCATTGACAGCCTCGGTGGCGCAGTCGGTTAGACGCCGCCTGTGAAACGAGAGGCCGCGGGTTCGATCCCCGCACCGAGAGAAATGTTTGTGCGGCCCACAAATATTTCTTCCGGGTCTGGGTGTTTGTGAGACCGAAAAGTCTCTCGTAGTTCCTGATACCCACGACACAAGACTCGATCTTAGTGTGGGGTCTGGACTATGTATGTGACTGTTGGGTGTTATTATTTATTTATTCGCCTGATGGTAAGCGATACGGCCGCTCAAGGACAGTAGCAAAAACAAACACCACGAATTACAAAGCAATGCTTGGCATTTCACTGTGCTCGACATCCTGAGACGACAGATGTGTAGTCTCTCTATGTCTAGTAGTTACTCTGGCTACAATGTCCTTGAAACCGAAACATAAAAGTGCATTTATACTGTTTGACGGGAGAAATAGACATTGTGGTGGTACCTAGGGCCCTACTATATTCATCGAACGAACGAACGAACGAACGAAGGACCCTACTATATTCAACGAAACGAAGTTCGAAACTTCGGACAAACGAAGTTTTTTATACGATACGAATGTATATATATAACGTACACCGTAACTATAAGTCTATGGTTACGACCATAAATCAATAACGACCATAAGTTTTATGTAGGTACATTCGTATCGTATATAAACTTTGATCATCCGAAGTTTCGAACTTCGTTTCGTTGAATATAGTAGGGTCCTTCGTTCGTTCGTTCGTTCGTTCGATGAATATAGTAGGGCCCCTACCCCGGCGGCCTTTCACATATTAGTATCTATCTGGCCATCTGGGTAGGTACCACCGCAATGTCTATTTCTCCCGTGAAACAACACTGTTTAAATGCACTGTTGTGTTTCGGATTGAAGGACATTGTAGCCAGAGCAACTACTGGACATATTGAGACTTAACATCTTATGTCTCATGATGGCGACCGCAATGGAATGTTGCTACTGTTTATGAGCGGTCGTATCGCTTGCCATCAGGCGAACGGCTTGCTCGTCTCGCCATTCAATGCAATAAAAAAAAAAAGATTTATAAGAGACCTACCACCGACTTACTTAGTCATGCTAGTTTAAAAAAACATGAACTGTATGTACTACAATAATGTGTAGTAATCAGTCTCAGATCTTTTGGTATCCGAATGCGTATTTGTACACTAAATTTGTCAAAATATTAGGAAGTTTTTCTCTTTTCACATTTTATTATTGGACATTTTAATTCTATTAGATTTCCAGTATAAATTCTAGTTGCTTATATCATGAAAACATATCTCAAACAAAACGAAAATTAAATATTTTTAAAATTTAATTTGTGGTTCCAAATTTCGCCACACGCCAATAGAATACAGACTATATATATATACTATATATATATACTATAGGGGCCCTACTATATAAATCAGAAATTCGAATCTTCGTGACGTTTTTCGTTTCGAAACCTACTCTGTAACACGAAATTCGAATCTTCGGATCGAAGAATGAATGATTCGAATATATCGGCAATCCGAACATTTACATTTTTATTTACTATATTCATCCGAAACGAAGTTCGAAACTTCGGACGAACGAAGTTTGTGACGATACGAATGTACCTACTCTGTAAATGTTCGTAATGCCGATATTATATTGGAATAATTCATTCTTTGATCCGAAGTTTCGAATTTCGTGTTACAGAGTAGGTTTGGAAACGAAAAACGTCACGAAGTTTCGAACTTCGTTTCGGATTGATATAGTAAGGCCCTAGACTAGATGACTTCTACTTTTGAATTCAGTTTGAGAGAAAGAGACAAAACATTCGATAACTAAAATACGTTTTAAATTGTTTATGAATAACACCGTTAGATTATATAATCGCCTTTCAAAAGAGGAAGGAAGGAAGAATAGGATTTAAAAATATATTATTATATTTAACAACTAAAAACTTCTAATGGCCATATATGCTGAACGCCATTGCTGTGCAGATTATCTCAATATTTTCCTTAAGTTGTTTACAAAGATCCATCCAAACTAAAAATACTCAGAAGTTTATAAATTTAAATTTATTGACCTTCTTAGGAGAGTGTATAGTGAGTTATATGAACCACTTTTTATTTTCGAAAATAAAACAGGTTTTTTTGGTTTGACTAGATACTAAACCTGTCTTTAAAGTTACGGCCGGTCTCTATATCCTATCTATCTATAAAAAGAGGTTAAAATATGATCAGCCTAATTTATAGAATATTAAAAAACCTATTTTAGTGTTCGAATGTTTCTTTTTTGTATTGGAATGATTTTGGCAAGTTGAAGTGGCAGTGGGCCGGGCACATAGCTCGTAGAACCGATGGCCGTTGGGGCCGAAAGGTTCTCGAGTGGAGGCCACGTACAGGCAAGCGAAGTGTCGGACGTCCGCCTACAAGGTGGACGGACGATCTGACTAAGGTCGCTGGAAGTCGCTGGATGCAGGCCGCTTCCAACAGGTCATTGTGGAGATCCTTGGGGGAGGCCTATGTTCAGCAGAGGACTTCCTGTGGCTGATATGATGATGATGATGATGATTGCAATGATTGGCGAGACGAGCTTGTCGTTAGCCTGATGGTAAGCGATACTACCTCTCATGAACAGTAGCAAAACCAAATGGATGGCGAGCGCAGTGGAATGCCAAGCATTGCTTTGTAATTGAAGGTGTTATTGGGTTTTGCTACTGTCCCTGAGCGGCCGTATCGCTGATCATCAGGCGAAAGGCATGCTCGTCTCGTCATCCATGGCAATAAAATTTATATATAATTGACTAGTTTGGCATAATTATGTAAATCTATACATATAAATAAAATTGAAGTGTCTGTTTTTAAAGTGAAAATAAAAAAAATATGTCCTACTACATATCGTTATATACACGATACCTGTGCCGAAAATGATCTTTAATTTTTTTTTGTCTGTCTGTCTGTCTGTTTGTTCCGGCTTTGTCAGGTAGCTGATATAATAAGGAGTAACTTAGGCTACATTTATTTTAGAAAAATAAAGTTTTCGTTAAATTCCACGCGGGCGAAGTCGCGGGAACAGCTAGTAGGCAATAAATATTTGTTCCCAATGAATATTCTATTTGACCGACCACTTACCAGCAGGTGCAAAGCAGATTTTTTGCCTTGCGTACAAAAAATGTTTTGTGTAGTACAAAAGAAGCTCAGAAAACAGCGTAACGTTATAAATACAAGGTTGATTTCAACTGAATAGTAGTCATAAATTACAAACGAATTGTTTACTCGTGCTTTACAGAAACATCACCTTTAAATCAATGTACGTAGAGACCACATTCCCTGTGCAATGTTACTGCAAAAGCAATTTTAAAACACGCAAAAAGTTTAAAGGGAAATACATTTAAAACCTAGCATGATAAGGTTTATTTTTGTTTGCCAATGCGTGCGCATTTATAACAAGTTTCTAAAGTGTCTGTGTGGTGGTAATTTAGACTCTTGGTGGAGGATATAGAGTTGATTTTGCATTGTAAACGACAGTGCTAGGTACTGGTGGGTACCAATAAACTTTTTTTTCTTCATCAGGTAGTTTAGTTAGCAATACACGTTGCGTGGAAGATAGCTTGCATGTCACATGGTTGCGACTTTGAAATAAAAATGCAAAGAAATAGCCTATTAAAAATATAACCCTTCTTTTTGTGCCATAATCGAGTAATAATAGGTTATGATATCCAATACTTTTAGTTAGCTCTGGCATTTCGAAGTGTACAGACGCGTAGCGCATCGCTCCACTACTATTTTTGAGTTTGCAAGTTTGAGTGCTGTGATTGGTGTTATGTATAGTTGATCGGTTCCTTGTCGCACCCGCGGTGTTCTTAGCGAAGGTCGACGCCCCCTGGGAGGAGCTAGAGAAGGATAGCATATTGTGGCACAGCTGGTCGTCAAATTTCGAGAATCGCCAACAATCCAAAACATCGAAAAACAATTTCATCGTTCAGACTGGTCTCGAACCTCCGGTCGTCGACGTCGAGGTGAGCTGTTTCAACCGTCGTTGCTGTGCACAGGGCCAAGGCGCTTGTAGTCCGCGGTGTCGAAAAAGCTTAGCTGATTCAATTGATATCTTAGTGATATTTGTTGCTCCTGTTATAATATTCATAGCTATTCCCGCTTTTAGTTAATTTAAGAACTAACTATGCCTCGCACTATGCGGTCCCCCCCTCAAAATGCTCCGCTTACACTTCACGAAACGCAGTCAGAACCTGATCTTGCTGCTACTGCGATAGTTCCAGAACAATGTATACATGATGCGGCTAAAATATTGATGAGGCCTTGCAAACGCTTCAGATGTGACGCCAATACTATGGAGACTGATAAATTTGAAGAGCTTATGTCCATGCTTCAATCATGGAAAGCGGATCAAGATGTCATTCTGAATAAATTAGTGGCAGAAGTCTCTGACCTAAAGAAACAAAATATTCAAATTCAAAAGATCAACTCTGATATGGAAAATGCTATGTCGTTTATTAATTTAAACTATGAGGCAATGAAAACACGCATCGACGTTCTTGAAAATAAATGCCAAGCTTATGAAGAGCGCCTAGCTAGCAGCAATGAGCAGTCAGTGGCTGGTCTTGAGGCAAAAATTGATATGATGGAGCAACAGGCGCGACAGTGTAACTTGGAGATATGTAATCTGCCGGACAGACGTAATGAAAATCTGCTGTCGATTATGGAATCAATAGGCAACATAGTTAAGTATCCTGTATCGCACAACGACATCATATCAATTCATAGGGTTCCACACGCTCAGCAACATGATAATAAGCCAAAGAATATTGTGGTGAAATTTAAATCGCGAATTGTCCGAGACAATCTTCTCAGCGCGTATAGGAAGATAAAATCTGTAAAATCAGACCAACTTTCAATATCGGGTTTGTCAGTTCCAGTTTACTTGAACGAACACCTTACTCTTAAGACCAAGACTTTATTTCGTAAGACAAGAGAATTTGCTAAAAAAAACTGTTACAAGTATGTGTGGATCCGAAATGCAACGATTCTGGTACGAAAGGACGATGGAGGTCCAGTCTTCGCTGTTCGCTCTAATGAGCACATTGATAAACTTATTAAGCAAAATATTTAATATGTCATATTTATCATATTTCTACATAGCCGTTCCATCATATAGTTCGAAGTTTACCACTATATTTATTTGTTTTATACTTATAATTTATATTATTTTTTGTTTTTTAATTAATTTAATTTGGTCTTTATATTATCTTGTTAAAGTTTCTTCCGAGTTAATAATTTTATTGGCAAAGAGTTTTATTGAAAATTGTAAATATTTGTACAGTCTCTCAGTGTTATGTTATGTAACCAATCTAATCATATCTGATGTTAAAGTTACAACCATACTGTATTTCAAGTGTCAATTTGCTTTAGTACCTTTTTATTGTTTAATATGTACAGATGGCTTCTAATATTATTATATACTATCAAAATTGTAGAGGAATTCGCACTAAGTTAGATGCTTTATTTATGAATATTTTATCTTGCTCATATGACGTGATTATTTTGACCGAAACGTGGCTCATACCTTCCATTAAGGATAACGAATTTATTGACGACCGTTACCTTGTATTTCGGCATGATAGAGATCGCTCAGTCACTAGTAAACGCGATGGTGGAGGTGTACTGATAGCTATACTACGCGAACTCCGCCCTACTTTAATAACAACACACTTTCGTTTCAAGGAAATTGAACAGATAATGATCCAGTTACCGGCCAAAATACCTAACAAACGGCATATAATATGCACAGCGTACATCCCACCGCGAACTCTTGAGGAGTCCTATTCTCATTACTTTAGCGCTTTGGAAGAAGTCTGTAACGATCCTGCTTGCGACTCGTTGTTCTTAGTTGGTGATTATAATATGCCTGGCATCAATTGGACAGAACAAGGCAATCATGCAATTCCACATGTTTCAACATCCGTTGAACAACTTTTATTGAATTTCATGGCTCAAGTAAATGGTTTGCAATACAATAATGTAAAAAACGTATTAGGCAGGATACTCGATTTATGCATATCTAATAGAAATTGTCAAGTTGTGCCCTGCAACCCCTTATTATCGCCTGATTCCCACCATCCCCCTTTCAGTGTCACTATTAATGTTGACACCTACTTTGAAGTAATGATTAGACGACCCAATGTAAAATATAATTATTATAAAGCCGATTATGACTCCGTCGCATCTAAACTTGAAGAAATTGACTGGGAAAACTCCCTTCAACATTTACCATCCGAAGAAGCAGTTGACGTCTTTTACGATAAGCTATATGGTATTATTAAACTCCATGTTCCAGTATCCCGAATTCGTAGTTCTCGCTATCCAGTCTGGTTTTCTCCTTCCCTAAAACGTACTTTTAAAAAAAAGGAAGTCTCATGGATTAAGTGGAAAAAATACCAAAACCTTTCCGATTATAATAAATTCTCCAACTATCGTCAGCTTTTCCAAAGAGAGTGTAAAATTTGTTACCATAATTACATCGTTTCAATTGAAGATAATATACCTAAAAATACAAAAACCTTTTGGTCTTATATATCAAATAAAAAAACTAAAACGGGTTATCCAATAAATATGTTCTGTAAAGATGTTACCACCACAGACCCAAATACTATATGCAGTCTGTTCTCAAATTACTTTAATTCTGTTTTCGAGCCTTCTACTTATGATCCATTGATTTGGCAACCACCTGATACATACTCAGAACATTGTAATACTTTATGTGATATAAACCTCCCTGAAGACGATGTTCTCAAAGGGCTTAAATCCTTGGATGTCAGTAAAGGAGCTGGACCTGATGGCATTCCACCAACGTTTTTTAAAAAGACGGCAAAAAGTATTTCCGCGGTGTTACATATTATATATAATAAATGCTTACGCGAAGGAGTTTTCCCTACAGTATGGAAAAGAGCTTATATTACACCTGTCTATAAAAATGGCGATAAATCTAACATCGAAAACTATCGCCCAATATCCATACTCTCTACGTTATCCAAGCTTTTTGAACGTCTTGTACATAATGTTATTTATCCTAAATTACATCATCTCGTCATATTGGAACAGCATGGATTTATACAAAAACGTTCTACCACTACTAACCTTATGGTTTTCACCAACTACCTTTTTGAGAGCATGGATCGCAGGGTTCAAGTTGACGCGGTCTATACGGATTTTAAGAAGGCCTTTGACAAAGTTGATCATTCTCTACTATTAGAAAAAATAGCCTTTAACGGTATACGCGGCAATTTGTTGCGATGGTTTTCATCATACATTAATAATAGACATCAGAAAGTCGTCATTAAGGGGTTTGAGTCTGACTACATCGTGGCTACATCTGGTGTACCTCAAGGCTCTATACTGGGACCACTTCTTTTTATTCTTTTTGTAAACGATATTAAGCACTGCTTTGTTAATTGCAGATTTCTGATGTACGCAGATGATTTAAAAATATATAAAGACTGTAACACTTCCACTGACTGTGCACTTTTACAAGATGATCTTAATAGACTAAACACATACTGCCTAAATCAAAAACTATTTCTTAATATAAGTAAATGTCTCGCTATATCGTTTACGAAAAACAGAAATAGAATCCAATTCAACTATTCGTTGGATTCCCAGATTTTAAATAGGGTGAATTTGGTCCGTGATTTGGGAGTCACGTTGGACTCTAACTTACACTTCGACACCCATATTAACGATGTTACAAATAAAGCATTTCGTATGTATGGTTTCGTCACTAGATGTGCGTCTGACTTTGTGCGACCTCGTACCTATCTAATATTGTATAATACTTTAATTAGATCACAACTAGAGTATGCTGTACAGATATGGAGCCCATATTACAAAAAATATATTCACCAAATTGAGACTGTTCAAAAGAAGTTTTTGAAGACTATGCATTACAAATGCTTCAAATCTAAAATACCATATAATGAATTAATGGAACGTTACAATGTTTTAAGCTTAGAATCAAGACGAACATTGCTTGATGCTATGATGCTCTACAAATTATGTAATAATAAATATGACTGTATTGAACTGACGGACAAAATATGCTATAGAGTACCTAGAACTGTGATTAGGCGAGGGGTGCGCGTGCCTCAGCTATTCCATACACAATCTTGTAGGAGTAATGCGGGGGCGCGAGTACCACTCCGCCGTCTCTTACACAATTACAACTCACAATTTGCCCATGCAGATGTATTTTCTCTCACTAACTCAAAATTTCGAAAAATATGTTATCTCCAATTAAAAGGTTAATACTCATATTATAATAAAACCATAGTAGTAGTGGACTTATAGTACTTATACTATATGCCTTCGTGCTAAATTTTATTCTATCTGGTAATCTGTGGACAATGGTGTGGGTTATATGTGTGTAAACTCGTTTAGTTATTTTTTTTTATGTTTGTTATTAGCATGTAACCGTTTATTGTCCCTTGTAAATAAAATAAAATAAAATAAAATAAAATACTTCATAAGTCGTAACGAATTGACACCTCTCATCATTAAGATATTATAATAGAATGGACATCGGGAACAAAATCTCTGCGCATTGTGCTGACCTACAAGAATCCAGTGAAGTGAGAGGGAAGATGATGTTACTGCGTAGGCATGACAGAGATAGAAACAGAAGCGGTACGGTACCGTATTTTTGTTACAAACGTTTTGTTTGTAGTGTCCCCTTTAACACATTCAACGCCAGGGCGGTCATTGGTGACCGACACTAGATCATCTTAATTGATACTTTTAAAAATCATAAATTTTGCCAAATTGGATGTTTTGTTTTTTTTTTATTAATGAATAGATATGATTAAAAAAACATATGTTTTGTTAAAACCGGCACTGTTTTATTGGTTTATATCGATCGAGATATTGTGCGTCGGCCACCAGTGAAAATCTTACATTTTTTCTTGGCGTTGAACGTGTTAATATATCTCAATCCCGGCTGCAGATTTAAGAACCCGTTTTTGCAAACATTTTTTATTAATGCTTCACTCCTGTTGGTCATGTGCCGTGATGTTATAGCCATGATCGATTGGCTATACAATACAAAAATATTTTTTTTAATTTTAACTTGTAGTTTGAGATTAGCGCGTACAAACAAACCCTTGAGCTTTTATTAGTACAGACTAAAACGCGTGGTGGCCTGTTGGTAAACGGAACAGACGCGGCTGAAATGTTGCAAACATTTTGTTCGCAGTGTCCCCTCTAGTATAATACCTTAATGATGGTCATTTATCAAAATCTGTTGAGTAGTTTAGAAGGTACTGTATAACACACTAGCGGTCGGGCCCGGCACCGCCCGGGTGCATACACGTTTTAAAATGGCGGTCAAAATGTTCAATTCTGACTATCAGTTTAGAATATCGACCAATCGGACCACGAAAAACGAACAATATTTCCTAGTATTTGCTAGAAATATCACTACTGCTTTCCTCCTATAGTTCATAGCGTGATGATATATAGCCTATAGCCTTCTTCGATAAATGGACTACCCAACACTGAAAGAATCATTCAAATCGGACCAATAGTTCCAGAGATTAGCGCGTTCAAACAAACAAACAAACAAACAAACTCTGCAGCTTTATAATATTAGTATAGATATACGTAAATTCATAAAGTGTGTTACAAACGTAGGCATTCTTTTTCGCTTTTTACCGCAAAATACGCCTAAGGCACACACCTCTTACTTTTGGTTACGTGTTGGTAATTATCACAAGAGAAGGAAAACATCGCGACAAATTCTACATACGTTTAAAAGCGATTTATATAAGTACATGCCGAATTTTTCAAGTGGGCGTGAATGGCCAAATCCTAAACTATGAGCAATAGAAAAAAATCTGAAGGCAATCACGAACCTATTGTGATAAAACGTAATGAAATGAAATGTAAATCAATAAGTATTGATCATGTAGACAATTAAAGAGCTCTAATGGCAAGTCAGAGTGCGTGGTGGCCTGTTGGTAAACGGACTAGACGCGATTGCCAATATGTTCACGGTGGTCGCGGGTTCGAATCCCAGGGCACACCTCTGATTTTTCGGAGTCATGTGTGTATTGATAGTCAATCACCACGCACTAAAACGGTGAAGGAAAACATCGTGAGGAAACCTGCATACCATAGCGATTTATAAAAAAAAATCTATGGTATGTAAGTCCGCCAACCCGCACTAGGCCAGCGTGGTGGACTATATGGCCTAACCACTCTCAATCGTACTCTCGATTGTAGAGGAGGCCCGTGGCCTGCAGTGGGACGTATATGGGCTGATACAGAATGGCAAGTCAACACACAAACTACTTAATCCATCCATCAGCCAAAGGAAGTCCACTGCTGAACATAGGCCACCCCCAATCATTTCCACAGTGACCTGTTGGAACAACTTAATCTCTTTATACAAAATATTTTACATTACATACCTAACCTACATGAACGAAAAGAAAATATAACTGTTTTGCAAACGATACTTTATTTGCGCGACCTTGCGGTAATCCGAAAATATACCTAACCTAGGAGTCGACCCCAGAACCTCGTATCGTTAGTGTTACATAATTTTAGTGTTTGCGGTCAGGTCCACCTAACCGAATCTCGGCTACATTACCGTTACCTATTTCGGAGTTCATTGCACCCTTATCGTATTATTCGACCGTAAACCGAATTCACGACTTGTAATATATTTTTTTGGTATTTTTAAATGGTTTTTGCTCGAGTCTTTATATTATTGTATTGCCTGTTGGCAACGAACTGGACTCGGATAGGAAGTCGGTGGTCGCGGATTCAAATCCCAGGACACATTTCTAACTTTTCGTCACTTGGAGACTGTCCCGCCCTCATACCCGCCACTGCAACTCCTTTAAGCCAGGATCAACAGTGGCACGCTTTGTTATGACACCGAGCATTGAAGCTCGCCGAGTCTCCGGGAATGTCTAACTTGTCTTTAACCAACTTTTCGTCACTTGTGTGTCTGTTAATTGGCAAGAGCCGATGGCGCAGATGTTTAGACGCCGGATGTGAAACGAGAGGCCGCGGGTTCGATCCCCGCACCGAGACAAATGTTTGTGAAGCCCACAAGTATTTGTCTCGGGTCTGGGTTTGTGAGACCGAAAAAGTCTCTCGTTGTTTCTGATACACGACACAAGACTCGATCTTAGTGTGGGGTCAGGACCGTGTAGCTGACTGTAGGGTGTTTTAGTTTATTTTTATTTATTTAATTTCCACTGCGCTCACCAACGTGAGACATAAGATGTGAAGTCTCAATATGTCCAGTAGCTACTCTAGCTATAATATCCTTGAAACAGAAACACAACGATTCAACACTAAGGTCTCGAGTTCAAATCCCGGATTGGGCAAAGTGATATTGGATTTTTTTATGAGACCGGAGTCTGAAATTTGTAACCGATCCGGCCACATTATGGACGGAACACATAAAGCGACACGTCACTAGTAGCACCTCTGCCTACCCCTTCTAGGAAGATTGCGTGAGCATATGTGTGTGTACATTGCTCGGGTCACTATGTCGGGTTCTCACAATCTGAACATGTCATTTCGTAGAAGTAAAACAACATAAAGTGTCCATAAAAACGATATGAGCTTTAGTGTAATTCGGAGCGAAACGTTGACGAGAGAGGTCGCAGGTTCAAACCGCACCTGTTTTTTGCTCATATGCCTACTGTATGTAATTTTTTTTCTTAATATAAGGCCTTGGACGTTGTTTTGTGTTTTTTTTATACATACAATTGTGTATTTAAATTATAATTAATTTATTGAAACAAATATGCTGATGTCAATAATATGTTGACATAAGAGTAATAATAAAATATGACTTAATACTTCATCTGTGATATTTATATTTTCTTGATATTTTAACCATTGCAGGAATCGAATTGGCGGCCTTGTTTACCAAATTCTCGAGTGATTGTTAATTAAACATCACTTAGCACCGACACGATAGACGGAGAAAGGATATACAGAATACGCGCGTGCGAGCGAGATAGTTATACGTTTGAATGTACGATAAACTTGTTATGGTAATGTCAAAACACTTTTAAGTTTGGAACACGAAATATTTTACCGTTTTTGTAATGTTTTGAGTTTGCTATGCAATTATCATGTTCTATGGAAAAAAAAAACTTTACGGCTTCTTATATTTTGCAAAGTATATGTATAGACTTAGTAAATCACAATTTGCTTTTTAAACTAATTTTTATCATCTACATTTCGAATGCCTTGTTGGCGTAGTTGTACTACGGTGTACGGTTACAAAGCTGAGGTCTCATGTTCGAATCCCGGGTTGGGTAAAGTGATATTGGATTTTTCCATTGATCAACCCGGAATTTGTAGCCCGAAATGACGATTTGCTCGCCCTCTATCACATTGTGGGACGGAACATAGAAGGCGAAATATGGGTATCCAGACACACATTCTGCCTATCCTTTCTATGAAAAAAGCGTGAGTTTATGTAAGCATGTCTACATTTAAATATTTTTTCCGACTATTTCAGAAAAAAAATATTTTCATATTTTCTGTCCACTACCAAACCATATTCGTCCTATGGACAAAAAGACATGGGTTAAGTATTTACATCTACATTTAAACTTTTTCCGAATATGTCAGAATCTTTATTTTTCAAGTTTTCTGGCAACATAACTTATCAGGACCGAAATTCGTATAGCGAATGCCCAAGGTCATTTGCTTAGAATGGCGCCTTAATACAAACGATTCCAGGCACTGTGATGACGTCAATGACTAATCATTTATCCCCCCTCCCCCCAGTCCATTAGCGTCGCGCATAACGAGGTCTTATCGTTTGCGGTCAGTATGTATAACCAGGGCAGCATACAAATACTAAAAATTGAAACAATAATAAATGAATACTTGAACTTGAATGGGATTGAAAAGTATTTTATTATTATATATATTTTTTTATTGCAATTTAATAAGTGCGTGGTGGCCTGTTGGTAAACGGACTAGACGCGACTGCCAACATGTTCACGGTGGTCGCGGATTTGAATCCCAGGGCACACCTCTGACTTTTCGGAGTCATGTGTGTATTGATAGTCAATCACCACGCACTAAAACGGTGAAGGAAAACATCGTGAGGAAACCTGCATACCATAGCGATTTATAAATTTTCTATGGTATGTAAGTCCGCCAACCCGCACTAGGCCAGCGTGGTGGACTATATGGCCTAACCACTCTCAATCATACTTTCGATTGTAGAGTAGGCCCGGGCCCTGCAGTGGGACGTATATGGGCTGATACTATGTATGGTAGGACGAGCATGCCGGTCGCCTGGTGGTAACTCTACGACCGCTCATGGACAGCAGTAAAAGCAAATAGCACCTTGAATTACAAAGCAATGCCTGGTATTCCACTGCGCTCGCCATCCTGAGATATAAGATGTCTCAATATGTCCAGTAGTAACTCTGGCTACAATGTTCTTCAATCCAAAACACAACAGTTCATTTAAATTACTGTTTGGCGGGAGAAATAGGCATTTCGATGGTACCTACCCAGGCAGCCTCTCACGTATGAGAGACCTACCATCAGTAATATTCCATCATGCTGGCCCAATGCGGGTTGGTGGACTTACATAACATAGATATTATAATACATCGCTATGGTATGCAGGTTTCCTCACGTTTTCCTGTTTTTACTGGCAGTAGTTATTCCAGGATGGGTGCCCAAGATACGGCCTTGCCTCCTTTGGGACCCACATTTTGGATACTTAAATAATTGTAAAATGCGCCTTGTATTTTCTTGAATGTTTTCGCAATAAATTGATTTATTTATTCCTTCACTGTTTTAGTAATTAATGGTTGACTATCAATACACACATGACTCGGAAAAGTCAGAGGTGTAACCTGGTATTCGAACCCGCGACCACCATGTTGGCAGTCGCGTCTGGTAGATAACCATAGACTAAGTTCGTAGAAAATGATAAGTATAATAGAGAATAGTATTAATTTTTAGAAGTGGAAAACTTACATCTTACTCTGGATCTCAAACATCCGAACATTTGAAGTTCGTATCATTTCATAGGGCCCTACTATATTCATCCGAAACGAAGTTCGAAACTTCGGACGAACGAAGTTTGTGACGATACGAATGTACCTACTCTGTAAATGTTCGGATTGCCGATATATTCCAGTCATTCATTATTCGATCCGAAGATTCAAATTTCGTGTTACAGAGTAGGTTTCGAAACGAAAAACGTCACGAAGATTCGAATTTCGGATTTAAATAGTAGGGCTCATAGAGTAACCCTTGATTCGTGAGTCGACGTTTATTTACTGAGTTTAAACTGAGCTGTACGGTTAATATGTTTGATAAGAGTTCAAGTCATAAATTCCATTTTAATTATGTCACCCAATAATATGACACATTGAGTTATAGCCATGCAAATGTATTAATTCCAACCAAGGTATACGTTTTCCTGTCATACTTGTACTAGTCAGGGACAAAGCTTTATGATATTTTTACAGACATCTACTGGATATATTGAGTGGTAAGTCTCTCATACGTGAGAGGACATCTGGGTAGGTACCATCGCAATGTATATTTCTTCCGTCAAACAGCAGTGTAGATGCACTGTTGTGTTTCGGATTGAAAGACATTGTAGCCAGTATTTTTTCCTGCCAGTAGCATTATGTATAAATTTTACGATACATTATGTTTTCATGCGACGGCCAAGTCGATCTATTTATTTACAACGTAAAGAATTTTTGATATTGATATGATAATAACTTACGTAATAACTTTATACAGAACGTCCCTTAAGCAAAGACTAAATAAATTAATCAACTTGGTATTACATGGATCTCACAACTTTTTGCGGTAGAAAAACTGAGCTGCGAGACTTGGTATTTTTTTACAGGATGTTTTTAATGGGTAGAATTTAAACAAAATCATTTTCATCACAGTTGATAGCAAACAATCATAACAGACAACTTACATAAGAATTTCCAAATTATTTCTAACATTCCGACCTGGTATTCGAACTTGGCACCGCACCAAACAACATTTATAAAAACCTTGAGATTATAATCACATAAACGTTCATATGGGATTTACTTAATTAGAACTGAGGACTTTCCCGCGCTCAGTTTGTTAATGCAAGAAACAAGTTATCGACATTAGCATATAAATGTATCAGTCGTTTATCACTTGAGTTATGGGAGTGACTATATACTGTCAGAGTATGGACCTGGGGGGTTACTCTATAAACACGATGCGAACTTCGAATGTTCGGACGCCCTAAGTAAAAGTACAATAATGTGGCTAGATACTCCACAAAATGTTGGATTCCGCAATATATGTCGCAACCATAGACCAAGTTCGGAGAAAATGATAAGTGAATAATATTGATTTTTAGAAGTGGAAATCTTACATCTTACTCCGGATCAGAAACTTAAATTACTAGGAGTTGGAAATAAATTATTGTCCACTTCCCTCCGTGTAAAGCAGGTGACAAAACAATGAACTAAGGAGGCAAATAACCTCGCAAAAAGACTTACAGCCGGAGAAGCCAGCCGTAAAGCACCACGGATCAAATTATTATTACCCTAAAATGGGACCTATTTATGCTGTTATACTGTGCTGTTAAAGACAAGTTAGACATTCCCGGAGACTCAGCGAGCTTCAATGCTCGGTGTCATTACATTGCGTGCCACTGTTGATCCTGGCTCACAGGAGTTACAGTGGTGGGTGTGAGGGCGGGACAGTCTCCATCTTACTCCGGATGTCAAACATCAAAACATTCGAAGTTCGTATCGTTTTTAAGGAGTAAACTCCACATGTGTATCTTACAAATATGAATGGCGGGACGAGCGTTCCACTCGCCTGATGGTAAGCGATACCACCACTCCTGGATAGTAGCAAACCAATCATGAATTACAAAGCATTTGCGCTTACCATCAAGTGCATTATGCGGTCCCAGGATTTTAAAAAAAATCTTTATCGTACCATCCGACATGCTCGTTCTACAAATGAAGACTTACGTGAAAGTTCAATGTTCGCGACATAGACTTTCACTGCGTGAGTGACTTGCAGTCATACGCAGGTTATACGCATAAATACTAGCGAGAAAGCATTGAGATAATATACTAGAGGGGACACTGCAAACAAAATGTTTGTAACAAAATGAAGGGTGCATTCTATTACTGTCTCTGTCACATCTACGAAGTAACATATCTTCCCTCTCGCTTCACTGTGTACCCGTGTGTACGCACTATACGCACAGATTTTATAATTATTAATAAATAATTATTATATTAATATTTTAGTATGCGAGAAAGGCACCACTGGGACTAAATTTTTGTCGCTTAATTACAACCTTTCAGCAGTGATTCGCGATTTGAATTGTTTATTACAAATATATAAGATAAATATTTTAAAAAGTAATGATGGCATGTCCATATGGACAAAAACCCCCAAATATTTGATTTAAAAAAAAGGCACCACTTAAGCTGATGGTAGTTTGTGAGGAAATTTGCAGAATATAGCAATTTGTAAGAATTTCTATGGTTAAATACGAACGTGGTGGAAAATGGAAATAATTTATTGAATCTTTATCAGTGTATTGTTTTCAGTTTGTCTTTAAAATAAAAAAAAAAACAGAGCTTAAGTGCTGTGTCAGATCAGGATTATCTCGGAAATTATTTTTTATATAAATATTTTTTTATCCAATTTCAAGATTCTAATAAAATAAATGTTTTTATAGATCTAAAACACCTAAATAGGTCAATATTTTTTTGAGGTCGGTGCCAGCTAGACCTCTATTAAGCTTTATAATACATAATCTCCTTTTTTGAAGTCGATTAAAAATACGGCCAATAAAGGATCTTTTTTTATCGTGTTAATATACAGTTTAATTCAAGGTGTTGTTTGGTTTTGCTGCTGGGGCCCTATTATATTCATCCGAAACGATGTTCGAAACTTTGGATGAGCGATGTTTTTATACGATACGAATGTACCTACATATATGTACTTATGGTCGTTATTGACTTATTTTCGTAACCATAGACTTATGGTTATGATGTACGTTATACAAATTCGAACTTTTACAGAATATATACATTCGTATCGTATAAAAAACTTCGATCGTCCGGAGTTTCGAATTATTAGCGGTTTTACGAGTATAGCCATACATTGGAATAAAAAAATCATAGACGATCGATACTAAAGTATTAAAATGTCAAAATAGTCAACACGAGAACGTGATATACATATAGACCGATATTTATAGCGGTTCGTATCGGAACCGGTTATCTCAACAACATACACGATAAATTTAATAATTATATATTATCAAGCACTTTTTTCCTATTAGTACGAAAATTATCTGATTATCTTCGTTCGGTAAAAAAATGTATCGTGATTATTTTAGCAAATAATGACACTGAGACGACGATGTTAAAATGTACTGTATCAGCCCATATACGTCCCACTGCAGGTCGCAGGCCTTTTTCTACAATCGAATACGATTGAGAGCGGTTAGGCCATATAGTTCACCACGCCGGCCTAGTGCGGGTTGGCGGAGCATACATACCATAGATTTTTTTACAAATCGCTTTGGTATGCAGTTTTTCGCACGATGTTTTCCTTCACCGTTATAGTGCGTGGTCATTGAGTACAAACCAAAATGACTTTTAAAAGTCAGAGGTGTGGAATGGATTTGAACCCGCGACCATCGTGAACATTTACCAACCACCACGTACTCGCTATATTGGACAATACTTGATAAGAGTCACGAAGTGCAGTGGAGGGGGTGTTACTTTATACACCGAATTGATCCGATTTGTTTGGCATCATGTTTTTTTTTATTGCCATGAATGGCGAGGCGAACATGCCGTTCGCCTGATGGTAAGCGATGCGACCGCTTATGAACAGAAGCAAAACCAAACAACACCTAGAATTACAAAGCAATGTTTGGCATTCCACTGCCCTCGCCATCCTGAGACATAAGATGTTAAGTCTCAATATGTACAGAAGTTACTCTGGCTACAATGTCCTTCCATTCGAAACACAACAGTGCATTTAAATTGCTGTTTGACGGTAGAAATAGACATTGCGGTGGTGTTTGCTCTGCACCGCGCAAATGACATCCAGACAAAGTATTGAATGGACTTCCTATGCTTGAAGAAGGAGAGAGAATACTTGAAGTATGATTATAATAATTATTATTATTTATTCACAATCAAAAATTTACAATGTACAATTTTCAACGATTCTCAAACAAAGCGTGCAAGATTGAGCCTTGATTAATGGAGGATATATTCGTATTATAAAAGATAAAAATAATATTTAGTCGGAATTTTGGCCGCCATTTTGAAAAGTAGACCTACACCCGGGCGGAACTGGGCCGGACCGCTAGTATATAATAATAATAAATAACAATGTTTATAGACAATCACCAGAGACTGTAACGGTGAAGGAAAACATCGTGAGGAAACTTGCAAACCATAGCGATTTTTAAGAATTGCTATGGTATGTAAAGTGCGCCAACCAGCACTAGGCCAGTATAGACTATTTGATCTAAAATCTGACTCCTTTCTATCGTACTCTCGATTGTAGAGGCCCGTGCCCTGCAGTGGGACGTACATGGGCTGATACAAATAAATAAATTATCTTATTGCAATCGCTTTGCTACTGTTTATGCGATGTGAATCAATTTTATAAATATTTCATAATTATAAGATTATAATAATTTGATAAGATTATTTTCTTTATATCAAAATTGAATAAATACAGCCAATAGTTACATACATGGTCCTGACCCCACACTAAGATCTTCCTTAAGAGTGAAGTGAAGAGAAGATAGACCTTAATATGTCTAATATGCATAACTATCATGCCAGTATATAAATAGGAGTCACACATTCAAATCAAGTCAACTGTCAACTGAAGGACATTGTAGCCAGAGTAACTACTGGACATATTGAGACTTAACATCTTATGTCTCAGGGGCGAGCGCAGTGGTATTTTGCTACTGTTTATGAGCAATCGTATCGCTTACCATCAAGCGAACGGCATGCTGGTCTCGCCATTCATTGCAATAAAAAAAGCAACATACAGTCGAATTGAGAACCTCCTCCTTTTTTTGAAGTCGGTTAAAAAATATATGGGACTCGATCTTGAAACTGCGTGACTCGCAATATTTATATACTTTGTTGATTAATGTATATCAGCAGACAGGAAGGTGTATGTTTGTGTTCGTTATCTCGGCATTAAATATCGTATTTATATACTTTTACATGTAAAATGACGTCATAACAACATCCTTTTATTATATACTAGCTTCAGCCCTCGACTTCGCTCATGTTATTATACATTTTATGAAACAATTGTTTATGTAAAATGACTGCCTTGGTGGCACAGTGATAATACAGTACGATTATAATACTAAGGTCTCGGATTCGAATCCTAGGTCGGTCAAAGTGATATTGGATTTTTCTATTCATTAAATCGGAGTCAGAAATTTGTGCCTGATATGGCGATAGGCTCGCCTCCGATCACATCATGGGACGGAACATACACAGGGGGAACCTGGTTGTCATGGTTATGTACTGATATGATATGATGATGAATTTATCACAAATTAATCTCCCGACGACATAACAAGATTTTACTTTAAGAACTCAATACTAACAATACGTAATGGTTGGAGTAATTAGCGTTAAATAATAATTACTCACGAGTTCTAATTAACCACACGCGATAAGTTACTAAAATTGTTTGTTTGCCTCATTCTGTGTACATTCGTCCTACGTTTGAGTGGGAGTTACTTGATAAATACACCAAGTTTTTTTTTTTTGCATTTGGTGAGCATGCCGTTCGCCTGATGGTAAACGTTACGACCGCTCATGAACAGTACCAACACCAAACATCTTGAAATCTTGAAAACAAAGCAATGCTTGGCATTCCACTGCACTCGCCATCCTGAGACGTTAAGTCTCAATATGCCCAGTAGTTATTCTGACTACAATATCCTTCAAACCGAAACACAACAGCGCATTTACACTGATGTTTGGTGAGAGAAATAAACATTGCGGTGGTACCTACCAGGCCACCACTCACATATGAGAGTCCTACCACTAATGAAAAAACACCAGCTGTTTAAATGGGAGTAACTTGAAAAATAAACCAAGTCAATTTATTTGAATTACAATTCCGTCTTTGAAGTCCAATGTCCAATAGTTATGGATTTAAAATAGAATTCACTTGAAGTTATTGTGAGTCGTAGACAAAAATAATTCAAATCGGCTATAAAAAAAAACTGTATGTATGTATCAGCCCATATACGTCCCACTGCAGGGCACGGGCCTACTCTACAATCGAAAGTACGAACGAGAGTGGTTAGGCCATATAGTCCACCACGCTGGCCTAGTGCGGGTTGGCGGACTTACATATCATAGAAATTCTTATAAATAGTATATATTTTTTTTTATTTACACACAGAGTTCATAAATCGCTATGGTATGCAGGTTTCCTCACGATGTTTTCCTTCACAGTTTTAGTGATTGACTGTCAATACACACATGACTCCGAAAAGTCAGAGTTGTGCCCTGGGATTCGAACCCGCGACCACCGTGAAAACGCACTTAAACTGTATTAGGTACTTAGTACTTAAAACTGAAGAGTCTATACTCTGACACGAAGTTCGAACGATGAACGTCAATATACAATAAGATAAAAGTATCCACATTTAAAAATCAATATTATTCTCTATGAAACTTATTATTCACTTCATACTTAGTCTAAGATTACGACGTACGATACAGGATTAAAACATTTAGTGGAAGTATTTAGATATATTCTCTCCGTGGAGCAATCAGTTAGACCCCCCCTGTGAAACGAGAGGCCGCGGGTTAGATCTCCGCACCGAGAGAAATGCTTGTGCGGCCCACAAATATTTCTTTGAGTTTGGGTGTTTGTGAGACCGAAAGTTTCTCGTAGTTACTGGTACCACAAGACACGAGACTCAATCTTAGTGTGGGGTCAGGACTATGTATGTGACTGTAGCGTGTTATTTATTTATTATTACAGTCTTATGTTCGATGTAAGTCAGCAACATAATTCGCTGAACACTTCACATTTTTTGATAACCTTTCTATGAATTAAAATTTGTACGTACTACTCTGTAGTCGTAAAATATAACCAAGTAAAGTTATCTATGCCGAGAATTGCCATACGATATTGAAAATAATTATTATTTTGGGCGATAAGACAATTCCAAATCTCGTGACTGTGCAGCGACTTATGTTGCTGACTGTACATTCATCATCGCGTCGCGCATAGTGTAACCCCATATGTATTCCGCATAAGCATCTATAAACGCAGGCCTAGAACGGGTTAGCAGACTTTACACACCATAGAAATTCTTACAAACATTCCTATGGCATGCAGGTTTTCTCATGTTTTTGTATAAATTGTTTGAAATTACTTCAGTTGGTGAGTCAGTAATCGTATGAATCATTACTATACCTATAAGTTTACCATAATCCAGTCCTATAATAATTAATACACGCTTTTTTTTTACTTATTACACTATACACGACCAACTAATTATACTTTACAATGCATCTAATTGTTTTAATGCATAATAATTGACAATACCAAAATCTGAAAACTCAGAGGTGTGGCCTGAGATTTGAACACGTAACTAGGGTCGCATTTCGTTGATTTACCAACAGACCACCATGCACTAATATATAATTTTAGTTTATATTTCCTGTAAGGCCTTAATCAGAGACATTATTAAACCTATATTAGTTATCGAATGCTTTGTCCTTATCGAACCACTTTTGAATTCAGTTTGAGCAAAGGAGACAAAACATTCGACAATATACATATAACAATATAGGTTTAAAAAGTGTTTAAAATAGGTTTAAAATGAATATGGGCGTTAATCTGAGGTTTTGTACCGGACACATTGAGGTATTATACTAGAGCGGACATCGGGAACAAAATCTCTGCGTATTGTGCGTGCACACGGGTACACAGTGAAGTGAGAGGGAAGATAATGTTACTGCGTAGGCGTGACAGAGCGAGAAATAGAAGGAGCGGTACGGTACCGTTCATTTTCATTTTGTTACAAACATTTTGTTTGCAGTGTCCCCTCTAGTATTTTTTTATTTTATTTTATTTAGTATACTATCTCTGAAAGGACATCGGGAACAAAATCAATGCGCGCATACCAGACACGATTAACTATTGGAAAGAGATGAAATATGCTTATTGCGTAGGAGTGACAAAGACAGACATAAATAGCTGTACCAATTAGCTACATGTTATTAAAAGTTGCGTAACTAGTTTGATTCTGTTTCCTTATCAATGGAGAAACCAAGATGCCTGGTATTTCGGATTTAAATATAGAAAAAATAAAAGGAAAATATAATGGACTTCCGTAGAGGCTAGGGTTTACCCGATTGTCCTTCCAATTCCTTCCTTAAAATTCCGTATCTTAAAAGGAAAAACGGAAGGCTTCGGGTCTCCTCTTGAAACACGAATTTGTTTAGTTCCATAAAATGACACAGCGGTTATGAAAAATTGGCGCCACTTTAGCATTAATTTGAATCAAAATGATGAGAGGAGACTATACAGTAACTAGGATCATAGGATCCGAACCGATATTCGAATGTTCGAATCTTCGACGTCCGACGTCTAAAAATTAATACTAATCTCTATGATAGGTATCATTCATCATCTCTGAACTTAGTCTAAGTCCAAATATTCGAACTTCGTTTCGGGTCATAGAGTAAGCCTCAAGGTTTTATCGATAACTTGATACGAAATCAAGTCCTTATTGGGTTACGTGATACGTCCATTTTTATCAGGATTTTTCATACCGACTTGATAAAAAGCGAGGTTTCATAGCATAAATGTGGGATAACCAGAAAAAGAAACGAAAATTCTTGCAATAATTTATTGTCAATTAAAAACTTATCGTGGAAATCGTGGCGTGCATGACATCATTTTGTCTTTCAAAGCGATTAAACCTTTCGTTATTTTTATTTTCTATTCACATGTTATTGCATGCGACATGTTAATACTATTTGATTACTAGTATAAATGCTGGTTAGTAACGCGTGGTGGACTATATGGCCTAACCACTCTCAATCGTACTGTCGACTGTAGAGGAGGCCCGTGCCCTGCAGTGGGACGTATATGGGCTGATACAGTATAAATGCTGGTTGTATATTATAAAAACATATATCTCTAACAATGCGATAAATAGATGTTAAACAATTTTATATGCAGTTCCGTATTTTGCCGCACGCAAAAAGAATTTAGACGTTTTACATGTTTACTGTAGTTAATTTCGTTGTCGTAACTCGTACCAGTGTAAAAGGAATCCTACTCATCATCTCAGCCACAGGAAGTCCAGTGCTGAACATAGGCTGCCCCCAAGGATCTCCACATCGACCTGATGGCAGCGGCCTGAATCCAGCTACTTCCTGCAACCTTAGCCAGGTCATCCGTCCTTGTAAGCGGGCGTCCGACATTTCGCTTGCCTGTACGTGGCCTCCACTCTAGAATCTTTCGGCCCCAACGCCCAACAGTTCTACGCGCTATATGTATATGCCCGACCCACTGCCACTTCAATTTGCTAATCCTATGGACTATGTCAGTAACCTTTGTTCTCCTACGGATCAACTCATTTCTGATTCGATCTCGTAGGGAAATAACGAAAAGTAATCTTGCTACTACACAGAAAAAACATATTTTGCATTAACATATTATTATGGGTTTTAATTATACCTAAAATTAGTTTTTTTGGGATGTGTTCGTATATTTTATTAAATATTTTATAAGCCCATCGTATTGCAAGCAAATTATCATTTAATTCGGAGAAAATGTAACATACATAGGACACGGAAAGAACGCGGTATTTTTTTTTTAATTGATCCGATCGTATTATTTCCACGTAAACCGAATTTATCTTGACGCCAAACCTACATAGCAAACCGTTTGTAGCGATAACTATAAACAAATACATGATAATTATTCCACGGATTAGAACCTGTTACTTCCGTGCTTTCTCCAACTACTTAGAAAAACAAATCACATAGTCCAAAATCGCGAATGTCTATAGTTACATTAGTAAATAATGCACATATAAGTTGCATACATAGTCCTGACTCCACACTAAGGTTGAGTCTTGTGTCGTGTTTCAGAAACTACGAGAGACTTTACGCTCTCAAACACCTAGACCCAAAACAAAATACCTTTGCATCATACAAATATTTATCACAGTGCATCAAACCCGCGGTTTCAGGTTCACAGCCGGCGTGACGTCTAACCAATCTCGTCACGGAAGCTGTCATTAATTACCGAGTTTTGTATGAGTTTATTGGCGAGAATGAAATTAGCAGGTCGACTGGTGATAAGTACATAAACAACTTATCAACAAGTGCTTTCTTATAAACTGTACTGCTCTCGTCACCAAGACATTATGTTATTATTTATATAAATCTCCAAAGATTACTACAAATAAGATTAAATACATCATAATTATAGGTATAATAAAACATTCAGCGTGCATCTTCAATTACTGGAGATCACAGCATTCAGGTCAGTTTTAATCTGTAGGAATTAGGAATCACGACTAGAATTGCCTTCAAAACTCAAGAGCGTATACTTTTGGCGGCAAAAATAAACAAATTAATGATAATTTGCACATTACAGACCTACTTATAATGTATTCAAATTTCCCGCGCGCCAACCCCAATCACACAAACATTGTGAAATTTGCACACTTTTGCACACAAACAATACATTTTTACACATGAATTGAGATTGAAACGATAATAAATAGAGCACCAAACGGGCTCCACATGACGTAATGCCAATATTTTTTTTTTTCGCCAATCTTGTTTTTGCAAACTTAACTCACCTTGTCCTAATAGGCGTTGAGAGAAATAGTATCACTATCACAAATACTGAACACTGCAATCCAGGCACGTATGGACACTATGACACACAGTTCCAGGAAATGTTATTATTGTATTTGCACTAATTCACACACAACTATAAAACACACTAACGCTGCGCGAGAGTCGTGGAATAATGGCGACTGCGCGGGCGGAGGGAAGCGGTGTTGCCAACTGTGTAATACTTTTTCTACTGACTGTATCGGTTGGTAGATTTATGTATGTTTGCTTATATGTAACATTTTTGTATTTAGTTTTTTGTTAAGATGAATAAAGATTTTGAGATTCTGGTAATATGATTAATAATTTTCGAAAAATTAGTGTAGGTGCGACTAATGGCACTCACATTTTGTTACTTGTTTCCGATTCAAAATAATATCACTCAAATTGGAAAACTCAAGCAAAATTAAGCGATTGATCATGGAATCCAACCCACAACCTTGCGGCTTAAGCTCGTACGCGCTACTGTTATACCAAGAACATAGCTAAAGTTGAATTGTGTGGTTCATGGATACATTTTAACATTTACATCATTATATTATAATAAAATTATACATATAAAATAATTAGTATACTATACATTGAAAATTAAAATCTAGGCTACAGCTAATTTGAAAAAAACTAAATTGAAGTATTCAAAATTTCAGAACCGAGAGGCGTGATTCTATGATCCGAAACAAAATTTGAATGATCGAACATCGTACGTAAAAATAAATATACGTCGTAACTATAGATTAAGTTCGGATGATAAGTATCATAGGGAATAGTATTCTTATAAATGTAAAAGGACAATGGTCATTTTACTATGAAACTTAGTATCAGTCCGAAGATTTTTGTCCCTCGATAAAACCTACTTTTTTTGTGTAGCGAAAAAATATTTTCAATAAATATACACATCATTGCGATCCAGCCCCGAAGTTCTTGGAGAAATGAACTTGAAATACATAAAAAAATATTTATTCGACTCTGTGAACAATATATAGAATGATATGATGAATGATAATTACTTAGTTTTAAAAAATCGTCCGGGATAAAACAGAAATACGTTTAAGGACAAACCAAAAAAATGGCATAAAAAATGTTAAGCAGTATCGGTAGCATAATTTTTACCGGACGTCGAACATTATATCTTGGTTTCGGATCACAGAGTAACCCCTCGTGTCACAATCAAGCTATATGATCGACATAATATATTTTCACCTTAGTCAATTATAATCTAAGCTCTATTATCAATTTACGTACATCATTTTACACGTAATGCATAAAGATACTCAAATTTTTATTTACAAAAGTACAGTATTCGTTTATTTTTAATGAACACAAAAACAACACTGGGAATATAATAATATATGAATATATGTTTTTCTACTAAAAAGTACAAAAATCATTAGCTGGCAACATTTTTAGATGCGAATTCTTATGTATCTATGCCATATTCGTCATTAGCGGTGACAGAGACAGCTACATTGGTGATAACGGTTGTTAGTAAAGGACAGCCATACGCTTGCAAACCTTGAAGAACTACATACGACTATAACATAATGAACGGGAAATAAATTACTATAACCACTATAACTAAAATGTTTAATACAAAATGGCTCCATATTAATAAAATGTATGATTAGGTATTACATTACATCGTCGTCATTTATAAATAGCATCATCAGCCAAAATATGTAATTGTGAAATATAGGTCTCTAAAGATTTCTAAAACTATACCTATTGGAAATGGAATAATTTCGTAATTACTCGGCAGGATTGGCAGACTGATTGGCGAACGCAGGACGCATTTTCTCTTCTCTCTAATGACGCTGCTGCCCGTCTTCACCTTTTTTTATACTGCTATTTGTAGGGTGTCATATTTGTAAAGCCTTGTTAAATTGGAATCAGAGTGCACCGCGAGCATATGCAGTAGACTTTGGTCCTGAAAGTTGTTAATACTTTTTTCGTGGGGCAGTTGGTTAGACGCTGGCTGTGAAATGCAAGGCCGCGGGTTCGATTCCCGCACAAAGACAAATATTTGTGTTATCCACAGGTATTTGTTTTAGGTCTGAATTTGCGAGACCGAAAAGTCTTTCGTACTTTCTGATACTACACAAAACTCGATCTTAGTGTGGGGTCAGGACTATGTATGTCTGTTGAGCGTATTTTTTTTTATTGCATTGAATGGCGAGACGAGCTTGCTGATGATAAGCGATGCGACCGCTCATGAACAGTAGCAAAACCAAACAACACCTTGATATACAAAGTAATGCTTGGCATTTCACTGCGCTCGCCATCTTGAGAGTTGAGACACAAGATGTTAAGTTCAATATGTCCAGTAGTTACTCTGGCTACAATGTCCTTCAATCCGAAACACAACAGTGCATTTAAAATGCTGTTTGCGGCCTCTCACATATGAGAGACCTACCACCAGTAGCCATGTTATATTTTTGTAATATAACATCTTTTAATGAGTTTTGAGAAACAAAACAAAGTTCGCACGTATTATCATGCTCTTCTTCTGTTTACGAATATAGTCACGAAGATAATAATTTCCATATTTATTAGGAATTAAGTTTTAGAATTAAAAAAACTTGCCACTGTTCATATCCAGATCCTTAGCTAACCTTTTACTGTGCTTTTACCACCTTTCAATGGATCGAATGTTTTGGCCGTGAAAAGATAACAAAGAATCGCACGGTTGTGCGAAATCTAATAATAATATTACAAAGACGGTTACATAGATGTATGGGTATATTTTTAAATCCGACGCACATATGTTCACATAGTCAAAGACGAGTAAACCGTAGGTCACGGGTTCGAATTAGCGAATGCAAATCTCGCGAGATTGGGGCACAAGCGAGATCCCGCGAGATTATGAATAACAATACTGCGAGATCTCGCCAATTTCGAGATCTCGCGAGATTAGTAGTATTAGCAAATTAGCAAATAATTAAATTAAAAAAAATTAACGCAGCCGTCAATGTTTGCTGAAGTTCTTCTTGCAATGAAATACTCTTGCGTGTCTCAGAAAGGGATGAAAGTGGTTCATTATCGTCATCATCAAATTCAGCTATATCCTTAGCGGTGGCAGCTAATGTTGATGCGATCGACCAAGATGGATCTGAATTTGTCTGTGTCTGTGAATTATTCAGATTGTGTTGCGGATGCAAACGCTCTATAACTGATTTAATTTCAGTTCGAATCACATTTTATGCTCGAGAGCAATCTCGTTAAACTCGCGAGATCTCGCCTTCTTTTCGTCCAAGATCAATCTCGATAAAAAGGGCCGAGATCTCGCGAGAACGAGATTGCATTCCCTAGTTCGAATCCAAGGGACATAGGCCATAGCACACATATTGTTTCAGGATGGCGAGCACAGTAGAATGCCAAGCATTGCTTTGTTATTCATGGTGTTGTATGCCATGTTAATCGTAACGCTTACCATCAGGCGAATGGCATGATTATTTTGCTATTTATTCCCAAAAAAAAATTAGTACACTGACCGTGGTCACTCCTATTCATTAGGTAGCCGTATGATCTAATACTGAAGACATTGACATAAACATATGACACAGGGCGACGAGCGCGTAGAGCCGTGGTTCCTAACCTGGGGGTAATTACCCCCGAGGGGGTAAAACCTGTATATTGCGGGGGTAACAATGAGCTGGTTAATGTAATAAGTGAAACAAAACCTAATATTACCAAACTTGCAAAAGCTAAGCAGTACCTCGTAGTACTGGTACAGGTTCCCCAGAACAAATTTCATAATTGATTACTAACAAGTTGATTTTTCGTGAGTAGCTTCCTTTCGACTAGACGCCCAACTTTTTCCTTACAGTAACGTTGGGAAATGGTAGCTTAACAGGGTAGCAAGGATAAAACATGTCGATTTGACGAATTTTTAAAATTTATTAGTAACCGAATGTTTCTTTGTTAATTATCGAGATAATTATCTAAATAACGTGAAAAACTATTTGTCCTACAAAATATAAGGTTTTATCACAACAGTCCCCCCTCTCCAACATGTATCATAAACAAGGTCATGGAAAATAATTACTAACCAGCTGATTTTTTTTTTATTGATTAACTAACATTTGTATAGTTTACTACCCACAATGTCCTACAAATTGTGTGGTATGTCATCTTGGTCCTACGCTCAAAAGTGGTAGTACTAATACATAATGTAAAAATAATTACTATCAAGCTGAATTTACGAGAATAGCTTCATCTTAATGAGACGCCCAAGTAATTCTTGTACGAAAATTCTCGATTGTGGTTTATAACTAAGATAATAGGGATGAAATATGTTGACTTGACGAATTAAAAAAAATTATTACTAACCGATTATTTTTTTGTTAATTATCGAGGTAATAATCTAATTAACGTAAAAAAATATTTGTCCTACAAAATATAAGGTTTTATCACAACAGTCCCCCCTCTCCAACATGTATGATAAATAAGGTCATGAAAAATAATTACTAACCAGCTGATTATTTTTTTATTGTTTAGCTAACATGTGCATAGTTTACCACCCTCATTGTCCTACAAATTGCGTGGTACGTTATTCCAGTCCTCCAGTTACAAAGTTGAAATTCATGAAATTAAAAAAAATATTTTGTATATTTTGCTATTGGAGGTAAGGCACACTGCTATCCTTGCTCACAAACGCATCCGCACGGCATGGTTTACTGTGGACCACAGACGACTAAAAATACAGACGGCCAACACACAGTCACATTGTTTTTGTAGTCACTTAAACTACCATCCGGCTTCGTATTCAGTAGCACCCTTGATATACCCGGTATATACACTAGTCACAAAAATTAAGGGATATAAAAAAAATTCCAAATTTTTGGGTGATTTTCAACAAGCTGTAACTCCGAGGAAAATGGTCGTACAGAAAAAATAAAAAAAGCAAATTGTAGCTCCGAGTGTCTAATTTTCAGATCTGACCATGAAAAATTTTTGTCATGTCCAGGTCTGGAGAAATCCTAAGAAAAAAGCCGAAAAAAAAATTTTCCAAATTTTTTCCCGTCTAAAAAAAGGTCCACGGGCTTCAAAAATTTTTTTTTGATTGTTTCGTTCAAAAGCTCTTTTAGGGAATTTAATACTCTTTAATTTGGCCTATTCAAAAAGCCTGTACGACGATTTGCCGCGGAGTTATCGTCAATCAAAGCAAAAAAGTTCTTTTTGACTTTGATATTCAATAACTCCGGAAATCGGAGGAGGGTTTTTTTTTCAAATTTTTTTACAAAATCAATCTCTTTAATCGAAAAAATAAAGATTTTAGAGAGAAAAAAATTTTTTTCATTGAAAAAATGAATAAAAATCACAAAATTGCTCATAATAGTGATTTTTGCAAAAACAAAGAATTTGAAGCTTCGGGGCACAATGAAAAAAAAATCGCAGCGCTTTAAATTTTTGAGGGATTTTAGGGGACACTTAGAGGTTGAAAAATTACCGACGATATCCTTCGTTCATCCATTTTATCCAAAGTTATACCAAGTTATCCAAATATCCTTAATTATGCGAATTTTTGTCTTTTTTTCAGTCCGAGTTTTCAATTCAAAAAAAAAAAAAATTTCTGAAAGATGTTTACATTTTCTTATAGAAAATATCGTGCAGTTTTCAAAATCCTCCTTCGATTTCCTGTACGATCATTATTTCCGGAGTTATTGAATATCAAAGTCAAAAAGAACTTTTTTGCTTTGATTGACGATAACTCCGCGGAAAATCTTCGTACAGGCTTTTTGAATAGGCCAAATTAAAGAGTATTAAATTCCCTAAAAGAGCTTTTGAACGAAACAATCAAAAAAAATTTTTTGAAGCCCGTGGACCTTTTTTTAGACGGGAAAAAATTTGGAAAAATTTTTTTTCGGCAGTTTTCTTAGGATTTCTCCAGACCTGGACATGACAAAAATTTTTCATGGTCAGATCTGAAAACTAGACACTCGGAGCTACAATTTGCTTATTTTATTTTTTCTGTACGACCATTTTCCTCGGAGTTACAGCTTGTTGAAAATCACCCAAAAATTTGGAATTTTTTTTATATCCCTTAATTTTTGTGACTAGTATATTTAGATGCGTTTCGCACCGGAGCTGGAAATAGGTATTTTACCGAAATAACTATTTTGTCGACCTTTTAGAACTTGTCTTAAGTAACAAACACTAAGCATGGATTCACGCACTAATAAGGAGAGGTGAAGCGCGCGGGGCGGGGTAACTTTGGGGCACCGAGGTATTGGTGCATAGGTTGTGCAAACAAAACATTGAGCGTCGTTTTAACCACAGAATACTAAACTAACAGAAGTCAAGCTTCATACAAAGCGCGCTTAATCAACGCCCACATAGACAGCGTTCACCGACACGATATTCCAAACCAGTCGAGACCACTGCGAGAGCGAGTTTCAACTTTTGCGCGAACGCCGAGCGTAGTATGGCAACAAAAGTGAAGTACATACACAAGGTTGACTTCTGTTAGTATTCTGTGGTTTCAACTAGACGTAATTATTGGTCGCTATAAGCAGTTGGTCGCTTAAACCGGGGTCGCGTAAACGGTGATATTTTCTCAGTACCATACTATGAAACCTTTTTTTTTTTTTTTTTTTTTTCTCGCGGGGAAAATCCCTTTACGGACCATCCCACAACCGAAGGGGCGAGGGTGTGTCGGACTCACCGGCGCCTTCCGAGCCCAGCGAGATGTTGTGCCGCCCGTGGATGTGGACGGGCGGCCGCTGGGTCGGGTCCCTACCACAATACGCGCCGAAATACCGACTAAAAACCCCGCGTCGGCCACCATCGGTGCACTTGAGAGACGGCCCCGGGATACCGATGAACGGACGCGCCAAGACCGCCTCTTTGTGCACCGCCGCTTAGCTTACCCTGGCGGTGGCCCACACCGAGGTCCGTGGAAACACACGGCCTCGGTCTTGTTGAGGGCCACCGTGAGGCCCAGTCGCCGAATCCTGCCCACCACCAGTCCAGTACCGAACGAGGCGAGCAGGGCGGACCTCTGGAATGTCCTGGCCGTCGCTGTCACCAGTGTGTCGTCCGCGTAGCAGACGACAGCGACGCCCCGAAGGTTGGTACCACGTAGCACCCAGTCGTAGCCGATGTTCCACAGGAGCGGCCCAAGAACCGAGCCCTGTGGAACACCGCACGTCACTTCCCTGCGGTGCCACCCGTCGGCACCCGGATACACCACGTACCTATCAGACAGGTACGAGTGCACCAGACGCCGAAGGTAGGGCGGAACCTCGTGGTACCGCAGTGCTTCTTCGATGCATGCCCAGGGCATGGTGTTGAACGCGTTGGCGATGTCGAGAGACACCGCCACCACGACTCTACCCCGGGACACCGCACGCTCCGCTTGTGCCTTCACCCGCAGAATCGCGTGGACCGTCGACCGGCCCCGCCGGAACCCGAACTGGCAGTCCGCCAGATCCGGGCCCGTTCCCTCCAAATGCTCGACGAGGCGCGCGTGGACTACGCGCTCAAAGAGCTTGCACACCTCGTCGAGCAACACGATCGGCCGGTAGGCCGAGGGCGAATCTGCGGGTCGCCCCTCCTTGCGGAGCAGGACAAGCTTGCCCGTCTTCCACCGCGACGGGAAGATGCCCTGCTCAAGGCACGCGGAGAAAAGGCCGCGGAGCCTCGTACCCAGTGACTCGACGGCCTGCACCCAGACACGACCGGGTACCCCGTCGAGACCCGGGGCCGAGTTCTTGCTCCGCAGCCGAAGCACTGCCGCCTCTAGTTCTTGCGGCGAAACCTCCGGGATATCCCTTACCGAAACCAACGACGATGGCGCCGGTGGACGTGGCGCCATCGGTGGAGGAGTGAACTCCTCGGTGGCCGGAAACAAGGCCGCGACGACGTCCTCCAAAAGGTCAGTCCGGAGACTCTGGGTCAAGGGGGGCGCCCATGGGCGGAATTTACGCATCGCCACACGGTACGGACGCCCCCACGGATCTCTGTCCAGAGACCTCCGGAACTCCTCGTTCGCCGCGGCCTTCGCTTGCGCGATGGCCACCCGCAGCGCTCTCTTCGCCTCTCTGTGGAGGTCGAGAAGAAGCCGCTCCTGCTCATCGTCGTCGGGTCTACGGGTCCGACGACGACGGTGCCTGGCGAGTCGGCGGCGCGCGACCTGGCAAGCCGCGCGCAGCTCAGTGAGCTCGGCCGACCACCAGTACACCTGGCGCTTCGCTGGGAGGCGGGTGACCCGGGGCATGGCCGCGTCGCAGACTCGCGACATCGCCACCCCGAACCATTCCGCCTCTTCCTCGACCCGAACCGGCACGTCCGGTACGGGGAGTCACGCCTGAACAATGGCAGCTTCCTTCGCGGCCTCCACATCGAGGCGCTTCGCGGCCCAACGTCGGCCGCCCGTGAATCGGGCAGTCGGACCACCACCGGACTGGGGGGTGGAGACCTGGGAGGATGAGACGCTGAACCGAATACCATACTATGAAACCTAACTTGACTAAACATTATCGTCGTTAAAACCGATTAGTCATATATAAGCGAAGTCGTTGTATACGAGTACTAGTGTAAGTATAAATGTATATTTCATTTTATTTTGTATACTCAAAAATTACAAATGTTGTAGGACTAATATAACATACCTTTATTTTTGTAGGACATTGTTTTATTTGGATGAAAAATATATTAACCTATCACGTGATATATTTGTCCTACAGTTACTAATAAAAAAAAAAAGTCTTGCGGTATTGACAACTTTTGAGTGTAGGACCAAGATGACATACCACACAATTTGTAGGACATTGTGCGTAGTAAACTATACAAATATTAGTTAATCAATAAAAAAAAAATCAGCTGGTTAGTAATTATTTTCCATGACCTTGTTTATGATACATGTTGGAGAGGGGGAACTGTTGTGATAAAACCTTATATTTTGTAGGACAAATAGTTTTTCACGTTATTTAGATAATTATCTCGATAATTAACAAAGAAAAATTCGGTTACTAATAAATTTTAAAAATTCGTCAAATCGACATGTTTTATCCTTGCTACCCTACTAAGCTACCATTTCCCAACGTTACTGTAAGGAAAAAGTTGGGCGTCTAGTCGAAAGGAAGCTACTCACGAAAAATCAATTTGTTAGTAATCAATTATGAAATTTGTTCTGGGGAACCTGTACTATACTGAGGAGGTATAAAAATTTTAAATTAATAAAGCTATAATTATTGGTTATGTGCAATTGTTTTAAGTTTATTAAAGTCTACGTATAAGGTATTACCATGTGTTGTTTGAGATCATCCTTGGGAGGAGGGGTAAAATCAGTCACCCTAGCGGGGAGGAAGGGGTAAAATCAATCAACCTTAGATCATAGGGGTAACGGACCTAAAAAGGTTAGGAATCACGGGCGTAGTGCATAGACATAGAGTAGTGTTCCGATAAATCGTGCGGCACTCCAGTCCGTATATTGTGGCGTTTAGTCAAACTAGTAGTATTCTGTGTTGTTAGTCGCAACTATTTTGAAAATAATTAATTTAATTATATATTTTTGTTTCGACGCAGTGATGAAAAAATAGTAAGTGGAGAAATAAAGGAGAGGGCCTTTACCCAGTGGGATAAATTATAAGGTAGGTACTAAAAATAAAATGAAAAAATAAAAGTATAGCACGATTTCACGGCCACGTTGTTGATACCCCAAATGTACTGAACTGAACTATCCTTAGTTTTTAAATCAACTGTTGAGGAGATATTAGTATATACAGAAAAAAATATAACTGGTTACTTGGTACCATTGGTCAATGAAATAAGACTTGCACTCGGGATAATCCATACCTGCCAGTTCCTTATAAGGACAACGAGAAATAATTCCAAAAAGAACGTGGTCATGATCGATAATAATTAATTCGTTTTATCGCCCTTTTTTCGCAGTAATTTTGTACAGGACAGTTAAAATAATAAAAAATAATAATTAAACACTTCCATACGAGGATAAGATACTAAATGTTGCTCTTTTAAGTAATTTAATATGTTTTTCCTGATAAGTGGATTTGTTCTATTTTGATTTTTCGGTTTTCCTCAACGGCTAAGGCTATCAATTTGAATAATTAAATTACGAAATAACAACAATGTTTTCAGATATTGACAGCCTTCGTGGCGCAGGTGGTTAGACCCTGCTGTGAAACGAGAGGCCGCGGGTTCGATCTCCGCACCGAGAGAAATATTTGTGCGGCCCACAAATATTTCTCTCGGGTCTGGGTGTTTGTGAGACCGAAAAGTCTCTCGTAGTTCCTGATACCCACGACACAAGACTCGATCTTAGTGTGGGTCAGGACTATGTATGTGGCTGTTGGGTGTTATTTATTTATTTAAATTGCTGTATATCGACTGCTTCGGTGGCATAGTTATACTAGGGTACGGGTACAAAGCTTGAGGTCTCGGCTTTGAATTCCAGGTCGGGCAAAGTGATATTAGATTTTTCAATTCATTATCAGCCCATAATCTGAAATTTGTGACCGATATGGCGATAGGCTCGCCGCCTATCACATCGTGGTCAATGCAATTCAGATATGAGTATCGAGATTAGTGCAATAAAATTGAGATTTTCAATTTAATACAACACAATCATAAAATCCTGCGATAAGTTTCGCATTGTTGTGTGGCAATGATTTTCATTTCTGTGTATTTTCTCATTCAATTTCATTTCGCGTTCGGACAGTTGTGGCCGAAGGGTGTGGTTCATTATGCTATTAACCCGAAAGATTACGGTAAGCTTCCTATTTTAAACAATATGAAAAATCGTAGACCTGCCATATTTGTAATTTTTTTTTGGAAACAAAATAATTACAGACGGCTGAAATATGCGACGGAAAATAAGACAAAAATTATTATCCGGTTTTGGTTTACGATTTTTTGTTCATTTTTTACCCTGATGGTAAGTGTAGTAATAAAAGCTATTAGTAATCTGAGACTGGTGAAATCTGTATTGGATATGGGAAATAAAACAAAAACGATTTTAAAACCCGACGCTTTTTTATCGAATGCTGTCGGATTGTGGGACGGTTTTTCATTTCTTATGAACATAAATATATCAAAGTCGACGCTTTTTACTGAACCTTATTGTTTTTGTTATTTAACACAGATTTGCACTCCCAAGACATAATAATATCGACCATATCGGACATACAGAAAGAAATATGCATAAAGTTTTTCCAGACTCCTATGAAATACAACTCAACTGTAGATCAGAAGATATTGTACATAAGCAATCCGGATAAGAGGAAAACCTGTCCTCCCGATAACTATTACTTCAATAATAGTGTAGTGGTAAATATAATTTTTATAAGTCTAGAATCAGGAATTTCTGCCCGATATGGCGGTAGGCTCGCCTCCTATTACATTGTGGGACGGAAAACAAGGTGAAAATTGGGTGTCTTGGTCGGCTACCCCTTCTAGAAGAAAGGCGTTAGTTTATGTATGTTTGTATGTGAATAATAATCTCATCCTATCTGACCTTATCTAACACATGAATACTCGGAATTTAACCTTTAATCTTTTTTGGTCACTGTACCTATTGTAACTGGTTTTGAACAGATAAAACTTGAGTTTCTTGCCCGTTCTTCTCTGTTAAAACTTTTGAAGCGGATGGTAGAGAAAAAAGTATATTATTTATAGCAATGAATGTGACAATGGACAAGCATGCCATTCTTCTGACGATAAGCGATAAGGCCGCTCATGGACAGTAGCAAAACCAAACAACACCATGAATCACAAAGCTATACTTGGCATTTCACTGCGCCATCTTGAGACATAAGATGTTAAGTCTCAATATGTCCAGTAGTAGGCTACAATATTCTTCAACTAACGAATATTGTAGTGTCTGACAGGTTCATAGCAGTGCCATACTTCAATATAGTAAGCAAACGCCCAAACAGTTGTTTTCATTTCCAGGATCTAGTAATCGGATATAAATGTTTAAATCGTAATGAAGTAGCCAGAATACTGGTTGAAATGTTGAAAGCAAGCATTACTCAAGCCGGTAAGTTATGAGCATATATCCCACAGCCCACTGCAGGGCACGGGCCTACTCTATGACTAAAGTCCTATTAACACGGGTATAGTTTCTCCCTTCGAAAATATGATTATCGTGATTCGTGAGAATATAAAAAAATTGTATCATGTCAACATTTGTCAGAAGTGTTACTCCATAAATACGATACGAACTGCGAATGTTCGAATGTTCATCGGAGTAAGAAATAAGATTTCCATTTCTAAAAATATCAACACTATTCTCTATTATATTTATCATTTTCTCCGAAATTAGTCTATGTTTGCGACGTACGATAGATGAATCCAACATTTGGTGGAGTATCTAGGCATATTAGTGAAGATTACATACGGTGTCCGAATATTGGAGGTTTTTTTTTTATTGCTGTAAATGGCGGGCATGCCGTCGCCTGATGGTAAGCGATGCGACCGCTCATGAACAGTAGCAAAACCAAACAACACTTTGAATTGCAAAGCAATGCTTGGCATTCCACTGCGCTCGCCATCCTGAGACATAAGATGTTAAGTCTCAATATGTCCAGTAGTTACTCTGGCTACAATGTCCTTCAATCCGAAACACAACAGTGCATTTAAACTGCTGTTTGACGGCAGAAATAGACATTGCGGTGGTACCCACCCAGGCAGCCTCTCACATATGAGAGACCTACCACCAGTGCGTATCGTTCGTATCGTTTTTATGGAGTAACCCCCGAACACAATAATCTATGGCGGTCGTCATACGATAATATCGTACGATTCCACGTGCAACTCTCTCCGTGTAAATGTCGCGTAAGAAAGATAATAATGTAAAGATTTATACACTACTAAAAATACTTTATTTTCTTTTAGTGGTAACAATAAACAGCAACGATTTAATCAAAAAGTTCCAAGCAATGGTAAGTCTTAAATAATACCAGGTGTATTGTTCCATTTGAACGACTTTTTACTTCAGTTTAAGCGAAGACAAAACAAAACATTCGATAAATAGTTTTTACAACTGTCTATGAATAACACCGAAATTGACGTCTTAGAACCGAACAAACGCGTCCTCCCCTGACCCTCTCCCTTACGTCTTCTCTCCCATATGTCTTCTCTAGCTACATTCTTTCCACATTCCATACATATCCTATCAACATTGAACATATTCTATGCATCACATTTGCAGGACGAAGATCCATCACGTCCCACAATATTAACGGCTAAGGACAGAAATTTTATCAACGCCCATTATCACGGCGAGTGTGGTGCGTTGTCCCAAAGACTAAGCATAGACAGTAGAAGATTCAGCGGACCACTGTACATGTCCCAACAAAACGAGGAGTATTATGAAGATAAAATGTGGCCGCTTGGAATCGTCATGTATGGAATCGAGCCGAGCTTACGTTAGTGAAGTATTTTAGTATTATGGCTGGCACAAGTCTAGTATGTATTGTTCACTATTATTATCATCATTAAGCTTTTATTGTCCAGTCCTAAACCTTGGACCATAGGCCTCCTCAAAATTCCGTAATTTCGCCCTGTCTTCGGCTTGTAACTTCCAGCATTTGCCAGCGGTCTTTCGCAAATATTCACTCTAACTAGGATCCAGCTGGAGGGCGCCATAAACTATGCTTGTAAAGACGCGTCTCCATTCAAGAATATGTTTACCCCAGCGGTTATCGGTCTTTCATCAGATGTGGCTAGTCCACTGCCACTTCAGTGTATTGATGTATAACGCATTTCAACAATACATGAGAACATAGCGTTGTATTCTGCATATCTTAGAAAACTTAAAAGAATTTCGAACGTAGATGTTACGTGAGACCTGCAAAGCGAGTATTAGGAAAGAAGCAGATTAAAAACGCGAAATTATGTAACTATATCCACCATATTCAATGATTGGATTATTGTTACTTTCAAAATTAATTATAAATGTGCTATAATCGACACATTAGCATTTTTAAATAACCCGCCCTGGTTTTGGATTTTATAAAATTTCATAATGCTTAGGTGAATGTGTTTATGTTTAGGTTTAAGTCCATATCACAAGGCGTTAAAATACGCGATGACTACTATAGAACTATCCACATGTGTGGTATTCCAAGAGATGCAGAAAAACGCGGTATTGACTCCAAAGAATTTCCTCTGGTTCGCGAAGGAGGGCGAAGAAACTCCGGAACTAGGTTTTAAGGAAGGAAACCAGGTAAGGACACGGTTTGTGTATCTTTACGTCAGCTTACCAATCATCACTATCATCATCAGTCATCACTATCATCTCAGCCACAGGAAGTCCACTTTTGAACATAAGACTCTCCCAAGGAAAGAATATGTCGATGAGGTCACGCAACTGATACCTACTAGCACGAAAAAATGATGTCTCTGGCATACAAAGTAGGTATAGCAGAATCGTCAATGGATAAAAGAGACAAATTTAATTATTTCTATTAATAAAACAAAACAACAAAAAGCACTCGATAAAACCTAACAAATTTAAGTGAGAATTCCGCATTTCATAATCATCAGCTTTTAAGTTTATAACTCACTAGCGGCCCGGCCCAGCTTCGTCTGGGTGCATATATTTTTTGATTCCACTCCACACCAAATACATGTTATTTTTCGTATAAACTCTTGTATACCTAAACTTGACGTAGCTGTCCTACTGTCCGGCTCAATCCCGTCTCATCCGTCTGTTCAGTCTCTTCCCAATCCATCCCGTCCTTTCTCTTTATTATCCATCCCGTCTTATAACGTGCATTTATATTTCGTCCTATCAAATCTGTCAGCTATCCCAGCCTTCTCCCGTACCTTCCACTCTATTATATCCCGTCTCTCCATATACATGTACATATAAAGATTGCCTTATGAAATTTTTGTGCAGCAGAAATCGTAATATTTTAATTTCACCACAACTTCAAAACCAAACGTCCAATTTTAATCATTCAAAGACCAAATATTATCAACATAAACTGTACTTATTGATGAAATAATTTATTTTGATAAGGACTAATATCATGAGTAAAATAAACGCGTTTAAATGTAGTCCAAAAAAAATTCAAGATTTTTAAATAAAAATGTGGTTGTTGTGCCTCACTCGACATAGATAGGTATAGTGTGTCGCGGACTTTTTTGTAGATATTTATAAGATCTACAATTAATTATAACATTTTATGGTTCTATCTTTTGTAGTTTAGGCAGCGTACGCAAAATAAGTAACTTCTTTGGTTGATTTTTTTCAGTTTGTGTCCGAAAAATCCAAATATCTTACGGAACCCTATTTTTTTCCAAAATAAAATATAGTCTATGTTACTCGTGGATAATGTAGCTTTCGAATGGTGAAAGAATTTTTAAAATCGGTCCAGTAGTTTTTGAGCCTATTCATTACAACCAAACAAACAAACAAAGTTTTCCTCTTTATAATATTAGTGTAGATGACAAATATCGATATTATATTCTGAACATGTTATCAGTTATCGCCATCTGTAGTCTTATCTAATTAAATTTTAAACGTTGCCGACAACGATGTAATAAAAAATACTACTTACGCCATTTGTTGTCCAACAAATAAACCATAAACTAAGTTGGCTACTGACGCCATCTGTTGTCGAATAAAAAAACTATATACGAGTCGGATTCTTGTTACCGCCATCTGTTGTCGAATAAATAAACTATAAACTAAGTTGGCTACTAACGCCATCTGTTGTTGAATAAAAATAACTATATACAAGTCGGATTTTTGTTACCGCCATCTGTTGTCGAATAAATAAACCTCAAACTAAGTTGGCTACTAACGCCATCTGTTGTCGAATAAAAAAACTATATACGAGTCGGATTCTTGTTACCGCCATCTGTTGTCGAATAAATAAACTATAAACTAAGTTGGCTACTAACGCCATCTGTTGTTGAATAAAAGTAACTATATACGAGTCGGATTTTTATTACCGCCATCTGTTGTCGAATAGTGGAACCATATACCAGGTTGGCTACTAACGCCATCTGTTGTCGAATAAAAAACCTATATACGAGTCGGATTCTTGTTCCCGCCATCTGTTGTCGAATAAATAAACTATAAACTAAGTTGGCTACTAACGCCATCTGTTGTTGAATAAAAATAACTATATACGAGTCGGATTTTTATTACCGCCATCTGTTGTCGAATAGTGGAACCATATACCAGGTTGGCTACTAACGCCATCTATTGTCGAATACAAAAAATAAATAAGAATGCTACTAACACCATCTATTAGAGAAAAAATAAATCACCAACAGAGGACTACTAGTGCCATCTGTTGTCCAGAATGGGGTAAACAATGCTAGTACCATCTTTTGATGAATAGCAGAACTGGTATGCTTTATTTACTGCCATCTCTTGTCGAATAGTGAACAACATTGGCCTACTCCCTAGTTTTTTTAAATTAGCAAATTTTGGAACTATATGAAATAACGTTATATATTTAAAATTGCATTATATGTGTTTACACGGAGAGAAATTCTAGCGGCGAGTCGCGAGAATCGTATGCCACTATCGCATGATGTATCTGCCCTAACACATCGAACAAATGTTTTTTTTTTTTTGGTCACGCATGCAGTTTAAAAGCTCTTATGACAAGTCAATACACATAGAACTTAATCTCTATATACAATATATTTCCTATACTTAGTATTACTTATTTTAATTTCTTGGTTTAATTACTTTATTTATTTTAAATTAATTTTATAATAATAACCCGCACTAGGCCAGCGTGGTGGACTATATGGCCTAACCACTCTCAATCGTATTCTCGATTGTAGAGTAGGCCCGTGCCCTGCAGTGGGACGTATATGGGCTGATACAGATTTATCTTATTAATCATATTGCAGTACGTTTTATACTTACTGAATACTAAGTTTTGTTACTTGACAGTAAATGTAACAAATAGTTTTAGTTTAATTACGGCGCACCTTGCAACACTGCCCAGGAGTCACGTGTAATCCCAGATTTCAAACTGACAACGACGTCGCGTCGCGTCGCTGAGCTATTATGAGTTTTAATTTCATGAATATGGGGTCTAAATTCAATTATTCATTTTATTTCTATGCAACTAATAATAAAACCTTGTATTCTTTTGCGCTTGACTTTGTGTCAATGACCTAGCCAATTTGCTACAGCAGGTGGTTAAATATGAAAAACTAAAAACCTATCCTGTGGCTAAACTAGTGATGATAAATTAATAATATTTGGTGTACGGGCTGCTGATGCGATACCCTGTATGTGGTCGAAAAGAAAACACTTATGTCATCGACATTTTGTATATACCTATGTATGTATATTTTTAAATAAATATTCTACTTCCCAGACAATTTCTCTGATGGCGATGACGACAGGTGTTCCAGGACACACTGCACACACTTTGAACCAATTACTGCGAGCCCTGGGCGTGCCCATGATGTCCAATAGATACGATAGAGATAACTACATCACTATCCACTGGAAGAACGTGCAGAAAGGTACATTAGTCTTTGAGTACATTTCATTGTTTATTGCACTTATGTTCAATGGCGAACCAGCAAAGGGTTCAACTGATTGTAAATTATACTTTAACACTTGGATAGTAAATGCATTAGCAATCTCTCACATTGGGAGGCGAAAGCAAAATAAGAAAACGAGACAAGGATACTGAGACTGCACCAAAATTCGTCGAATAAAACTGGACGGCATATTAAATCGCGAATCTTCAAGCTAGCTGCTAGAGGGTTTATTCTTTACGACGACGAATATTCCAACATCTCAAGTAAAATTGTACGAATATGCCTAACCAGTTGAAAAAAATGTTCGATTTCTGTATCGTACGTCGTAATCTTAGACTAAGTTCGAAGTGTATGATAAGTTTCATACCGTAATACTATTGTATTGACTTTTAGAATTGAAAAACTTATATCTTACTTCGGACGTTGAACATCCGAACATTCGAATTTCGTCTCAGAATATAGAGTAGCCCCCCTGACTAGAGTATTTGTGGTTTGGCAGGCAAAGAGCGTTACCTGGAGAAGACTCCGGAAGCCGCGTGGCTCAGCGACCAGGAGGGCGGGCGCATGCCGTACTCGTTCGACAGCGCCACACACGCGCCCGCTAACTACTTGTGCGCAGAGTGCGAGCGCGCCGAACATACCGTCTTACCTGTGCAGGTACATTATACAAATATAGAGTACAGACAGTGTTCTACCGCAATGTCTATTTCTACCGCCAAACAGCAGTTTAAATGCACTGTTGTGTTTCGTATTGAAGGACATTGAAGCCACAGTAACTACTGGACATATTGAGAGATAACATCTGATGTCTCAGGATGGCGAGCGCAGTGGAATGTCAAGCATTGCTTTGTAATTCAAGGTGTTTGGTTTTCTACTGCTTATGAGAGGCCGTATCGCTTATCATTGGGCGAACGGCATGCACGTCTTGCTATTCATTGCAATAAAAAAAAACAGCCGGTGTTAAAGTAAGGTGCGGTTGGACGACTAGGGCGCCAGTGCAAAAAGGCGCCGATTGCCTGTATTTACTGTTAGTAAGTAGTTAACTGTCAGGAATTTACTTACCTTTAGTGTACTATCTATGATTTACTTTCTTTCGCTTGGAATTGGATAGTTCTTATAGGGCACCGTAAAAGTCTCGTCCAGGGCGTCCATAATCCTATACTACTGAGTACAGACAAGCCACTCACACTTCATTGCTATGTCACACTCATGGCATCATTTTATACGCAGCTTTCTTTATTCCACTATTAGTTTACCGCCCAAATACTGGAACGCAACTTAAAAATAAGTTGCGCCTAACTATGTTAATCCCGATAAAATGTACTGGCTAAGTGGGCCCTGCGCTGTTATGAGCAACTTAATATTTGAATGGCGTTCCAATATTCGGTCGTAAAAGGCTTGAATTGTGTGTTTCGTTACAATTCTTACATCACTCCGAAAAAATTAAAAGTCACTACACGGGATATAATTAAAAAAAAATCAAAGCGGTAGGATTGGGAAAATGTTGTAAATAAAATATCTACCGGCGTGGGAGAGTGATCTCAATGTCGAAATTAGATAAACATAGGCACTTCAGAGAGAGAATTCAACTTTCGACGAGACAGAGTTTACGTGCGAGCTAGGTCATATTTTTTCATAGATTTAGTATAAAACAACTACATCTATGTATTTTTTACTGTAGCTTAACAAGCACAGCGCCGGATCTAGGTTTTTTTCGAGGCGGGGCAAAAACTGAAAAATGCCGCCCCCCCTTGCCATATTTTTATCTTAATCATCATCATCATTTTTAGCAACCAGACGCCCACTCAACACAGGACTTCGGGAAAGAACGTCATTATACCACCATGTTAAGCATTTTTACACGCTTTATATTAGCGTCACTTTTGAGGGTTAACGTCACACACGTCTGTAAGCTTTGACTCTAGTTTTCCTACACGTAACCCCTGGGTAGTGCCTAATGAGTGACACAGTTCGTGGTGGTAGGACTTAAGTGTCCGTCTGGGTAGCGATCACCGTCCACGGGGCGTAAAGACCGTCATAGTGATCTGATAGTCATTTTGTACGTATTTTTGATCGCTCTCGAAGGGAGGACTGTTGACCCGCCGGCCAAAGAGACAGTACAGTACAAGAGCCCAATCGTGGCTAACCACCACGAGGGGCTGCCTCACCATGTCGCACATAATCTTGGGTGGGTACGTCGTACCGGTTGGTGACCGGATGTGGCCGACCTTTAGCGACATGCCGACCCTTTCATGCTGGTACCCATTCGGCATACTTAATGCCCGGACTTTGGCTTCTCGGTGCCTCTCCATCAAACCCATCCCTTCAACTTCATGACAGCGCAATTAAACAAAGCATGTCTTTCAGCGGTGCATAACCCCACCATCGAGTTCACTATGGAATTCACCAACATCCGCGAACTCCAAACGACCTTAATGCCGTCCACCACCATCTCGAGACGGCCTAGTCTGCTTTGCTCTTCTTGATGGAGACGTGGATTCGTCGTCCGGCCGAATATTCCTACCTGCTGTACCCCGGTTATTCGCTTGAAAAAAGCTTCAAGCCTAAAGCCGGGGTATGCTTGTATGTATATTTGGTTAGACATCTACTGTCACCGTTTAAGCTGCATGGAGGGCCCCTCCTTCTTCGCTTTGTGTTTGCACGTGAATCTTGGTTGCCTGAGCCGCATCGACGTGAGCCTTTACAGGTCTCACAACGGGGAAGATGAGACGACTCGGCTGTTCAGGTATCTCAGCCATGTGGCTGATGACGGGCGGACGCAGTTCCCGTCGGCTAAAATGGTCTTGGGGGATTTCAATGCACATCATAAACTGTCGCTGGGCTCCTCCAAGACTGGTTCAGTCGTACATTTATCCTGGGCTGTTTTAAAATAACAATGGTGGTTGTATCATTGAGATAAAACGACGCGACGTATGGCGATGGCTAGAGGGGCAATGGAGAAGCTCAGGAAAATATGTAGGAATCGTACTACTACAAAAGCTACTAAAGATCAGGCTTGTCCGAGCACTTTCTCGTATTTCTGTATGCCGCTGAAACATGGACGTTACGGGAGAAGAAAAATGTAGCTTCCCTAGAGATGAGGTGTTGGAATGCTTGGAATATCAGGTCCGAATTCCACATAAACGTTTCAAGAACTCAGCATCAAGTAGCGTCTTTCCGAGATAGTACGGCCCCGTATACTTCGAATATTCGGTAATTTCTCACGACGAATTAACGACTCCATAGAACGTCTTATGGTTAATAGGGATAGTAGACTGCAATAGACCTCATGGTAGGACACCATACACATACATTTATATACATTATACATACGTACAGCGGCACAGATATTATGGCGGATATTATAAGAATAGCCTTGTCAGGCCTCAAAACTTCCAGGTCTGATTAAAAACTCAATTTCCTAAAAACGGTGTGAATACAATACTTTTTTTTAATCGATATCTACGGGGAGATCATAAGGTGCGTGTCGAGGTCTCCAGCCTTCCCATCTGGCGCACGGGGACAATTATTGCCCGTACCGCATAGATTTTGCAGCCAGGCTTGATGTATTACGGACGATAGGCGATGCGGATGAGCGAATAACACCTAGTTGACTCGCCGTGCCACCCGGCGCACTTCCTAATATGGCTCCTCACAACTTAGGTAGGCGTATATTTTCTCTGCAACGGACGCCCTAACCGTGGACGTCCGCTATGAAGCCACCTGAATCTGGGTAGGTAACACCGCAATGTCTATTTCTCCCGTGAAACAACACTGCGTAAATGCACTGTTGTGTTTCGGATTGAAGGAAATTGTAGTCAAAGTAACTATTGGACATATTGAGACTTAACATCTTATGTCTCAGGATGGCGAGCGCAGTGGAATTTTGCTACTGTTTATGAGCGGTCGTATCCGTCCGTCCATCAGGCGAACGGCTTGCTCGTCTCGTCATTCATAGCAATAAAAAAAAAGCCACGAGCTCTACCGCACATCTTAGAGTTTGCCAGCGACCCCAATGACCCCTATTAATCGCCTTTTACGACAGGCAAAGGAAACCGTGGAGGAATTTTGCCGCCCCTTGACCACTGGGTGCGTGAAAACTATATTCTTAGCAAAGAACTCTAAAGACTAAAATCAATGTTAATAGGTGTTTTTTCACATTTAAGCAAGATTTTTTTATAATGTATCACTATTGGAATATTTTATAACTAGCGGTCGGGCCCGGCTTCGCCCGGGTGCAGATAGTTTTTGAGTCCAATCCACATCAAGAACATATTATTTCGCGTGTCTACTAACTATATTTCCCGCGTGCCGTCGACTATATTTCCCTTCCGTAGGAGAGGACATCCCGTGCCAACAATTTGAATTTGAAAGAGTAGAAAATATGTATATTTGGTTTCCTGACTCATCCCACGGGAACACTACATTTTTCGGGATAAAAAGTAGCCTATGTGTTAATCCAGGGTGTCAGCTATCACTATACCAAATTTCATCAAAATCTGTTGAGCCGTTTTTTCATGAAAGAGTAACAAACATCCATACATACATACATACATACAAACTTTCACCTTTATAATATTAGTAAGGATTGGTTTCCTGACTCATCCCACGGGAACACTACATTTTTCGGGATAAAAAGTAGCCTATGTGTTAATCCAGGGTGTCAGCTATCACTATACCAAATTTCATCAAAATCTGTTGAGCCGTTTTTTCATGAAAGAGTAACAAACATCCATACATACATACATACATACAAACTTTCACCTTTATAATATTAGTAAGGATATCCAAGTAAAGATATTTACTTGGGAGTATCCTACCCCGAATTGCCCCCGAACCAAGATCTTGTTGCACCTGTTGCACCTGAAGAAGTTTTCTGTAGTCTTCGTCGCATAAAGAACCGGAAAGCGGTAGGGCCTGACTATATTTCGATAGAGGCGTGGAAGTCGTTGGGGCTTCATGGTGTGGAGCTTCTTGCTGCGTTATTTAACCGCATCCTAAATACCAAAAACATGCCTGACTCATGGCGGTTGAGTGTGATAACTCCCGTATACAAGGATAAGGGCTGTGTTCAGGAATGCGGTAATTATCGTGGCATTAAGGTCATGAGCCATACCATGAAGCTTTCCGAACGCGTCATCGAGTCCAGGCTCCGCCAAGAGCGTACTATCTCTGAGTGTCAATACAGCTTCCGTCCTGGCAGTGGCACTACCGACCCGATATTTGCACTCAGGATGCTTGGCGAGGCATACAGAGCGCATAAGACGCCAATGCACATGGCTTTCTTGGACCTGCAGAAGGCCTTCAACTGTGTGCCGCGACAGGCAATCTGGTGGGCGATGAGGGTGAAAGGGATACCGGAAGCCTATGTGGACATTATCAGAGACATGTACCTCCGATCCGAGTCCTTCGTTCGGACCGCCGTTGGCGATACGAATCCTTTCTTGATTGATGTCGGTGTGCACCAAGGCTCGGCGCTGAGTTCATTCCTCTTCAGTGTTGTGCTCGACGCCATTACGTCTCACATCCAGGACCCTGCGCCCTGGTTGTTGATGTATGCCGATGACATTGCACTGGTGGAGGAGGACCGGCGACTTTTGGAGCGCAAGGTCAACCGGTGGAAGGAAACGCTTGAGAGCGGTGGTCTGAAGTTAAATGTGGCGAAGACCGAGTACATGGCTTGCGGAAGTACGGACCCCCAAAGCATTGTGATAGGGAACGAACTTGCCGTGAAGACGGACAAGTTCAAGTACCTTGGGTCCGTACTGCATGAGTCCGGTGACATCGACCTTGACGTCAAAGCCCGTATAAGCGCTGCTTGGGCTAAGTGGAGGGAGATCTCGGGCATACTCTGCGACCGCAGGGTGCCGATGAGGCTCAAAGGTCTCATCTATAAAAGCATCGTGCGGCCGGTGCTCCTGTATGGGTCTGAGACGTGGCCTGCCCTCAAGCGGCACGTCCAGAAGGTCCCGTCACGTTTGGACAAAATCCGTAACGAGCACATCCGTGGCAGTCTTGGTGTCCGCGATGTGGCTGATAAACTCCAGGAATCCCGCTTGAGATGGTATGGTCACGTCCTAAGGAAACCGCAGGAGTACGTCGGTAATGTGTGCCTGCCTCAATATTCCCGGACCTCGACCGCGGGGTAGACCAAAGAAGCGCTGGCTCGATGTCGTCAAGGAAGATATGAGGGTCAATGGCCTTACTATTGAGGATGCCGAAGATCGGGCGAAATGAAGGAGAATTTGGCGTAAGGCGGACCCTGGCACCGGCCGGAATAACGCCAGGTAGAAGAAGAAGAAGAAGATCCAAGTATAGATATTTAATAAAGTGTTTATTATTAAATTGTCAACGTGGAGACGTGGGAACATATTACTGAAATATTTTAACTATTCTTAACTTTCAACCCCATTTTTTCATCATTTTTTGCCTTTTATTACTTCAGTAAATCAAAACAAAAAAAAATGGTCCAGATTTGCCGCCCCTTAAAATCTGCCGCCCTAGGCTCCAGCCTACTCAGCTTACTAGTAAATTCGCCACTGCCTGTACCACATAAAAGACGTTCGATGGTTAATCAACTAAAACTAACTACTAAACACAAATTGGATATTTGAAACTAAGCGTAATTGTTGAGATGGATAAATTACATTACAAATATTAAGTTTTCATCTCTTTTTCACGCGCCCCTATCGCATAAACACTAATTCGCGCACGGCGAAAAAAAAAGTGTAAGTGGTGTTACGTTATTGATGAGTTTTGTAGTTGTCTCCCAAGATTCAATATGCCGCCCCCTGAACTTGCCGCCCGGGGCACGCACCCTGACTTGCCCCCCCCTAGATCCGGGCCTGAACAAGCAGCAAATTTCTGCAATGCTAAAGTTACTTGCTCACTTTTCTCTGATTTAACTGTCGACTCAGATGGTAGAGCCTTCACTTTCAGGGAAAAGGCGTGAGTTTATGTATATGTTGATTACATTCCAGGATCACCTATGGCAGCGCAGCATATCGATGGGACACCGTACAGATTTGTCACGCGGCGACGTAGCCATGCTCGCCACCCTGTACCACCAACACTGTCGCCGTCGATACGTGCAGGACTAATTCATACAATATACGAGCCTAATCATATACTGGTGTTTTGAATGTACTACCCATATTTAATTTAGGCAGGTTTCTTGTATGCGAAAAACTATCTGTGTATAACTAACGGGGTATTTCTAGAATGTCAATTGCTTGCAATCAGCTTGTGAAATTTAAAAAAGGGTTTTTGAATTATATTCGTATTGGAGTCGCATCCCCAGCCGTATCACTACAGGTAGCATAAGTTGGTAATCGTGAAAGTTATCATCAAAATCATTTTTTTTTTGGATTTATTTTACATTTTTACTATGAATTTAGTTAGATCAATCAATTATAGGGTATTGGATACCCTGTGGTTGTTCTTTACGGATAAATCCACAGAGTACATTGCTATATATCTAAAGATTTGCTTTTCCTCTTTAGTTACACTAACTGTTACAATTAGACCAAAATCTCAACATTGTTGTTATATTGCCGGCGTGATTGTTGAAATGAAAAATAACTATTGAAAAATTCCATTTATTGATGTACAAATTACAATGAATATATTACAGACGGGCGCGCTCCGTCCTCCTCGGAGCCGCGCCTCACAACATTATTACTCTTAGCATTCACTCTCATGGACTCACATCCACACGCTTCACTCGACGCCGCGCCGAGACACGAGGACCTGTCCGTGTTTAAAACTATTCCAACACAAGCATCAAGTATTCTATTGTCTTACGCCCGAATACTGGAACGCCATTTAAATAATAAGTTGCTGTTAACAGCGCACGGCCCACTTAGCCAGTACATTTAATCGGGATTAACGTAGTTAAGCGCAACTTATATTTAAGATGTGTTCCAGTATTCGGGCGTTAGTATTACATACTGATACTCAATAATACATACTTATTATAATGATTGTTACATACGAGGTTATTCCTTGGTATTTTAGACTGAATTTTGCGCATTTTTTTGCATGTTTTTATTTGCAAACGTACTCGTCTCTATAAGACAATTTTATTAATAACACAGTTTTCTTTACACATTCCAATTCTTTACGTATTTAAAACAGTATATGCAATATTTTTTAACTGGTGTATTTACAGTCATTATTCAATCACGATTCGACACAATGATAACGCAACCGCTGCACACTGCTGTAGATGAGCTGAGATATAATCAGCGTCGGCACAGTGGGCGACTGTTCCCGTGGTGATGTGGCGACACTCGAGTCCCGCGCTGCACCGCGCTGCAGCCCCGGCCGGGTGCAGTGCGGGTGCAGTCTCCGCGCGGGTGCAGTGCGGGTGCAATGCGGGTGCAGTGTCGGGTGCAGTTCAGTGCGACGCGGTGCAGGTCTGCGACGACGCGCGCTGCGCCAGCTCGCGAGTGATCTGCAATACATTAAGTGTGTATTGAAAACATTGCAATTTTTTATTGTTTTTTTTCAACACAGTGTATCTTAGAAGAAAATTGTCATTGAGAATATTTGAAACCAGAGAAATAGTAGATTGCGTGCTCAATTAATTAATAAGCAATCATATAATAAAAAAAATTGACATAATTTTGAGCCGCGTTATCGCATATCAAAGCAAAAATGGCCCATTTCACTTTGACAATCGATTCATTGAGAAATGGTGAAATGAAGGGTTTTGTTTACTTCGAAACACCTCTACATACAGTTATTGACAATAAAATATAAATCAGTGAAAAATGGATTTTGTCCCGACAATGGCAAACTCAATCGCAGCTGTTTGTTGAAAGAAGTATCAAAAATGTAGTCTTAGTGAAGAATCTATTAAAAGCGTGTAATGTGAAATACAGTAAGGCGCGTACATTGTGCGCGGCGGCGGCGGCCATGTCCGGCGGCAGCGCCAGCGCGTGCAGCAGCGCGGCCAGGCGCGGCGCCGCCCAGCCGCGAGCCAGCGCCAGCTGCACGCCGCGCGCACCCATCTGCGCATGCGCCGCCGCGCGCCGCGCCGACCCGCCGCCCGCGCCGCACGCGCAGCCCGCGCCCAGCGACGCCAGCGCGGGGCACGGCGCCGGCACCGCGCCGCCCGCCGCCAGCGTGCGGATCTGCAACCGAAAACGACAACACAACACTGTTACTATGCGATTCAACTAAGAATAGGACTGACCCTGCGCCATATTGGTTCGTAGTAGCTGTCAAATCGCACAATTTAGGTAGGGTGAGCAAAACAAGATTTCTTAAAATAATATTTTTGTTAAATAAAAATAATATTTTTAATATTTAATAATTCGTAAAAAAAAATATGAATGAATAATGTCGTGTTATAGTTACTGTCTGGCGAATAATTGCATATGGAGTAAATAAAAAATTAAAAAATTATACTTTTTTAAGCTATTTATGACTAAACATTCTTGTTTATGTGTCCATATAACATTTTGTAATTGTTTCAATTTATTTAGTTAATTTATGTTCAAGAATTTGACTATGTGAAAAAAAATATAATTGATGCGTAAATATTTCTTTGTTGCTAACCATACTTTTCGTGTGATATTTGACAACTAAAGGTCATTGACGTTCCTATTCTTATTGGAAACGCATAGTACATGTTACATGGTTGTACTGAGATAGAGCCGACTAGTCACTACTAGAGAACTTCACAAACAAAGGAAGAACCACTCTTCATAGATTTTTAGTATTAAATCGAACCAGTCTGCTGTAATCAATAATTATTACTGCAAATACCTGACTAACTAACTACTCACTGGAAAGGCTCTTTCCATCACAGAACAGGTCAACAAACTCTGCAGTTGTTAGGTACTTTGTTAGTTTTTCAAAGCCATCACATCAATTAAATTTTATACAAAAACACTAAACTGAATACACTTGCATAATAACAACATCACTGGGATTTATTTTGTTATGTACTTTTCAACTTCCCTAAGTTCTAAACACTGCAGCCTTCAGAGTTCAGGGTCACGAGGTGGACTAAAGTATTGTTATGCGTAGAGCCACAATGAACACTTTCTATTTTTAAAACGTTAAATTCACTAATCACTTTAACTCATGTAGTTTTTATGTACTTTTATCAAACATTTTCTATGGGTAAAGGGTTTAATGTTTACAATTACGCGTAACGAATCACGACTAGGTGCGGCCATTTTTAATAAATCTGTATTCTGTTTATGTTATGCAGGCATTAGTCAATCACATTTCTGAATATAAGTTTACACAACTCGTGTAATTGAAACACGTATTGTAAAAAAAGAAATAAGCAATATTTATTTAGTTATTGCAATAAATCAGAGTGTTTATACGTAGTACAGTTTTCACGATAATAAAAGAAGTTTTTGCGGAAATTGGCTGTATTAAATAAAAAAATGATATTATTAAATCACATTGTGTAACTAGAATTCAACAATTAGTCTGATAATAATTTATAATTTTTCATAATATTATGCATACCTCAAACCGCCTAGTTATCGAAAATGTCCGAACTTCCAAAGTGAGTCATTTTATATAACTCATAATTTTAAAAATACCATAAGAGTCAAGTCGATTAATTATAAAAACTTTTGATTAAATTATTATTATTCATTTGTTATTTTAACAATATTAGTTTCGTCAATTAAAGTTCTTTTAATGTAAATTCAGTAATGTGATTGACTAAGACTAGACGGATGCATAAAAAGCGCTCCAGTCTTGTCGACATTCGATAACACAATCGATGGATTTTGGCGGGAAAGTCATTGGAATTACGTAATATAGCTCTCGTTTTGTTTTCGTTAATTTAATCATTTGCTACATTTTAGTATCACGCCAGTATCTCATTGGGGTAGGCACTGCAGGTTACTGATCGCCACTTTGTCCGATCCTGACATATCTTCATGCATTCTCGTCGGTTCAGGGTATTTTTGTCCTGGCCCTTGTATCGCAGTTGTACTTTAGTATGATTGCAAAGCTGAAATCTGGTGTTTGAATCCCGGATCGGGAAAAGTGACACTGGTTTTTTCTATTCATTATCAACCCGGAGTCAGGAATTTGTGTCCGGTATGGCGATAGGTTCGCTCCATCGTGGAAGCGTGTGTGTCCTGGTTGGTACCAGGGGAACCTCTGCCTACTCCTTTTAGTAACATGTGGTGTGTGTATGTATGTATGTATGTAGGTGTGTAGTTGCGTACCTGCTGGCACACCAGGTAGTACGTGTAGAGCGGTTCGCCGCCGCGCTGCCAGCCGCTCAGCTCGTGGCGCCGCGCCGCCGCCGCCAGCTGCTCCAGCAGCGGCGCCAGCGCCTGCAGCTCGTCTGCAACGCGCGTGCGCAACAATGTATCGCATCACACAGGGTGGATCCAACAGGGGAGCATTCAATCAAACCACATGCACTATGTTTCATCATTCATGTCTCGGCTGCGTCTAAAATATCACTCAAATCGGGGTAGTAGTTTAGTCATTAATTAGAATTCTCATGTTGTCATAGGTACTTTTTTTGATACATTTGATGTACATAGATGAACAACTGGTTTGGAATATTAACCATCGCCTTATTTAATGCAACTATTTATATGTTCTTCTTCAAAATAATGAGCTGTTATTAACAAATAAGACTTGCTATGATGCAGGTTCATTAGGGCTGCACTACCAAATGTGTCAACACGACCAGGGTACAACCACTTTGATGTGGGCCCCAAATAGTGAGTGAGTAGCGAGTGAGTAGTGTGTAAGTTATATGTGAGTAGTGTGCGAGTAGCGAGTGTGTGAATAGTAAGTGAGTAGCGAGTGAGTAGTGTATGAATAGTAAGTGAGTTAGGAGTGAGTAGTATGTGAGCAATGAGTGAGTAGTATGCGAGTAGCGTGTGATTAGTGTGCGAGCGAATACTGACCGGCGAGCACGGCGTCCGGCAGCAGGTCGTCCACGAGCACGCGGTGCGCCGCGTTCCACTGCTCCGCGCCCGCCAGCAACTCCGCCTCCAGCGCCGGCATGTGCTGCGTATGCAATTGTAATCGGGTAATAGTGTTATTGTTATTAGTTACAGTAGAGTGTATCAGACAGTAAGTTTGCAGCGCACCTGGTACTTGGCGCGCGCCGCCCTGGCCCGCAGCAGGCAGGCGCGCGGCACGGGCGCGGCGGCGGCCAGCAGCGGCGCGGGGGCGGCGGCGGCCGGCGCGTGTCGCTGCAACACGCCAAGCACCAGCCCGGCGCGCCTGCACACACACGCTACGTGTATACACATACTACACACCACTACACACTACTATACTACCACAGAATACTAAACTAAAAGAAGTCAAGCTCCATACAAAGCGCGCTAAATCAACGCACACATAGACAGCGTTCACCGATACGATATTGCAAACCAGTCGAGACCACTGCGCGCGCGAATGTCACCCGCTTCGGGCACGCAAATAGTGAGATGTTTTGTGTAAAGATGGAGCAAATGAATAAAAGTTATTAAATATAAATTTCATTTAAAAAAACATATATTATACAAAAACAATAAAAAAAAATACTTAGAATAATGACACACATTCTCGGCGACTTCATAAATAAAATTGAAATTTATTTATTGTATTATTGTGTTTTGTATATTTTATTTAAAAATTCAATCAAACGATACGAGTGCTATTGACACAATCCGTGTTTTCGCATAAGCCAGAGTTAACAACCCTTGCGCGAACGCCGAGCTTAGTGTGAGTGTGGCAACAAAAGTGAAGTACATACACAAGCTTGACTTCTGTTAGTATTCTGTGCTACTACACACTATACACTACACAGCAGCTAGTGAGTGAGTACTGACGCGGCGCGGTCCGGGTGGTAGGCGGCGGCGTGCGCGGCCAGGTGCCAGGCGCCCGCCGCCTCCAGCTGCGCCGCCGCGCCCGCCACGCTCGCCGCCGCGGGGCAGCCGAACCACACGCCCACCAGGAAACTGCAATTATAATAATACGGCTCTGTTATTGTACGCGAGTCAAATCTGTGCGAGCAATCCGAACTTCAAGCAAAATAAAATAACTACGTAATTAATAACAAGCTTCCACATATGGATAATTACTATACAGTACCTCTGTGATTAAAAAATAAACCTAAAAGTATGTATTTAGGGGACGTCCTTTAATCACGTGAGGTTTGAATTTCTTGGAAAAAATAACGAAATATCACAAGGGGAGAGGGGGGGGGGGGAAGAGGTCTAGTAAGATATCACGCGTAGTTTTTTTTTTAATTTCGACACAAATATTTGATTAAAATGCTACATAATATATTTTTCGTATGACAACACGATTCTTTTATTATATCATGGTCGTTTATTTCATAATAAAAAGAGATTGTACTTTATACCCGTATTTAAAGATAATATGTACTATTTACACTAAATACACGTGGTGTTGGATGGTAGGAGAGGAGGGGAGGGGAGGGGGGTGTCGAAAAAGGCTAAATAAAAGATTATGTGTTTAATGGACGGCCCCTTAAGTAGAAAACCGATAGCAAAGATAAAAAACAAAATACCTTAAATTACTATTTAAGTTTGTGTCCCCACTAGTCGCTGAACTTAAATTACAAAAAAAAAACTGTCCATAAAGTTATGAATTACTAAATTAACTGATTATGAATTGATTTTATACAATACATACAGGGTATATCACGACTCCTACCGGAAACCAAGCCGGGTGGTAGCTTTGGTGACTACAAATATTGCGTAAATTAAGAGTTTGCTAAAATAATAACTTATACCTTTGCGTACCATAGTTTCTTTTAAAATAAAAGGGTGTATTCTATTATTCAAGAAAAATACTACCTATCTACCATCCAAATACGACGATAAGAAAAAAAACTTTGATTTTTTGCAAATTTTTCCATTACATTGTGTCTGAAGTCACTGAAACCTGCCTTCGTTTTCGGTGGCAGTCTCTATAATACCGTATGTGAATCAGCTATATGGAAACATGATTTACTATTTAGAGAGAAGTACTCACCTGAGCGAGTAGTCGGTGCAGTCTGGCGAGTAGGCGGCGGGCGGCACGCTCGGGCGCGCGTTGAAGGCGCGCGCGCGCAGCACGCTGTAGCGCGCGTCCAGCACGCGCCGCACGCGCCCGCCCTGCGCATGCGCGTACACTGTACTCACTGCTCACCACTCACTACTCACTACTCACTAGTCACTAGTGCACGGTGCAACACTCACTCAGCCGCAATGCAAATCTATTGAGGCCTTCACCCAGTGCTACTCTCACAGGCCGTGGATCATGACATACTATTCGACTTAAAGTGTTTTAATAAGTATTAACATTATAATAGGGAATATGTAATCTTTATTGATATAGATATATATACCTTAAAGATATTTTTAAATTCCGTCAAATCTAAATTGGTAAAATATATATTTTGTGAAGAAATGTTCTGTTCTATAGCAATTTATGAAGGAAACTTAATCCACACATTACGTTGAACTTGATATCAAAATGGCGTTTAAATGCTTCGAAACTGATTGTAGATTTAATTATTTTTTTGTACTTTTTTGGTTCATATTTTCAATGAGTTCTATTTTTTCCGGTATTATAATAACATAGAGAATCAATAAAAAAATATGGCATGCATATTCCCTATTGTAGCGGGAGGACACTGCAGTCGCCACTCTCTCGAATAAAGTAACAGTACAAGAGATTGTTCAAACGTATGAGCAATATGAAGTTTGTCAACTCAGCAGCTAAACCTACACTTTTATTCGTCGTGTCATACATACGAGACGCCACTAGTAGACACTAGACACAGCATTTCTTCTACTGCAATGAATGGCGAGACGAACATGCTAGTCGCCCGATGGTAAACGATGCGCTCATGGACAGTAGCAAAATCAAACATAATTACAAAGTAATGCATTAGACTGTTCAATATGTGCAGTAGTTAGTCACTAGTAGAACACGAGAGAGCCGGCAGCAGTGAAGGTAGGTTCACTGGTGGTAGGTCTCTCATATGTGAGAGGCCATCTGGGTAGGTACCACCGCAATGTCTATTTCTCCAGTGAAACAACACTGCGTAAATGCACTGTTGTGTATCGGATTGAAGGACACTGTAGCCAGAGTAACTACTGGACATATTGAGACTTAACATCTTATGTCTCAGGATGGCGAGCGCAGTGGAATGTTGCTACTGTTTATGAACGGTCGTATCGCTCTTACCATTAGGCCAGTGGTTCCCTAACTTATTTTGTCTACTGCCCACTTTGAGAATAAATATTTTTTTAGCGCCCCCATTTTTTCACCAATCACCCCCGAGGTCTCTACACAACGCCCCCATTTTTCACCAATCACCCTCGAGGCCTCTACACAACGGACCCATTTTCTTTCTGGGTCTCTTAGCGCCCCCCTTGAGACCTGCAGCGCCCACAAGGGGGCGTTATCGCCCACTTTGGGAAAGACTGCATTAGGCGAACGGCTTGCTGGTCTCGTCATTCAATGCAATAAAAAAAAAATTGCGTACCTGGTGCAGCGTGACGTCGTAGGTGGCGGCGTAGGGCGGCAGCGGCAGTTGCATGCCGGACTCGTCGCCCGCCGCGGCCAGGTCGCCGTCGTCGTCCACGCCGAAGTACCGCTCGAACCTGCGCACTATCTGCTCCAGCGACGACGCCGCCGGACATATGTACCTGGAGACACAAATACGATTGTTTATAACATAAAAATGATTATTATAGTGGTTATTTGCCTGCACTGAATGCTTCGATCAAATATACACTAGATAAGCAACGGCCTAAAAAATGGCATGAAGAATATGAGCACAAATAAGCGTGTGGTCTTATTTGATTTTAGTACGGTTAAAAAATATAATAAGGTTTATTGTTACCTGAAGTTGATTATATTATAATAATTGAAGACATTTTGCTACATCTCGTAGTTCGAAATTCAAATGTATAAGTATAAGCAACCTCGGCCTTTTGGCATGTGATTTTGTTCCGGATCCTCTAATATACAGGGTGATATTGACACATGGTACTTAATTTAACCCACGTGTTTTTCATTACCCCAGATGACATTGTACATAGTTTGAAAAAAATATAAGAAGATTTTTTGACATGATTTAGTTTTTACAATTTTTGGACATCTCATATAGATATGAGTATTTTTATTGGTTAGCTGAACTTCAGTTCGGTTCGGGAACTTACCCGAGTCGTAAAAAGACTCTGTGTCTATAGGGGTTGATCAAAATCCTTGAAACCTAAAATCGCGATTATTGATTAAACTATCAAGCAGTTTTTGTTCAAATTTGGTAAAATGTTACCAACTGGAGTTAGGAACATGTGGTTTAAATTAAATACCATATGTCAATATCACCCTGTATATGTGATCTAAGACTGAATGTTGAATAATAAAAAGTTATAATTGTCTTACACTAATTTAATATATTTCATAAACGGTTTTTAATGTTGAAATGTTAATGTTTAAATTTAAAATCCGGTAGTAAGAAGAATCCGGCTGGATATTTAGTACAAATTTAAGTAAAGGCATTTTACACCAAATTGCTAACTAAGGTGTCATATTACACCGAACAGTGGGTATATAGTATATAATAAAATGTGGTGCCATACTCAGTCCCGGTAGATGGACTATGCAATCGTATTTTAAGTTTTGACTAACATCACACGATGTGAAAAATGTTATAGGTGTTCAATTATTATCATTCGTTCATTATACCATGACCAACTTAAATGCATTGGAATGTCAAATATTGCTTTGTAATTCAAGGTGGTTGGTTTTGCAAGTCCATGTGCGGTCGTATCGCTTACCATCAGAGTAACGGCATATTCGTTTCGCCATTCAAAGCATTATTTTTTTTAATATATAAAAAGGATCTGCCTTTTGCTATGCCTTGCCTCAAAATAACATTATGTCCGAACTTTAAAAGAGATCAAAACCACAAAATACTCATGTCACTATCATCCCCCCTGTATATCAGTGTTAGCCCTCACCTAGCAGTGGCGTGCAGCACCCGCATCCAGTCCAGAGGCACGAGGTGCTGCTCGGGAGCCGAACCCGCGACCAGCTGCAGCGCGGCCAGCCGGTGCGACGACACCAGCGCGTCCGCGCCGCACTCGCGCCACAGGTTCAGCTGACGAGTCAGCAACTGCTTGAATGTCGGGTCGCCTGTACACAATTAAAAAAAAAGAAAAAAATAAGATAAATAGTTTTAAAATACAAGAGTGCCCAGCTGAAAACTAATAATAAAGTAAAAAAAACTGTACTGTAGAACACCAAGGTCTCCCTCGAATTAGTAACATAGAAAAGCTAATGCCCATTTTACTAAACTCAGTATCGATTCGAATATTTTTGTCCCTCGATGAAACTTACTTTTATGTGTAGTTAAAAATAAGTATTTTTAATAAATATAAATATAATTGCAACCCAGGCCCCAAGGTCTTGGAAATATTAACTTGAAGTCAAATAAAAATTATTTTTTTGTCTTCGGCTATGTAAATAAAATGTAAACTATTTAATATACACCTGCCTCCGTCTCTCTGCACTACTGCGCATGTACTATTTCAATAGTACAAAGTGTAACATAAATAAATAAACTGTGACGATAATTACATTATTTTATAAAAATCTTTCGTCTGGGATAGAACAGGAAAACCTTTAAGAACTAGCCATAAAAAATCCTATGATAATTTTTAAGCAGTATCGGTATCAGGTAATAGGCATACTCCTTTTTTTATGCAACCTTTTTTCTTTGTCGGGGTATCATTAGTAATAATACTAACCGGAAGCCATGGACATGAGCGCGGCCATGTTGAGGTCTCCGTGTTCCCTGGCCAGCTTGCAGGCCTCCAGCACGCGGCCGCCCAGCAGCAGCGTCCACACGCGAGCGCTGTGCCCGTCGCACTCTGATGACATACATATTATACTGGGGGTCAATAGGGACTTAACTATTTTGGCGAGTTCATTTTAAGATGTCTAAAGATGTCTAAACGCGTCCATTTTGAAGTCCCAAAGCCCAAATGAAGACAAACTTGGGGATTTTTAGCAGATAGGAGTCTAGCATATCTGGTCTACATAGCATAGTTAGAGATCCAATGATTTTACCCTTAAACAAAAAAGATCTTACTAGTGTCGGTGGGAACATGTGCATTGCATTTCACTATAATGGATTGAATAGTAAAAAGTTAGAAGCATAATACAAAACCTCATACAATGGTAATATTAATACGAATTTCCCACTTTTATTGTCCACTAAAAGACACACTATTAACAAAACGACCCAACATGTTAGTATATATTAATTAATTTAAAAACATCTTACAAGACCACATTAGTAAAAGATATTTGGAATTTTATTTTTTGAAGGACCTCTAACGAACTATATACGACATATAATAAAGACAGTAGTGGTGTTCCCTTGTCCCAAATTGTAGGAGTACACAACATGCAAATTAAAATATTTTTACAAGAAAAAAAATTGGTAGAAGAGTAGCATCATCTTACCGTCTTCGCCCTCCGCCTGCTGCGGCTTGGCCAGTTCCCGGTCCGTGACGTCAGCGACGGCTGATTTGAACCACTCGAGAAGTTTCTTGTGCCGGTTCACTATCGACAGATCGTCGGTGCCGATCTCGTCTGGGGGAGACAAAATTAGACGCTGATTATATAGAACGTCGTTAGGGAATTGGCATGCCAAGATTTTAACGATATTTTCTTTAGTATGTAAAGTTCCAAAAATCAGTATTATTCCAGCTCCTGAGAAGGCATAGGCCGTAAACCACATACACTACCGAAACTCTCGGTTCTAGAGGAGTTTTCAGTTCATTAATGGGTAATTTCAGACCATGAGGTATTATACTAGAGCGGACATCGGGAACAAAATCTCTACGTATGGTGCGTGCACAACGGTACACATTAAAGCGAGAGGGAAGATATTATGTTACTTCGTAGGCGTGACAGAGACAGAAATAGAATGTACCCTACATTTTGTTACAAACATTTTGTTTGCAGTGTCCCCTTTAGTATATTATCTCAATGTTACAGACTGATATAGTATATTGCAGCGGTACACTTAGTTCTTTGCAGTGACAATTTTAATTATCGATCTCTAAAGAAACATCTGAGTAATATTGTCGATGAAGGACCTTGTCATACAGTACGGTGGATAAGATAGAGTGTACGTATCGAATGGTTTCGATTTACCGTCATTCTCGAGGTCCGCCGCCCACAGTGCGTCGATGAGCTTCCACACTTCATAACAGTACGCGCCCGACACGCCAAACTGAATCAAATAAATTAAAAGACCAAAAAAATAACATTAATAAAACGGTAAGATTCAGCTTGTATAAAAAATACTACAAATATGGCCTCATTGATGAATTTAAGCCGGTCTTCGTAAACATATTTTTCGGACGCGCATGCGCATATCCTTACATAAACTATCGAAACTGTTAATTCGCTACTTTACACCAATAACATTTTATGTGGCAAATTAAATATTATATAATGCACTTTCAATTTTATTCGATTGGAAAACATTTGAAGGTATATTTGTATATAAAATTTTATTGTAAAGAATTATAATTTTTTATCTACTTGCAAATGATAGTGGCCTCTAGTGCAGGGGAAATAATGTATCTCTTTAATAACTTTTGTAAATTGTAATTCGACTCAAAGTTTACCGATCCCTGCTCTAGTAATTACTGATAACTGACCGAGTTAACAAAGTCCTGTTTGGACGCGTGTCTCAATATCTCCTTCAGTGCCGCGAGCCGTGCCTTCGGGTCGGTGTCCATGCTGAACCTCGGGAATCCGTCTTCATCATCAGACACCTTGGAGTACTGCAGCAGTGTCGTGAGGTGGGGCTCCATAATGTCCTGATAACACGTTTTGTATGTGAGGGTGTGTTAACCCTTTTCCTGTCGTAAGCGCCATATTGGAGTCTTTATTTAAAATAGCCCCTATTCCAATGACGTTAGGTTGCTTTATTGCTTGAAGTCCGACGAGCCGCATTGTGGCTCTTCCGACGGTCCAGGGGTTAAAGTAAAATGAGAATGCCCATTGATAATATCGGTAAGAAATATCGTAAATGCCAATGCCATACTGCTTAAAAGACATTATAGAATGTTTGTGATGTGTCCCTAAACGTTCTCCTGTTTTATCTGTTAAAAACTGAAGAACTGAAGGAAACTTTAAAGCTTTTGATCAACCTCTATAGATACCGAGTCTTTTTACGACTCAAGTAAGTTCTTGAACCGAACTGAAGTTCAGCTAAACGGAAAAATACTCGTATCTATAGGGGATGTTCAACAATCATGAAAACTAAAGTCACGATTTTTATAAAAAATCGTCTCATATATTTTTTTAATTATGTACAGTCAACGACAAAAGTCGTTGAGCAAATTCAAAACGCCAAAAGTTTTGCACACATGAAGCAACAAAAGTGGTTGACCAGGTTCGGCCACAAAAATTCGTGAACACCTTAAGGTTACAAAAGTTTCTGAGCAACAAAAGCAACAAAATTCCTAAACACGCCAATATTACATAATTCAATGAACACTTGTAAAAATCAAGTTTGCCGTAGATGTGTTCATCTACTTTTGTTGCTTTGTAATACAATTTATATTTTTTGCTTTTCTCTGCATTGACCTATTTTGTGTTTTTGTGAAATAATATATATTTACGCGAAGTTTAAATGTTGTTCTTGTTAGTCTGTTATAATACGTGCCTAATGTTATTCATACCGTGCTGTTGATGTTGCAAATATTATAATAAAAACTTACATAAAATAAGAAAATATAAATTACTCACTGCACTACTTGTACTTGTGTGTACGATTTCGGAAATAATTTAAAAAAGTAAATACAAAGATAATAATAACATTTATTGATCGAAAAAATGAATTCAAAATATATCTAAAAAGGGTAGAAATATTTAAAATCTTGTGTGGCCTCCATTTGCTTCGATGACGGCCTGTAGTCGGCATTGCATAGAATTTACCATATTTGCACACACATCTCCTCCTCTGAATGTATCCCATATGCGTTCCACGTGCCTTATAATGCCTTCCTTCGTACGTGGCGTGTCGGGCTCCCAGGCTTGGACAATGAGACCCCATAGATTTTCTATGGGGTTCAAATCTGGACTCTTCGGCGGGAACGGCATCTCTATAACAGCATTTTCATTATTGCAGAACCATGCTTGACATCTTCTAGCTTTGTGCACGGGGCTGTTGTCGTGGACGAGGTGTATTGGCTCCGATACGTGCATTCTGGCCGTAGGAAGTAGCAGGTTCTCCAACAGATCTATATAGCCTTCGCTATTCAAGCGGCCGGTCATTTCTGTCAGCTCACCGGGGCCCGATGCACTCATCCAGCCCCAAAAACCAACGCTAATACGGCCGCTAGATCGATTAGCTCTGATATTTCTGGGGTTATATCTCTCACCAGCTAATCGCCAAAGAGTGCATCTGCCATCTTCCGATGATTGGAACGTTTTTTCGTCCGCGAAAACGACTTGTGAGAAATCGAAATTCAGAAATCTTTCGGCAAATTGCAGGCGTTCCAGTTTGTGCTGTGGTGTTAAAATAAGTTTTCTCGCTGGAACTCGATTATGAAAGCCGTGTTCTTTCAGCCGCCGACGAATTGTTTGTGTCGATAGATCCATGTCTGCTGCGACCGTCGATACACGAGTGAAGCCGCTGCTTTGGAAACGCCGAACAATATCAACATCTTGATCTCTTCTAGTTTTCCTCGGTCTACCAGTACGTTTAGATGTTTCAATCAAACCTTCAGAATCCCACCGTCTTGTCCACAGGTATACGGTATTTCTCTGAAAAAAATATATCATTAAAATATGATTGACTGCAGTCTATAGTCATTAATAAACTGCAACTTAGTGCCTGGATTAGAAAAAAGTAACCTGTGGTATATTGGACAAAAATAAATAAAATTGAAAATAAGCAATACACCCAACAGTCACATACATACCTACACTACACTACAGACTTTTCGGTCTCACAAACACCCAGACTAGGAACTAATACCTGTGGTTCACAAAAATATTTGATTCGGTGCAGGGATCGAACCTGCGGCCTCAGTTTCACAGCCGGCATCTAACAAACTGTAGTGCGATTCACGTAATTGTTTAAGTTCTGTTGCGGCGCAGTTGCAGTTACGTTTCGATCAAAACAGCACTTTTCGTATTCTCGTAATACGCTCGCGTCAAGTTTGCGTCACGCGAGTGCTTTAGTTTATTCTACTGCTGCGCGTATATTATGTCAATGTCAAACAAATTTCATACATCTGACGTACAGTTGACGCGCAGCTAAACATTTACGAGAATACCATTTTGTACCAAAACGTAAACTTAATCGCAACCGCACCGCAACTTGATCGGCGCGTCAAAAAGTTACGTGAATCGCACTACTGACCTACGTCGGCTATCAAATACACGCAAGTCTCATTATGATCTCACAACACTCAAACCGAAAATGTATATAGGTAGGTATATTTATTGGGGGTAACAAAAATCCGCGTCTCCGTACGGGGTTTAAAAGTTTAGGTTTACGACTGACTCTAGCGTTTGGAAACCACAAGACACAAGGAACACAACAACACATAATAGAAATACAAATTAAATTAAAAATAATAAATGTATACTTACAGCAACACCTAGGCGTCGTGCAATATCGGTAACAGACATACCGTCGTCGCGAAGACTCACTATTTCATGCCTACAATGTTCACTTATACGAGTATGTGACATTTTCAGCCCTAGTAAAGACGAGTAAATATGGTGTTTCAGTATGTAGACGACTTGCAGTTTTGATTTTTATGATTGCAACCTACTATTTATATACCTTCCCTTCGTTAGAAAAACTAATACTTCAGTCAAATAACGTTCTTTTTTAAGATCAAAAATAAATATTAACAGCAATTTATTTTGATTATAATATCGATCAACAGTAAAAGTAATTACTATTCCAGTAATTTTACTATTAATACATGTTACTGATAGTATGATTTTAATAAAGGATTTCATTCACTGAATTATCTGTTTTTTAAAACGGAAGGGACGGTATGTCAGTAGCTGATCTGAATTTAAAGAAAAAAATAATCATTAATAATTTTGATTATAATCAATAAACATTAATGTTAATGGTAGTTTATATTATAATTATATTGTGATCAAAATAAATTGCTGTTAATATGTATTTTTGATCTTAAAAAAGAACGTTATTTGACTGAAGTATTAGTTTTTCTAACGAAGGGAAGGTATATAAATAGTAGGTTGCAATCATAAAAATCAAAACTGCAAGTCGTCTACATACTGAAACACCATATTTACTCGTCTTTACTAGGGCTGAAAATGTCACATACTCGTATAAGTGAACATTGTAGGCATGAAATAGTGAGTCTTCGCGACGACGGTATGTCTGTTACCGATATTGCACGACGCCTAGGTGTTGCTGTAAGTATACATTTATTATTTTTAATTTAATTTGTATTTCTATTATGTGTTGTTGTGTTCCTTGTGTCTTGTGGTTTCCAAACGCTAGAGTCAGTCGTAAACCTAAACTTTTAAACCCCGTACGGAGACGCGGATTTTTGTTACCCCCAATAAATATACCTACCTATATACATTTTCGGTTTGAGTGTTGTGAGATCATAATGAGACTTGCGTGTATTTGATAGCCGACGTAGGTCAGTAGTGCGATTCACGTAACTTTTTGACGCGCCGATCAAGTTGCGGTGCGGTTGCGATTAAGTTTACGTTTTGGTACAAAATGGTATTCTCGTAAATGTTTAGCTGCGCGTCAACTGTACGTCAGATGTATGAAATTTGTTTGACATTGACATAATATACGCGCAGCAGTAGAATAAACTAAAGCACTCGCGTGACGCAAACTTGACGCGAGCGTATTACGAGAATACGAAAAGGGCTGTTTTGATCGAAACGTAACTGCAACTGCGCCGCAACAGAACTTAAACAATTACGTGAATCGCACTACAGTTTGTTAGATGCCGGCTGTGAAACTGAGGCCGCAGGTTCGATCCCTGCACCGAATCAAATATTTTTGTGAACCACAGGTATTAGTTCCTAGTCTGGGTGTTTGTGAGACCGAAAAGTCTGTAGTGTAGTGTAGGTATGTATGTGACTGTTGGGTGTATTGCTTATTTTCAATTTTATTTATTTTTGTCCAATATACCACAGGTTACTTTTTTCTAATACAGGCACTAAGTTGCAGTTTATTAATGACTATAGACTGCAGTCAATCATATTTTAATGATATATTTTTTTCAGAGAAATACCGTATACCTGTGGACAAGACGGTGGGATTCTGAAGGTTTGATTGAAACATCTAAACGTACTGGTAGACCGAGGAAAACTAGAAGAGATCAAGATGTTGATATTGTTCGGCGTTTCCAAAGCAGCGGCTTCACTCGTGTATCGACGGTCGCAGCAGACATGGATCTATCGACACAAACAATTCGTCGGCGGCTGAAAGAACACGGCTTTCATAATCGAGTTCCAGCGAGAAAACTTATTTTAACACCACAGCACAAACTGGAACGCCTGCAATTTGCCGAAAGATTTCTGAATTTCGATTTCTCACAAGTCGTTTTCGCGGACGAAAAAACGTTCCAATCATCGGAAGATGGCAGATGCACTCTTTGGCGATTAGCTGGTGAGAGATATAACCCCAGAAATATCAGAGCTAATCGATCTAGCGGCCGTATTAGCGTTGGTTTTTGGGGCTGGATGAGTGCATCGGGCCCCGGTGAGCTGACAGAAATGACCGGCCGCTTGAATAGCGAAGGCTATATAGATCTGTTGGAGAACCTGCTACTTCCTACGGCCAGAATGCACGTATCGGAGCCAATACACCTCGTCCACGACAACAGCCCCGTGCACAAAGCTAGAAGATGTCAAGCATGGTTCTGCAATAATGAAAATGCTGTTATAGAGATGCCGTTCCCGCCGAAGAGTCCAGATTTGAACCCCATAGAAAATCTATGGGGTCTCATTGTCCAAGCCTGGGAGCCCGACACGCCACGTACGAAGGAAGGCATTATAAGGCACGTGGAACGCATATGGGATACATTCAGAGGAGGAGATGTGTGTGCAAATATGGTAAATTCTATGCAATGCCGACTACAGGCCGTCATCGAAGCAAATGGAGGCCACACAAGATTTTAAATATTTCTACCCTTTTTAGATATATTTTGAATTCATTTTTTCGATCAATAAATGTTATTATTATCTTTGTATTTACTTTTTTAAATTATTTCCGAAATCGTACACACAAGTACAAGTAGTGCAGTGAGTAATTTATATTTTCTTATTTTATGTAAGTTTTTATTATAATATTTGCAACATCAACAGCACGGTATGAATAACATTAGGCACGTATTATAACAGACTAACAAGAACAACATTTAAACTTCGCGTAAATATATATTATTTCACAAAAACACAAAATAGGTCAATGCAGAGAAAAGCAAAAAATATAAATTGTATTACAAAGCAACAAAAGTAGATGAACACATCTACGGCAAACTTGATTTTTACAAGTGTTCATTGAATTATGTAATATTGGCGTGTTTAGGAATTTTGTTGCTTTTGTTGCTCAGAAACTTTTGTAACCTTAAGGTGTTCACGAATTTTTGTGGCCGAACCTGGTCAACCACTTTTGTTGCTTCATGTGTGCAAAACTTTTGGCGTTTTGAATATGCTCAACGACTTTTGTCGTTGACTGTACAACGTCACCTGGGGTAATAAGAAACATGTGGGCTAAATTAAATACCATGGGTCACTATCACCCTGCAAGTATACATATGTGTGTATAAACCTGTATATGCGCGTGCGTGTTGTATGTGTATGTATGTACGCGTGTATGTGCGCGTACCTTTCGGTGCGCGTGCGTATTGTATGTGTATGTGTGTGTGTATGCGTGTACGCACCTTGACGTGCGCGTGCGTGTTGTGTGTATGTTTGTATGTACGTGTGTATGTATGTGTGTATGCACGTGTGTGTGTACGTGTACGTACCTTGACGTGCGCGTGCGTGTTGTGTGTATGTTTGTATGTACGTGTGTATGTATGTGTGTATGCACGTGTGTGTGTACGTGTACGTACCTTGACGTGCGCGTGCGTGTTGTGTGTATGTTTGTATGTACGTGTGTATGTATGTGTGTATGCACGTGTGTGTGTACGTGTACGTACCTTGACGTGCGCGTGCGTGTTGTGTGTATGTTTGTATGTACGTGTGTATGTATGTGTGTATGCACGTGTGTGTGTACGTGTACGTACCTTGACGTGCGCGTGCGTGTTGTGTGTATGTTTGTATGTACGTGTGTATGTATGTGTGTATGCACGTGTGTGTGTACGTGTACGTACCTTGACGTGCGCGTGCGGGTTGTGTGTATAAGTACATATGTACGTGTACGTGTACTGACCTTGACGTGCGCGTGCGGGTTGTGTGTATAAGTACATATGTACGTGTACGTGTACTGACCTTGACGTGCGCGTGAGTGTTGTGTGTATGTTTGTATGTACGTGTGTATGTATGTGTGTATGCACGTGTGTGTGTACGTGTACGTACCTTGACGTGCGCGTGCGTGTTGTGTGTATGTTTGTATGTACGTGTGTATGTATGTGTGTATGCACGTGTGTGTGTACGTGTACGTACCTTGACGTGCGCGTGCGGGTTGTGTGTATAAGTACATATGTACGTGTACGTGTACTGACCTTGACGTGCGCGTGCGGGTTGTCGTGCGCGATGCTGAGCACGGCGACGACGGGCTCGGACCAGTCCCGCGCGCCGCGACCGCGCACGTAGCGCCACACCTGACTCATGTCCGCCGCTGACGAGACACACAGACACACTTCACTCTGAATTCATTAACACGTTCTACCACTGACGTAAAATATATGGACGGGGCGGAGAGTGCAAAGTGTTGTCACGAAAGTGATCCGCGGGACCAATGCAACGGTTGTGACGTCACAGCGCATCGGTCTGTAAGTTGTCGACAAATGCCTAATTGTATCGTCGTGGTTGCAATAAAGATGACCGAAAGTTCACAAAAAAAAAAGATAACATTTCTTATCACCGCTAAGTAAAAATTATATAACTTTAAGTCAATATAATATTTATTTTAGCATTATTGAAAAACGATTTCATGGCCGCCATTGACGTAAAAATCCAACAGATGCAGATGGTGCGATTTTCACAGCCATCTTTTTGACTTAACCAATGTACTGAAGGGCCTATCCTTAGTTTTTAAATCAATGCGTTCTACACATCATTTGGATTCACTCATTTTTTCATCAACCACCCGGTTTGGATAGCGGTTTTCACTAGTGTTGAGTAGGACATACAAGAGGCAGTACATTTGTCCCGTACATGACGTCAAAATGTAAGAGCGGCTCAACTTTTTAATGTGTACTACTTCATATTTGTTGTACTACTTGGTCTGTAATGTCATTTCATTAGCGTGAGCCGTGAAGACCAAAGTGAGGGCAAAGTTATGACCCACAAATAAGCGTCAGTACGCCTCACTTCAATTGAAGTGGGACATTGTACTGGCTTAGTACAAAAATGAGGCTACTCTTACAAACTCTTTTTCAAGTCATGTCCTACTCAACACTAGTTTTCACTAGAGAAGAACGGGCAAGAAACTCTAATGTTGCTTTTTACACGCTTTATATTAGCTTCACTTGTATGTTGGTTTGTATGTTTGTTTGTATGTTTGTAAGTGTACAAGGCATCTCGGTTCGGAACTATATAGGGACGTCTGTAACGAAACCATACCGCGATCTAGATTTCAAGTGGCGCCATCTCTTAACGAAGTTTGGAACTATATAGAGCATTTTGCGTATTTATTTTTTAAACATGGTTTGATATATTATGCTGTGTGGTAGTAATTGTTTATAAATCGACAGTTGATAAGACAGACATTTGAAAATAAGAAAAAACGCTCTTATAAATAAACCAAACTAAAAAGTAGAAAATAAATAATAGTTTCAAAAAACTAAAAAACACGCTTTATATAGAAAACCCAACTAAAAAATAGAAAATAAATTTTAATAATACTGAATTAAGGATAGTGTAAAAAATTAATAAGAACAAAATATTTTTTATTGTAAAAAAAGCGTGGGGTGCTTTTTAAGATATTATCAAAATGATAATCCTTCTACTTATATCTGTCGATAAAATAATTATATCTATTGAAAACATGCACCCCACGCTTTTTTTACAATAAAAAATATTTTTTTCTTATTAATTTTTTACACTATCCTTAATTCAGTATTATTAAAATTTATTTTCTATTTTTTAGTTGGGTTTTCTATATAAAGCGTGTTTTTTAGTTTTTTTAAACTATTATTTATTTTAAAACCAGTTTACAAATTGGTCATTGTTCCAAATGGTTTAAATCGGACCGGATAATTAATAATTTGTTAGACAATTTATTCATAACATTACATTTAATATGGCTGAGTGAGAAAAACCAGTATCCTCTGCTTTTTGTGAAAGTCTAAAGTTATCAATCAATAATTTATAATGTAAGCAAATCGTAGTTATGTGTGTGTCTCACTCTTGGGCAGGTCGCAGATGGAGTCGTACGATGTGGGGAAGGCGAGCTTGCCGCCGGGACCGAAGCTCACGCGGAAGTGACGCGCGCGACACACCGACATGTCCGCCAGCAGCGACGCGTCCAGGCGACCTGAACAACAAACATGTGTATATATTATATACTTTATGTTTTTATCCTGTGGCTGTGACTGCTAAAACATTTTTTTAACAGACTTCAAAAAAAGGAGGAGATTGATAAAATAAGAAAGTAATAAGCATTTGAATCCTCCAATATCTTCAGCATCTTTTATTCATTTTTTAATAAAAACCGAATTTAAAACCAAAACTACAATAAAGTAAAAAATAATAATAAAAATACCAATTACTTGGAGGCCCGCCTTCAATATGTTACGCAATACCGAAATTGATACAATTCACCATACATATAAAAAAACAGGATTAAAAAAATATTGTTACGCATATATTTTGTATTTGTTGGCTAATCAAGTCAATAAGCAAATTAATCAACTATACAAGTGCAATAAATTATAATTATTTTTTACTTTATAGAGGTTTTGTTTTCTTCCTTTCCTTCTTTCAAATACGCTATTTTTAAAGTTGCAGCTAGTCAATCACTTACCGGCAATGGTCTCTTTAAACGGCGGCACTTTTCTATGGTATCGCAGGACTATTGTGTGCGGCTGTACTATTAGAGGTTTCATTTTCACTTCTATAAACAAAACATGATATTAAACATTGAGGTATTATACTAGAGCGGACATCGGGAACAAAATCTCTGCGCATTGTGCTGGTACAGATACCCAGTGAAGCGAGAGGGAAGGTGATGTTACTGCGTAGGCGTGACAGGGACAGAAACAGAAGGAGTGGTACGACACCGTTCATTTTTGTTACATTTCGTTTGCAATGTTCCTTCTAGTATTTCAATGTTATTAAAACAAATGTTGTTTCAAGTTTTGGACTAAAAAAGTCAGCTATAATAAACTTTGGCGTATCCTTAACTTAGACATAACACAATATTTTGACATGTTTCAAATCTTAAAATAATAGTTAATTTTTTGAAACTATTATATCAGTCTAAAATAGTAAATAATAATAATAAACGTTTATTCGGTTTAATAGAAAGGCAAACTTACAATTTTAAATACAATAAAAATATCCCAATATTTAACATAAAAAAATCAATTTAAAAAAATCTATTGTGCACATGGCGTAAGAAGAAAACAAAAACTGAAATATATGCCCTAAACCAGAAAGGATCCAGGTAAGTAATAAGGAGCATATATTTCCTTGTTTTGTTTAATTAAGAAGTGTTTTTTTATTAATATTATTTTTCACATGAATACACCTCATATTATTTTTTACGTATGTTTTTTCTATTTTCTTGATTTCTAAATTAACACCGGTGTAGGAATTTTAATTAGGGCCCCCAAGAAACAGTCTGTGCCTAGTTTGGGGTTCTCTTGTGTTATTTTAAATTAACGTTATTATTATTATTTATCATCATCATCATTATCTCAACCACAGGAAGTCCACTGCTGAACATAGGCTTCCCTCAAGGAGCTCCACATCAACCTGTTGGAAACGGCCTGCTATTATTTATAATTAAGTAAAATAAGATCAAACGGGAAATTATATATAAAAACAGCCAGCACTTCAAGGTTCTAATAACCTCCAAAGCGACCTATTAATCTCGTTCAAAGTGTCACAAATCTCCTGAAAGGTTCTGATACAATTCAAGCACAGTCCCTAGCACATACCTTCAGTACGGAGTGTGTGGGTCACGTCGTGCGCGGGCGGCGGCGCGGGCGCCAGCGAGGGCGGCGCACCCGACACCGGCGACAGCGACGCACGCAGCGGCACCACGTGCTCGCCGCACGACGAATCCATGTCCTCCAACTCTGTAGCGGACGGGGGTAGGTACAACTACTGCACGTTTTATACAACTCAAACAAAATAATACTAACACATACATACGTACGATACATATATACATATATGCATACATACAGACATACACATACATAAAATCACGCCTTTTCCCAGAAGGGTTAGGCAGAGAAAACACACGCACTTTCGCCTTTTATTTTCCATCCTATAATGTGATACGAGGCCAGCCTATCGCCATATAACGTACACTAATTTCTGACTCCAGGCTAATAATAAATACAAAATGCAATATCTCTTTGCACGACCTGGAATTCGGATCCCGAAACCACAGGTTTGCAATCATATCGTAGTGCAACTACGACATCGACAGACAGCTTCGATGTCATTTATTTTCAGTTCAAAATATTGCAATCAATAGTCTAATTATACTCAACATCTGTTACAAGCACGTTCGCCGGTCATTTCATACACATATTCATACGTCATAGCGTGATGATATATAGCCTATAGCATTTCTCAATAAAAGACCTATACAACACAAAAAAAAAATTGCTTTCGAACCAGCAGTTCCTGAGCTTAGAGGTAACAAACATACTCTTCAGTTTTTTAAATTAGTACAGATATAGATTATTATATTCATGACTAGCGACCCGGCCCGGCTCCGCCCAGTTTCCAGCCCACATACAGTCCAGATACAGTCATGTTATTTTGCATACTAATTGATTAAAAAATTAAAATTCAACGAGACTACTATCCTTTACTGCTTTTTCCATCCCGTCCAGTTCCATTACAACCTATCCTGTTGGAACTTTTCCAGAGGAACAATCCCGTCCGGTCAAAATACTGACAACATCATAATTTTCCTGTCCACTACTTAACGTAGGCCTCCTCTAATTAATAATTCATGCCATTTCACCGTCTCCGGTTAGTCAGATCCAGTGGCGTAACTACCCCATCAGGGGCCCGTGGCAAAGTTCATCAAATGGGGCCCCTCATATATGTAAAAAAAAAACTTAACATTGTAATTTCATTTTTTATGATAATTTTTTAAGGTTGCCTTTTTGTAAACGGACTAGACGCGGCCGCCAACATGTTCACGGTCGTCTCGGGATCGAATCCCAGGGCACACCTCTGACTTTTCGGAATCATGCGTGTATTGTTTGTTTTCAATCAAGGAAAACATCGTCAGGAAACCTGCATAACATAGCGATTTGTAAGAGTTTCTATGGTACGTTAAGTAGACCAGCCCGCACTAGGTCAGCGCGGGACTATTATGAGCTAATACAGTACAGTACAGAATTTGTTTTAATAATATGCTTTCATATTTTTCATCGGATTTTGTACATAAATCATTTAATTAATTATTTTTTTACTCAAGTTCGGCATAATGATAACACTGCGTCTGATGATAAGCGTAAATGACGTCCAAGCACAGTATCGAATGGCATCAGACGGTAGTCCCATGCCATTCGATACAATTATGCCGATCTGCTAAGATGCCTCTTCACAATACGGTGGAAGGACCCGGAATCATAGGGAGGAGGGAACACGCGAGACGGCAAATAATTCCATAGCTTGACGGTGCGGCACAAAAAAGAATTTGCGAACCTTTTGCTTCGTGTTGAAATGGTTTGTACTATCAAGTTATGGCTCCGCAAGCCAGCACGCGTGGTTCTGTTTAGGAATGGAAAGGAGGGGATCAAGTTGAACAATTCTTCGGAGAATTCACCGTGATGCAGACGGTAGAACACGCTTAGAGATTTCAGAGGAGACATCCCTCCGAAGTAATGCGGATGGCCCGCCGCTGCACTCCATCCAAAGCACCGAGCAGGTACTGAGTGGATTTCATGCCAGAGGTACGAGCAGTATTCCATACCCGGCTGGACCTGCGCTTTATACATGCAATATAGTTGACCGGGCGTGAACAACCGACGCACCCTGTCCAGGACTCCGAACCTGCGTGTTGTGGTAGATATTACGCCTTCGATGCGATTTCTAGGATTGAGACCACAGCGGATATCCACTCCAAGGATACTCAGGTCAGTCCGCATTGAAAGGGGAGCACCCTGAAGAAGGGGAGGGGAGAGAACGGGGATTTTTTGCACGTGAACGCACACACCTGAGTTTTCTTGGCATTGAATCCAACCATATTCCTGGAACCAAATGTAGAAATAAGATCCAAGATCCGGTTGAGCTCAATGACAAGATCTTCGCGTCCCCTCACAGTGTCGAGCCGGCAAGCCGGAGGTATGGTATCACCCATGAACCGTGCTGTCATCTGCATAGCAATGAATGTTGCCAAGCGACAACATGTCATTGATATGCAGAACAAACAGGGTGGGCGACTGCACCGAGCCCTAAAGAACTTCCGCATTTACTGGCATGAGCGCCGAAGCGTGTTCGTCGACGACGATACGCATTATACGCTCATGCAAAAAGCCGGAAATCAACGAACACAGGTGGTTGGGCAAACCAAATGCCGGAAGTTTGGAAAGAAGACCACGGTGCCAGACCCCATCAAACGCCTTGTCTATGTCGAGGCTTACAACAAGAGCCTCGCCACGCCAGTCAATCGCTTCACCCCAGCGATGCAGAACAAACGCTAGAAGATCACCCGTTGATCGATTTTGACGGAATCCGTATTATCTGTCACTGATCAACGAGTGATCCTCCAGGTAGCGGATCAACTGAGCCTTTATGATCCGCTCCATGACCTTACACATCACTGAGCGATAGGGCGATAATTGGGAGGGTCTGACCGATCACTGCCAGCGCACTGCCACTTCAGCTTGCTAATCCTGTTTACTGTCTATAACTTAGGTTCTCGGACGGATAAGCTCATTACAAATTTTATCCTTCAAAGATACACCAAGCATAGCACGCTTCATAGCTCGCCGAAGTTTTAGTTTCGTCCATTCGTGTATTTCTGGGACTCTGTTTACTTGCATTGCTATGAATAAATAGCTCGTTCCCAAAGTACTGACTTATTTTAGAGTGCTATTACTTCATACTTCTTTCTCTTTCGTTTTACGCTACCACTTAAATAGTTTCCATAACAAGACATTTTTTATATTTATTTGGAAAATATTACCTTCATATTCATTAAATTGTAATTTATTGGTTTCTTACTAACATTATACTATAATGACCCAAAAACAAAAAAAAACAAATATTAGGATGAAATGTTTAAAATGTAGTATGTAATTATTTATTATTATTAATTAATTTCGTTATTAATTTTACATTATTCTCTGCTTACACTCTGTCGGACATGAGTCCGAGGCCCTATCGGACCAGGGCCCTGTCGGGCCTGAGACCCTGTCGGACCAGGGCCCTGCCGTGCCGGGGGCCCTTTAGGCCGGGAGCCCGTGACATTTTGCGCACTCTGCCACCCTATTGTTACGCCACTGGTCAGATCCATCCGTAAACTAACTGCATTAGAGGGAAAAGTCTTTTGCTGAACCTAACGTAAATTCATCAAATCTTCACTATTTTGCTGTAGAACGGACGTAGCATTTCGTACTTTGCGATTAAACATACATTTTCAGAATTGGATGCCAATTGCCGGAGAAATCGCATAATAAACATACAGCCTTGGCCAAAAGTATTAGGCACCCCTATAAAACAAGTGTATCTCATAAAATATTTAAAAAACAACTAATTTGTTTAGCAATAGAGTGGATGTGAATACTAAACGTTCATTTTAAAGCATTGACAGGGTAATTTAAGGTACCTAAAACATCTGGTCCCCAAAACCAGCTCAGGAGATTTTTTTACGAACACTTTAGGCAACTTGTTAGTTTATTTTTCACCTCGGTCGTGTTAAGTAGCTGCTATGTATATATTATTTTTGTGAAGTAGAGAAAGTTAATCGTTCAAAATGCCGAAAAATCGCGATCTTGATATTGAAGAAAGAATAAAAATCCAGG